>JAULUF010000027.1:5985000-7185000 GCA_031834385.1 Semotilus atromaculatus | reverse complement strand
TGGCCGAGAAACGGTTCTTTGGTACAAGAACACAAAGAACTGGTTCGCGAGTAGTGTGATGGATTTTCTCCTAAAACTAACTAATCTAGCGTCTACAAATCGACACTTAATAAATAAATCTGTTGCGTCTACAAATCGACACTTAATACTTCTTTATACTCAAGCTCTCGCGTCTACCGTCGACAACGAGCTTCGAGTTTTCACTAACCTAACTTCATTGGTTCCCTAAACTGACCTGCTGCGCAGCAGTAATATTAGACAGACTCCAGCAAATGTCCTTCAAATGCTCTTTATTACGGCCAGGAGTTCTCAAGCAGTTCTCAGAGAATCTCCCAAGAATAAGCAATAAGCATGGCCGGAGGATCTCAGACAATTACCATTGAGAATCCCACCGAAAACACAGATACAACAGTTTTTATAGAATAGGGAGGTATAGCATAATGACATTAATTTGATTGGTTCTTCATAGGCAGACTGTTTTTGTTACTGGGTAGAGTAGATTTTGGTTTAACGATTACTTAATTGATCACAAGTTCTAACCTAGTCATTTGTCTGGTTTCATTTCCCATATTTGTTATTTATACACACAGTCAGGTGTTTGACACACTTACATTCATCTAAAGTACAGAATGTCTTAGTACATTGTTTCAGAGATTTAGCATGTTAAATAAGGTCAAATGTTAAAACATGGTTAGCTTAATATTCAGTTTAAATTTTCCACCACAGTAGGCACCGGCTCCGAACCGGCACCAGCACTGCCTTGGTGGAAAAGGGGTAAGACTGCTCTCTCAACCTCTCGACTGTCGCCATTGAAGTTAGAGCCATTCAGATACTGCACGGCGACAGGCGATTGGTGGCGCGATTCCAGACGTCATCAGATTGACAGGCGGAGTCTTCAATCGAATTTTACACCTGAAACAAACAAAGTACACAGACATACACGCATATGCAGCAACATATGCAAGAACAAAATTACGTAGCGCGGCGTACTTAACACAGGGTCTAAAATGTTTTGAGCTTGTCCACTTTCAACCACTTCCAGAGGTAGTCGAAAAACACATTCCACCGGGTTGCTTTCGAAGTGTAAACGTTAATGTGGTCGAATGTGTTCAAACTAAGTGGCAACCTTCCTGTTTCTCTCTTGAAACCATGGAAGTGACTTAAACAGCAATTCATCGACAGGCTGCTAGAGACAGGCTCCAAAAAAGAGTCAATCCCATAGACCTCCCATGTTAACAAGCCCAACTTTACGGCGATACAAAATATGTTTACAGCCTGGTAAAAAAAGTGGTTTTGGTCTATGTAGCTTATTTTGCCCTTCAAAACAACTGTTTTTTGTAACCTTAAAGTTCTGCATATTTAAGGGCGTGGCCACTTGAGTGACAGGTGGATTGCCGCTGCTGTCACTACTTGCCGTTTGTAGTATGACTACAATACTAGAATACAATACAGAAACCTACGAGTGACGTCAAGGGCATTACGTCCATATATTTTTACAGTCTATGGTTTAAACAGCCACAAAAGACTGCCTACCCTCCGCCTACTGACTTAACATGAAACATTATAGAAAGTGGCCAAAACTTTGTCGGCTGAAGACCCAAGTTTGGTTTGAAGACAAAAAACATACCAAGCTAAATGTTCTCTAGCTAAGTGTTATCTTACAACTGTCAGAGCAGAAACGAAAGCTGCTTCTCTCTATATGTTTTCCTGTCGTCTTCCTGCTCATATGTAAATTGCGCGAGCTTATTTCATCCATTAGATCGAAAGATCTGAAAAAGCCCATACATTTACCCTCCCATAGACCCTCCCGTCGAAGAAATCAGGACAGAAGTGGTTGAAAGTGGACAAAAGAGACAACAGGTTTTAATGGGAGTGTGTCTTCCTCGTCTACTTGTGATACGATCAACCAAAACACATCTTAATACCAGGTGTAAACAAGGCCATAGAGTGAAAAAAAAAACACTTCCAAGATGGTGGACAAGTCAAGAGAAATGCCGATTATAAATATATTTAATTAAATACAGAAGAGTATCAAGTAAAAAACAATGAATTAAACTAAAAACTAACTAATAGTTGTTATGTTAGCTTAGCAACATGCTACTTTTTTTTTCATTTAGGATGCTGACTTCGACTCTTTCCCTCTTTTCTCCTTCTGTTCAGAGGTGTGCCTTGCATTAAGTCCAACTGATCAGGCAGAAATCAGGCTAATTAAATCTCCCAGCTGTCTTTGCGATTGGCCGGTTTATAATCCCAGCCACTGCAGTCTGCTCACACAGCAATGAAGTGTGTGTATGAATAGAAACAGAGCGTTTCATCAAAGGTCTCTGCAGTGCTTGTCAGATTAACCACATGCACACACGCATGATATCTGGTTGATAAAAATGATGGGTTTGTCACACCGTTTATTTCTGTATTTGTTTCTTCTGGCATTTCAAGGGAGTTTATTAAAGGAGTGTGTGAGTTTCTTTAAGAAACGGTTCAAAGGTTTCAGATTTGTGTGATTAGCGAGCATTAGCCGCCTGAATTCATCTTTCTGTGTGTTTTGTAACAGGCGAATTAATGTTTTTTTGTGGCCATGGCGAGCTGGAAAGGGTAATGGGATACTTACAAAACTTTCTACCTGCCAATCTCAGAGTTTTATCCCAAAAGAGGATTGAGACGGCTAATTGTGTAATAGCAAAATTAAAATAGACTGAAATATTTATTCAAGTATGATGGTTGAATGGCAGTGACATCGAATCTCTTATACAAACATGTATGTGCAGAATGCGGTTGGGTGAAGCTTTCTTTAGGAATTACGCCTCCAACATCTGGAGCATTCTAACAATTCCAATCAGATAAACTAAAGGATTAAAAGTTCAAAAGTTGTCTAAAGAAATATAGCCTATATTTAAATTCATTTTTCATTAAAGGTGCCCTAGAATGTGAAATTGAATTTATTTTGGCATAGTTAAATAACAAGAGTTCAGTACATGGACATGACATACAGTGAGTCTCAAAAACCATTGTTTTCTCCTTCTTACTTAAATCTCGTTTTTGAAAAACACCCCTGAAAAACAGGCGAATCTCCACATAACACCGACTGTGACGCAACAGTCAGGATCATTAATATGTACGACTCCAAAAATCTGCATATGCCAGCCCATGTTCAATGACAGGCGGGACTGCGCAGCCGAAGCATGGCAGTGGATCAGTGTTTGGATGTACAAATGAACACAAAGGTATTTAGTTCCTTCATCCGAGCCACTGAAGAAACAATGGGTTAATTTTATTTTCTCTGGAAATTTCCAAACATTTCACCGACGAGACTGTTTCCTCAACTTGAGCCAATACAGAGCTGGCCTCGACCGATTGAGCTACCAAGCAACACTTTCTGAATGTGTAATTGTTCAAGTTCAGACAGGTAATCTTTCTCTCAAAATTGTTCAATACTGTATTTACATCATCGTGTTTGCATTGGTGAAAGCATTAGAGAGTGCAGAAACTGCGTTGCAATGATAAGATCTTTATTCTCGCGATCAACACACTGTCATCTGTTTGCTCAATGCTCATCACGGCAACATTTTATGTGATGGGAATAGATCTAAATACTTTAAAAACATCTCACGATTCGTTAATCTCGATAGCTGTAATAGTAAAAACGTATAATATCTGTAGTAAAAGTATTCGAGAGAGTTTCACATGTAATACGTAGCTATTTCATATGCAAGCATGTCAGCCAATCACAGCAGAGGCCGGTTACACACAGCAGACACGCCCCTTCAAACAGAGCCTTTGGGCTCAGGGCTAAAATCAGGCTAGGAAAAATGCCTTTTATTTCTAAATTATGACTATTTTTGATCTAAAAGACATACTAACATTATAAGGGCAACCCAGAAAACATTATACAATAAAAATAAAAACCATTCTAGGGCACCTTTAATGTGTTTTAATGTAAGAATTTAAGATGAACTAAATTCAAGAATTTCTAATTTAATTAGAATTCATATTAATATTATTAAATAGTAAATAAAGAAATAAGTCATTGGGAGAAAAAGTGGAATGGGAATTTGATCTGAGCCAGACTTGAACCCAGGTCTCCCATTAGCTTGATATCTCAATACTACTACTACTACTACTACTACTACTACTACTACCACTACTACTACTACCACTACTACTACTACTACTACTACTACTACTACCACCACCACTACCACCACCACCACTACCACTACTACCACTACTACTACTACTACTACTACTACTACTACTACTACTACTACTGCTACTACTACTACTTCTACTACTACTACCACTACCACTACTACTACTACTACTACTACCACTACCACTACTACTACTACTACTACTACCACCACCACCACTACCACTACCACCACCACCACTACCACCACCACTACTACCACTACTACTACCACCACCACCACTACCACCACCACCACTACTACCACTACTACTACTACTACTACTACTACTACTACCACCACTACTACTACTACTACTACTACTACTACTACCACCATCACTACCACCACTACTACTACCACCATCACTACCACCACTACTACTACTACTACTACTACTACTACTACTACTACTACTACTACTACCACTACTACCACCACCACCACCACCACTACCACTACCACCACCACCACCACCACTACCACTACCACTACCACTACCACTACTACTACTACCACTACCACTACCACTACTACCACTACTACTACCACTACTACTTCCACCACTACTACTACTATTACTAACACCAACTACTACTACTACTACTACTACTACTAAACACTACCACCACTACTACTACTAACATTACTACTATTACTACCACTAAAGACTCAAAAGTCAACTTGATAATCTAGCGACTTGCGATGGCGTAGAGATGGTGGAGGTGTGAGTGCATCACAGCCCCGTGCTCGCGACAGTATTTGTGCGCACTGATACTTTGAGCGCTCCCGGAGCAGAAAAGCTCCCTCGTGACAGTGTTTTCTCGCGCGGGAGCATTTCTGCACCGCAAGCTCAGAAAGTTCCCAGGCGAGGATGGCATTCCGCACACGAATGCTGTTCTGTGCCCTCATATCCTGTGTACGCGCCTAGATTTTACGTGCACGAGTTTTGGGACTATATAAACTCTCACTTGAGAATAAATTCTCACTAGAAACTCCAGGACTCACTCTCACTAGAAGCTCCAGGACTGGGAACGGTGAGCCGCTGCTCGGCTAAAGCTAGCAATAGGCTAAAAAATATAGTTTAAAGACGTGTGGGCTTTGGTTCAGTCTGCAAATTACACCACAGGTGAAAGGCCAAATTGACAGAAACAATTAGTTTGCAGAGAAGAGCCAGTTGTAGCCCTGTTTTGTGCTCCTTTGACAGAACAATCATTCAAGTCAAGTCAAGTCAAGTCAAGTATATTTATATAGCGCTTTTCACAATACAGATTGTATCAAAGCAGCTTCACAGTATCAATCAAAACAACATAACAATGTTTGTTTATTAGTGGATAACAATAAAATAAAAAAGACATCCAAGTTTGGAAGGGCTGATCAATGTTATTAATGATTGGTTAATTAATTTGAATATCCCCAACTGAGCAAGCCAAAGGCAACAGTGGCAAGGAACCGAAAAACTCCATCAAGTGACCCAGTGGTGTCCTGAAACTCCATCAAGTAACCCAATGGAGAAAAAAAAAACTTGGGAGAACCCAGGCTCAGTCGGGGGCCAGTTCTCCTCTGGCTTTTATGAACTAGAGGCCGGATTTACAGTAACTGTAAGTTTTAAAATTTTATATGAATGCCTGGCTGAAGAGATGCGTCTTTAGTCTAGTTTTAAACTGGGAGAGCGAGTCTGAGCAACGAACAATACCAGGAAGGCTATTCCAGAGCTTCGGAGCTAAATGTGAAAATACTCTCCCTCCTATAGGGCGATAGAAGATCCGTTAAATAGACTGGAGCTAAACCATTTAGAGCTTTATAAGTCAGAAGCAATACCTTGTAATTAATACGGAACTTTATAGGTAACCAGTGAAGTGATGATAAAATCGGTGTTATATGATCATATTTTCTTGATCTAGTAAGAACTCTAGCGGCTGCATTTTGGACTAACTGTAGCTTGTTTATTGAGGATGCAGGACAACCAGCTAATAAAGCATCACAATAATCTAGTCTCGAGGTCATGAATGCATGAACTAACTTTTCTGCATCAGAGACTGATAGCATATTACGTAGTTTAGCAATGTTTCTAAGGTGGAAAAAGGCTGTTTTTGTAACATATGAAATATGCTTTTCAAAAGACAGGTTGTAGTCTAATATAACACCCAGGTCTTTTACAGTAGAGGATAAAGTAACAGGGCATCCTACTATGTTAAAGTAGTGTTGTGAGAGGTTTTGTGGACGGTTTTTAGAACCGATAAGTATTACTTCTGTCTTGTCTGGATTTAATAAAAGAAAATTACGCGTCATCCAATCTTTTATATCTTTAACACAGTCTGTCAATTTGGATAATTTAGCGTATTCATCTGGCCGTGATGAAATATATATTTGAGTGTCATCGGTGTAACAATGGAAACTAATTCCATGTTTCCTTATAATATTACCAAGTGGCAGCATATATATTGAGAATAATAGAGGGCCTAACACAGATCCCTGTGGCACTCCATAGTTTGCCGAAATTATGATCGATTTTTCTCCATTTAAATAGACAAAATGGTAGCGGTCGGATAAGTATGACCTGAACCAGCTTAATGCTTGTCCTTGAATACCAGTATAATTTTGTAGTCGATCTAGGAGTATTGTGTGATCTATAGTATCGAACGCTGCACTAAGATCAAGTAAAACTAGTATTGAGATACAGCCTTGGTCCGAAGCTAAAAGTAAATCATTTGTTATTCTAACCAGCGCAGTTTCAGTGCTATGATGCGGTCTGAATCCAGACTGAAACTTTTCATAGATGTCGTTTTCTTGTAAGAAAGAGCCGAGTTGAGCGGACACAACTTTTTCTAATATTTTAGACATAAATGGAAGATTTGAAATGGGTCTGTAATTTACTAGGTTATTTGGATCTAATTGTGGTTTCTTAATAAGAGGTTTTATAACTGCCAGCTTGAACGTTCTTGGAACATGACCTAAAGATAAAGATGAGTTAATAATATTGAGAAGAGGCTCTTCCACTATATGTAACACTTCTTTCAGTAGTTTAGTTGGTATAGGATCTAATAAACATGTTGTTGTTTTAGATGAAGTGATAAGTTTGTTTAACTCTTTTTGTTCTATAGTTGTAAAGCATTGTAATTGCTCTTGCGGAGCAACAATTGTGGCCGAATCATAAGGCGGGAGCAAGGATTGAACATTTACAATTGTGGTTCTGATGCTTTCAATTTTCTCGTTGAAGAAGTTCATGAAATCATTACTACTAAACTGTAACGAGGTATTTTGTTCAGACGACGTCTGTTTATTTGTTAGTCTAGCCACGGTGCTAAATAAAAACCTTGGATTGTTTTGGTTGTTTTCTATTAGTTTGCGGAGGTGCTCAGCCCTGGCCGCTTTTAGGGCCTTTTTATAACGTGACATACTGTCTTTCCACGCGATTCTAAAGACCACTAAATTAGTTTGTTTCCATTTACGCTCTAAATTACGGGTTTCTCTCTTTAGAGCATGCGTAGTATTATTGTACCATGGTGCTATACTTTTCTCTCGGACCTTTTTTAATCTAATGGGTGCAACAATATCCAATGTTCTAGAGAGAATGGTGCTCATAGTGCTAGTTAGTTCGTCTAGTTCATCTGTTCGTTTGGGTTCAGGCCGCAGCTGAGACAGATCAGATAAGCTATTTGAGAAATTATCTATGGTGGATGGAAGGATTGTTCTGCCTGGTCGATAACATGGCGCAGCATGACATATTACAGACATACGTAATATGCAAGTTACCATGTAATGGTCAGTGACATCATCACTTTGTGGAATGATATCTATATCGGTTGGATCGGTTCCATATGATATAATTAAATCGAGTGTATGATTAAGACGATGAGTTGGTCTGGTGACGTTTTGCTTGACCCCGAAGGAGTTTAATAAATCTGTAAACGCAGCCCCTAACGCATCATTTGAATTATCGATGTGTATGTTAAAATCTCCAACAATTAATGCTTTATCGACGTTGACCAATAGATCTGAGAGAAAATCTGCAAACTCTTTTAGGAAAACAGTATAAGGCCCTGGAGGTCTATATACGGTAGCCAAGGCTAGAGATAATAGGGATTTTTTTCTTACATCTAAGAGCGTAACATTTAGCACAAGTACTTCAAACGAATTAAACCTATGACGAGTTTTCTGAGTAACATTAAGGATATCCCTGTAGATTGTTGCAACACCTTCGCCACGACCGATTAGACGGGGCTCATGCTTATAACAGTATCCTGGCGGAGTAGACTCATTTAGACCGAAATAATCATTTGGTTTAAGCCAGGTTTCAGTAAGGCACAGTACATCGAAATTATTTCATTCAGAGAAATAAACTTCTGAAATGGGTCTGGGAAGTCATTTTAAGTTGAAAGGCTACTGTATCAGGCTGTATCAGAACAGAGGCAATATAAGGAGGGGATGAGCCACTTAAAAAATGGGAGAAATAAAGTGTAACAAAAATAATATTTATTTATATTTATTTACTTATAAACTTTCTTTTGACCTTTAAGTCTTTTAAGAACAAATTCAAGGACGAGGACAACAAGCACTCCATTCATCGTTAAATGTATTTTTTTAGTTTCTTTCCATATAAAGTAAAACAAAAATGCTGTGGCTTTTTCGGAAACCATTGTCGTGCTCGACTGACCATTAGTGAATTCTAATAGACAAGTTTTTTTGTCTCTCTGCCATGTGCTAGTAAAGAAAAAAGGAAAGAATGACAGAAAAATCTATCCGTGTGAAATTGCTTTTCCTGCTCTAGGAGGCTGCATTTTAAAAGGGCCCGTGTGTTGATGATAATTGCGGAGTGTGGGCCTGATTATTCCAGCCACATGCTTTCTGTTAACTGACAGAAAAATTACACACCGGGCTTAATGGCTCTCCTGAAGAGAAAGAGTGAGAGAGGACGGGATGATTGCTCTGGATGCGTGTGGAATTCTGATCGCGTCGTCCGAGTGAGTTGCTGAGGAATCCGAAAAATCTCTTGTGTGTCGTCTAGCCGCTCTCTTATGGTTGTGTGCTAAACCTCCCCAGACAAAGGAAGGAAACTTATTGGCTGAATATGAAGTTAGTTGTTGGTGGACATATATAAGGTGGAAGACCTTGTGGCGGAGTCTGGAAACAGGTTCCTGGATACCCATTGAGGATGCCTTGAAATAAGAGGAGAAGATTGGACGGATTGTCTTGCCAGAAGTAGACATGAAGCTAAAACCAGGGAATGACATTGAAATAATTTTCATACTTTAAAGGTCATGATCTATTAACATATTTAAATATGCATAAAATTGCAATTCATAGACACAATCAATCCTCTATGATCATATAGTCACAAATGTTCCTGATATTATGAAGAATAAAGCTTTATGCAACTAACTATGTCATGTGGTGTGAGGAACAAAGTAATATGGTGCAACACTCAACATGTATGTCACATGGTGTGACTAACTATGTCATGTGGTGTGGCAAACAAAGTCATATGGTGCAACCAACAACTGTATGTCACATGGTGCGACTATGTCATATGGTGCGGTCAACAAAGTAATATGGTGCAACCAACAACTGTATGACACATGGTGCGACTATGTCTTGTGGTGCGGCCAAGAAAGTAATATGGTGCGCTAAAATATTTCTTGTGGTTCGACCCAACTTCAGAAACATGCAGGGGGGGAAAAACTAGAAAAAAATTAAAGTTTAGATAGGGTCAGTGCTGTCTGTGGAGCCAGGAGCTTCAAATAGGAGCGCTATAAAACCAAGAGTTCACTCTCAGTTCAGAGAGCACATCGAGCCAAAGCCAGATTGACACACTGTTAAAAAAAAACGTGCTGAAAGCAGTAACTAATGGGGAAGCCACTCCTGTAGCAGCCTTATGTTATCTTCCTTTTAATAGCTGGGAAACCTTAAAACAGCGGCATACAGTCAACACAGAATTAGTTCAGCCTGTCACAACCGTTTAAATCTCTTTTTGGCGATTTGAGAGCAACACACTGGCCTAAATCCGGTTGTAAGTTTCCTTGTAAAATTTTGTCAGACTTTTTAGAGCATCATTGCAAGAGAAGGCTTTTATGCTAATTAAATTATCTAGAATATTTGAGAAAATGCATGTATCCTTTTTGGATGCCCAAGTACCGTACAACTTCAAATAATAGCCCAAGCTTTTATTTTCCCAAATCACCGAACTGCACCGGCTTGTATTTGAGACAGGCGTCTATATGAGAAAGGCCTTTAATTTAGTGTTGAGATGTTGTTCATTGAGTGCAGGCCTAGAGATACGGAAAACATGACAGTAGGAGGTTACCACATTATATTGTTTTATTTATAATTCGAATGTGTTTAACAAATCAGTTAATGTAAGAATTAAGGGGGTCGTACACCGGACGAGAAGCGCTGTGCAGCATCGTTGCTATACGACAACTCGAGGTATCGCACACCGGATGCGCACTTTCTCAGTTTATGGTCAGCAATATTTTTATGTTTAAGGACATTATGAAATTAAGATAATGTCTGTACTATGTTATGATTGTACTGTACAAGATTTCCATTACACGAGAGTAGATGTTAAAACTTCATGCTGATTTGTACTCGGCTTTCGCCAAGATAAGCAACACTAAGACGTAGCTTTACAGTAAACTATGCTTCTCCATCCATTTACGCTTCTTTCCATATGAGGGTGTGACTCCCCTTCTGTCCGGCGTTAACGGCTGCAGTGTACTTGGCGCGTCAGCACACACGACGGCTGCAACTACAGTGTGGTCTCCCTAGTGGACCAACACGACAACCGTCTGGATTGAGCCGAGTAGGGGACATCTCTAGGGTCTTCAAGTGGGCACCTTCCGTCCTCAGTGTTTCGTCGACTAGCCCACGACACCTCAAGAGGGCTCGACAGTGACTCTGGCGTCCCAGAGTCACCCCCCTCCGTCCCCCACTCAACTCAGCCCAGCTTACTGACCTCTACATCCCTCCTGCTGCTGAGACCTAACCACAATCTCACTATCTCTCCGCAACCCAACCATACGCGCCAACCCGATTGATTAAGGCTGTCGAGCCCCACTGGTGCGTTAAAGCAGTTACAGTGGCAACGGTTCCGTATGGCATACCACCTAACGCAAAACACAATATCTACCCAACCACCCGTCATTCTATACTATACAACCTATACAAATTGTATAGTATACTATACAACCTATACTATACAACCTATACAAATAAACCAACAGACTCTTCAAGTTTTTCAAGAATTCTACGAAACCGTAGCGTGGCGGCCTGTACCTTGCCAGCTAGAATCTTTCCGTCTCAACCACAGCCAGTTGCTGCTCCTTTCTGCTGCTTCAGATAAGTTCTTTACTGTGCGACGCAACTCTTGGCCGCTGAATCCGACGTCCCTGAGGAACCGGGTTGTAGAGTGTGCCACAAAACCTCGACAACCCACTTCCACTGGATAAACCTGGACTCTCCATCCTCGCTGTTCTGCTTCAGTGGCCAAATGAGCATACCGCAGTTTCTTCCTCTCATATGCCTCATCTACAGCATCCTCCCATGGCACTGTCAACTCTATCAGTTGAACAATGCGTGCTGATCCAGACCACAAAACAATGTCTGGTCGTAGGTTAGTGGTGGCAATCTCAGGTGGAAAAATAAGCCGTTGATCAAGATCAGCCAGCATCTTCCAGTCCCTAGCAGCTTCCAGTTGTCCTGGCCGAGAATTGGTGTTAACACCTTTTCTTGGTGGTTGCTCGCCTGGTTGCATCATATGTTGACCTAATAAGGAAACTGATCCTAATCTCTTCCATTGACCAAAGGTCTTGCCAGCCCATTTTGCGTTGTTCCACACTCTCCCATCTCATCCACTCTCCCTGCTTGGCCTGGGAAATGGCCTTTATACTCCTCATCCTCTCCTCCTGCTTTCGCACCTCGTTGACTACCAGCTTCCTCCTTTGAGCTGGGCCTGCCTTGTGCCATTTAGGAGGAGCTAACCTGAGCCCAAAACCCCCTCTTCCATGCTGTACCTGTCCCACGATATCCCCTATTTGAAGGTCAGCCTTTGCCTCTACTACAGATTTCTTTGCTGACCACTTTCTACCAGTTTTTAACACAGGGGCTGCCTCCCTTACACATTTGTCACGTGACTCTACTAATGTCATTTCCAGTCTGACCTTGGCACACTTAAACTCCTCGGTTAAAGCAGAGACTGGCAGCTGCAATATTCCTTTACTATAAAGTCCCACTCTGCTGAGGCAGCGTGGAACTCCCAACCATTTCCTGATGTATGAACTATTAAATGCAATCATTGCTAAGTCTGCAGTCTGAACACTTTACCTCAGACCGTCCGTTAACTGAATGATTTGAGAATATCATAATACCTCGAGTTGTCATAGACAAGTTACCGGTGCATATTCATCAAACCTATGAACTTGTTGCTCGAAACACATCAACAAGAAAGAATGAAGGCTACCCTGTAAGGTTGGCAGTTCATTCATTTCTGTGATACAAACTTTTCAGTTTTGGTGGATGGTCGAACCCAAGTGTTTCTTGGACACTTTCGGCTTCCTGTCACTCATTTGAGTCTTTCCACCACTATCACCTGGAGCTCAGGTCAGTTTACAATGCTATTCTTAACCTGGTTCATATGTAAAGTTTGAAGATACCTTTTGATCTCTGAAATCTTTCTTCACATGATTACTTTTCAACCATCTTGCAGCTCCTTGAGCAGCCTGCGCAGTACCCGTACCCAATCACTGGGAGAGAAAGAGGAATGGCTTGGACCAGATTCGAAACTGGGTCTCCGATGAGCTTGATAGCTCAATATGTTAGTACAGAAAGTGGCCAGAGCTGGTAAAATCCACCAGCTCTCCTTTGATTGCCGCCTTTTTTTTTGGGATAGAAGGACATTTTGACCAGCTTTACACACATATTCCATTAATTTGTTTCTTGTCCAAGCTCTTGCATAGACTGCTGCACTATTACTTGAATGGACCACTTTAAAGCACAACATGCTATAATTGTGGAATGATCGATTTCAGATACAAACTGATGCCCCCTGCATCAAGTGCACAGTTGTGGTTGTTCAGACGTCTCTTCTTAAAAGTGTGGTCACATTAACAAAATTTCATAGACAAAAAAGGCCCATTGTCTATTGTCAACAGTGTAGTGATGTGAAGCACTGCTCACACCGAAATCAGAATTCAAGCTGCTTTTTTTTTGGTCGACGTCGATCTACATTAACAACTTTAACCTGTTGAGAAAACCCGTGGCGAAATCTTTACGCAAAATTCCAGATCATGTGAATCCCTTGTGAATTGTGAATTGACTTGCTAGTCAAAGCTGAACTAAACCAGACTGAAATTCAGTCCTTCGAATGAGACATTTAATCCAAGGATGTCCTTTGAAAAAGTGTAGGGGTGTAACCTAATTTGCCCAATGGCCTCTGTCTATCATCATGGCCTCCTAATCATCCCCATATATACTGATTGGCTTCATCACTGTCTCTTCTCCACCAATAAACTGGTGTTTGGTGGGCGTTCTGGCACAATATGGCTGCCGTCGCATTATCCAGGTGGATTCTGCACATTGGTGGTGGTTGAGGAGATTCCCTCTTCTTTATGTAAAGCGCTTTGAGTGTAGAGAAAAGTGCTATACATGATGAACATGTGAGTTCACCTCTGGCCATCTAGCCCTACCACACACTATAGTGAGGGGAAACAGCAGGCTGGCAAAGCATTCAAAGGATTTGAACACAGCTCATCATCCCCGCCATGGGCCCTGGTTAGGGTGCAGGATACCTGCAGCTCTGTCGGTATTGAGCGACTGGAAGCGCCTCAGGCACAATTCATCAAACGCAGTCGCAGTGGGGCTCAGAGAGCAGCATGAATAAAGCATATTTCCTCTGTCTAACCTCCGACAGAAGAGCCGAGCTCTGTTTCAGCATTAGGCATTGTAATTTAATGGCATTTGAATCCGTTTAAGAGGGATATTATCAACATTTTTCATCCTGATTAATGTTTAGATGGTGCACCAAAATAATTGTAAATTCATACTGAGAAGCTTTTAAAATGCGCTACTTATTTATTCTAAAATAAAGATGACGTGTTGTGACTTCAATTCACAGATTCCCCATATGACATAATATAATAATGAATATAATTATTGTTATGCAATGTAATGTTTACAATTATAAGATGTATGTATTCAGAGTTATAATTTTCATTAAATTAAATTAAATGTCTATAGTCATTGCAGCGCATTGCTTCATCGGTTGCATTAAAAGTGCAGGATCTGTAAAATTTATATCAACAATGCAAATGACAATACTCTAACTACAAACTGCATATTTTTACACCTTTTAAAATGTTTTCGTCTTCCATCTGCTTGTTATAAAGGCACCCCTTCCAGTAAGTGTTTGTTCACAGTATTCACTCTAGAGATCTGTGCAAGATGCACTTTAAATAAAATAAAAAACAATATTATTAGAATTTTAAGTCTCCACAACTGACCAAACAGCTCATCTTAATATAATCAGAAAGGATGTGGAATTACATTAATTCAGTGCTGACTGTGGTTGGATACCGATGGTGGAAACAGATCTGTGCTTTTGTCTGCGAGGCATTTTCGACAGTGAAATAGAGATAGCGCTGTGTTATAAGTTACAGTATGAGAGAGAAACCAGCAGACTGGTTAAAAATAAACGAGAGAAGCCAGACAGACAGAAAGAGAAGAGAAGAGGACAGACAGTGAGGTGTTATTTCTCTCTCTCTCTCTCCGAGTTTTGCCCTTTAGCTGTCAGCGTCTAGCCAAAACCCACAGAGAGAGCGGATGTGTTCACACATGATTGGGCTGCACTTCTCTCTTATAGATCCCTTCATCACAGACCCTAGACTGAAAGACATTAACTATTTATGCGGCAGGCACTGCAGTATATTTTAATTAACAGAAATGTTTTTTAATCGTTTTAGTTCCCTCATTATAAGGACAGTTAGATTCTATTTTTATTTAATAAGTAGTATTTTTTTTATTTTGTAATTTCCTCAAAGAATCGTTATTGATTGATTGGGTGAATTTCAGAACAAGCTTAGCCAGTCATGAATCAAGGTTGAGAACGCGACTCTGATGAATAAGCTGCGCTCTTCCAGCGATGCTTTATGACGCTCATAAACATTGATCCTCTCAGTGTTGTTTTAATGGAGGACACTCGGGAGAGCACTGAGCTGTAATCACACATGCTCAATGGCCTTGTGTGTCACCTACACACACACACATGCACACAGATGTACACACACTTGAGATAAGGAACAACCCATTATTGTTATAGGTGGGTGATATTTAAGGGTTTATATACTGTTCAAATAAGGCATTTGACAAACAATTACTTCAAACTTTTTTGTATTGCAGTAAAGAGTACTCTAATACAATGGTTTTTTAATGTAAATCAAAATCAAATGTATAATAGAACCCCATTTCCAGAAAAGTTGGGACATTTTGTAAAGTGCAACAAAAAAAAAGAAGAATCTGTGATTTGTTCATTTGCTGCATCAAGAAATGCCACTTAAATCTCTGTTACGCAAGGAGAAAGCTTTACATCAGATCCATGAGAAGCCACTGAGTTCTCTGGGCCTAAACTCATCTCAGATGGTCTAAAAGACAGTGGAAATGTGTGCTGGGGTCTGAAGAGTCCATGTTTCAGCTTGTTTTTTGGGAAAAACAGACATTAAGTTCTCAGTCCCATGGATAAAAGGGACCATCCAGACTTTCATCAGCGACAGGTGCAAAAGCAGACATCTGTCCTGGTACGGAGGTGCATCAGTGCAAACGGCAGGGGTGACCCGCATGAGTGTGAAGGTATCACTGATGTGATATATTCAGGCGTATATTCAGTTTGAACAGAGACATGTAATGACATCAAGATCCCATTCTTTCTCATTCAGTTTGTGCTACATCAGAGTGGTTTATAGACACTACACCATTGAGAGGATTTGCAGTCCAGATCTGTCTCTTATTGAAAATGTATGTATGGCCAATCATGAAAAGAAGAATCAGACTATAATGACCACAGACTAACTTCATTTATTTTTTATTTAATATTATCATATTTTGAAATTACAGTCAATAGAATGGCAATTATTGGTAATATATTTTGGTAACATTTGGTAATGGTTTGGTAATAACATGAATAATAATTTTTATGTTAAAAAACGATAAACTTTTGACATCTGGACCGTTTTTTGACTGGTTTTGTGAGTTTGTCCATATATAATACTAAATGATGATTTACATAACATTTTTCATAAAAATAAAAATCATCATTATATATTTACTGTAAATATATCAGATTCTTATTATTACAACTTAAACAGTAGGCCTATATATATATATATACATATAAAAACTACTCTGAGCATTAAAATGTAATTGAATGGAGGCGTGTGTTGATTTGGTCTCTTAATACAACTCCTCTGTGTTTCTATCCCAAGCGTCCCAGGGCAGATTCCTCCGGGACGCGTCTCTATGCCACCGCGGTGCGTAAACTAAACTCACTGTCCTACCCAGAAGACCCTGCTTCTCCTTCACTGCCTTTGACGTACAAGTCATATCACAGTACACAGTTGATGTGGGGGGTTAACTGTTTGTCCCAATGACAATAATGAATCCCAGACTTATACATATGTAAAAGTATTTTGTGCTAATTAGAGCCCATTAAATTGAGATACCTGATCTCCGTCTTCCGGTTTCGGGCTCCCCTCTGTTGTTGCGATAGAAGATCTAACTTAATCATGCCCTCTCACAATTTCCTATTAACCCAATCTCTCCATTGATCTACTCCATGCCAGGAGGTATTGAATAGCAGATGAGCTTAAAATGCCGGTGCGTGTCGCCGCATACGTCTGGAGATGTGCCTCCGTGCTCTGTGTTAGGAATGAGCCACTATCTCCAATCTGACATTTAAAGGAATAGTTAAGCCAAAAATGAAAACTGTTTTGTGTTTCTCCGTTTCCACGTGTTGATGCAGTCTATTGACAAACTGTAAAGAGATCCAGTTGGTCGTTTGTTTACTGCAGCACACATATAGTTGTCGATTATGGCCTGCAGTTACGGTGTGCTGTGCTATTATGCATAAGTGCTATAATTATGGTAATTGTACCTGCATTGTTGCTTTTTAGTTAACGGAGTTGGAGTCAGAGTTGCATCAAGTGCGTGTTACGGTGTCACATGCTAATGCGCTTAAAACCCATGCCGCTAGTTAACAGAGATAATGTTCACCGCACCACATGCTAAAAATAGCACTTTAAAAGCTCCATCTGAGATTGAGTAGGGAGGGGTCGCAGAGCAAAAGACTCTGGTGGGGTTGTTTAATGAGTGTGTGTGAGTTAGCTTAATTTTTTTTTTTTTTTTTTTTGAGGTATACTGTAAAAATCACAATCCTCTCGACATTGAAAATGAGATGTTAAAGTACCCCTGTAGTCGATAATTTTATCCTTTGAAACTCATCTTTGATCACTAAAATGACACAGTATGTAAAAAAAAGATTCCTTGAAAAAAAATTCTTCATGCCTTAAAGTAGCTTGAATGTAACTCTACACCCTTGCCTCATTTAGTATACACGGTTCTATATGCAAATGAGCCCCGCCTCCACTCACTCACACCAGCTCAGAGATCCACTCGTTGACGATCACACTTTAACCTGATTGGTTACAAAGTAGTTTGTGACGTCAGAAACACCAGCGATTTCAAACCACGATTTTGAGACTGTCTTTGGTTCACTGCAGTTTTAAAGGGGTCATATAATGGTATATGCACTTTTACAAGTTGATTGTACTGAAATGTGTGTTGGTAGTGTCTGTACACAACCATCATATAATGATAAAAATCCATCCAGTGGTTTTGTTTTAATCTCCTTATATGGTTTCCCCTGCCTCAAATCGAGCCGTTCGAGCCTATGACGTCACAAGCTCGCACGCCCCTCCCACGATTGTTGATTGACAGCAGCGTTTCAACACAGACCCGCCCTCGCTCGTGAGTGAGCTGTCAATCATGCACGCGCGGACCGGTGTTGTGCCGAAATGTACACTGGAGCACTGTCACTGAGCAGAATGGAGTCTAAGCGATTGTGGTGTTCTGTTCTTGGGTGCAATAAGGAACACAACAGTCATTTTAATGTTCCTAAATCCGAACTGCTGAAGACGCACGCAGTGGCTGAGTTTGTTTTCGAAGGGAATATTCCCCACGATCAACGTCAATGCTTTCATGTTTGCGTGAGTCATTTCACACCAGACTACTTTCGAGGAGGTATAAAGCTAGTTTTGCTAAGAAGCTGCTCCTGAAAAAAGGAATCGATACCAACTATTCGTGTTCCTGCACCTCGAGAAGAACTGAAGTGAGTGTTGTTTTATTAACCTTTTTATATTTATATTAATCTTTGCAAATCGCTAGCTTCACAATAAATGCGGCTAATGTTTACACTCAGGGTACATTATGGCATGTTTTCTATGTACGACGTTCTGAATATAATTCATAATCCCACGTTTATAATGAACAACGCGTTATGGTTATTGTGTTACAAACATGTACGCACAGAACAGAGCATAGACTGTGGAACAGAGGGGCGGGGTGATCGAAGCTCATTATCATTTAAAGGCACATGCACTGAAACGGCGTGCTGAAAACAGAGCTGGATTTGACCAGGTAAAATAAGTGTTTTCTTACAATACTAATGAGAATTTTTAATTAAAGTATACTACAAACTTTTAATTTAGACCCTAAAGAATTATATTAGCTTCTACGAAAATGGCATTATATGACCCCTTTAAGGAGAAAATACTCAGCAATGGTGTTGACTTATGAATTTGCAGATAGTTGTTCTAAAAGCATATTAAAAACACCACATAGAAATAGACATAAACAACATTAAAAACTTGGTTTTCACCACATGGGGACTTTAAGATAAATGGTAAGTCGGCCGTTACAGTGATTTTACCATTTACCATTTTACCCGAAGCCTAAATCCGAATTCAGAAAGGCACGGATGATGAGTAACACATTCTACGGAGCCCCTAAAGGGACATGGTTAGGCTTGCTGCAATAGTCGGTTCAATACGCTGATTTCACGCAGCCGTTATTTTGAAATCGAAAGCGAGTCTCCGGCGGGAAGAAAACCGTAAGTGTCGCCTTTAAGCATAGGAGAGTCGCGAATGCGATGGCATATTGTTGTGTTTAATGTAGAAATGAGCTATTCTAGGACTGTACATAAATTTCTTTCATACTTTAGACTATATAAAGTGAAATTCATTTATAAATAAAAATGTTTTTTTTTTTTTTATGTATATAATTCAGAAAGTAAAAAAAGAAGCAGGAACAAACTATATACATATCCTATATTGGAAATTAACATCCAATAGTGTAAATCGCGGCAGCAGCTTCAGGTTGGTAGTCCAAGGCATTGTTGTGTATCTGTACTTCCGGGGTTCTTCGCACCGGAGCCTCACTTTCGATTTCAAAATGGCAGCTGCGTGAAATCAGCGTATTAAGGCCAGGACACACCAATCTGAAGGTCAGCTGTTGGGCCGTTTTTGAGCGTCAGTTTTCAGTGTGTTAACAGTACATTGTCACTGTCAGGGTTCTTTGGGGCGATTCAGCATGTTGAATGGCGTCGGGCTGTCGGTGATAGAGATCGCTCTGATTGGTTGTTCAGCTTAGCGAACGAGGCAGTGCGCGAGAATAAAAGAGAAAGTGATGAAAGCGAGCAATGAAGTCAAGACAGTATAGTCAGAAGGCTGGTGTGGTTTCCCTTTTTGAACGACAAATATAGACCATTGATACCTGCTGATAAAGACCAACCCGATCTCACGGTAATTCGTACGAATTTTACGAGGTGGCTAATTCGTATGCATTGGAACGAATGACCTACCCCTGACCCCGCCCCTAAACCTACCCGTCACTGGGGTTTAGACAAATCGTTCAAATTCGAATGAATTAGCCACCTTTTGCCCGCAAATTATATACAGTATAATTTCCCAATACATTTGTGAGAGAACGCAAAAGCATTCAAATATTTTTTTCTCCTGCCGTATCCTTTTCCTTATCAAGGAACATGTACATGACAATGTTCAGGGTTAGCCGGCTGTTCAAATCCTATTCTAAACACTAATGACAGTATTGGGTTATTGCTGCACAAAAGCCCTCCCTCAAGCTAATAATGGTACAATCCATAGCAAAGATAGAAGGTGTGGATGTGCTCATGTTGACACAGGTGGGCTCTGATGTCTCCATCCCTACAGCATACACACACATTGCTGCTAATAATAGTGGAGATGTTGCCAAGGCAAATGAAACGGAAGGATGAATCCATGTTTTATTTATCTTCTTCACCTTTCCCAAATGGTTTGATCAGAAGAGGTTGTAACAGTAGAGGTGTGGTCTGTCCTCTGTCCTGTATTCATTTCTCAGTGTGTGTTGCAGAGACGGTGAGACACTCAGCCAATCTAATGGAGGCCGTGTCTCTGTCAGTCACAGAAAAATGGTTTGGATATTTTTAACACACTGTCTTTGGCTCCGTGTTCCCGGGGCTGAAAGCATCTGCGTGAGCTCGCTTTGGTTTCCTTTCACAGTTCCACCCCTCACTGCACACGGCTGGCCACAGGTTCACAAGCCAAACACTATCTCCCCAGGCTTTCACCAAAATACCTCACATTTAATTGACTTCCTAAAACTGTCTGACCAAGATACCTCCAGTCCATAAGCTAAACCTCCTTCATAATCTCCACGTGCTTCTACATTTACAGAGGGAACAAGATATATTCCGAATAAATTGTGAGTAAATTGTTACTACACATGATCAATTTAGCACAATTAAAAATCCAAAATCGACTGACATTATATTTCATCCAATATAGGCTACTGATGAAGTAAAAAATCTTTAATATTGGCTGATAACCGATATTGTACCAATTTATTGTGCTTCCCAACTTCAATAAGATATTTTTTTATGGAAAAAATACAAAAATGCTTATTAGAAAAACACTGTTGATTGTAATCTTTAAAACAATTGTTTTGTGTGTTAGGAGTGCTTGGTTTCATTGTGTTTGTTTCCTGTGACCTTGGTTTTTTTAGTCCGTGTCATCCTCATTCAGTTCACCTGTTGTTAATCAGTTAGCTCATTAGTTCCCTCACTGGTTTTGGTATTTACACTCCTTGTTTTGGTTCAGTCCTGTCCTCCTGTCTCGTCGTTGTTAAGTTGTTGTGTTTTCCTAAGTGGAGTGTTATATAAGACTGTCATTATAGTATTAATATCGTCGTGAGCTTTATTCACCACAGCAACCATCGCACTGTGCTGTTTTTTTTTTTTTTTTGCATTTAGTTTTTTTTTTATGCGGTTTCTTTTTTGTTGTGTTGTGTTTTTGTTTTTGTGTTGTGGTTTATTTTATTTTTATTTATTTTTTTCGTTCGTGCCGTTTCATTTTGTTTTTGTGTTGTGAATTTAGTTTTTTGTTTTGTGCTGTGTTTCATGTTGTTTTTTGTGTAGTGCTGCATTTTTTAGCTCTTTGTTTTTGAGTCAATAGTACAGAATTTTAATATCAGTTATAACATGAAGATAATTGTCGACTCATCGGACAAAACTGCATTCCAAAATGGACTAAGTAAAGCTTACTTCAGTTCTCCTTGCAGTAAAGTCACACATATCCAGCCAGATGGACAGGCAAGCATCAGGTAGAGTCACAGAGGCTCCAGTGAAGCAGGCTTTGGCATCTCTTAGATGACAGTGGAGTGTTTGCCCATGTGTGTAACTGTGTCATTTTCCTGCTTTTCCTGGCTGAGGAGAGGCTTCTGCTGTCACGTCCCTTGAGTTTTTGCCAGCGCATTTTTTCACACGCTCTCCCTCTTCTATCACACACACAGCGCTCTCAGACTGGTCTAAGTGGAGATGTGTCATCTTCTTCAGTCATTCGTTGCTAAAGCGTATCCCCTGAGACCCAGGCCTGCTTTGACCGCATCGATCACACCTTTCCATCCATCCGTCCTCTTTCCTGCCAATACACATATTTATCTTCAGATTTTTACACTTGTGTAATCTATGCTTATTTATTTGTTTTCCTCTCTCTGCTTTTTTTAAATGATCTTCTTGGGTAACCATATAAACATGCGTCCTGGGACTTCTGTGTTTGTATGTGTCCATGTGCATGTGGAGGTGAGCAGATACAGTAGCTCAGTCATTCTGCTTTGGTGCCATCTGTGCCCAGTCAGTGTGGTGGCATCTCTCCATGTGCAGGACTCTATAGATAGTCATATAGCCAACCTGATTCATATTACATAAGTTAGCCAACCACGAATATCTAGTCTTTACATTTTTACATGTGATATATATGGGTATTACACACACACACACACACTCACACACACACACACACACTTTAAAGAAGTCATATTTGCACAGTATTTAGATGCCAAAGCCAAATCCTTCGAATTTGCATGAATCTCCGTGATTAGACTGTCAGTTGACTGTGTAATTGCCACATGTAATGGTGCTGTGGACCGAATCGATGCAGACGTGAGGAATCTCTGTCACTATTGACCTTTGCGTGCACTGAGGGACCAAAGTGCCAATGACATTTTAGGGCTGAGCATCTCAGGGGAGCAACGCTCATCTGTGGCTGCCCTGGTGTTTGCAAACCAATTTGAGCAGTTTTAGGAAGATCTGGAATGCAGCACTCACAAGAATTCACTGCACTTGGAAGAGTGGCGCAACATGTTTCATGCCTGGTTGAGTAACTAGATTTGTTCTTTTAAAATAGTAAATGTTTGCCGCAAAAAGGATTTTTATCACCATGCTTGGTGATCTAGGTGGTTGTTAGGGTGTTGCTGGTTGCTAAGGTTCTGTGTGTGTTTTTTATCACTATGCTTGGTGTACTAGGTGATTGTTAGGGTGTTGCTAATGCTATGCGGTTGCTAAGGTTCTGTGTGAACTTTAGCACTATGCTGAGCGATCTAGGTGATTGTTAGGGTGTTGCCATGGAGTTGCTATGGCTCTGTGTGTTTTTTTATCACTATGCTTGGTGATCTAGGTGGTTGTTAGGGTGTTGCTCTGTGGTTGCTAAGGTTTTGTGTGTTTTTTATCACTATTCTTGCTGATCTAGGTGGTTGTTAGGGTGTTGCTAGTGTGTTTTTTAGCACTATTGTTTTTTTTTTTTTACTGCTGTTAGTTTTTTTTAAACATGTTTTGGCATCATTGTAAAAAAAAAAAAATTCTTTCATTACTTTTGTCTCATACCCTTTGACCCGACTACCCCTCATTCACTCTTGCGAGTAGCCTCAGTTCATCTTCAGGGCATACTGCCAGGAAGCATGGTTTTCTGAGTGCCCTCAGGGTTTGGCCATCTGCTAACAGTGCCAACTCCACCCGTGGAGCAACGGCCAGGTGCCATGCACACTCACACCTTCAGCCCCTGCACAACAACACTGCCCTCAGCAGGCAACAACAGCCACGCCAACTGTTGATGACCACAGCCTCCATTCCCTTAGAGTCAGGGATGCATTTAATTTAGTTGTAGGTATGGACAGGGTTGAACAATATCATATATTGTGTTTGCTTACTTTTGTTTTTTGTTTTATCTTTTTATTGTATATTTTGTTTTATCTTTTATTGTGTTTTTTATTTTATTTTATTTTTATTTATTTATTTTGGGGGGGGCTAGGGGGGTTGGTTTGGGTTTACCTTTTTATTTTTATTTTTTTTATTAAGATCCCATTGTTTGAATGCACAGTTGATGATTACTCCTTATAGCTGTCAATATGTTGTATTGATGCGGTCTAACACTCTTTGTTGCTCAGGGCTGTTCATTCCTGACCTCCTCAGGGACTCGGCCCACTGTCAGCCTGGTGATTCGTCTTATTGGCTCTGAGGTGAGTTATCATTAGCAGCCTCCACCAATCAGTGAACAGCTCAATTCGAATGCCTTTTTTTACAAGGAAGATTTTCAGAATGTCTATTTGTATGTTTTTTTTTTTTTTCATGTGCTGCAAAAAAAAAAATAGAGGATTTGCAGCTTGTTGCACTAACGACAATACCGAAATAGCAAGAATTAACATACCCATGTGTAAGCGCATTATGATACTAAAGTCCTTTTTACTGACTCATATGCAATATTCAGTTGTATTTCACTCTTAGTCATGCCTAATGGATTTGGTGTTGGATCACTAGCTGGTTTATAAAAGCTCCAGTCCTCAAGATAACAAGATTTCCTAAAGCAGTTATTGGATTACAAAATATCTTAGTATGTTTGAAAATCCATCTCTGCCTCATAGCTGCACACACGCACACAAACACACACACACACACACACACACACACACACACACACGCAC
Organism: Semotilus atromaculatus; assembly: GCA_031834385.1. Classification (NCBI taxonomy): domain Eukaryota; kingdom Metazoa; phylum Chordata; class Actinopteri; order Cypriniformes; family Leuciscidae; genus Semotilus; species Semotilus atromaculatus. The sequence continues at coordinate 7,160,461 of JAULUF010000027.1, read as the reverse complement.
ACACACACGCACACACACACGCACACACACACGCACACACACACGCACACACACACGCACACACACACACACACACGCACGCACACACACAGTTCATAGCCTGGAGAGGGCTCTAAAGCGGTTTTATTGCCCTTTAATAATTGCCATACAGTGTTATTATCTTAATGCAGTCGTTTTTATTGGCTGAAGGGGACAGGGAACGGTTTGCTGGCTCTCTCTGGAGCACTCATAGCTGTAGTATCCATCTCCATCTGTCTGTCATTCCCTCCCTCCTCTCATCCCTCTCCTCTTTCTGAGTGATTATTTCTAACCAGCTGGAAGTGGTTACAGCATTATGGTTTCAATTCCCAAATATGATCTGTCACATTACCATGTTTTGTGCATTTTAATCATTCTGTTCTTAACCAAACAAGATATGCAACAAAATTATTTTACCAAGCCAGATATTGGTATGAAAGTTAATTTTCCACAATTAAATAGAGCTAGCAATCCTCCAGAACACCCTAGCTACACCTTAACAACCATCCACAATACCTAAAAAAATTCCCTAGCACCATGCTGAATATCCCGGAAATCATTTAGCAGTCTCCTAGAACATCCTTGCAACGCCCAAGTAACCATTGATAACACCTTAGGAAATTCACTAACAACTGCTTAGCAACCACCCAGAATACCTTAGTAACACCCTCGAAATCATCTAGCAATGCCATAACAGCCACCTAGCAACACCCAAACAACCATTCATAACACCGTAGGAAATGCCTCGCAAGCACCCAGACCACCCCAGCAACAATTCAGCTACTACCCAAAATACCTTAGAAATCCCCTATCAACCACCCAGAATACCATATCAACTGGCTAGCAACCACACAGTGGTATTTTCACAACTAACCAGAACACCACAGCAACTAAACCAAAATAAAACATTCTAGCAACCACCAAGAATACTTTAGCAACAACCTAGTAACCACCCAGAGCACTATAGCAACTACCTAGTAACCACATAGCATTGCACTAGGACCACACACCCACAATAAAAGAAATCCCATAGCAACCACCTAGAACACCATAGCAACTGACTTGCAACAACATAGTACTATGTTCACAACAACCTAAAACACTATTGCAAACAACCAGAACACCACAGCAACTTGCTAGTAACCACTCAGAACATCATAGCAACCACCCAGAACACCATAGCAACTCCCTTCCAACCATTTAGCATTGCTATGAGAATCATCTTAGAAACCACCTAGCAACACCCTAGCAATCACCCAGAACGGCCTATCAACCATTCAGAAAACAATAGGAAACGAAACATTCTATCAACCAATGCCCTAGAACCCCCCCCCCCCCCCCCCCCCCCCCCCAAGAACACCCTAGCAACTTCTTAGCAACTACGGTATACCTTATCAACACCCCAATTATGACACAGAGCATAGCACACTGCAACATAGCAACTGCTTAGCGACCACCTAGCATTGCCCTAGCAACCATGTAGAACACCTTAGCAACCATCTATCAGTGCCCTAACAACAACCTAGCAACAATTCATAGGAAACACCTATACCTAAAACATCCTGGCAGCTGCCTGTCAATAATCCTAGATAGCAACACTTTAACAACCACCCACAGTACCTTAGAAATGCCTTAGCAACCACCCTTAAGAAAAAATACAAAAGTGGTGATCATGAAGGAGGTGTTCACTGAATTTTCTCTTAATTAGCAGCACTAACGAGGGAAACACCCTTCAGATTACCACTGCTTCCTTTCTTTTTATATCATTATTGTTGTAATTTGCATAAAAATAACAAGAGCCGACAAGTGCAGTGGGTAAACCCGGACCTCTGCGTGCGAGACGTTGTGGGTTTGGGTGCCGGGTGTTAATTGCATGTGAGCGCTGGCTCTGATATCACGCAGATGATCGTATGAAGAAAGAACTGTGGAGACTTCAAGCCTTTGCTGCTGGCTGAGAGTGAGGGGGTGGGGGAGGGACGTGGCCCCCAGGAGCCAAAGACCCCCAGGAACGAGGGGCGGGGGGCACTGACTTACGTGTTTCATCATTAATGGTGTTGGGGCAGGAAGATGAGAGAGAAAGGACACGTGGGAATTTCTGAATGTTGAGATGTGTAACAGGATTCTGGACGAAAGGAGAAAAAATTGAATTTTATATTGGAACGCAGTGTGCTCGAATGTTGTGGTGTAAGCAAAAGTCTAGCTTTGCAGAAGAAAAATATGTATCTGTTCCATTTAGCTCTAAAACATATTCTTGAATTCTGTAAATTCTTGATTTTTCAGATTTTTGCATTACAACAAAAGCAAAACTATAAAACATGTACAATATATAATAAAAAGAATATACAAATTAAAATATAATATAAAAATACATATATGTATTTACAAACTTTTATGCTATACGATTAATCGCTATTAATTGATTTGACAGCACTAATGTATAGAAATATACATATACTGTATATATATTAGGGCTGTCAAGCGATTACAATCGATCAACTGTATGAAATGTAAACCTACACAGGGCGGGGGCATTAATAATTTAAACATTAATAAAAACATTCAGTATTTAATATATATATATATATACCGTGTAGTACACACACACACACACACACAGAGCAATTTTCTACAAAAGAAAAGAAAACGAGGTGATGTAACTATCTGTGTAAATGCCATTTGTTATGTTTTTTGACCTTTTGCCACCATTTTCTTCTCTAATGTTTATGTATTTATGAATTTTCCCCGGACTTCTGAATTGGAGCATTTGAAAGGGTGACGGAAATCGAGCACCTGCTCGTGAATCGATACTCGTGGCCCGACTCACAGAGCGCCGGGAATTATGGGGGATGGGAGATCCATTATTCAGAAGTGTGAGCCTGAAAACTCAAAAATGATTTTTTTTGGAAAAAGCTTTTTTTCCAGTTGGTCGCTGAAATGGAGAGGCTTGTTACGCTGTAATAACATTTTTCCCTCTCTCACATCCAGTGTAGAACAGACCGCTGCGCTTCAGTCGCTATGTAATTATCTCTTTGGCAACTGCCGTCGCTGTGATTGTCGCGGAGGACCAGGAGACTGCGGGAGGGCAGGTGTGCGTGTGTGCGCTCCCGCTTTTGCAAATTATTTCAAGCTCTGCAGACCTCTCACAAATCAAAACCAGCATTTCATTAAAACAAAATTCTCGCTGACGGATTCGTGGTTTGATGAGATATTCAGTTATGGCACCGTGCGTCCTCCATTGAGACCAATAATCATACATCACCACCCAGATGTTTTAAATGCACATCTGTGCTTAATCAGCCGTGCCTCATGCGCTTTTATAACCATCATAGGTCCTCTTGCTTTACCGCTTCATATTACACATATCAACAAGAAAACATTTCAATATTTTAGCTCAACGTGATGTAGCAATAGATCTTTATTTTAGCTTCAAGCCATGCTGAACAGATGCTCCCGTGCCTTCTTAAATTCAGCCGTCATTTCCAAACCGATCCAGACAGCCCGACAAATGCAGGAACACAGACATCTGCTGTGTGTGAAGCCAGCAGGGTGAGCCTTGAATGCAAATGTCGTCAGTCAAGTCTGTGTCCGCGTCCCATGGCCCTGTGAAGCACCAGTCTGGATTTACACTGCTTATGAACTCATCATTTCAGGTTGAAATAGAGGTACAGTGGGATAGGAATGGAAACGGGATCTGAGGGGTTTGAGATAGGGATTCAGCAGCTGACACAGATGTCAGGCCACGGACAGGTGTTTGGACAAATCTCAGATGTTCTTCTGTGTGGTCCTGCTTTACGGTCAAACCACCTCCAGACTCTTTTACAACTAAATTTACCAAGTTTCAAAGCTACAATCCTCCATATATTTTTCCAGTTTTTTTTTATTTTTTTATATATATATATATATATATATGCTCAACTGTGTATTTGTAATGGATAAAAAATAATAAAAAACGCAACATATAACTGTATAAATAATAAACATCAAGTACTACACTAAAATAATGAAACTCAAAATAAAAGGCTATTTTATTGTTAGGTTTAGAAATAAAAGAAATATAAGTGTTTTAAGTTTACGTTAAAGGTGCATTGCGCAAGTCTCTGAGTTTTTGAAAGAACTATGCCCCCTCTGGCGACAAGCGAAACTGCAACCAGAGGTGTGCACGCTCATGGACCACACGCACGCTCTACAAGCCGGTCTCTTTGAATCCATCTTCTACTTTTATCGAAAGTTGACTAAAGTTTTGTCGCTCGAGTTGTCTTCGCTGATACGGAGAATGGCGGCGAATACACAAACCTGCCAGACATAGCCAGGTGAGCGTGAACGCGCATGACGTCACGCCCAGTCTCAAATTCCGTCCCGAATCCCTCTTATATATTTTACTGTACAGGATTATAGAGGCAATCGCAGTGATCAGAGAAGGGCTCATTCAGCCCATCAGGCAATTGTTTAAGCATGTATGGGTTAGAAAAACGGGTATTTTTAACATGAAATGTTGCGCAATGCACCTTTAACACTGGCGCAATGTGTTAAATTAGAAGACAAAAGTATTTGTTTGTTTGTTTGTTTGTTTGGGCTGCAAGCTAAAGGAATAACACGGGTAAATAACAGCCAATCAGAAGATGTTTGATGTGTGAGGTTTGGGATTTTGAACCAATAAGAATTAAACATGGGCGGTGCTACCCTGCAATTCCACAGAAATAGAAACTAGGCGATAAAAAAAAGAAAAGAAATGCTGCTCACGTAGTTTTTGTTCTAAATGATTAGTACAAAAACGCAGATATACAGGTTAAGACAATTGTACATTTACTCTACTTAGCAGATACTTTATCCAGTGTTGTTTTAGTATTATTTACTATGATAGTATTTTTGATATTCTGGATTAGCTTTTATTTTTTGGTTTTCATTTTAATTTGTTTATTATACTATAATATTATACTATATATATACTTTTTTTCAGTTAGTTGTAAGGAAACTCCTTTTTTAAAGTTTTTTTAGGTTTAAGTTTTTCATCTAATATATATATATTTATATATTTTCTTTCAGCTTTATTTCAATTAACACAAAATATTTTAATAGTTTAAAATAGATTAGTTAACAATAACAGCACTGCCCTTATCCAAATCAACTTAAAAGCAACCCTTACTCAAAATAAAATGCTTTTATCTTTGTTTGTATATAAATACAATTTATAGACAATCATTTTGTGGCTTCGAGGTGTTTGAAACACTACTTTACATTTATGGCATTTAATCTAATCTAAACCAGAGAAATTTACAAATAAATACTTTCTCAAAGTAAAAATGTATTTTATTGGTTTGTTTATAAATTAAAGGTGTCTGAAACCTTACATTTACAATTTAAAGCACTTAGCAAAGGCTTTTATCCGAAGCAAAAGTGCTTTACTTAAAGGGTCTCAAATCATCATGTGTTTCTTCACAGAACTCAACCTGTGAATTTGACATTGCTGGGAAGTTTTGAACGGATTCAGTATAATGCATCTCCTACGAGACTATTTCTGTTGAGCATGCAGCAAAAAAAAAAAAAAAATGTCATGGCCAATCCCTTGGTGTCTTTGTAAATGTCTTATTGTGTATGCACACACTGTATGCTTATGTTTACATTCTGTGTAGGATATGTATGTGCGAGCACATACTCTTGCTCCTGCGTACAGGCATATGTTTAATGCACACCCACTTGCTCAACTAATGAGGTGGACCCGGTCAGGCCTTGGAGGGGGGTTGGATCTTGTCTTTTGTTAGATTTTGGCCCCACCCATCCCCCTTTCTGCACTCATTGTCCCAGGGGAGGCCTCTCGAACTGGCTAATTGAATGAAGTACACATGGTGCCTCCTCCCCACACCCTCCGAGAACAGTCCAGCCCGGCTTTGATGCTTTTGTTGGGTCTCAGCACCACGGACAGCTCTCAGAAACACTGCAACTGGTTGCCTGCCTTCACTGAAGAGAGGCATTCTGATCATTATATGGCTATGCAGAATCCTGGCCATAACACGCGCCGATGTGTGTGTGTGTCGGATTTATATCAGACAACATGTGTGTGAGTGTGTGTGGGAGGATGGAAATTAAGTATAAAGCGAGAATCTGCATAACTACATGTCACTGTCGCCCACGCTCGGTGTTGTAGGGATATCTGAGTGCCTGACCAACCAGACTGTGATAAATGATTTTGCACCGTGGTCGTTTGTTTTTGACAGAACTGCTGCCGAAGGTCAATTGTGTGTGTTTGGGGAGAAGCGCTCAGGTGGAGGAGGATGGATGCATTAGGAATGATCAAATCTTAAGTAAAGGGAGACTGTGTGTGTGACTATGCATAGCTTAGTGTAGTCCGTCTCGCCTCGCTCATTACCCCAGCGATCCTTGAGTTGTGTTCCTGGCCATGGGCGGAGACGGGCACGCCGGACCTTTAAACTGCAGGGAGAGAGATAGAATGAACGGTTGTGATTAGATTTGCCGGGCTTAATGAAAGAGGACACTGTAGTGCAAACATCTGAACATGACAATAGCACAATGTGTTTTCTCTGTAACAGCAATTTAATTATGTTTACATGTTGTATTACTTTTATTTTAAAATGTTAATTCCGTTTTGGCCACCTTTGCATTATATTGTATCTTCTTTCTTTATTAATGCAAAAAATAAACAAACGTGCTATGGGGTTGTGTGCCAAAAAAAAATATTTCTTTACATTTTATAAAAATGTAATTTCAATTGTATAACTTTTTACAGTTTCAGGTTTAGCTGACTAATGAAAATTAAACTGATCCGAAGAAAAAAGCAATTTAACAAACACAACAAAACAAACACAAAAAGCAAAGCAGGGCAAAACACAGACACAAGTAAAACAAAAAGGCAAAACAAACAAACAAACAAACAAACAAACAGAACCAGCAAACAAAAACAAACAACAAAATAACAAATCAAGCAAAGCAAAACAGCATAATTTCAAAGCAAAGAAAAACAACCAAATAACAAACAAACAAAAATCAAAGAAAAACAACAAAACAAGACACAAAAGCAAAAAGAACAAAACGAAACAGATAGAGTGAATACAGGTAAAGTGGGACACTTTCTAATTATTTGTTATTGGTAAAATATGATGCCAAATAGCCTAGCCCGTTACACAAAACCATTTTTAAAGTCGGTATTATCAATTGTGACGTATATCCAAGTAAAACAAAGGACTTGATTTTGTCCATCACTTCCAGGGGAGTTTATTTGAGTGTGAAAATTACGAGCTCACGTTAATAAAAAAATAATAACGATGTGCACGGATCAAAAATTATTTAAAATAAATACTGCAATATTCCCAAAATAAGATGATTTTATAGTGAGTTTACATAGCTAAAAGATGTCCATTACACATTATACGAAGTTTAACATTACCTGCGATCCCCCAACTTTTACAATTTCCAAACAAACTGAATTCACACTCAGGAAAGTCTCTCAGTGTCCATGTTTATTCAGTTCCTCCTTTCTATGCCGTGGATCTCAGCGCCAGCAGACCTGTGTCAGATTAGACTAAGAAGCCCAAATGTAATGTAATGTAATTGTGCGGAACATCTGGATTAGTCCTGCTGATGTGTATCCGCTGGTAATGACATTAGTTCGGAGTCTGGAGAGCCGTTTCCAGCACACGGCGGCTCTCAAATAGTCTAAGAGAGTGTGTATTGCCAGCTGATGGAGAACATCCATTGGCCTTTTTTTCGGCTGGACCGGCCAGCATCTCCTCTCACAGGAAACAATTCTTCCCCCGGCCCTCATGTGTCAATTAAAACATCATGACCCAGGCCTCTAAAAGGCTTTTATTTCAAGGTTATCCTGGGTCGACCTCTCTGAGTGCTTGTTTTCTCTCTCTCACCCTCTTGCTTTGAATCAGTCATGCGAGTAATAACATGGATTACAATTCCTCTGACATGCATTTGTGTTGCAATGAAGGTACATTTACAGCTCTTGATTGCTTAAAAGGTCATGAAACATTACGGAAAAAACAAGAACATGCCTTTGAAGACGTCAACAGGCAGAACACTGGAAACTGTCTTATTTTAGTATTATTTATATACTAATATATTTATTAATACGTTGAACTGGCTTTTATTTGTACATTTTAGTTTAAGTTTTAGTAATCTTGTGTGCTTTTGTGTTGTTTTTTGAATATTTCTATTTGGCTTTCATTTATATTTATTTCAGTTTGTGGTCATTTTAGTACTTAATACTTATGTTAAGTTAGCTGCCAAGCCAAGATTGATTTAATATTTATTTTAGTGTAGCTTTATTTAAATGAACGAAAACTGTTTTTAATACTTTTAGTTTTAGTTAACAATAACTGGTTGGAAGACAATGTTGTCATCTGTTGTTGTTCAAATTTTAAGTGAAAACTTTTGGGTTTACTTTTGTCTTTAGAGTCAGAAATCATATAACTTACATTTTATTAAATTTTTATGTTCAAAATGTTAAACACTGCACTGTAAAAAAAAAAAAGTTGGATTAACTTAAAAAAGTAAGTTACCTGGTTGCCTTAAAATTTTGAGTTCATTGAAATAAAAAATTTGAGTTAATACAACAAAGGAGATTGGTTATAGAAACTCAAAATATTATGTTACCTGAACTACATTAATTATCTAAGTTGATTTGACAAAATATAAAAAGTTGTGATAACAAATCATCAAAATTCATTTTTACAGTGTATTAGATTAGATATAAATAGACCAAAACCTGTTGATAATACAGACTTTCGTGATGCTTTAAAGGAGTCAAACTGGGTTTGTGTTCTAGCACAGGAGTTGTCCAAAGTGCTTTACTACAACGGGCAAATGAACAAGAAGCAACCCAAAACCAGCGGTGAGTCACTTCCTTTGTTTCCTTCCTGTTACTCTCTTGTCTGGATTTTACATCTGTTTATTATTGTCCAGCGATATATTTAAAGTTGGATATACATTCAACTTTACCCACATACATACAGTATACTCACGTGTACAGACAATTTCAGCTGCACAATTGTTTATTCTGTCACTCCTGAAAAGCTGCATCTTTTATCCAAACCCTCAATCACTTTAGGTGTCTTTTCTTTCGCTTGGCAAGATTACTGTATGACAAATCCTTATTTATTTATTTTTTTAATTCAGTTTCTTTAAGGTGTATGGATTATTTTTTTTTGTACATGAGCTGTCAAAACCCGCCAGATTGAAGTTGATCAATATTCAAACTGAGTACAAATTTCAAATTCATCAAGTCTGCTTATATAGTATTGATTTTTTTCTTCCTCTGGATGGCTTGAAAAGAATCTCATTAGCCTTTGTCAGCAGGCTAAAACAATGACGGACTTTCATAAGAATCAAGCCAAACTTTTTAGATGTCTTATGGAACAACGGGATATGAGGGCATTTACTGTAAATATATTTTGGGACCTGTATTCCCATAATTTCTGTACAAAACTTATGATTTAAAACAACCCAATATAGTTTGTAATGAACTGGACTGTGAAAGACCACATGTAAAATACTCAACACTTTATTTCAACTTTTTAGATTTGGTAGCAAAGAAAACTTATTGTTCAGTATGTCGCCACTCTGATAATAAGTAGTTTTACATTAATAAATGAACGGACAAACAGACAGAGACAAATAGATGGATGGATGGATGGATGGATGGATGGATGGATGGATGGATGGATGGAGAGAGATAGATAGATAGATAGATAGATAGATAGATAGATAGATAGATGGAGAAAGAGACAGACAGACAGAGACAAATAGATAGATAGATAAATAGATAGATAGATGGATGGATGGATGGATGGATGGATGGATGGAGAAAGAGATAGATGGATGGATGGAGAAATAGATAGATAGATAGATAGATAGATGATGGATGGATGGATGGATGGACGGACGGACGGACGGACGGACGGACGGAGAAACAGACAGAGACAAATAGATATATAATATAATAAATAATTAGCGAAATAAATCAAATAGAACACTTTGTAAAAAAGAGAAGAAAAATCTGAGTTTTAAATATCAGTGGTTTACACCATCAGTATGAGTCATGTTAGTCTTATGGTCACATCTCCACCTTGCAGTTTGAAAACTGTTTTATATTGGCTGGTTTTATTCCCATCAGGAGTTGCTCCAGGTTCACTTATAAAATAATGTATGCAGTATTGCTCCACTAGCACAGGACAGTACTGTAATTTCGTTACACACACACACATACACACACACACACACACAGACGTGCCGCAGGCGCTCTGGTGTGTGTTTTGTGAGTGTGGCGGTAGACAGAGACAGACTGAATGCAGGCACCTGAGCTGTTGGGCAGAATAACAGGATGCTCTGTGAGTTTGAGCATCTCCCTCATACGGGACGGTGCTCCACAGGGAACAGCCTTCCCGTTTTAGGGCCTGGAGCGGGTCACGGTGCAGAGTGGACCCACAGTGACACCTAGTGGAAGACTGGATCTGCATGTGTGTGCTTGGTGTAATGCTGTGTTAGTATCACATGTAGTTTTTATTTTTAGAGCATAATTGTTTTGCTCTGTGCTTGCTCTGTGCTTTTTTTGTTTTAGTTTGTTTTTTATTCAACTCATGGTAGGCCTAGAAAGGACACAAACAATTCAGAACTAGAGGGGAGGAAAAGCTTTGGTAAATGTTGTGAGCCAAATTCAAGCTTGCAGTGTTCGCTCCTGGAAAACTGTTGCTATATTTGTGGGTGGTTGCCAGGGTGTTGCTAGACTGATGCCAGGGTATTTTGGGTGGTTGTCGGGTGTTGCTATAAGTTTGCTGAGGTGTTCTGGGTGGTGAACATTACATTGCTACGGTATTTTGAATAGTTGCCAGGGCGTTTCTATTTGGTTTAGAGGGTGTTCGGGTGTGGTTACCGTAGCATTGCTAGATGGTTGGTACAGTTTTGGATAGTTGCCAGGCCATTTCTATTTGGTTGCTAGGTGGTTGTTTACTGGCCCAAAACTGCTTACATTATGATTTTTTTCTCACCATTTTATCATCCGCCAGACAAAAAATTTGAATGGTTGTCATGGTGTTTCTAGACAGTTACTATGCTGATCTGAGTGGTTGTGAGGGTGTTGCCAGATGGTTGCTAGGGTGTTCTGGGTGATTGCCAGGGTGTTTTATATGGTTTTATTCTGGGTGGTTGCTATGTGGTTGTTTAATGGCCTAAGTCAAAAGTGTTTACACTATGCCCACACTACTTTTTTCACCAATTTTATCATCCTGTAGTCAAAGGTCTTACGGTCTAGTCATTAATCACTTAGAAAGGGACACTTCTCCGCAAGATTTTCTGAGAAACTAAACGACATTTGTCAAAGAAGCAAACATCACAAATGTCTTTCAGTTCTTATATTGAATCTGCCATTTTTTCACGCTTGAGCTCCACCGAACACACACGCTCTCCTTCCACCTGCCGTCAACACACTCTCTCTCTCTCTCTCTCTCTCTCTCTCTCTCCAGCTATAGGCGACATCTCTCACTCTGACCCCACTTTCGTATAGAGTTTTTTCCTTTGACTGGCTTCACTGCACTGTCAAGGTCATGAATAACAGCCTTCTCTGTCTGCCAACTCTGGATTCCAACAACTTATTCAAACCCATAGACCTCCACAGCGGCCATACACACCGCTCAGCCGGCCTTGACAGACAAAGCCAGAGTCAGGCTGTCGGGATTGGATGGCGTATCTGTTTATGTAGGCGGCGTGTGTGTGGATACTTCAGATAGGCAATCACGGCAGAGATGTTCTGCAAATTCAGCCGCTCAAGGCCGTTTTCCCCGACAACAGGTGCTTTCAAGCATTCAAGGCTGTCTTTTTGTTCATTCTCAGCATCTGAATAGCATACTAATGTAAAGTCAACTCAATTCACGTCTCTCGAGCATCCGTCGCTTGTAACTACATTTGCGTCCCTCGCAAGGTCACGTTTTTTTTGGCTCGTCACGCCTGTTTTGGAACTGCATGCACAATGTAAATTGTGACGGTCTCAATTTCCTCAGAGCGAGACAGCTTCATTAGCACCTGCACTATCAGCGGTTATTTACTGCGGGTCTGGGCTCTCCGGACTCAACGACGCTCCTGCTGAGCTCTGATAAGAGACTCCTGTGGCTCGCTGAGGAGAAGAGAGGGATGGAAAAGGGAGGAGGCTTTTTGTGTAAACGGGTTCTGCCGAGATGCTTTGAACACTGGAGATGAACGGAATCTGTTTACAGCAGCTCTGTGCACGAGAGAGGAATGCAAACAGACAGAGAAGGGAAGAAGTTGAAGAAAGAATAGTGAAAAAAGTTTGGGCAGTCATTGAACCAGTGAAATTCCTTAATAGAGCTTGAGAAATGATGTGTAAATATTGCATTTATTTTCTGCTAATTGTTCAGTAAGGCAACATTTTTTTCATGAGATATTTTGTTATTCGTTCTTATCAGCCAGTTGCTTAATTGGATATTTCACACGAAAATATCAATTCTGCCATGATTTACTTGGTTTACACTAGCATTCAAAAGTTCAGGGTCAGTAATATATATATATCTGTTATATCTGTATATATCTAAATCTGTTTTTGTTCATACAATCAGTCAATTGGTGTCAATGGGGTACCAAACACATACCATTTTTCAAAATATCGTCTTTTGTGAGGGAAAATTTTTCAGAAATTTAATTTTTGGTGAAACTATCCCTATGAATTCTTCTGTGAATACTCCATTCCTCCATTCTCTGACACAGTTTTCTCTATATGAGCTCAATGCTTACTAATGGCCCTGTCTATCTCCCCATCTTAAGAGACCTTACACTGAGCTGCCATTACATAAATCAAGGGGTAGAACACGGTCTGAATAACAGCGGGGTCAGAGGTCATCTGCTTCCCTCCCACAATGATCCTTTTTTAATCTGCATTTTGTTCCATTCGTTTATGCTGGGGGTTCGCTTTGTCACTCAACATCAAAAATTCAATTTCCGTCCGTGTACTCCATGTCTGCAGCCTCAGATAGAGTTGCTGGCAGCATTTAGATTGTAATCTCTCACTCAATTGAATATATACATCCTTCTCTGTATAGTTTAAAAGTGAATCTGTATGTAAATGGCTGAGGAAGCACTACAGCACTACAGCATTGATTTGGACATGTTCTGACCATATGGTATAGAGTCAGTAAAAGGAAAAAGCAATCAGAGTAATGAACTCCTGCGCAGTGATTCATTTTAACCCAATTCTGTTAAGTGTGACTGTGCTGTAGGTTTGACTAACCACATATGACCACTAAAAGAGGCGGGCAGACTAGATTAATTTCAGACTCTGAAACCTGATGTTAAACTTTATGTAAGATATTTCAATTAATTAAGGAAAACCTCACAAGCATGAACAATATACAATTACGACTATAGTACTAGTACAACTATAGTGCATGCAGTTGTAAGTGTGATATAGATGACTGAATTAATCTTGTTTTTGAACAAACTGGTTGAGTGAATGATTCCATGACTCACTAATTAAAAGAGTCACTTGTTTCCTTCATAAATTAAACAATGTATTTGTCCAGTGTTTATCGAGTGAATGAATCAGTGAATCTCTCAAATACAGTCACTTAACTATTCCTTTTAATCAGTGAATCAGTTTAATTAAGGATTTTAAAGACTCATTCATAAAGACAGCCAATTGTTTTGTTTCTGAATAAATCAGTGTTTTGAATAAATCGGTTTGAGTGAATGATTCACTGATTCACTCATAAAGACAGTAATTAGCTTTGTTTCTGAATGAATCAGTGTTTTGAATGAATTGATTGAGTTAACGATTCAGTAACTCACTCATAAAGACATTCACTTGTATTGCTCCTGAATTAATCAGTGTTTTGGATGAATTGGTTGAGTGAATGATTCAGTAACTTACTCATCAAGATAATCAATTGTTTTGTTCCTTGAATGAATCAGTGTTTTTGAACCAATCATTTGAGTAAACGATTCAATGGCTCACTCGTAAAGACATCCACTTGTTTTGTTCCCGAATAAAGTGTTTCTGAACGAATCAGGACCAACCAACCGTTGTATTATAAATAATAATGAATTCAAAAATTCTATGCATATGTTATTCACATTAATATGAATGGAAATTAAATCTCACAAACCAATTGCACTAATACATGAATTCATTCAAGCACAGTACACTGAGATTATGTAATCTGATTTGATGTCGGCATCCGTTTTCTTCAAACAAAATTGATATCGAATGATGGGATATCTGCTGCTTTAATGGAGATGCCCACTAATGCATTTTCTAATAAAGACGTGTATCATACAGCCACAGGCTTTGAGAGAGCACTGATCTGAATCCGATAACCGGCCGCAGACCTGCCAAAGTATCAAACATGAATCACATCATGCTTTTTAGTCTTCCCATCAATCTCCCAGACTGCCCGGCAACTCCTTCCTGGCTTCACCCCAGGTGTCCTTCTTACTGTTTGTTATGTAGATATCTCATCTCAAATAGCCAGGTATTCTGCAAAAAAATGGCTAAATTATTTATTCAAGTGTGTCCGTGAATAATTAGAGGTTGAAAAAGTTCGATCTAGATGTGTACATTTAATGAAAATAGTTTCAAATAAAAGTTTACTTCAAAAAGCACATTTCAAAGCCTTTCGTTGGTCGAAACCTTCTGCCTTTTGGGCATGAGAACCATTATGTTTTTTTTATCAGCCGTCAGCCGTGTGTAAATGTCAGATTTGGTGTACGCCATTATAGGTGCTGCATGTTTTGCGCTGTTTAAAGGTCAATGGAGCCTTGTGGGAAATGCAGACTGCAACAGATGCTTTTAAACATGGCAAAGTGCCTCTTGTTGGGGATTTGAGAGATTTGCATTGGATTCTGGGTAGTTAGTGCACTGAATGCACAAATGTGTGTATTACAGTCCCAACCCTGTGAGTATTTCAATTAAATGTATGTTTTGAAAGGGTTTTGGGTTCCTCTTCTCTGGTTATGTCAAGGTATTTTCCCTCACTAAATTTGGTTTTCCTGTTGTAACCCAGTTTAGTCAGAAAAGCTGAAAGGGAGTAGACGTGTCCTTCAACAAAAGCTGCTGTCCTTGACACACACACACGCGCGCGTTCACTTTGCTGACGAGGCATTACTGAGATCATGCCTAGCCAGTCCAGCCCATTGGGAATAAACTGATTTAATTCATGTAGTGCTGATGTCATATCCAAAGGCAAACAATGGAATGTAGTTGGTTTAAGTCGTGATAATGATGTTTTAGAGTAATAGATGTGATTTAGGATCAGTCACTGAAGCTTATATGTGCGCGATCACATCCAATAAACATGATTACACCAAACAAATAAGATTATCAGCACTGCGATTTTAAATTATTGGTGACAGGTCCTGGCTGAACTAAAATTGATTTTATATTCTGTATGTAGCGTATTTAATAATAACATAATATATTCATAATTTACATACATTCACTATAGAATAAATTCTTAAAACAAGTGGCATTTTTTCTGGTTGTTAAACATTATTTGAACATTAATATAATATAATATAAATATAATTATATAATATACAAATATATTATATTTTTTTATATATACAAAAAAATGTAATACATTTTTGTATAAATTGTATCCATTTCATCTTAATACATAATGTATAAATTAGATTTTAAAAATCAATAAAAAAAAAAACTAAATAAAACAAAATAAATTATATACAATATAGTATACAACTAACAGTGTATATATTTTTATTTTATAAATAAGCGAGGAGATAAACATTACAAGCAGTATAAATTAAAGAAGTTGATCTCTGCTTCCTGTTAAAGGAAGAGGATGTGGATCTGACCGATGCATTAAAAATTCATCTGGCTTTCAGATTGTACACACACACACACACACACACACAAAAGAAAAACAGACGCTAGTTTTCGGCTTGTGTTTCATTCCCTCATCTGAATCGCCTGGCAGGGGGTGTGATTCTTTATATTGAACATTAATATGAATGAGACACTTTGGAACAGATTGCTTTTTCACAGAGTCTCATTTCAGTGTGGTCGTATGGACATTGATGGGACTATTATTTATGCTGGCAAATAAATGTGTACTTTAGTTGTTTTTGTTCAGGATAATGTCCTCGTAGTTGACTTGAACGTAATGCTAGTTCTCTGTATGCGGGGCGAGTTTTATGAAGTGGAATGGTGAAATTTTGGTCTGTATCTCACATAAAACTATATGACTCCAGAAGATTTGGATGTAGCGCACAAGGCGGATGGAATTTTTGTGATACTTTTCCTTTAAGAAACTCAAAAATAGCGGGTGTATACATCTATCCTTTCATTTTTCTTCACAAGCACTCTTCTTCATGTCATGTGAACACACACCATCATTGGTTCGGTACCTCCATTAACACATCCAGGCGCCTGTCACTAGGAGGGCGAGAGTCGACAAGAAAAGTGTGAGAGAGAGAAAATTGCAGGCCGTTTTAAGATCAAAAGGTCTTCGAGACCAGACTGAAAGAGATAATATGAATGGGTGAATGAAACCTGCTTCATTTGTAGAAGTGAATGTTATTTATTACCCTAGGATTTTCTCGGTTCTTTTGAAATCATAAAAAATTGGCATGCATTAACATCTCAGCCATAAGCACATTAACATAGGACGCCCACACCTGCATATTTGTAAGGATCCACTGGAGGCAAGTTGTAGAGAGAGAACCCAAGAGCAGTTTATTCGAAATAACAGGTAACAAGATCAAAACATAAACCAAAGCATGACGTGGCATGAAAAACCATGGACATAAAC
Organism: Semotilus atromaculatus; assembly: GCA_031834385.1. Taxonomy (NCBI): domain Eukaryota; kingdom Metazoa; phylum Chordata; class Actinopteri; order Cypriniformes; family Leuciscidae; genus Semotilus; species Semotilus atromaculatus. Next base: position 7,143,650 of record JAULUF010000027.1, on the reverse strand, counting down.
TTTCACAACCAGTGGTTACAGGAAACAATACTTGACAAAGACACATGGCAAACATGAGGGCTTAAATATACAAGACTAATGACAAGACAAGGGACACCTGTGAACAATGAACAAACGATTATCCAATGACAAGACACATGGCAGGATCACATGACGAATAGGGAATCACATGACAGACATGGAACATGACATGAACAAACCAAAACGTGACACTATTCAACATTCAGAGGATACCCGTTATACAAGCAAAGAGCTTAGCCAATCATAAAAGGGTTTATTTGCATATGAAAGTCTTTAAGGTAAGGTGTGTTTTAAAAGGCCGGTTTAATTCTGATGTTCAGCAAGAGGGTGAAAAATAGTTGCAAGAACCTAAATTACAATGTTTTTTGATGCAAGAAACTTTAATGAAAATTATTAGTTAGCTTCGGGGGGTTAAAATGTAAAATAATTTTTAAAAAACTGTTTAAAAAAAGGACTGTTAATTTCTAGCTCAACTAATGGGCATGAGTTTTGGGTGACACTATTTGCTTGTCCAACCAATGACACACAAGGAATCCTGTTTGGAAACTTCAGTTTAATCCTGACAACTCTCAAAATAGTTTTAGCATTTAATCAATATGGTGATATGGTGAGCTGCTGTTGATTAATGTTGCAGCCAATATTGCCAATATACACAGACACGCTGTGGTGAGCATGTAAAATATGCGGCTGCTGCATAAATAGAAATACATACAGTAAATCCCATTGCAGATTTATGCATGTGGAGCTGGGGAAGGAGGAGGGTTTCAAAAGGAACTGTAGGACCAGCCTACAGAAAACATTGAACCAGACTATTTAATGTTGAGCCTGCAATCTCATTGGCTGCAGGATCAGCAGAGGCCAATAAGCTTGTGCCACGCAATAAGGATATGATTGCTTGCTGACTGCATGTTTAAGATATCTCAGCCAGCACCATCTAGAATTTCATGACTGAACTACAGACACGCTGCTGTGAGCATGTAAAAGATGGTGCTGCTGCTGCATAAATTGACATGCATACTGTAAATCCCATTGCAGGTCTAGGCAGGTGGAGCTGGGGAAGGAGGAGGGTTTCAAAAGGAACAGTATAGGACCAGATACAGAAAACACTGACTGAACTACTTATTCTTCAAATTTGGTTTGTTGCTGTTCGTGCCGCAGAATTCATACACTTTAAAGTCTGCATTAAGTGGAAGTTGTGATGTATTTTCTTCTCTATTGTGACACATATCCGAGTGAAACGCTTCTCGAACAAGAACAAATTTAGGGCGGGACTTGATTTTGCCCATTGGGAATTGATTGGATTTTTTGCTATTGGTGGATCTCATATAATGATGTGCAGAGATAAATAAATGATTGACATAATTTATAATAAATACTGCAATATTCCTTAAAAACAAAATTAAGAATTGTAGTTTGATTGTGTTCTCACTAAAGCTATCTGTTTTTAAAACGTGTGCGATTATTAAGTCAAATAATGTGATGGGTGTTAAAAATAGAAAAAAGGGGAACCAAAACGCATACAGGAAAGGACAAATGAAGCGAAAAAGGCAGAGAGCATCTCAGTGGAGAAGACTCAGGAGACGTCGCCCCGTTCTGAGGGTAATTGAGCTCCGTGTGGCGGCAGACTCCGTCCTGTCAGTCTTCTGAAGCCCCATTTGCTGTGTTTAGCAGGTTGTGTGCTGAATATAGATGCAGGGATAAAAAGACAAGAGCAGACCCGTACGGCACACCGCAATCACCGGCCAATCTAGTGTCACAGCCCTCTTACCCGTCTGTCAGTCTCTCTCTCCCCTCACATCCAGATCTGATGGAAACGGATCAGTTCTCGGCTCACCCTGAAGTAGCAAACCTTCTGCTGGTCTGAATGTGAAATGGAGGTTTTCTAAACGTTCGATGCAGTTTGCCTTCTCTCCTGCTCTCGCCGGCTCTTTCAGAGCACATAGCTGCAAGGACAGAGTGAATAATTCATTAGGAATTTAAGTAGTTGGTTTGGAGGAGTAATATTTACCTTATTAGATCTTCCTTATGGTTAATATTTTAAGCCTGAGAGGAAAGTCTGGGAAAATACTTGCTCAGACTTCCACAAATTGGAAAATATACAAGACATTCAATTAATTGTGTTAATTAAAAAGAAAAATCTCTTTCATTTTGCCATGAGAATAAAATAAGCCACATCTTTGGCTTTTGGTTAGTTATTTTTTGTTTTAGTCTGACTGGTGGTCAATTGTCACGTGATCAAGTTATGGTTGAAAAATTCTCTGCTGCACTCTTGATTGGTTTTAGTCTGCGGTGTTGCCATAGTAATACAAGTTAGAGACAAATCATTTGATTAATTCACATTGTTATTTTTAAATGGAAGTAATTTAAAGAAATGAAAAACCCAAACAATAGCAATTATTGCCTCAAATTATTGCCTCTTTTTTATTCAAAAAGCTGTCTTGGTTCTAAACTAATTGCATATTGTTATTGGACTCAGCATGGCTGTTTGCCGCAGTATTGCTTTTTGTCTCATGAGAGGGATGTGATAAACAGGCTCATCTGGACATGATTGACACACACACACACACACACACACACACACACACGTACAGAGAGAGAGAGACAGCCTTAAGATAACACCATTATTAATGCCTGTGTAGTATTTAATTTTTTATTTCAGTATGTTAAGATTTTTGTTTTTGAAATGAATACTTTTATTCAGAATTTAAAGGATGCATTAAATTGGTCAAAAGTGACAGTAAAGGAATTTGTAACGTTTCAAAAGATTTCAAATAAACACTTTTCTTTTGAACTTTCTGTTCATCAAAGAATCCTGAAATAAATATTAAGCACAATAATAATAATAATGTTTTTTGAGCAGAAAATCATAATATTTGAGTGATATCTGAAGGATTGTGTGACACTGAAGACTGGAGTAATGATGCTGAAAATTCAGCTTTGATCACAGGAATAAATTACACTTTAAAATATATTTAAATTGAAAACAGTTAATAGTTAAAACAGATAAACAGATAGTACAGATAACAATTGTAATATGTTTAATTATTACTATTTTATTGTATTTATAATGTTAAACTAAGTATTTTCACATGGCTATTTTCCACCCTTTTTGTTACCTTTTAGTACCTTTAAAATCTCTATATGCAAATGACCTAGGCCTATGTCATGATTGGCTAATCGTATAGTATGTTCATTTCATCATGTATATACCGATTAACCTGCTTTTGCAGCCTGGTTTCAGAAAATCCTTCTTTCTTTCTTTTTTTTATCATGTCCTTTAAAGCAAAACTATAATATTCAGAGTTCATTGTTGTCAGATGATTGTCTGACTCATGGTGGCACTTAATGAATATTAATACGCGGTAACCTTTGGCATGGGGAGAGGAACACATTGTGTTTGGAAGTGTACAGGTGTCGTGCAGAGCTGACAGAATAAGGAACAAGCTCCTCACAGCATGAGCAGAAGTCATTAGCAGTCACTGCTCATCAATCTCCTGCTACAGACCCGTGTGCCACAGTCCAGAACACAGGGCCATTGATTTAACATTTCAGGAAACAAGATGGTGGAGCACTAACTTGTAAAAAAAAATGTTTTCCTAGCCAATACAAGTTGTCTTTGACTTTATACTGACACCTGTATCTGCGTAATTGGAGCATCAGTAAGATCATGTGCATGTCATGTGTCAAGAAGAAGGTCATGTGATCAATGTGAGTGCCGTCATCTGTCAGTGGAGGTACGAGAAGAAATTTACATTGCCAACTATATAGCAAAGGGCCCACCCATAAAAAGTTTTATTCTGGGCCCAGGGTGGAACCAACCTTATATATATATATATATATATAGGTGAAACTCGAAAAATTTTAATATCGTGCAAAAGTTAGTGTTTTTCAGTAATTCAAATTAAAAGGTGAAACTAATATATTTAATATATATAACTATATACATATGCATGATTATACTTTTCAGAAGGCTGACATTTCTGTATTTAAAATTCTTTTTTTTTTATTGATTTCATGTAATATTCAAATTTTTTGAGATTTTGAATTTGGGGTTTTCATAAGCTGTAAGACATAATCATCAAAATTACAACTTTTGCACGATATAATTTTTTTTGGAGTTTCACCTGTGTGTATATATATATATATATATATATATATATATATATATATATATAAACTGTATTCATTATCATTTATCAAAAAGTTAAAGCGTTTTTTATATATATATTTATAATTTTTAAATGTTTTTTTTTTTTAATGTATAGTTCATATTGTTTTCTCTCATTGTATGTGTAATCTTGACTAGCATGAATGCTGTGCTGTCTGTTTAGCAGCTATAAATGTTGCCAGGCAGGGTTTGTGTTGTGGTAACCCAAGCTCAGGTTGCTAACAGAGTCAGAGCTGTCTCTTCATCCAGCCATTCATTCAACTACTTAATATTCCTGACAAGATCTCAGAACCTTTCAGCCTCATGCAGAACTCGGAGAATCCACAGAATGAGCCTGCGAGCGCACAGGTAAATAACCTGTTAACAGATGCTGGTGGTCTGATGGCCTTTACTGCTGATCTCAGAAAAGGTCTTTGCGTATGATGGTTTATGGTAGAATGGAGAAGAAATGGGATACTTGTTGAGTGAATAGAGAAAGAGAGAGGTTACACAGGGTGTGTGTGTGTGTGTGTGTGTGTGTGTGTGTGTGTGTGTGTGTGTGTGTTTGAACGAGATGGGTTGGTGATCGTTGGACTTCTGTCTTATTTACATTTACATTAAGGCAAAAACGTACTATAAGGCTACCATAACAGACTGTGTTTGGCGATGAGTTTAAGACCTTCTTGAAACTCTCTAAGTGGCCACGTTTTGGATATTATGAGTACTGTATACATATGTAGTTTATTACCATATATTTTTGAAAATGCTGAAATATTACAGGCCAATAACCTGCTCTGTAAGTACTGTACTGATATATACTGTAGTAGCTTGATGTTCGTTGTCTAGGCTTAAAAAGAAGCCGTATTTTTACATTCTCTGTATTTAACTTTACATGGCAGGTATGTTATGTGTTATACAAACAAATTGTTACAATGGACTGCATTTTGTCAGGATCTGATATTAAAGTCGGCATGAAACAGAAGTTGCGCTTGTCTTTACTTCCCTATTGTGACGTATATCCGAGTGAAACAACTTCTCGAACAAGAACAAATGTGGGGCGGGACTTGATTTTGTCCATTGGGAATTGATTGGATGATTGTGGTTTGCTATTTGTGGATCTCATGTGAGTGACAGGTTGCCCCGCCCTCGCGCCAGTAAACACATCATCAGAGAAGAGAAGTTTCAGTAAGAGGGAGGAAGTTATTAGAAGATAGTAAACACTGCAATATTTTATAAAAAAATAATAATTTTATGGTGACTTTAAACATGCTCGTTTTTCCCCTCAGATGGAAAGCGATTCCTATGATTTGCCGTCACATGACGCCCTCTCAAAGATCCTCCTGGAGTATCTTCACCTCGTCAAAAATCCTAAAACTCAGACCAGGACAGAATCTCTACCACAGAAAAAGTCAAACTCTCAGCTCAACCGAACCTTTGACATGCATTCAGCTAATAAAAGGTAAAAGAATACCACATGATGGCTAATATGATTATTAATTACAGCTTTTAGCTTTGGTTTGAACCTATAATTTCCATTTACTTTTATTTGTTTCTGTAAATATTTCCTTCTCAGTTCATCACTACCTGATTTCAAAAATGATCCTCATGCAAGTGAAGTCACTGAACATCAAACTAAAGTAAGTAATACAACTGTAGATGCATTTTATGTATGATCCTGCTAGAAGTTTCCCAGAAGTGTTGCCGTTCTTCAAAGAGACTTTAAACTTATTCAGAACCAAACTTTGAGTTATTGGCATAAGGTGTAGTCCACTTTCCATCTTCGGCCGAAAGTATAATTCAGTTTTAACGCGAGCGCTTAGAATACGCATACATCTGAACGCATAGCCTTTCAAATTATATACTCCATTTGACAGTTTAAGGCTAAGCGAACACCGGTGCTCGACATTTTAAAGAAAATTTAAAGACAGAGTAGGCAATGTTTTTCAATAACACTTTTTTGTTATACTGGTTGAAACTCTCTTCACATCCTGATAGCAATCAATAGAAGTGGTCTAAATATTAAAACATGTACATATATCCTCTGTGGAAGTCTGAGGACCAAAAAATATTCATCCAATCATTGCATTCGGTCCGAATGCATTGATAGGATGTCCTGCCTGTCAACATATTCATTTCCATAACTCCACGCACCTCCTCCACGATAAAAATGCATTTGCTGTTTTAATTTAAACTAGAGTTGCGAGTATCTCTTAGCCGCCTCACAAAAGTGCTTGTCAGAAGGGGTCTATTGTTGTTGCGTCTCCAGTAGTTTTTTTCAGCTGCAAAACAAAGGCCCAGCCGGTGACACCATCTTGTGAACCAAGTAATTACAGCAAAAATGCGTGCTGAGTACCCATACAGATTATCCCTTCGTCCGATTATGCCCAATTCTATAGTAGGCGAAAAACAGTATGTGAGCTTGATTAGCATGTGTGAATTCACAGTATTCATAAAACAGTAGGTGAAAAGCACCCTGATGATACTACTACTTCCGGCGAGATTCTGAAGTGCGCATTCACTGGACACTTTACTATCCCAATGAGGCCACAGGAGAGGATTTATGAATGGAACTGAAGCGACGCAACTGACGCCGTAGGTCACATGACAGTGACAACATGGCTGATGTAGTACGCCTGAATTTATGGCTAATGTAGTACGCCATTCATACTACACACATCATGCTATATAGAATTTTCTTTTTAACAGTTGGAAAGTAAGTTTCAAACCCAATGTAGTACTTACAGTATGCAACAAATCTGGCTGCACGCCTACAGTACCTGCGTACTGTACTGATGACGCTATTTACATCACGTATACTATACGTGTACCCTAGCATATGCGTAAAAATCTAAGTTTATTTTGGCTACGTAATTATTCTTCATGAATATTCACACCATGATTCGGGTGGTTCAAATAAATAAACAAATAAAATAAAATTCAAATAAAAACATCCTCCAGATCATCTCAAGGTGACCCTTATATGTCCACAGTGTTCATTCAGTATGAAGGTTTGATATGAAATGGACAGTCTTTGCTTTTCTCATCATATCGGAATCATTGCACCCTGCCGAGAAAGAAAGAGCGAGAGCGGCACATGTGCTTTTATAATGTGATTGTCTGAAGCAACAGTACAGACTGCGCAGGACCTCTGTCTACGGCGTCTACAGGGACCAATCTGTCTCTCCATTCACTTTTTCATTGGGTTCAGATGATTCCCTCCGTCTCCTCCCCTCCGCGGGCCCCATCTCATCACCGATCATCATTCTCACCTTGCATGTGTGCCCTTTCAATTAAGCGCTCAATTTCTTTCAGACGACCCCAGGGAGCCACAAGCACGCTGGCCCAGATTGGAATCGCCTAATCGGTCCCTCTCCCACCCCTCCCGTTTCTGCACACCGACCCCCGACGCAGACCCCCTTCCTGCACACAGTGACCCTGAGTGAAAAGCAGACGTCTCGGTTGCGTGTTACACGACATGCGACATACGACTAACACAATGGCACAAAAGGATGCCTGGAAGTGCGGCACATCCCATAATGGCCCTGGTCTGTTGTCTATTTAGCACAATACAATGTCTCAAAAATGCTATTGTTCAAGTCTATAGAATGAAGACATGTTGACAAATGTAGATGTGCCGACATGACTGCATAATAGTATTATAATGACTTTGTTACACTTTGTTCATCCCATTTGTGTGAATACGCTTGTGAAAAAGTATACTTTAGCTTATTTTTTGAAGAGCACTTATTACAGAAATAATATATTTTTAAAGAATATACTTAAAGTCCCCCTGTAGTCAATAATTGTATCCCTTAAAACTCATATTTGATCACCAAAATGACAAATGTAAAAGTTTTTTCCTTGAAAAAAATCTTCATGTCTTAAAATAGCTTGAATATAACTCTACACCCTTGCCTCATTTAGTATGCGGTTCTATGAATATGCAAATGAGCCCCGCCTCCACTCACTCACACCAGCTCAGAGATCCACTCGCTGATGATCACACGTTGACCTGATTGGTTACAAAGTAGTTTGTGACGTCAGAAACACCAGCATTTTAAAATCGCGTTTTTGAGACTGTGTTTGGTTCACTGCAGTTTTAAGGTGAAAATACTCAGCAATGGTGTTGACCTATGAATTTACACAAGGGTTTGTCTTAAAGTACATTAAAAACACCACACAGACATATAAACAACATTAAAAGCTTGATTTTCACCACAGGGGGTAGCCTACATTAAATGTGAACTGAATTTAATGTTTTGGACACTTAATTGCAATTAATTTGAATTTGAAGTACACTAAAAGTGCACATTCAGTAGTTAATTTTTCACAAAAGTATGACTGTAACAGTATTATCTTAGCTCTACCTAGATTTATTTTAGAGCTATAGCAGTAGTTGATGAAACCGGCTGTTTTAAATCAACCACACTTTAAAAACGACAGTATATGCCTTACCTTTAAAAATGGTTAAATGATTCCAGCGAAGCATAAAAAGGAATGTTATTTGGGCAGAGATAGTCAGGCTCAGATGAGCGTCACATTCAAACAGACTGCTGAGGATCGGTGTTTCTCTCAGCATCCCGACTGAACATGTGACTTTGATTCCACCTAGTGGCGGGAAACTACATCTGCCCCTCCCAGACAGTTGACAACATTTATGCCAATGACCTCCAGCTATGATGATCCTGTTATGAAGAAACTCCTTACTAAAATATAAAGTCAGCTATATATTTTCATGGACACAAATCCTGTTATAGTCTTTGATAAATATATTTTTTTTATATATTACATTTAAATTAAAGACAATGAAATTAAACAATGGTTTCTAATGAAGTAACTGTCTTTTACAATGTCATTGAAGCAAACTGTTAACATAATATGGGAAAATATTTCCTTTTTATTAAGTTGAAAGCATATATTTATCCAAATATGCTATTATCAACATTTGACTAATGAGAATGTAAATATATATATATATATATATATAATATATATATATATATATATATATATATAAAGGTTATATTGTTAATATCATTTTAACTTTGAAACTTTTAACTTTTATTTCTCTGATGCACTATAGCACAACTTTGCATCCCTCCAATATTGAATCTTGATTGACGCTCTCAAATAGAATTTTGTCAAAATTAACAATCATGCTTAAAACACTCTCTCTCACACACACACACACACACACACACACAGAGAGAGAGAGAAATGGTATTCTTTGAAGCACCTTGGTGTAGCCTACCATTAAAACACTTTGGATGGCCATATATCAAGTACCATAGTATCACTATCTGATTCTAGGACTGGTTTCTGCTTTTGCAATTTTCTTGCTGTATTATACTTTGAAATAATATCCTGAATGGAAATTGATGGATCACATTTGCAATCTATATTTGCAGATCATTTTGTATGTACAAATCCATTTTTATATCTCCTCTAGGAGTTGGAAAACTATCGTGCGGCAATGCATAAGATGGCGGATGACATCATCAGCCTGCGCTCTCAGGTGAGCGGACTGGAGTCTGAGAACGGCCGACTCCGGCACGACCTCTCCCAGCATCAGGACCTGGGCCAAAGCCTGCTGGACGACACCGACGCGGACATCATGACCAAGACCGAGATTGCTGACCGGATCGGTAGAATTTCTACCGAAAATCTCATTTTATAATTAGCTGGGTTACCGGTCAAAAACATGTCATAAGTTATTAAAATTTTTACATTTTAAAACTTGCCGCCACAATGCCAGAAAGTCAATAGGCCAAGCGCAAACTAAAAAACCTTGCTTAGCAAACACTGCTAATGTGCTCTGCGTGATGTAAGCTAATGATTTCATTCATGTCCGTAGTAGGCTACAAACTAACACATTAACGTACACTCTGATTAGTATAAAATTAAGTATTAACAATAATTGGCTTACTTAGCAAACACTATTAAGGTTAACACCATTAGCACATGATTTTAAGTATTAGGCTATTCATGTTTCCACACAACCCGATCTCACGGCAATTCGTACGTATTTTACGAGGTGGCTGATTCATACGACCTCGCTCGTAAGAATTTGTGTGATTTTTGCTAAATCGTACGTATTTTACGAGTTGCCCAATTCGTATGAATTCGTACGAAAGACCTACCCCCGACCCCGCCCCTAAACCTACCCGTCACTGGGGTTTCGACAAACGTACGACCAGCAATAGTTAGCTTGCTTTTTCTTAGTGTTACATGAATGATGTTTAGCGCATGAGTTGAGGCATCACTTATGTTCGTTGCACAAACTAAAAAATTACACCAATTTTAAGTAGTCAGCTTACTTATCAAACACCACTAAGCTGTTCTGACTGTTTTTTAGCTATCATTCCTGCCCATAGCAAAAATGAACAAATTATGCTCTGATATAACTTACGATAAGTTGCTATTAGCAATAGTCGGCTTACTAACACAACTAAGATATTCTAAGTGGTTTTTACTGGCAATTAGTTTTAGGTATTATTCATGTCTGTAGCATGCACATACAAATTATGCTCTGATTAATTCTTAATAATTATTACAAATAGTTTGTTTGCTTAGAAAACACTACTAAGGTGTTATGAGTGAGTTTTAGCATCTGCTACTTTGAGGTATCATTCATGTCCGTAGTAGCATAAACATACAAATTATCTCATGGTAAGTATTCTTGCTTAGCAAACAACACACTATGGTAGTCTGAATGGTTTATAGCACAAATGATTGATGATAGTTCACAACCTTATACTTAATGCTAGCATTAGCAATTGTTAGCTTGCAATAGTTAGTTAACAGTGCTAATTAACATGAGATGGTGTTCATATGTACATACAGAAAAAATTAAACAACATGAGACAAAAGTTTTGGGAAGTATCACGTTTCATATGTTAAAAGTTGAGCCTGAGGTGATTTGCACAGGTTTCATGTCCTCGGAGCTGTGCTGAGGATTGATAAGACTTCTCATTTAGCTAAGGGAATCTGATAAGCACTTACTGCCTTATCTGCTGAAGGACAGTTTGTGTCCCTCACACACTGATATGCACACAAACACAAGGCTCCGCTTAAAGGACACGTCAAAGACCTTTGAGGCCTTCAAAGCAAATGCAGGCTTTAATTTCCCCTCTCTCTGGTGAAGGCTCGATCTGCTTGGCTTTCAGGGGTTTAGATAATGTCTGGAATGTTTTCTCCAAAAATATCTCCACAGTGTCATGGTCACACCATTTGTTGATGTTTCTGCAGTGCTCAGAAAACCAATTTTTGTCTTAACCATAAATACTTCATACTAAATTATATATTCAATTTAATAGAAACAGAAATATATATGTCCCCATCTACACTGTAAAAAATAAAATCGGAAAATGCACTGGTAATTTTCTGCCAGGAAATTATCCAGTAATTTTACAGACATTTCCGTAAACCCTTAAAACACAACCTAATGCAATGTTTAATTGCATGAACATCATCTCTCCATGTTAATTAGCACTGTTAACTAACTAATGCAAACCAACTATGGCTAATGCTAGCATTAAGGACAATTACAATAAGGAAAATTCCTTCATATTTATACAGTACATTGTGCCCTATTTTTACGGACTTTTTTTATAGTGTAACAGAAGTTTAGTTAACGTTCTGGCAAGGTTCTCTCAAAGTTATGAACAATCATTCTTGAATGTTCGTCTAAAGTTCTCTGGTCTTTAATAACGTTCTCAAAACGTTAACACAAAAAAAGTGATCTGTACATCTTTCATAGAAACCTTTTCTAAAACATTTTAGTTAGATTTTTTTTTTTTAATGTTACTACTTGTTTCAGAATGTTTTGATAATATTCAAACGTAATGTTTGTAAAATTATTAAATGTTCCCTTAACGTTAGCATAACCAAGAAAAGTGTTCTTAAATCTTTTGCGCATTCAGAGAACATTTCATCAGAGAAATAATCTTTTCAACTTAATGGGAATATTCACTAAACATTTTCAGAACATGTTTTAATAGCTGGGTTTGTCTATAAAAGAAACAGAAGGAAGAGATTCATTTTTAAATATATTTGATCCAGTAATGGTCTTTTTCATTGTTTTGTAGTTTGGTCCTTTATTAATCATCTATGGCACTTTCTGCAGCCTCTCTGAAGTTCAAGATCTCCAGTGAAAGCAGTAAAGCCGCTGCCCAGAAGGACAGAATCCAACAGCTTCAAAACGAGCTCATCAGGGTGGGTTAATCAAGGCCTCCCTCAAATCACTTCAAGTTTTTAATAAAAGCTCCAGCAGTGCTCATAGACCGCGTGTTTCCTTTCTGAAGCTCAAGGGGTCCATTGACTGGCATACATTTGTGATGTTTGCTGGCAGTTAGGAGATGCTGTATCAAATGCATTAATGGTTTCCTCCCAAGATCATTGATTGGATCAGGTCATTGAATGAATTTGTCTCCAGACTGCATGGCATATTGCTTGTTGTATTTGATACATAGCTAAAAATACACAAGGCTGGCTGGAGCCTTAATAGATCCCTGGCAATTGAGTTAAGCCACTGCATGGACTCATTGGGCCTGAGTTTTTAGCTCTTTATTTTGCTTATTGTAGAAGAACGACATTGAGAAAGAGTTTGTCCAGCTGCAAAGAGCACATCAACAGCAGCAGGAGGTGCTAAAAAGATATCAGGCCCGTGGCAGTAAAATAACTGTGCTGGAGGATACAGTTCGCCAACAGGAAAAGGTATTTAGCTTTTCTGCACATCAAAATTCATTTTTGTTTGTTTGAGCATCCTGGCCAGACCATGAGTTTAGGACAAAAGAAAAATTCACCCCAAAATTTTAATTCTGTCATCATTTCTCACTCATACACTCACCTAAAGTATTATTAGAAACACCATACTAATACTGTTTGACCCCCTTTCTCCTTCAGAACTGCCTTAATTCTACATGGCATTGATTCAACAAGGTGCTGAAAGAATTCTTTAGAAATGTTGGCCCATATTGATAGGATAGCATCTTGCAGTTGATGGAGATTTGTAGGATGCACATCCAGGGCACGATGCTCCCATTCCACCACATCCCAAAGATGCTCTATTGGGTTGAGATCTGGTGACTGTGGGGGCCATTTTAGTACAGTAAACTCATTGTCATGTTCAAGAAACCAATTTGAAATGATTCGAGCTTTGTGACATGGTGCATTATCCTGCTGGAAGTAGCCATCAGAGGATGGGTACATGGTGGCCATAAAGGGATGGACATGGTCAGAAACAATGTTCAGGTAGGCCGTGGCATTTAAACAATGCCCAATTGGCACTAAGGGGCCTAAAGTGTGCCAAAAAAAACATCCCCCACACCATTACACCACCACCACCAGCCTGCACAGTGGTAACAAGGCATGATGGATGCATGTTATCATTCTGTTTATGCCAAATTCTGACTCTACCATCTGAATGTCTCAACAGAAATCGAGACTCATCAGACCAGGCAACACAACTGTCCAATTTTGGTGAGCTCTTGCAAATTGTAGCCTCTTTTTCCTATTTGTAGTGGAGATGACTGGTACCCGGTGGGTCTTCTGCTGTTGTAGCCCATCCGCCTCAAGGTTGTGCGTGTTGTGGCTTCACAAATGCTTTGCTGCATACCTCGGTTGTAACAAGTGGTTATTTCTGTAAAAGTTGCTCTTCTATCAGCTTGAATCAGTCGACCCATTCTCCTCTGACCTCTAGCATCAACAAGGCATTTTCACCCACAGGACTGCCGCATACTGGATGTTTTTCCGTTTTCACACCATTCTTTGTAAACCCTAGAAATGGTTGTGCGTGAAAATCCCAGTAACTGAGCAGATTGTGAAATACTCAGAACGGCCCGTCTGGCAACCATGCCACGCTCAAACAACCATGCCACGCTCAAAATTGCTTAAATCATCTTTCTTTCCCATTCTGACATTCAGTTTGGAGTTCAGGAGATTGTCTTGACCAGGACCACACCCCTAAATGCATTGAAGCAATTGCCATGTGATTGGTTGATTAGAGAAACTGAACAGGTGTTCCTAATAATCCTTTAGGTGAGTGTATGTCATTCTAATAGTGTTATTTTAGTGAATAACACTATTAGAAGCTCAAAAAAGGACATAAAGGTGCCATGAAATGAATCCATGAGACTCAAGTGGTTTAATCCAAGTCCTCTGAGGACATATGATGGTTAACGGTGAAAAAAATATTATTGCTAAATATCTAATCCGCTTATCCCTATTTCTTTACATATCTAGCAAGGATCTAATGTATAATGGGTTGTATTGTGTTTTAATTCACTATGCAGGTCATTGGGAAGATGGAGAAAATATTGGATGCAAAACTGAAGGAAATAAATAAAGACAATTCAGAGAAGAAGAGAACAGCTGTGAAACAGAAAGGTGTGCCTTTACACCAGCTTTTGGTGGAAACACAAAAAAAAAAAAAAACATTTCAGTTTATTGGTCAGAGCCATGGCTTAGTGCTTGCGGTGCTCATGTTGGAAATTTGGGTTCGAGTCTGTCCTGCGTCATGTCCTAAAACCTGTCTCTCTTTGTCTCCATAATTTCCAGTCCTCTTACTACCTTCTTTATCAATAAAAAGTGTGAAAAGCTTTCCAGAAATTGCCACTGACGAATAATAGTGCTGTTGTATATAGATGAAGAGGAGCTCAAGAGTAGAGAGATCGAGTCTGTGCTGGCGGCAGAAAACTCTCGACTCCGAGCAGAGCTGGACAGGCAACGTAATCGACCTCCGCCAATCATCATTCAGCCACCAGTGCAGGTAAACCCCCAGCTTCCCCTCAAACAGCCATCCCAGACAGCAAACATAGAGATCCGGCCCACATTGAATCCACCAAAATGGACCAGATGTGGCCCGGATCTGGGCCGACACTATGTTGCTGTCTGCGATTCTGCATGAATGCTTTATTGTGCACATTTTATTAATGGTTTTGATCTCAGTCCCATCAGCCTTTCTCAGACAGCGAGAAGCTGGACTTATTGATGCAGCTGGCGAGAGCTGAGGGCCGAATCCAGACACTGGAACAACAGGTTTGATCCTTTAATACTGTGAGAAGACATTTCACTTTCACACATAGAGTAAATTATTGGTTGGGGTGTAGTGGTTGGTGCGAGCGCTCTTTCCACATTGAGCTGTTGTGCTCATGTGGGTGATTGAGGTTTGAGTCAGGCCAGTGACTTTTCCCATTTGTTCTTTCTTTCCCATATAATATCCTATATCATATTGTTACCAAAGAAGCAAGTCCTAAAAAATGTAATTTACCTGTTCTTGTGTAGCTCAATAGAATGTATGTTTTTGTTTACACAAACACTGGAACAAGACACTTCAGTCAACATAAGAAAATGTAAAAAATAATGTTTTTTTGAACGCTGCAGTGTTTTTGGTATTTGCACAGCTGAAAGAGAACTCCAGACAATGGGGGAAAGAGAAACAAGACATGTTGACCAGACTCAGTGAATATGAGCATGGATTCACTCGAACATCAACTATGATTCTTTTTGATCTGCCCGTGGTGAGTAAATAACTGCTATTTATTAAAACTTATGATTATTAATATTATATTTCTGTCAGGACCACTATCGTCAAATACAATTTACAATTAGCATACAGTTTGGATTAGTGGTATGTGTAACGAATCAGCTATGGAATATTAATAATCAATAATAACTTGTTATGATTAATTATTAATATTTGGGTCAGTTAATTGGATTAACTTGATGTGGCTGAATTAATATTACAATAAATTAATCAGTTCGTCCAACGAACTCTTTGATCATTCATTTATTCTAAGAAAAATCATGAGATAGGGAATTTGGATACATGTTTATACAATTCTCACGTGAATATATAGAATATACTGTATATGTAAAATAAAAGGGGTTCATTTCTCCTCAGTTAGAATTCAGAGAGAGAGCATTCTCTGAACATTCTTTTGGAGGTCGTAAAAGTCTCCTTATCAGTCCTGTAAGCGGACACCAGGCTCTGCCAGTGTGTTCATTTCTTTTGGGATGTTAGTTTCGGATTGTTCGTTAAATATAATGAATAGTTAGTGTGTGTTTGATTGGTCCAGACGCTACATATGTTTCTGTTCTGGGCAAGAACAGCCTAGCATGGATGAGAGCAGGGAGAGCAGCAATAACCCCCCTTAACAGAACAGAACCAACATGAATGTATTGCAGATATCATTAATTTAATTCAAGATTTTAAAGTACAACATAATTTGAGAATTTATTCTGATTCAAGGGGAATCTGAATGCCATTCTGACTGGCGAGAGGTGGAGCTGGGGAGGGAGGAGGGTAATGAGCTCCTGAGAAACACAACAGCTGCTGATAATACTGAAGGAGCTTATGCATATGGTGATAGGCGTCGTATTCCTGTAGGTAGACGTGGATCAGCTGAGAGTCACTGATGCGAGCTTGACTAACGTGACCTGCCAGAACTGACATTACGCTTTATTTGTTTGACCTAGCAATTTATATACTATATCAATGGTATCGTCTATTGAGTTGTCCTTTCTTATTTCCCAACAGAAAAGTGTGACTGATTCTGTATTGGGACATTCTCGACACAGGCAACTGGAACCTCTGAAGTGATCACGTCTAATCAGTGTTAGTATTTTGCTAAATATTTGTGAAAAAAAGGTTTATTTTTAATATAAAAAACATCATAACATTTTTATATGCCAATTTTCATTTATTCATATTAATTCAAGCCTGACATTTAGTACCAGTCAAACACTTTTTTTTTGTTGTTGCTATTATTCTAAAAATCTGGAAAATATTAATACTAAAGTCATCAAACCTTTTGAACAAACTTGGAGAGTCATAAAAAAAAAGTACATTTAAAATTTTAAAAAGTGTTATTTTAGTATCATTGAGAAACTATGTAATTTTACTAAGTAATTTTGTAGTGTGTTTTTGTCATTTTTATATTCGTTTTTAAAAAATAAATATGTCTATTTAGTTTTTATACATTTTTTGTTTCAGTTTTATTTATATGTTTTAAGTACATCAAGTTAAACTAAATAAAAATGAGAATATTGCCTTGGCAAGTTTTATTTTATTTTATTTTATTTTATTTCAGTTAATGTTTATTTTATTTCAAATACCGAAAATATTTATTATGGTTTTAGTTTCAGTGATATTAATATGAATAACCCTATTTTAAATGAACTTTTTTCATTACTAACCTTCATGTCGTTCCAAACACAATAAAATATATTTTGAAAGATGACTGATCATGAGAAACTTAAATTGAGTCCAATCTTTTGACAGGTATTACATCTCAAAGACGGATCTAAAGCTCAGAGTTGCATCCAGTCCAGTCCTCGACATAATTTCCAGCTCTGCTATCTGCTGGCGTTCAGTGGTTTGATGGTCAGTATGATGGGCTTCTCGGGCAGTAAGATGAGCTCAAACGTGCTCCTGACCTCCACCTGCCTCTGCTTCTCAAACCTGAAGTTCTCCAGCATCTATAAAGATGACAAATCGACAAATAAGAAAGAGAATCAGCCCAACGTTATTTAACCACTTAAGAGGATATGATGTTTCCTCGCTTTAGAAATCCACATACATGAATAAGGAAGAGCTGCATCTCTGTCTCGGCGATCCTGCGGCCCAAACACTGGCGTGGGCCGAACCCAAAGCTCAGGCTCTTGAAGTAGTGGGTCTGGGATCTGATCCAGCGAGCGGGACGGTACTGTTCTGGGTGCGGGAACACCCGATGATCACGACCCATAGCGTACAGACCCAGCTGAACTAAAGTCTGATCCGGACAGACAAGAGAACAGTCGTATTGTGTCCAGGTTGTTGTGAACGAGTTCAGTAATTTCTTAAATTCACACTCACCCCAGCTGGAATGTGGTAATTTTGAAGGACGATGTCTTCAGTGATGTATCTTTGTAGACTGACAGCTACAGGATGTAACCTTCAAAAGAAATTAGATGATTTTAGACGCATGGTAAAGCCAAATGCTTATCACATTTATTCTTTTATTTCTCGGTGTTTCTTCACTAATTTGAACAACAAAAAGTTTTAATCGATAAAGCTTAATTGTTGTCAATGTTGTTGCTTGTGGTGAAACTGACAACATTGTAATTTGTGTAAATATTGACAAATCAATTTCACACATTAAATATTGACATGGTTTATAATTATATCACTGTAAAAGTCTATTTTAAAAACAATATTTTTAGGGTGTGTATATATATATTCTCTGAACAAAATTATAAATGCAACACTTTTGTTTTTCAGATTTAGACAGATTTGTGAACAATATTTGTGTTAGTGAGCACTTCTGAGTCACTGAAGAGAAATGGACCAACATTCCACAGTCCACAATCAACAACCTGATCGACTCTATGAAGGAGGTGTTGCACTCCCAACTGTCTAATCTTGATATGAATCAGCATCTTGATATGCCACACCTGTGAGGTGGTTGGAATATCTCGGAAAAGGAGAAGTGCTCACTAACACAGATTCAGACAGATTTGTGAATAATATTTGCGAGAAATAGGCCTT
Organism: Semotilus atromaculatus; assembly: GCA_031834385.1. Taxonomy (NCBI): domain Eukaryota; kingdom Metazoa; phylum Chordata; class Actinopteri; order Cypriniformes; family Leuciscidae; genus Semotilus; species Semotilus atromaculatus. The sequence continues at coordinate 7,124,955 of JAULUF010000027.1, read as the reverse complement.
TTGTGCACATAGATCTTTGAGTTCAGCTCATGAAAAATGGGGGCAAAAACAAAAGTGTTGCATTTATAATTTTGTTCAGTGTATATACATATAATTTTCATATATATATATATATATATATATATAGAATATATACACATATTATATTGATTAATCGATTTGACAGCATTAGTAGCCTATATATATATATATACATATATACAGTGCTGGATAGTAATTGATTATTTGTAATCTGAATTACGTATTCAGATTACAAAAATGAAGTACTTTGATTATATTGCATTTTAAAAATCAGTTAGAAAATGATTAATAATTTATTTTTAATTTTCCTGACTAAAAAAACGTATCACTTATAATACTGTATGTTTAGAAAGTCTTAGTCTTGTGGAATTGCACACACCAGCCACCAGTAAAGTGGCTGTAAGTGGCTTTAGCCTTGAACAAAGAGACAACATGTTTAATAGAAATCAACTCCTGAAAAAAGAGTCCCTATAGTTGAACAGAAAGGTGTTTAATGCCATGATATCTTGGAGTGAACTGTTTGTATACCTTAAAGTTTCCTTCAGGGCTCCTTTAAGCAGAGGAACCATCTTAAGCATCTGCATCACGTCTCCTTTAGAGGCGATACGAGCAGCCGAGATTTCCGCCCGGATCTCCTCCTGCAGGTCCGGGTGTCGGGCCAACTCATAGAGCGTCCACATCAGTGTGATAGACGTCTGACGCACACAAAAATACAGAAAATATCCCAATACATAACTTTGAAAACATTTTGATTACCGTAAACACACTTTATATAACCTGAGTTCATATTCTGTAATACCACCCAAAAATGAAAATATATAATAATTTACTCAGTCATGTCATTCTCTTTCTTCTGTGAAACAAAAGTAGATATTTTGAAGAATGTTTTTGTCCATGCAATGAAAGTCAATGGGGTCCAATGTTGTTTGTTTTGGACCCCATTGACTTTCATTGTATGGACAAAAACATTCTTCAAAATAACTTATTTTGTGTTCTGCAGAAGAAAGTCATACAGGTGTGGAATGACATGTGGCTGAGTAAATTATGGCATTTTTATTTCTGGATGAACTATTCCTCTAGCGTTGATTATTCATCTTACCGTGTCGACACCTCCAGCCATCAGTTCCGTGACACTGGCCTTTATGTCCTCGATGGACAGTTTGTCCAGCATTAGAAGACTAGCCAGCACACCAGGGTACTTCCCGCTGGCTTCTGGATCTTTCCTCAACTGTCGGTAGATATTCTGGATACATCGGTCGGCTTTGGAAAAAACACATTGAGGGATGAACAATCAGTGGAAGTATCAAGAGGAAAGGCCCCAATATACTTAAAGTGAAATCGAAGAACTGGTGTTATGTATTTCGAACAAAATCAGGCCAAAGTTAAGTTTGTTTCAAGTTAGTTTTGGGAGTTCGAAACAGCTTGCCAAAGTGAATTTTCCGGAAAAGTTTTGTTCCGGAAAAGTACCATTGGTCCGTGGCGATTACATAATAGTTAGATGTGGCTCTGATGTTTGATGTGGAAATCTTCTCCGGTTCAGTATGTCGAGGTCGGACGTTCGCGAGTAATAACATGAACACACTGGAGAACTGCTTTATAGTAGAAAATGAAAAAAGTTTTCAATTGTAATTGAAAGGACACTGACACTGTTTTTTCATGTTTAACTCTTTTCCCGCCAGGGGTTTTAAAAAAGGTTGCCAGCCCCCGAGAATATTTTGTTTGAATATATGAACATGCAATATATCAAAAGATAGAACAGAGCCTATGCTTTGAAACAAAAAAAACAAAAAAACGTGAGGTTTCGTGTTACCCTGGTTAAAGATGCCGTCCCAGGCCTCCACGTGGTCCTTCCAGATACTGGCCCCCATGCGGCGGAGCAGGGCCGGAGGGAGGAACAGCATGGGCGAGGTGGTCTTGAACATGACGGTGATGCAGTCGATGAAGTGCTGGGCATCCGGATCAATGTAGTCCAACAGCAGACCCAAACGCTCACCGTACAACACAGCACTCACGGCTGAGAGAAACAAATAGGGTTAGCCTTTAAATCCCTTCCACACAAGAGTGATTCCGAATTTTCAGTTTTGGGTGAACCATCCCTATAAAAATCATTTGTAATTTTGTAAAAAAAAAAAACAACCTTTGTTAAATTAATGTAAAAAAAAGTGCTTAACATTTTGGCAACATCGGGTCATCATAAATAACTTTCTTTTGTCATTTTCTTGTATACATTTCTCTAATGCAGGTTGATCTTTGGTAAATTTTTATGCAAAACTCAAAGGCTAATATGATTTATTATTGAGTATTATTTAAAAATCAATATTACCATGTAATAAGAACTATTATTAAAACAAAAATACCAATTTTTTTAAATAATGCTATATAATACGGTGTGCGTGCGTGCGTGTGTATGTGTGTGTGTGTGAGAGAAATAATTGAAAAAAAATGTTAAACAAATTAACATTAACCAGAAACATTGTACTGTATATCCACCAAATACAATATATATAGAGTGAGAGAGACATATATTCACATTTCATTGTACAGACAATTATAATAAAATAAGAAATTTGCATTTGTTATTGATGGTGTCAAACCTTACATTCCAGTGCGTACTTGAAGAGTTCATGGGACAAATCTGTGGTCCATTCATTTTGTCCACTCCTCTCAATCTTTTTATAGACTCGAGCCACAAAGTCCTGGCCGACCTCATCCAGGAGCGGCACGAAGTTCCCCTGCACCTTCGGAGAAATCACCTCCTTGTTTAGAATGATCCTATTCGATTTCCAGTCCTCTCCATCTCTGCAGGAACAAATCAATATCTTTTACTATTCCAGTAAATGTGGTTGTAGCAGATCTGGAAAGTCTCTGCCTACTTCAGCAGGACGCCATATTTGCGGTTCCTGTAGTCCCTGTAGGAGGTCCACGCTTCCACCCGCAGTCTCTTGGGATAGTGACCCTCGGCTTTGAACAGGATAGCGGCGTCTTCAGGCTTGATGATGTTCACACTCTCGTAGTATCCAACTTTTTCCCTTGTGCAGATATATAGGCATCATATAATGTTAGAATATGTTTTCACAATTTTTCACAATTCACAATTCAGGTGTTTTTGCATGATTTTGAGATTCATTTGTGGACACTGAGGACAACTGAGGGACTCAAACACAACTAAAAAAGGTTCACTCGATGCTTTAAGAGCCGGGGGGTGAAAACTTTTTGCATTTGAAGATCACGGTCAATTGAACTTAATTTGTTTTCAGGGGAAACATGTAAGTAGGTTTTGCTGTTGCTTCCCAAGGGCAGTACTAAATCAAATTAAAACTAAATAAAATATTGAAGAAGAAAAAATATCAAAACAGATATTTGACTAAATATCACAAATTATCTGATATTTAAACAAAATAAGAAAAAATTGGACATCTTCATCCTGTTCACTTGTGGACTATATATATATATAAGTGTGTGTGTGTGTGTGTGTGTGTGTGTGTGTGTGTGTAAAATATCTTATTCAGGACAGTACTAAATAGAAAATAACATGCATTTTGTATTATTCCACTTGTTTTGTTAAAATAACATTTTACAGATTCTGCAAGGGGTGTGTAAACTTTTGAGCATGACTGTACTATTGAAGTCAGTGGGAACCATGTTTGAGAGTGAGTAAATGATGACAAAACTCTCCCTTTAATATACCTCATTGATGATGAACAGGGTCACATGAACCCTTCTAGCACAGACTATTATGGAACAATTTCCATATTAAATGTCTTTTTTAGATTTGTTCGGTGGTGTAAAAATGTTTAGGTGGCATAAATTATTGTACAAGGAAAAGTAAAAGGACCATTTTTTTCATTGTTTCTTTAAAAAAAAGAAAAGCAAAAGGTCAGTATGGTTTATTATTATCATTTTAAATATACAATATTTTGACCTTTATAAATGCTCCTTTTGTTTAGGTCAAATGGAATAACCCTAGGAAATCTTTTTGATATTCAAAAATGTGTGATATTTTGAAGAAAAAAAAACTGTCTGAAAATATTTGTATGGTATTTTAGTGCTTTTTATGTCATTAAACATTTCTGTACTGTAACATTTATGAAATTAACATAAATGCAATTATTAAAAATATTTTTTTACCACCTTTGACCAATTTCTATGACTTTTCAAGTTGTATTTTTGATACATGGGGGAACAAAGTAGTAACACTTTATTTTAAGGTGATGAAGTTGCACATTACTATATGTAGTAAGTTAATTGATATTACTCAGTACTTATTTGAGCAAGTAAAATGTAACTATGTCACCTTAAAATAAAGTGTAATCAAAAAAAGTCATGACATATTTGAGAAAAAAAAAACATATCGCAAAGAAATAGAAATGTGCATGACTGTATTATTTTTTTATTATTATTTCTACGAATTTTTAAGGCCTGGAAAACATTTTTCCTGAAATATACAGATTTTTCATGTCCATGCAATCCTGTATATGGCACATTGGACTATATGGACTATTAGTTTTTAAAAATTGTGTCGTTTTACCTGTAAATGGGACCAAACATATTGAAATTATGCACCATAATCCGGTGTATATTCCTGAGGCCATCCATTTTCCAGAACGTGTAGAGACTCGCCACACCATTCTTCCACTGTCCAGGAACCTCACTGAAGGGCAGTACGGTAGAGTCGTCCTTTCGGACTGCAGGTGCTCGTCCTGCGTGGGCCGTCCTGACCTGTGGCAGGTGCTTAAGTGTGGAAAGACACTGAGCCAGGCGGGCCCTCAGACTCCAGCGGTCCATCACACACTCTCACTGCTGCTCTCTCGCTATGGAAAGAACAGCTGCTGTGGGAAGCTGTTTGCTTTAATATGACTTCCCACTTCACATGTCAAGGATGATGGAGAAGTGTGCTGAGGACATAAGAGACCAGCCCAAATTTTCTGGGACATTCACAAGATGTAGTGCCCCCTGCTGGCTATTATTGAGGGCCTTATTGTGATGGACCTCCTGATTTGACTTCTATGGGGGAGAGATTCTTCTCATTCTATTTTCTATTCTTTTCAAGTATAAGTATATATATATAAATATATATTTTTTCATTCATTATTATAATTTTTTTATATGGTTCTTCTGATGGTCTTTCATATTTTTTCCTTCTGATGGTCTTTCATATTTCTGCAAAATGTAATAAAGTTTCAATAGTAATAATAAAATATACATTTTCCGGGACCCTGTTTCCCAAACACTCTCTCTCTCTCTCTCTCTCTCTCTCTCTCTCTCTCTCTCTCTCTCTCTCTCTTGGTGTATGCTGGGAAGTAGTAGTATGTGGGAGGGTGATCACGGTGAGAGGGGAATTTGAAAACTTTTTCCTTAAAGGCCTCTATCATGGATTTTTGAAAATGACCTTTCATGTAGTATGTAATATACCTGTGAATGAAAACATCCTGCAAAGTTTTAAATCCGAAAGTGCACCGTATATAAAGTTATTGTCTTTGACTCTGAGTCAACGAAATGAATTGTTTTTCAAACGAGTCATAAGCCATTTCGTCGTGACGTCAAGACGGAACATCAGCCCGCCCACTTATTGCGCGCGCAGACACTCAAACCGGCAGCTGATCCTGTGGATACTGGATAGATCATGTCGAGCGAGGAGACGCTGTGCTCTACAATGTGACGGTAAAGAATTTTTTTTTCCACTGCCCAAGGACGAGCTTGTGAAGAATCTGTGGTTAAAATGAATCTTAATGATAATACAGCAGTATAATCCTAAACTTTTCCAGTTACCTTTATTTTACTGACGACTGCTTCTCAAATATCGAATCAGCTAATCAGCTGTGGGCCACTATTACATAAAACTCTGTCTATTAATGCAGATAATAGGAAAGATTAAGCATGGAGCAAGATTTGTTTTACCAATGTTTACATTACATCAGTCATTCACGGAACAGCTCGGCTAATGTATACATTGCATAGCCTACATGCACTGTTATTGTTTCCACCTGTTCACCGCAATATATTAGAAACATACTCTGTAAATAAATTAGTACAAGTACAACCCCAAATCAGAAAAAGTTGGGACATTTTGTAAAATGCAATAAAATCAAGAATCTGTGGGGGTTTTTTACTGACAAAAGTACAAAGAAAAGTTTTCCAATGTTTTCACTGACCAACATAATTGTATTTGGTAAATATGAACAAATTTTGATTTTGATGGCTGCAACACTTGTCTGATATAAGACAGCCGCTCAACAGTCTGTGGTCATCGTTGCCTGATTCTCCTTTTCATGATGGGTCATACATCTTCCATAAGAGACAGATCTGGACTGCAGTAAGGCAGGAGGCTCATCTCTTCTACATATAGAGTGTCTAGAAACCACTCAGTTTTAGCATGTGAATGAGGCCTGGCATTGTCTTGCTTCCCAGGAAAGATGTCATCTTGATGGCAGTTTATGTCTCTGTACAATCCAAATATACGCCTCCATGTCAATGGTACCTTCACAATAATGCAAGTTACCCATACATTTTGCAATGATGCACCTCAATACCAGGACAGATGTTTGCTTTAGCACCTGTCGCTGGTGAAAGTCTGGTTGGTCCCTTTCGTCTTTGGGACTGAGAACTCGATGTCCATTTTTTTCCAAAAACAAGCTGAAACATGGACTCATCAAACCCCAGCACACATTGCCACTGTCTTCTAGACCATGTGACATGAGCTCAGGCCCAGAGAACTCGCCGGTGTCTCCACATAGAACTGACGTAAAGCTTTCTCCTTGTGTAACAGAGATTCAAGTGGCATTTCTTGATGCAGCATCAGACTGTGTTAAGTGAAAATGGTTCCCTATCGGTCAGTCACTACAACGTAGGTCATGACCAATAGGAATCTTGCTAGAGAGGCAATCTACTTTGAGTGAAACTAAAACAAGCCAATATACATTGGCGTGCAATCATTTGCATCAGCTGTGCAGCCTCGCAGCGTGGGTATTAAATGAGCAGCTGTTGCGATTGCACACTAGCTTTTTGCTTCGGAGCCAACACTTCGATGTTGTTTGAATTAAACAAACCTTCTGAAAAGACGACTTCTCTTCACGGCAGTGCGGGTGTTACTGTGCGACAGCGTGAACAGCCTTCTTTCTCTCTCTCTCTCTCTCTCTCTCTCTCTCTCTCTCTTCCAGAGCAAATAAAAGCTGTTCTAACGACTGGTAAGGTGCGCTGCACAGAGCGCGCAAAAGCTGTTTTCACAGCTGGTAAGGTGCGCCGCACTGAGCGTGCAAAAGCTGTTTTTACAGCTGGTAACCAGCGAAAGAGAGAGCGCGCACAGACGGGTGCACATTCCCATTTGTGATCGCGGTGGTTGTTCCCCTGTGTGCCTCAGCACTAGTGAGAGCAGTTCCTAAAAGAGCTTACACAGATAGTTCGCGTCTTTTTCAAGATGCGGTCGTTACCTGGGGTCGCGGGATGGTCACGATCGCTGCCTCCTGTGTCTGGGTCTCGAACACACACAGGCAGCGTTCGTGGATGAGTCATGCACCCATTGTGGGAAGATGACCATCTCGGAGCTGCGGTCGAGACTCTCGTTCCTGCAAAGGGGCGGAGTCCCCGTGCCTACACCTCGTTCCAACCCTCAATTGCGGGTTGCTTCGGGTGGTGACACGGGTGACCTGAGGATTACTGTGAGCGCGCTTCCTTCTGGGAACCAACCCCCTAGGAACCCTCACCCCTCTCATGCTCTGCAACCAGTTGAGCCGCCAACGGAGCGCGCTGGATCATCCTCGAGGTGTGTACCAGTCGTTTCGTTTGGTGCTCCCTGCGACGACCAGATGTCGATCGCTGCATCGGAGGGTGGGTCAGATATCTCTGCGGATGACGTCTCGGAGCCGCTGCCTCCTTCTGGTGTGTCAGCGGTGCCCGAGACGTACCCGGAGATGATGGCCATGCTTTCCCGGGCCGCCAACAGGGTCGGGCTCGTGTAGAACCCTCCACCGTGTCCCGAACCCTCGAGGTTGGACGATTGGTATATCGGGGTGGCGCGCGCTGGTTCTCAGCAACCCACCCCAGTGCCCTTCTTCCCGGAGGTGCATGAGGAGCTCACGGGGACGTGGACGGCACCTTTCACTGCCAGGCTCCTCCTCCCTCACCACCCTTGATGCCGGGGCAACTAAGGGATACACGCGTATCCCGCCAGTGGAACGGGCCGTTGCTATGCAGCTGTGCCCTAACTCCACTTGGCGTTTGAGAACCGTGTCTTCCTTCACGGGCCTGTAAGTACTCGTCGGACTTAACCGACGAGCAAGGCTTACAAGGCCTGTGGGGAAGCTGCCTCTGCCATGCACGCTATGGCGTTGCTGCAGGTCCATCAGGCTAAAGCACTGAAGGAACTGCACGAGGGTGGTCACAACCCACAAGTTCTCCAGGAACTTCGGTGTGCGACGGACCTCGCGCTTCGTGCGACGAAGGTTACCACACGCTTAGTGGGTCGTGCGATGTCCACACTAGTGGTCCAGGAACGCCATCTCTGGCTGTGGTCGACATGCGGGAGACCGACAAGCTCCGGTTCCTTAACTCCCCCGTGTCCCAGACAGGCCTCTTCGGCGACGCGGTCGAGAACTTCGCCCAACAGTTCTCGGCTGTACAGAAGCAGACTGAGGCCATCAGACACATCCTGCCGCGGCGGTCAGCTGCTGCCTCCACCCCACCGCCAGCGGCTCCTCAGTCTGCTCGTCGCCGAGGGCGTCCTCCTGCGTCTGCTCCTGCTCCCGCGCCACAGCAGCAGCCTCCATCTAAACGGCGCTGTGAAGCCAGTCGCAGGCAGGGCGCCCCGCCCGTCCAGGCCCCCGCCAAGAAGGCCGGCAAGTCCAGGGGTAAGCGGCCCTAGGACGGGCGACCCGGAGATGGAAGGGACTGCTCTCCAGGAGACGATGACCGCATCGCTCCCTCCCCCGGAAGAGGGCCGGGTGGAAAATCCTTTGTTTCGTTTTGTTTGTGTTCTGCCTATGGCCATAAAACCAGCGGTACCCAAATTTTCAATAAAAGAGCAGTTTCTAACATATCCTCACTACTCTCATCCTCCTCTTCCATCACCAGCCGGCAGCAGTGTACGGTCCGAGAAAGCCACCGAGCCGCCTCCCGCACCTCCTGCCCCGTGGAACCAGGTAAGTGCTGCACAGCACACACAGACCCCGCTACGGGCCGCCTCCCAGAGAGAGCCTCCCGAGCCTTGTCCCTGTGTTCCACCTCGCTGCCCCACTCCGGGTACGCCTACGGTCCCTTTGGTCCCGCTTGTACGGTCTCTGAGAGCCTGGTTAGCGCTCCCCAGTCCATCTCGCTGGCTCATCCGGACCATCAGGCTTGGCTATGCGATTCAGTTCGCCCGACTGATTCAGTTTCGGGCTATCCACTCCACTACAGTGAGAGCAGCCGATGCCCATGTCTTGCATGCGGAGATCACAGTCCTACTGGCGAAGGACGCGATAGAGCCGGTCCCTCCAGCCGATATGAGGTCAGGGCACTACAGTCCCTACTTCATTGTACCCAAGAAAGGTGGTGGGTTACGACCGATCTTGGACCTGCGAGTTTTGAATCGGAGCCTCCACAGGCTACTGCTCAAAATGCTCACGCAGAAACGCATTTTCGAGTCCATCCGTCCCCGAGATTAGTTTGCAGCGATCGACCTGAAGGACGCGTACTTTCATGTCTCGATTCTTCCTCGACACAGGCCGTTTCTGCGCTTTGCGTTCGAGGGTCGAGCATATCAGTACAAAGTCCTACCCTTCGGGCTGTCCCTGTCCCCCCGTGTCTTCACGAAAGTCACGGAGGGGTAGGGCTGGGTATCGAGTTCAATACTTTTTAGGTACCGACCGAATTGTCTCGATACTACCGAGTATCGAAACATGTCTTGATTTTCGGTACCACATTTCGATACCTAAGGGGTTAATCTAGTCAACGTCAGTGAAACAATGAATAAGCATGCAGCATGATTGGCTGTGGCGGAAAAACACTAACGTTAGTTTATCGCCATATTCATCTTAATATATATTTTAAATATATCCTTGCTGTTTTTTCCCGACACATCCATAATCATTAGGCTACTTTCGCCACTGCTTGCGGCAAGCTTTATGAGTTGTTGTTGTTTTTTTGTTGTTGTTGTTTCTTAGCGCGAGGTATACTTCGCACCCCAGTAGCCTACCGTAAAACTTCAAATAATAGCCCGGGCTTTTATTTTCCCAAATCGCCGAACTGCACCGGCTTGTATTTGAGACAGGCGTCTATATGAGACAGGTCTTTATAATTTAGTGTTGTGATGTTGTTCATTGAGATGTTGTTCCTAGAGTCTCTAATCTCTAAAAATCTCCAAATGCTCCACGTGAAACTGCGGTCTTCCGACCTTTTACTATCGTGTCAATAGATTTTGATTAATATGCGCGAGGGAGAGAGATCAAGACAGCGCTCGTGTTGTTTCAAGACGAAAGAGGGCGCGCGCGCGGCCGGGGCGCGCTCTCTCTCTCTCTCTCTCTCTCTCTCGCGCGCGCGCGCTCTCTCTGCTCGTTTGCGCCCTGTCAAGAGCAGCAGTTATTCTATTCTACATCATTCACCGACCCGGCCGCCAAAAAGCGGACGATGCGACGGGTTTTAGAGGATTAAATACAACCCGAAACTAAAAAACAGACCCGGCCTCTATTTGAGACCGGCCTTTATTTACCCAAACCTGTCGCCACACCAGGCGTGTAAAAGAGACAGGCGTCTATTTGGGACTCGGCTATTATTTGAAGTTTTACGGTATATTTAATTCAATTCACATTTATTTGTATATAATTTTTCACAAAACATATCGTTTCAAAGCAGCTTTACAGAAAATGCATGTGTCTAAATTTGTGATCTGTTAGAGGTGAGTGACTGTGTGTAATGCATTTCAATTAATTTTCATTGTTTCATTGTTAAACAATGCATTAAGGCAGAAACAATGAGCTCATTGAAGTAAAGAATAGGCCTACATGTTGTTAAATGATTAGGAAACATAGAAAACTTTTGCATTTTTTTTTTTTTACAGACTCAAAATATGAGTGTAAAAAAGTCAACAAACTGAAAAAAAAGAAAGGTAATGTAATATTGTTAAAACGGATTTCCTAAAATTGGTACCGAAAAAGGTATCGTTCAGGAACCGGTATCGAAGTCAAGGTATCGGTATCGAAAATTTTGTTACGATACCCAGCCCTACGGAGGGGGCCCTTGTTCCCATGAGAGACCAGGCCGTTCGCATCCTCAACTATCTCGACGACTGGCTCATACTAGCACACTCTCGAGATCAGCTCTGCGAACACAGGGACCTCATGCTCAAGCACTTCAGCCAGTTGGGTCGTCAGGTCAACTGGGAAAAGAGCAAACTCGCCCCCGTGCAGAGTATCTCTTTTCTCGGTATGGAGTTGAACTCGGTCACACAGACAGCGCGCCTCACAGAGCAGCGCGCTCAATCGGTGCTGAACTGCTTGAACATGTTCAAGGGCAGGACGGCGGTCCCACTGAAATTTTTTCTGAGGCTCCTGGGGCATATGGCAGCGGCAGCAGCGGTAACCCCACTCGGCTTGCTTCATATGAAACCGCTTCAGCACTGGCTTCACGGCCGAGTCCCGAGATGGGCGTGGCCTCCACAGGCTCCATCATGGCACTCACCGGGTGGCAATCACACCGGCCTGCCGCCAGACCTTCAGCCCGTGGTCAGATCCCTCGTTCCTTCGGGCAGGAGTCCCCTTGGAACAGGTGTCCAGGCATACTGTGGTGTTCACAGATGCCTCTGCCACCGGCTGGGGTGCCACGTACAATGGGCATGCAGTGTCAGGGGTGTGGGCGGACCACCATCTGCATTGGCACATCAATTGCCTCGAGTTGCTAGCAGTACATCTCGCTCTGCGCTGCTTGAAAGGGCCGCTACAGGGCAGGGACGTGCTGGTCCGCACGGACAACACTGCGACCGTTGCGTACATCAACCGACAAGGGGGTCTTAAGGTGGTATTAAGACTATCACGGAACAACAGTGTCAGACTCACTCTGTGTAAGCCTCCTCCTATCGTCCTTCCAGGCAAGAAGGTCTAGAGGCTTGCATGGGGCGCTGGATGGGGAATTAAGTGTGGCTGTGGCGCTTTGGTAGGGATTCCTATTGGTCAGTCATGACCTACGTTGTAGTGACAGACCGATAGGGAACGTCTCGGTTACATATGGTAACCCTCGTTCCCTGAGGGAGGGAACGGAGACGTAGGTCCCGTCGCCACATCTGCTGCCACCCGCCGGGGCACCCAGCTTTCTCAGGCTTGGCTCCTCAGCAAAAAGCTAGTGTGCAGTCGCAACAGCTGCTCATTTAATACCCACGCTGCGAGGCTGCACAGCTGATGCAAATGATTGCACGCCAATGTGTATTGGCTTGTTTTAGTGTCACTCAAAGTAGATTGCCTCTCTAACGAGATTCCTTTTGGTCAGTCATGACCTATGTCTCCGTTCCCTCCCTCAGGGAACGAGGGTTACCATATGTAACCAAGACATTTTCCAAAGTCCTCCTGAGCACATGTGGCTGTATTTAACAGAGGAGCATGATGGTATCTTGTGCAATGCCATCTGAGGGCTCGAAGGTCACGCACATTCTACAGAGGTCTACTGCCTTGCCCTACACAGACTGAGATTTCTCTGGATTCCCTGAATTTTGTGACAATATTATGTATGGAAGATGATGAAAGACATACATTCTTTGCAATCGTGCATTGAGAAATGTGATTTTTTAATTGTTTGACAATTCTCTTATGATAGTGATGAGCCATGACCCATCTTTGCTGAAAAAGACTGAGAAGCACTTTTACACCCAAACACGATACACTAAACTATTACCAATTCACCTGCTCATTGTGGACTGTTTCAAAAGAGTTGGATAATCTAATTTGGATAATCTTTTCACTTTTATTTAGTCTCTGTCCCAACTTTTTTGGGGTGTGTTGCAGCCATCAAAATCCAAATTTGTTCATATTTACAAAATACAATTATGTTGGTCAGTGAAAACATTGGAAAACTTTTCTTTGTACTTCTGTCAGTTAAAAAAAGGTTAAATAGAATTAACAAATCACAGATTCTTTCATTTTATTGCATTTTACAATTTTTCTGATTTGGGGTTGTATGATCAGATAAGCAATCTGGTATTTGGAAAAAGTTAATGTTACAATAAAGTCGTGTTAAGTCTCTCACTCTCTCTCTCTCTCTCTCTCTCTGTGTGTGTGTGTGCAATTTTTTAATATGTTATGTTATTTAATATCTAGCTATATATCTTTATTAATAAGACTGAATTCTCAAAAAACTGCTTGTCAAGGCTAGAGTAACAAGTCTCATCTGTTCATCCTTCAAAAACACAATTCTTCTTAATTCAACGCCAGCCTTCCTAGAGGGCCACTTTCTTTTTTATTATTTTTCTTTTATTATCACTTTCTTTTATATTATTCCCAGAAAGTTTATGCCAAATGTTGTACCCGGCACATTCATAAATGGAGGGTCAATGGATGATATGACTAAATGCTCATGATGATGTTTGACTAAAAGTGTTGCAATGTGATGTTTCCCAGGGATGATAAAGTGCTTTTTTACGTCAAGCTCAATCTGTGCTTCTGTTAATCGTCTACCTACTCTTAGCAGGCAGTCTGCATCTATGAATGGGTCTAAGCCTTTAAAGGGGGTCTTTTTCTGGAGAGCTTATCCCTGGTTTCCAAGCTCTTATCCTCTTGGTCACCGGCCACTTTATTAGGTACACCTGTCCAACTGCTCCTTAACACTTAATTTCTAAGCAGCCAATCACATGGCGGCAACTCAGTGCATTTAGGCATGTAGACATGGTCAAGACAATCTCCTGCAGTTCAAACCGAGCATCAGTATGGGGAAGAAAGGTGATTTGAGTGACTTTGAACGTGGCATGATTGTTGGTGCCAGAAGGGCTGGTCTGAGTATTTCAGAAACTGCTAATCTACTGGGATTTTCACGCACAACCATCTCTAGGGTTTACAGAGAATGGTCCGAAAAAGAAAAAACATCCAGTGAGCGGCAGTTCTGTGGGCGGAAATGCCTTGTTGATGCCAGAGGTCAGAGGAGAATGGCCAGACTGGTTCGAGCTGATAGAAGGGCAACAGTGACTCAAATAACCACCCGTTACAACCAAGGTGGGCAGAAGAGCATCTCTGAACGCACAGTACGTCGAACTTTGAGGCAGATGGGCTACAGCAGCAGAAGACCACACCGGGTGCCACTCCTTTCAGCTAAGAACAGGAAACTGAGGCTACAATTTGCACAAGCTCATCGAAATTGGACAATAGAAGATTGGAAAAACGTTGCCTGGTCTGATGAGTCTCGATTTCTGCTGCGACATTCGGATGGTAGGGTCAGAATTTGGCGTCTACAACATGAAAGCATGGATCCATCCTGCCTTGTATCAACGGTTCAGGCTGGTGGTGGTGGTGTCATGGTGTGGGGAATATTTTCTTGGCACTCTTTGGGCCCCTTGGTACCAATTGAGCATCGTTGCAACGCCACAGCCTACCTGAGTATTGTTGCTGACCATGTCCATCCCTTTATGACCACAATGTACCCAACTTCTGATGGCTACTTTCAGCAGGATAATGCGCCATGTCATAAAGCTGGAATCATCTCAGACTGGTTTCTTGAACATGACAATGAGTTCGCTGTACTCAAATGGCCTCCACAGTCACCAGATCTCAATCCAATAGAGCATCTTTGGGATGTGGTGGAACGGGAGATTCGCATCATGGATGTGCAGCCGACAAATCTGCGGCAACTGTGTGATGCCATCATGTCAATATGGACCAAACTCCCTGAGGAATGCTTCCAGCACCTTGTTGAATCTATGCCACGAAGAATTGAGGCAGTTCTGAAGGCAAAAGGGGGTCCAACCCGTTACTAGCATGGGGTACCTAATAAAGTGGCCGGTGAGTGTATGTCTCCTGTTGGACTGCTTTGATGATAACTTTTTCAGCACATAAGAGTTATTCAACTGTTGGAGCATTGGAACAGTATTGCCAGTCCTCGCAGCTTGATATTTCTGTTGTAGAACCTTTTTGGAACTCTCAAGGTATATGAAGACGACGTGCAATGACATGAGTGACGGACTTCCTAGTGGAGAATTTGGAGAAGCATTGTGCTCCAATGACTTTTACTTAAGTAGTGTCATCCAAGGGTTTGTCAATTTCTAAAGTGATGAACTCTGCCAGTTCTACTGCCAGAACCGCAGCACACAACTCAAGACGGGGAACTGTTTGCTCAGGGCTGAGTTTCACTTTACCCATGATGAAGCCGATATGATTGATTCCACATGAATCTGTCAATCTAAGGTAGGCCACTGCAGCTATTGCTTTTGTTGAAACAAATAGCTCCCTTCGTGTAGCTGTAGAAGGTGATTTGTTTGTGTAGCACCTTGGAATGTGGAGCTTACTTAAATCATTAAGTGAAAGTCGTCACATGTCCCATTTTTCCTCCATTTCTTTGGGAAGAGGGGAGTCCCAGTCAACAATCTGGTTATTAAGTTCTCTTATGATTGATATGGCCTTGAGTTTAACTGGAGCAACAAAGCCAAGGGGGTAAAATATGCTATTAATAGTGGATAGAACATCTCAACGAGTAAAGGGTTTTGCTTCAGTAGCTATTTCGAAAGTAAAAGTGTCAGATTTCAAACTCCATTTCAATCCCAGACTGCGCTGCATAGGAAGCATGTCAGATCTGGACTGTTGGGCTAGAAAGAGATGGACTGTTTGCCCAAAAATTTACCTACATGCGGCACTTAATGCATTCAGTGGGGTCATTATTACGGAACAACAGGAACCTTAGGAAATTGTGGTCATCCTCTCTCACTAAGAAACAGTAGTAGCCTACATTGGTTCAATGTCAGCTGTTATGGTCGCAGCTTCCTTGCGAAATCGCATGAGCACCCCAAGAAGGGTGTTGTTCAGGTCTGGTCCAGATAAAAGAACATCATTCAGAAAGAAATCCTCATGATGGGCACTAAACAACTCTTATATTCCCGGGTTTTTAGGGTGATATACCCCAAAGAGAGGCAAATACTAACACTCCTCTCTTTCAATGAGAACTTCTTCAGCATGGTTGTTACTAAAAACCTTGCCCATAAAGTAAAGTGCTGTTTCATCTCTGGATTTCTCTATAGATTACATCTCAAGCTTGACAACCTTTTCATGGCTTGACATCTGTTGTTAGGAAGTTTGCACCTTGGAGCTTTGAAAGGCAATGGCGCTACCCAGCTGTTGCTTTCATCTTTACCCAGCTCTTGTTCCATAATGTGAAGGAACGACAGGTCATTGATAGATGGGGCCACTTTTTTGTCATCACAGGTAACCTTAAATACTTCTTGACCAAACAAAACACCTTTTTGATTGTAAACAAGTTGATCCACAGACACATTCCATTCAATTTCTCCAATCCTTACTGTTGGATAGGCATTGTTCGTTTGTGTTAGTGAAGAATGTCGTTCAGACAATCACCCATCTTAGGTCAAGCTACTGTGCATGAGGAGCATCATGAGGACAGTTTACCTGTCTGCGAGCCTTATGTACCCTGATAATGTGAGGAAAATTATCTCTGAAAACCCAGAATAATCATGATCGGAGACGGAATATTGTTACACTCTAGGGAGAGGATTACCTTTACATCTACAGACTCGATTTGGTAGGTAGTCTTTCTTATAGTCTTTCTTCTAAGGGTATTCGGAGAATCTGTGCCATTTTCTTTGAAGGCATTAAAGAACGCAGAACGAGCTAATGACCTATTGTGCTGCTCATCAAGGATCACATAGACTTTCAGCGCTTTCACAGGCTGGCTGTTGGGATAGACTTTCACCAGGCTGATTTTTTAACATGACTTATTACCAGAGGTGTAAAGTCCAGGTTCAGAAAGTAAAAGTCTTCCTCAGTATCTTGTTCCAATCACCTGGATTTGCTAATTAGCAGAGTTTTTTAGCCCGGAGATAGAACTAATTAGCTTTTAGTCCTAGAGCTTTTGGAGCGATGAGGAAATACATTTTTTTGGAAATCTGTTTCTCACTGCAGTTCTTAGCTGTGTGTTTTGTGGCTAAGCAACGCTTGAAACAGATTCTCTTTTCTTTCAGAAATGCAAAACGTTCTCTTAAAAGGCTTCTCGCAGAAAGAACGGCATTTCCTTAAGTGAGGTCTTTTGTGAATGGGACAAAGTCTCTCAGTATCCTGTTTTCAGTTCATCTTTATTGGTGTCAAAATAAACAGGGGAAGACACATGTATCTTGTTAACTGAGACTTCTCTTGATATGCTTGGCTTCCAACTAGCCTTGTCTGCTTTATGAAGTGCATCTGTTTGATTGAAAAAAAATAACCCCGGGTCATTCCTTATTCTAGCTTGCTGACTTATAAAGTCAACCAAGAACTCTCCAAGAAGGGGAGAAGTGAAACACCATACCTCTCTTTGTAACCAGATCATTTGAGAAAAAGTGCTCTTTCAATAACCTCTGGAGCACCGTAACACTCTTCCAGTCTAGTCCATATCATGTCAAGACCCCTCAATGACTGATTAATGTGTACTGACCTCATGCATTTAGCGTCCTCAGGTGAGGTGGTTTTTTCTCAACCAACAAGTCCATTTCTTTATTAGGTGTCAAGTTCAAACCACTAACAACATTTTGAAAGGACCGCTTCCAGGCTCTGAAGCTTTCTGGTCACTGAACTGTATTAAACCAGTGCTGACAAGTTCAAGCCAGGCAAAATATCTGACAAGATCTGAAAATATTAAGGTTAAGGTGTTGGACTTGCCATTGTGAGAGTTGGTGCTTTAGGTGAAACTTGTGTGCCTTCTGTGCTGGTTATTATCTGGAGTGTTACCAAAAGGATGATTTATGCCTGATGAGAATTGTGATGGTTGAGCAGAATCTTTTCTGGGTCGCATGTGATAAAATTAAGCGTCATCTGAGCAACTCTCTGCCTTGAAACGTGGCTCTGTATTTGATGCTGATTCTGTGACAGCATGTACATTCATCTGTTCAACATATTCACATGTCCACCGCACAACATCAACAGGAGCTGTTTTCAGTGGAGGATCATGTTCACCATGGACGCTGGTGTCAACGGCTACTTCAAGAGCCTCTGCTTCGGCTGCAGGAGTTTCTCTCAGACCATTATATCCATTTTTGCCTCCAATTTGTCTTTCTACATCTTTATACTTTTCTCCTCATCTCATCATGTTTCAATATGCATTGACACAAATGACTTGATGAATGAATTAATTCTTCATTGATGACACTGAGCAGTTAGAAAAGAAAGGATCTCATTGCTCATCTATTTGAGGTCTAATCTCCCTTTAGTAGTGTGCAGAGTATTACTCATTCAAGTGAGGAAATATAATATATACACCAAAAGGCTGTAGTGGAATAACCTTGTTGTAAAGTTTTCTGTGTAAACAGTTGCGCAAGGGCACCAAATATATGGGGGTCAAAGGTCGAGAGACAGTCAGCCTTGGACAAGACAACGAATCAGCCAATAAACACAAACCTCAAGGATGTTGCTAAGTGTGTGTGCAATAATCCAAGACTCACCAGATTAGTAGAACATACATTTATTAGAAGATATATTTCTGTAATGTCAAGACAAGTGAGTCATAAATAGATTTTGAATCAACAATTTATTGGGTAAAAACATACATTGAAATGGTTGGGTCACATAATACTCCACACTATTATAAATAATTAAACAACAAAAACAACACTGACACACCAGGAAGTGAAAGGCTTTGAATGCAATCACAATAAAATGTTTGACAAAATATAATTTAAGACCCTGAAGCTATTTAAACATTCACAGTGTAAACCTTAAATTATTTACAAAGGCCTTTGATCAATTGAAATAACTACAAACGAAAGCGTTATAAATCCCGTCATGTTGTCCTGAGGTGTTTGACGAGTGTCTCCAGCTTCATGGCGGTGTTCAGATCTCCCTGTACTCTCAGTCTGCCGCTGCTGTAGGCGGCGAACGGTCGCAGGCCGCCCTGGAACATTGCCAGCAGATCCTGCTCGCTCATGGACAGAGAAACATCCGGCTCTCTCGGCAGGACGCCCGCACCACACGCTCCACGTCCTGAACACAGACACGGCAAACCGCTGAGGCAGCATTCAGGGGATTTCACTACAATGGAGTCTAGAGACCATTCCCAAATGGGGCAGTACATAATCTTGATACATAGTTATCAATTTTCTCTGCATGTAATTATATACTTTGTAGGGCACGAGAGATTATGGATGATGTTGGTCTTAATTTGGATGCCGTGTTGGTGTTTAACTTGTTTATACTGTGGATTGAAGCACAGTGTAAAAAATGCATTTCTTAAAGGCAACCAATTATTCACCATTCAATAATCATACCTGATGTTTCATATAGTAACACATCTTTATTTTAGCATTATAGTTGTATTAATAGCTGTTATTTTTAGTTTCATGTTTAGCAATTTCGTTATGTGCTTTTATCCTTTTATTGTTTTGTTTTTAAATAAAAAAGTTGTAATAATTGTACAGCTTTCACTTTAACTTCAATTTAATGCCAAGCCAACTTTTCTAATTTTAGTTTACTTTGTTTTTCAACTAATATTTATATTTTACTTGATTTCAGCTTTATTTCAATGTACAGAAATGGTTTTTTTATACTTTTAGTTTTAGTTCTGACCTCTGACTTCTGTTTTTTCCCCTCATTTTTAATGACTAATAGCAGAGTCCCAGCGAACACAGAATGTCCCCCCTAACGTTAGTTTTTGGGTTCAGTTTGGTTGTTTTGCTATGGATCACAATACCTAATCAAAATCTGGAATTACTTTAACCATGCCTTTCCCCAAAAACATTTGCACACCTTAGAAAGTTTGTCAACCATTTAGATTCAAGGATTCAACAGCCCAATAGTAAAAATACTTATAATTAATATAGATATAATATATGAGAGTAAATATAATTTTGGAAAGATTTGACGTCTAATTGAAAAAACATGATGTTAATTGATAAGGAAACAAAAAAGCATGTCATGCTAAAGTGTACAATTCAGTGGTAAGAAATACATTTACTGATATCCTACTTCAAGTCAAATAATTGTTTCAAATATATATTCATTTTTTTAAATCTATCAATAAATGTCATATTTTAAAAACCATATATTGAGCTGATGTCATTGTCTGCATGCCCCATGAAATCTAGTAAATCTTACATATGGACAAGATAAGATGGTTGTTGTTCTCAGATTCTTTTTATAAATTAAGCAATAAATAAAAACAAGATATGTTTTTTTTTTATATTCTGATTATAAGCATCCATATAATACTGTTTTATTTATGATTAAAGATTAAAGAATATGTAAGAATAAACATGATGAACGTTAGACTAACGTTAGAAAAATGCTCTACAACCCAAAAACTAATGTTCTATTTCAGTTAAGAAACCTTTCCCGGTTAACCAAAAACAAACCTTAAAAAAAATTGGGGAACCAAAAATTGTTAGCTGGGGTAACAGAAAATAAACCATTGTAGAAATGATTTCAGAGATGTTGCAAGCCAGGCCCGAACCCAAATAACCCAAATGAGCTTCATCACTAAGCCATGGCTCCGTCCTGATATTGTTCTGAGGATCATAATACCAATAACAGGCACTACACCAGGTGTAGGCAGTGAAATGGCATTGGTAAACAGGCTTTTTTTGGTTGATATAATAGCGTTCTCTCACACACAGTCTCAGTCTTACCTTGTGTCAGGTCCATATAATAGTTGTTGGTCTGTCCAGAGTCAGTGGTGATCTGAAAGTGGTAACAGGCTCCCACCTGATGAACCAGCTCCTCTGACAGCACTGATCGGACCACATCCATCAGTCCATCCGCACTGCTGACGCTCGCAGCTGGAACTGAACGCAGCTCATCTGCAAAGCTCACTGTATCTGGAAGGAACCACAAAATGTATCATGATAACATGAAAACATTTCATCACAGGTGAATTTACATTTAGTCATACGGCAGATGATACGCCAAAGTGGCTTGCATGTTACACACCACTGCTGAAATCCACCCGCAAATACGGGTGTTAATGTCAAGCTCTGTACATAAGACAATAACCTTACCTTCAGCGTCTTCAAAACACCTTTTAAAAATTCAGTCAAGACTATGTCAAGCCAATATTCAAAGTTAGTCTTGACGTTTTTAACTTCAGAATCCAACAATATCCTTTATTCTGATATTTTTTAATAGCTCTGTATTTTCCTGAATATGTGGAGGGCCCTAACATCACCTTGACTGCATTGAGACGCAGCCGTCTGGCTCTGGCTCAGGAAGTGCATTGCGAGCTGTTGTATGGGTCCGGTGAGACCTTCCAGCCCCGGGACAGAGGGGGGCATAATTAAGGGCCCCGAATGACCCCCGTCTGGTTCCCGGAGCACCCCCTCCAGGATCAGCTCCACACGGTCCACCTCCAGCCCCCATGGCTTCGTCATCTCATTCATGTCCATCTGCATCACACAAGCAAAAAAGATTAATCTTGAAAACAATCACGGAATTCAGAAAACAAAATGTAATATTTCTCACCCCGAGATGTTCCCCTAGTTTGATTCTCTCAGTCTGTATCTCCCTCAGGGTCTTTTTGCTCAAGCTCTGCATCATGGCGTTGTGTGCAGTGAGACGGGTGGATGCGTTCAGATCCTGCACGGCCACCACTGACATCACCGGACTCCAGATCCGGAACTGGATATCCGCTCCAACTGACACCAGACCACCGTCTTTGGTGTTTACCTTTTGGCAGAAAAATTGTGGGAATGTCAAAATACTTGGTATGCAAGAATGAGTTTTTAAAAAGTACTGTTATTTCATTGCACCTTGCATGGTGGGACGTTAAAAGCTCTGGTCCGCAGGTCAACTTTCTGCCACTGATCAATCAGGGGCAGAACCAGAACCACTCCTGGACCTTTAGGAGGACGGATCCGACCCAGGCGAAAAACAACTATCCTCTCATAGTTTGGTACAATCTAAAAATAATACTGTACATTTAATAAGTGCTTAATAAAGACTAAAACTCTGATAATAATGTGCTTAGATAGAACTGACCTTTAGGACAAACCATCCAGATATGGGAAAAGATATGAAAGTAACTAGGAAAACCAGGAACGTAACGATCAGGTTACAAATCCAGGACAGCAATCCTTGAGATTTATCTGAAATAAGAATTATATTTAAGTTGTATATAATATGTAATCATTATATTTAATCATTAGTGCTGTCAAATCGATTATTAATAATTAATCACATTTAACATAAGTTTGAAAATATTTATATGTGTGTGTGTGTGTGTGTACATAAACACACACAAACAAATGTACACTGTAAAAAAAAAAGAAGTTGATTCAACTTTAAGTTTTAAGGCAACTCATCGCAAGCGCTTTTTTGAGTAAACTCGACAATCAGGGACTAAAGTCCACCCAACTTAAAATATTACATTAACATCGCAAGTTGTCACAACATAAATAGTCATGTTTAACATTACCTAACGAATAACAAAACAAAATATTTTTAGTTTACTGAACACAAATGGGCCTATTATCTAGGCATATATGTTAGATGAGATTAATCGATTTGACAGCACACATACATAGAATATTATATATTTACAAACTTTTATGTTAGATGCGATTAATCATGCTTAATTGATAACAGCACTAATAATAATTTGTTATTGCATAATAAATAAAAATATATTCATATCAGTATAGTAAAGTTATATTTTTAAATAATGGTGTGTGGTAACTTATATGCTACATTATGCAGTGTTACTATAAATTTAACTATTTGCACCGTAATAACTATAACGTAGAGTGAATACCTGTGAAGTCGTTTTGAGATACTTTAGGGACATAATCAAATGAATGTCCTTTCTGGTCATGATTGTGAGTGAATTCAGCATGAGATGAAAACAATCCAGGAGTGTCACTGTACAATTGATCTCTCTGCGACAGACACTGATACTCATAACCCGAAGACTTTCCGAACATTGTTATGCCGTGTCAGAATAGATCTCGCTCCCTCCGTGATGACGATGATTGTTTATTATTGTTAAAAGTTTTTTTTTTTAAGCTCAGTGTATGAATAGATCATAGACTGTAAAAAAGGGGTGGACAGTCAAAACAAGAAGCACTTCCGTGTTTTGCAGCGTCTAACATGACGTCATGTGCTGAGGGGCAATGCAACAGCGCCCTCTATAGTAACGGAAGTGATATGCATCATGTTTGGAAAGGTATGATCTTTTTTTATTATTATTCCTATGGTAAATTTAATTATTTTCAATATCAGTTATAGTGTATCCCCTTTTTTCCTAACGAGTCTACTGCGTTTAAGATTATGGAAGGCAGTTTGACTGAATGAGCTGAAAAAATCCCTTCACGTTCTCATATTCAGAGACTTTGGAAGTTTGGTATTTTAATTAGACATGGTATTACAAGAATATGTAAAGAGATTGATTAACAATTTGTAGGCTATAACCACAGTTTTACTACAAATACCATGGTTAATGGTTATTCGTGGTATGTGGTTGGTAGCCTACACATTTTTGGTACTGTAATGCTTTCTACACTTTTAAATGTCCTTTTAATGTTCGAGGCTCGACGTGTGAGAATAATATCATCACATTGTACCCAGTTTTTGAAAATGCCTATTGCGTTCATAGAGTGAACCTTTTGCTGATTGTTTACAGTTTAAAGTCACTTCCATAAATCGCTCAAAGCCAACCCCAAAAATAGACAACACTCAGAGAGCAACAGATAGATAGATAGATAGATAGATAGATAGATAGATAGATAGATAGATAGATAGATAGATAGATAGATAGATAGATAGACAGACAGACACAGACAGATATTTAGATAGATCTAAATAAGATAGATTGATCTATAGAAGGTTTCAAGAAATAAAAAAAAATCAAGAAGATCATTTTATTTATAAGTCCTACAAATATGAGACATATCTTCAAACTTTTACCAAACAATTTATTTCACACTTTAATTTGATCATCGAAACTGATCAAACTGATCATCGAACATATTCTAAATAATCTTGAATTATAATGGCCTTGGAAGGCAATTTGCATTATATACATAACCAGGCTGTGTCACATAATTAAGATGCATAGACTTATTAGCATTATTATGAGTATAAAAGCTACACAGATAAAAAGAGACATAAAATAAGACATAATGAGAACAAATAAGCAACCTATGCAAAATAATAAATACATTTGTGTTTTTTTTTTTTTTTTTGCATTCAGGCAGATTCATTGACATAGTAACTAGCATGGCAGTAAAGCAAAGCACCTGAAGTCTAGAGGATTTTGTTCCTCTACAAACTGTCTTTCAGAAAGGCTCCTCAGTTTTTGAACATGTCACACAGCAGTTTCTCCATGGGCGTGTTCCCGATGGTTCTTTGGAAGAAAAGGTGCTCGATTCTTTCTGAACTCACAAAGTGAAGGGATGGAAGGAGAAGTAATAGTCTGCCAAACCTAAAGACAGAGAGATTCATAAAAAGAATTTGTGTTAGTTGTGTCTTCTCTCAAAAATACTTTTTAACTTCTTTATGCAAGTGTGTGTGTGTGTGTGTGTGTGTGTGTGTGTGTGTGCTCACCTGGCGACTTGACTGGGGTAAAGCGTGTGCATATGTTGAGCTAGCAGCACTTGGGACTGATCTTGTAGATTCTCCACCTGTTCTGGGTCTTTAAGTCCTCGTGTTTCTGTTACAGAATGCATAGATTACTCACTCAGAACACCAACTTAGTTTTAGTAATGTTTGCTATCATTTATGTCCCCTTGTGGCAAGAAGAGGGAAAAAACCTACCTGGTTTAAACAAAACAATTGCTTTCAAGCATGCAAACTCAGTTGGATCCACTTGCAGGGGCTTGAAGCGGCTAAACACTTCTTGAAGGACCCTCAGGTCAGAGGCGGAGGGGCTTCCCTTGCCCTGTCCTGGGGGTGAGAGGTCAGGTAGGGACAGCAGGGGGCAGTTGTCCAGAGGTAGCGACCACTGAATTGCACAAAGTAGAAACAGCTCACTCCATGCTTCCTCAAGTAGAATCACCTAAAATCACAAAAATGTTGGGTTAAAACTTGCAGTTATGGATAGTGAGAGATTGTTAGGGCGATTATTTAACAATATTTGTTATTTTGATTGGCATCGGCAGATAATTGCACCTGCCGATTAATATACCGTGTGTCTGAAAATAGCTTACTTTGTCGGCAAGAAACGGTAAGATGAGAAACAATAGTGCACCTGACTCTCACCTGGTCTCTGAAAGGTAGATGGGAAAACACTGGCAAATTCTTGGCCCATTTAACAGACATGAAGAGTAGTCGGGCTGAAGTCTCATATACACTCTCAGGGCCACGCGAGGGGTAGAGAGCACTGCCGTACTCCGGAGAACTCCTTTCAGGTTCATTACTGGTCACGTCAATGTTCTCATCCACTGTAAACACAGTTACATAAAACATTTTGAACTGATAAAATGTGGATAAAGAGTTATAAGCCTGTTGAAAAGGTCAGCTTATACCAACATAAACTTTTCCAGCTGGTCTAGGCTGATTAACGCTACAGTATTTAGGGTTGGTCTAGCTGGTAGCACCAGCATAGCCGTGTCCAAAACATAAGGCAGTACTGTTTCGCTACCTAGTCAGTCAATGATTTAACATGTATCATTTTGTATATTAAGGTACCTTGTACATTGTCAGAATTATGTAGTTTTTTTTACCAGTTTGTCACACTGGGGGAGTGTCACTAAAGGGACACCTTTGTACCTTATATACCCCTAAAATTGGCATATTTGTACCTTAGTACTAGTAATATGTACCCTTAAGTTACTACTATAAACCTTTTAGGGGCAAATAAGGTACAAAGTTGTCCCTTTAAGGGTGCTGCCTCAGTGACAAGCTGGCCCCTAAAGGTACCATTTTTGCAAATTTTTCTGATAGTTTAAGGAGGTTTCAAACTGCCTTCCAAAGAACCAAGTCATAAAGATCTAGAACACCGAGTTCAAAATGAGCTTTATTTTAAGTGAGTTTTACTTTGTTGCCATCCTATTTCTGAACTTTCGGACATGGTGCTCATTAACAAAACATAGCTAGTGACGCTTGTTGATCAAGGTGATCTCATTCCTTACCGTCCTCTGGTTCCAGCTTGGCGCAGGTCTCGGCTGTCATCAGACTGGCCATGAAGCGATGTCCGTTCTTGGGGCTGTTGGAGTGGTGGATAGCATCTGTGGAGCTGATGCTGGAGCTGATGGAGGAGCCCAGCAGTGGGCGGTTGATCACAGAGCAGGTGGATGAGGAAGTGGGCTCCAAGGTGGTGGCGAGGTGCTCCTTGTCTTTGTCCACATCCAGTGAATCTAACCTGACTTGAGCGGTGCTGCGGGGCTGCCGCTCATTCTGAACAGCTGACAGGAGATGGATTGAAAGGTTTAGAAAGCAGAGACAATAGACGAAGAAGTCGAAAAGAAGAGGATGCCTGTAAAAGTTGACTCACCATCCTTGTTCATGCCAGCTTGAAGGCATTTCTTTAAGCGACAAGCCTGGCACTGATTCCGATGGGCTTTATCTACAGGACACATCCCTGTACCAGCTTGGCATCTGTAAATTTCAATATCTGTTTCTTAGTTTATGTTATTGCACTGGTTTTAAAGAACATT
The DNA here is from genome assembly GCA_031834385.1 of Semotilus atromaculatus. NCBI lineage: Eukaryota > Metazoa > Chordata > Actinopteri > Cypriniformes > Leuciscidae > Semotilus > Semotilus atromaculatus. Next base: position 7,098,215 of record JAULUF010000027.1, on the reverse strand, counting down.
CTACCTTCAATCTTCTCTGCTCCCAACTTTGAATATGTAAGGTGTTTTCTCACCTGTAGATGAGTCTGCGCCTCACACTGCGCTTGAAAAAGCCACTGCAACCATTGCAAGCATATATCCCGTAGTGTTTCCCACTGCTGGTGTCCGAACACACTTTACAAAGAAGTCCCGAGTTCAGGATCTTGCCAGGAGCAGGGCTTTTACCTGGGAAATCAAGGAAACAACTATTTGTTATTCCATGTCGCAATCACTTATTCCCGATCCAATCATTAGGAAATAGTAATCACTAGACAATGTTTTCTTGGTGTTTCAACTGCCATTTCATACTTGTTGAGGTATGGGACAAAGTGTCCAGATTTTGTACATGAGATACATAAACCTTGCTTTAAGAATATAGTGTTTTAGGACTTTTGTTGAAATATTAAAACTGAAATTCAAGAATACTAAAAGTTTTAAAGTTTATTGATTGCAAAAGTATTTTCCACCTGTTGCATGTCCACTTCAAACTAAATTGAAGAAGCAGTTACTCACCCTCTTGACTGTCATCTGAGTTGCTCCTGGAAGACTCTGATGGTGATACAAATTGTACCATCGACATTTCTGACATTGGATCCTCCATTCAATGTACTGTAGAGTAAAGTGGGTAAAGTGTACCCTAAGAAGGATCTGGCTTTTGAGGTAAAAATATCTGTCCCAGGTGGATTAATTGGAATCCTAGAGGGTCCCTAAAAAGATCCGTCCAGCCTTGAGACTGTTAAATGTTTCTTCAAGTTCCTTCAAGGACTCTATCCTGGTCCGTTCTTTACTCAGAGTATCTCTGTCCTGTAGAACTTCTTGTCTGTTGCTTTTGTAAAGTGCAGTGTGGTCTGTCACCTCCTCCTGGTGAGTCTAGTGATGCCGGACAGTGAGTGACTCTGAGGCTACCGTGGGCTCCCTAAAGGAAGACAAAGGGATTAGCAGCAAGCGCTGTGTAAGCAAGTGCCTATTTGTCATCCTCTTACTCTTTACTGTCCATCTAGGGGTGGATCAATCAGTCACACTCAGTATTAGCTCCATCCACAACAAGTGTGGATAGAAACGAATAAACAATAGGATTGGGGTTGAGTCATAACTCTCCATCTAGCTCTCTCTCTCATGCTCTCATCTCTTCTCTTTTGAGGTTTTCCCTCAAAATTCATGAATGAAGACTTTGTTAGCAACACACCAAAACATTCAGTGGTTCGCTATTGATTGATTTTTTTATGTGGTGATTTGGCTATCAGTGGTTTCTAAGTTTCAGGAATCAATATTGACATCATGGGTCAACACCTGGTTTTGTTATGATCGGTGATCCAAATACACATTGACATTTTTAACTACACAGGACATGAGATATGAAGGAATGCTAATGTCTATATGTACCTACTAACTTTGATATGTAACTACAATCGCTCTTTCTTTTTTTAAATGAATAATTTCTTATGTACAGTGCACAGGCTGTAGGGAGCATATGCTATGGGATTCTTCCCTAAAGTTGTATGGTATTTCATCATTGTTTAATCCTCAACTGTCCACCATTAACGATGAGGCAATGCTAATCTCTATTGGCTAGAGTTAGTCAAATCTGCTGGATTTAAATCTTGTTTTTACTCAAAAAAATTATGTCCAACAATGATTGACTGTGGCATGTTTGCCTATTAGGACACTGAAATTCAAATAACATTTTTATGATGTCATGATGTTTACAAAATGTTTGTTCAAAATCAATATTTTAGGTTAACATTTACATGAATTTATTAAGGAAAGTATGTTTTTGGTGCTCACTTTTTTCAATTTTATTTTTTCATTACATTTGAACTTTCTGAAATAGTCATGTCATGGTGTAACAACATTTCAAAAATTGTCCATTTCAAAAGATGCAATAAAAAATAAAATATTACTATAGTATATATTAGCCTATGTGTTTCTACTCACACTTGAACCTTAATTTTTTTGTTCATATTTGTATTATTTATTTATTTATGCTGTTTTTTATTTAAAATTTTTGCATACTTACAACATTGATATGAACTTATGATTTACTCAACTGTTATATAATCTTTTTTTTGTATTTACATAAACAATAAATACATTTTAAACATTTTAAGAAAAAATAATTTTATAAGATGTTTTATGTATGTATTTTTTACTGTATAATGTAACATGTACATTGCACCTTTATATTTCTATTACTTTACATTTGTATACATATTTTATATGAAATATTCTTGCACGAATACACACATGCATAATATTTTATTAAAACATTTAGTTTTACATGCCATATAGCTTGTCACACTGCAGAAAACTGTCCATTCTCTCTTCATGAGTCATACAGTATTTACACTATGAACCAAATTTCATTTTTATGACCAAACAGCTACTCTCAGATCAACAAGTGTTAACTCTCTCTAACTTTCAGAGCACAAACACGCATCACCTCAGCAGAAGTCCTGTCTGCTCCTGTACCCCCGCTAGCATCCGCTAGCACCCACTTCAAATCAGCTAAGCGGCTTAGCCTACCATAAAACGTGTTCTCTCAAGATAACAAAGACCTCAAATGAAAAGAGGGGGAGCAGGGAAAGAAAACAATTAGCCGCTTGTGAGGCTGTGGGAGCCGCGCGGGCCCCGACAACGACACCGGTGCCATATGGTGGCTGCTCTCTGGATCCAGCTCTGCCTAATTAATGACCCCTGTGTGATTTACTGGTAATTAGAGGGCTGAAGTCAGTGATTTGCTTTTTTCTTTTGATTTGTGTATCTATCTTATTAAAGTCTTAAGCAGTGCAAGGTCACACACAAAAGCCAGACAGCAGCACATGCCATCTTAAACCCATCTCCCCACCACGGCGAAGGGTCTGTCATTGGAGCCACAAGCACAACAGGTGGTCAAATTGCACATAAACATGCAACCACAATCAAGTGACCTTTTAATTGCAAAAAAACTTTGATTTGTTTGAACCTACAGGACTGTTGACACAAAACAATAGATTTGAAGAAGTTTAACACGCCTTATCTTGACTCGGTTGATGTAACTTTTCTCTAATTGGTTTGTTTAAACTCAAAAGATGAATAAGCAGCAGACAGCATGTAGTGTAGTCTGATGAGGAGATGATCTCTGTGAACCAAGAATCCTCCTTAATTCTCCGTTGGCATTAAACTGGTGTCTTAGTCCCACTGACAGAGCCCTCTCTGTTGACCTAAACGACTGTGTAAAAAGATTACGGCTCCTCGATTAGGTTGGGGTCTTCTTGGGGAGCAGACGGAGCCATTTGAACGCTGAACTGGAGACATTCAATTTGTTCTGTCTCACGAAGGCCTTGAAACGTAGACCTAAGTGAACAACAATCTCACACCTTTTTGGACGCAAGTGTAATTTGTGACTTACTGTCATATTTGGCGTCAATAAGGTGTGTTTAGCAGGTGTGGGTTGTTGCGATTACGGAGTGAAACAGTAATTGTCATGGAAATGATTCAGCTGAATGAAATGACATGGTTGCCAAAATTAATAGACAATACTGTTTTGTGTGTGAATAAAGAATGTTTGGCTATGGATGGTAGCTCATAATAATATACACATGTATAATACACCTGAACTTTGCTGGAAGGTAGATTTCCAGGAACAGGATTGGGCACCCCTGGTTTAGGCAATAAAACACTCATGGCCATAAAAAAATTGCGAATCTAGTCACAAAAAAAAAAATATGATCAAATATAAAAATATTTTATTTGGGGTCTCCACTGCTATTTAACTGAATAAAACAAATTGTCTGTAAAAAATTATAACACTGACACAATATATTGTGGCGAGCAGGACGAGGTCGAGGGACGTGAGAGAACGGCGCGAGGCCGGTGGCGTGATTGATAACGAGTGACACCTGCGCGACACACCGGATCTCGTATCTCTCACGGAGGAGCGGAAGCATAAAAGGAGGAGAGACGACAGTGAAGATCGAGAGAGGAACAGGCCTGATTTTATGTTATGTTTTGTTTCTGTTTTGTGTGGCCAGCAGTCGTCCGTGAGGGGCTGCTGGCTTATACTTTTGTTTTTGTATTGGTTTATTTTATTATTAAAAGTTGTTGAATGTTCGCCGGTTCCCGCCTCCTTCTTCCCATAACATCTAACCTTGTTACATATATGTAATATTTTTCTTCCATTTGTATGAAATATAATTAAGTGAAAATTGTAATGTTTTTGTTCAATCCTATTTAAACATCATTCTTATTTAGGCTAATGATTGTTGGGAAGGAACAACCAATCAGATCAGTGGTTACTACAATACATCAGTCACTCTCAGTCGCTGATGAGCCGATCGATCGCATGCGTTCTCCAGTTCTCCATATGGACTGAACAACTTTTTCATGATTGAAGTGGATATGTTTAAGTTGTGCGTCTATGATAACATGTAAGTCCTTTAATTTGTGTTTTCTATTGAATGTCTTATACCAGTGGTCACCAATCCTGGTCCTGGAGGGCCGCTATCCTGCAGAGTTTAGCTCCAACCCCAATTAAACACACCTGAACCAGCTAATCAAGGTCAACTAGGCATACTAGAAACTTCCAGGCAGAGGTGTTAAACCTGGTTGGAGCTACAGTAAACTCTGCAGGACAGCGGCCCTCCAGGACCAGGATTGGTGATCCCTGTCTTATACAATGAATAAATCATAAGACAACATGAGTTTGTTAGACCGTGAAGTGACCACTATCACTATCCTAAGATGTTCAGTTAATATGAAGGCTATACTGTATATTTAAAATACTCTTGAGATCATTGATTGATGCTTCCTGTATAAATATGTTTGAATAGTCTAATCCAACAGATTCGTTCTGTAATAATTATATATCGTTGTAAGCTGGATTGTATGATGAATCAGCAAACATTCAAAATAATTTCATGTTAATAATGGACAGTCATCAGGATAAATGCAGGTCATTGTTAATAATGATTGAAGTGTTTGATATTGGCTAATTATCGTTAACGTTTTTAGACCACACAAACATACACCTGTTTGTACAGTTACCTCACATATAATTTCTCAGACAATATTTCCAAGCAATGCTCTGTGGTCTGACTGTGCTGTTCGTTTGTGCTGATTATTCATGCTGGACTTAATTAAAAACTGTTACTTCTGATTCCTGCCTTGTTCTGATACATCAGTGCGACACACAGTGACCCTGAACCAGTGCAATAAGTAAACTCCTTCGAGCCAGATGATTGTGCTTATACTGGACCTGAATTAATGAATATCCATCTCAAGGTGCACGTCCTATACAGTCAGTCCGCCATCCAGCCTAATAGGAAGATTTTGTAGTTCAGTATCCAAATCTAAACTAGAGCTTCTGTGGCAGCACCGCAGTCACATGGGCGAGAAGATTACAAGCACAGCGATAGAAGGATGGCACACTGGCATGGTTTCGGCCACCATAGTATAAATGAGGGACCTAGCAGCCGAACACCTGATTTGTTAGATGCAAGAGTCCCAGAAATAGAGCCCTGGTATCTCATAAAATATCAGTGGAGTGAGAGAGATGAGTATTATTCACATTGGAGACCTATTCCATACCTCGGGAATCCAGGGAAAGATTACATGACCTTGAAAGAGAGAACATCCAGCTTTATCAAACACAGCAAACAATGAAGGAGGAAATCAGACAACTTGAGATCCAGACAGGTATAGAGATAGTAATGAGAAACCAGCCAAGTTCAGCTTCTCCACTTCCTAAGCAACAGCCCTTAACACCTCTATTACCCTCACCTAGAAATGTCTACAGAGAATCAGAGAAATATGTTCCAAAACCAGCCCCTTAAGTCCATCCAATACCAGCCCCATGCAGACTTTCTACCTCACAGAGTAAAGAACATATTAATGCTACAGATATTGAGACTCACGCTTCTCCATCCCCAGCCCAGAGTCATTACTCAGGAGGCTTTACTAGTAACTCGTGTTCCTTCAAACACACTAGAACCCTTCAGAAACCAACAGGTCTCATGGCAGATGAAGACGGAAACTCTTTTAACTTCTACTCCATATAGCCAACCATACCTGATTTCATCCATCGAGACCCAGGTGAATTTGCCCACTTTAGGTTAGCTTTGTGTAACTTGTTGCCAAAAGATGCAACTAAATTGTTCAAATATAAGGTGCTAGTTGATCACTTGAAATTATTGGAGGCACGCCTGATCGCAGACTCGTTCCTGAACTTACCCCATATTCAGACATCATGGTGGTGTTAACTGGGAGATATGGGCGTCCTCATAAACTGGCTCTAAACAAGATAGCAGCTGTTATAAACTCCACAGATATTCAGCCTGGTGACACAGAGAGCTTTGAGCGCTTTCCTCTCCAAGTCCAAGCACGCCTCCTCAAGACTTTGAGAATAGAGGGCGAGGTTGAACTACGCTGTGGTTCCCATGTAACACAACTTCTCACTAAATTACACCCAGAGCTATGCGCAGCCTTTAGAAGGTACATCAGCAATAAACCTGGTACCGTGTACTCATTGCACTCATTGATTTGGCAAAGAGGCTGAAGTTTTGAGTCATAATGTCAAGACCATGAGAGCTTTGGTGGAAACAAAGCCCAGAGAGACAGAATCAGACACAAGCTGGACTTAAAAAGAGAACCCAGATTTAAACCCAAAGAAGCCCTGCTGCAGGTGTAAGGACAAACATTTGCAGATCGTACACAACGTCAAAGTTAAGACAGCAAATGAGGGCACATGTCTGGTGAGTTCTACCACAAAACCACTATACTTGGACAGAACAAGTCCTTTTGAAGGTGATTAGAGTAGTCCTGCAGCATACTGGTTAGAGTTTGGCCACCTATGTGATGCTTGATGATCGAGCACACCATCCTCCTGTCATCAGCAGCCCAAATGCTAGGACTCAAAGGAAAGGCAGAGGTCTTTACCTTAAGAACCAACAGGCACGATCTTACTACACTCAAAGGTACATCAGTGTCTTTCAGAATTTCAACACCCTATCAGCCATACAAGCTAAAAAATCCAGAATGCATTCACAGCTTAACTCTTAAGCCTTGCAGAGTACATGCATCCTTTGGCAACCTTACAGCAGAAATACAGCCATTTGAAAGGCCTCCCACTCCAGCCCATTCATAAGGCTCATCCATTGTTTGTTTGTTTTTTTAAACAAAACTACTGAATTCTACTGAGATTTTATTTAATTTCAGGTATATATTTGTTAAGGCATTAAGGCGAACAGAAAGACTGTTTTGTCCATATACTAAGGGTTGTGGCCAAATTTGCGACGTCTGAAGCAAAAGCCCCAGCTTCTCTCTCCTCCTGTCTCATCCTCATTTCTTTTTTTATTTCTTCTCTTCTCAACTGTCTCCACTCTTCTTCCATCTGTTGCTGTGTTATGTCGCTCATACACTACAAAAACTCCCTTGATGCCAAATTGGAAGCTTTGTCTTTGCAACTCTCTGTAGAACGGTCACAAAAATAAGCAGCACATCTAGGATGTTTTCTAAATTCAGGTATATATTGTGAGATTGGTCAAGTACACATAAAGTATGCCCAACTGTAAGATTTGTTACATTTATTTAGCAGTTAAAGTGTAAATTGCAGGTTAATTTTTTTTCGAGATAATGCAATGTGCTTAAAGAAAAGAACCCCCCACCATTGTTTTGTATGTTTTTATACAAAAATGCTGACTATAATATGAAAAGTTGGTACTTTTTACAGTGGTTTTTAGCACTCCGCCTCCCTTCCGCTAAGCTGGGCGTGACGTCATAACAGGGACTCCAAGCGGCAAGCAGCCTAGAGTTACCGTCTAACAACAAGCTTTCTTTTTAGATTCAGCAGTGATGAATGAAATAACTCAATTGTAAACATACTCGTGTGTGCTGGCTTCATGAGGACCGTGATCCTGCCTGAAAATGAGAGTAAGATATTCGCAAAACAAACGGGCATGCGTCAATACCAGGATGCTGCGTGAGGCACGTCAGATTTGCCGGTCGCGGGTCGAGCTGCTCCACTAAACTCCAAAACGCGTTCACCTCACGGCAGCACACCTCCACTGCTGATTCCATTGGGTGGCATAGCCCACACAAACACCTGTCTCTTTTTCTTTCTGACAATGAGCATCGCTAATTAGTTGCGTTTTAGCACAGGCAATATATCGCGTTCTGTCAGCAGATGCCTGCAAAAGCGCCATTGTGTCTGTGCATCTCTACAGCTCTGATTAGGACTAACGTTACTAACACCATGTAAGTAAATAATGTCTTCAGTCGTTGTCTCTCCTTGCTATTCTACATGACGGCAAGATTTTGAAAAAGACTTTGGCTTGTTCCCTAATGTTATCCGAGTTAGCTCCAGGCTAGCTCTAGCTACTCACCCAGGACACCTGACCAACCCTCCACTCATTTTCCTCACACCAAGCATTTATTACTCTTTGAGGGCCATGATTTCTGGCAATTTCCTCCCCTCTCTCGTGCCTGACTAGTTCAAAATTATAAGGCTGTGGTCCATCAAAAATTTGATGGTTTTCCACCTCCTCGTTCTCCATAGTCAAGCCACAAACAGTGGTAATCTAGCAGAGGATAGGTTGCGACTCCCTGTTATGACGTCATCACAGTTACTGTAAAAAACACGCTACCTTTGAAGAAACCCCAATAAATGATATTTTAACGCATTTTAAGACAGAAATGTTTAAATATATACATATTGAGCACTTTATTTACACATTAATTGATTGTGGTGGTTAACCTGCAATTTACACTTTAAATTACACTCCAAAATACCTGGTCTGGTCCTTTGTGGAATGTGATGTGATCTCCCTCTGATTACTGTCACATCTTGAGAACCGTTGTGTCTTTCTGTAATAAGCATATATTTAGGCATGATTATTTACTGACAGAAACATACAAAATATTCAATACTTCTTTGGTGCAATCTGTATATTTTAGCATACCAGTTGTAGATGTTAGCAGTGGAGGAGTAGACTGTCCCTGCTCGAATTCAGACTCCAAGAAATTGCTCTGAGATGACAATTCCAGCACACAAAACATAAACATGAATGTTTATCTGTTTTTTATGTACATGTAAACATTAGGTAGATAGCAAAGTATATAAACTCTCAGTATTGGTGACCCAACACACCATCTATAATGTCAAACCACAGAAAGTTCCTACTGTGTACACTGCTTTGTCCATTGTGCGTTTGTATGGCTTTGTTCTGCGCCCGCATCTTTTTTTTTACTTTTCCTAAACTTGCACCGTTGTGCGCTGGATACTTAGTTTGGTGAGTTCGGCAACAGTGTATTTTATTATGTCTTCATTTCTGCTGACACTGTCAAAATATTCATTCTCTTCTGCCAAAACGTTTAGAAGAGCCCTGGTATCTTCCACAGACCAGTATTGGCGATTCTCCATTTTCAGTTTAATATGAGTTGTAAAACAACAAAATGCTCATCTTGCCGCAGACCCTCTTACCTGACCCCTCCTTCCACCTTGACCACCGCTTAAGTTCCAATTGGCTTGCTTAGGACCAAGGTCCAAAAAATCCTGGCCATATGCCCAGAGGAAGCCCCGACAAACAACACTTACGCTCAAGTGAAAGTGGATACGCGACCTGGCACGCACAAGCACTCTCGCTTTTGGCCCGACAATGGTAACACAACTAGTGGCATATGTGACATGCTTAAGGACAGTGGTAAGCTCTTCAAGCAAACTCCACTGGTCAGGTTTTAAGTCAAGATAGTGTTTGCCTCTTGTGTGTGATGGATGGATGAGATAGGGTTGCAGTTACAGGCCAGCTTTGCTCAATCGGTCATCTAATGATGTAGTACGTATACGTGTTCCATTGTACTTGCGCCCTGAACAAGTTTGTTCTTAGATGATCCCACTTGTTTTTCTTTCAGCTTGCTGCTGGCTAGTTCGCTCTCTTTTTTTATTTTATTTTTATTAAATGTTTAACAAAACAGAGTCTTCTCCAGTATGTTTGCTGCAGCCACAATATTAGGGAATGTTGGGGAACTATATTATACATTAGAGAGTTTCATACTTTGCCTCTACATCCTCCAACTATTCTGCGATGTTCATAGCTGTATGTCTGTCTTCGAGTGGCATGGTAGTGAGGCAGAAAGACATCGGGCCCTATTTTAACGATCTGAAACGCAAGTATCAAATGCGAAATGCAGGAAAACTTTGTGGGTGGATCTGTTGCTATTATACCGGCGGGACAAATGACTCTAAAATGGGTTGGTCTGAAGTAGCTACATTACTCATAGGTGTGGTTTGGGCGTAACGTGAAATAAACCAATCAGAGCGACATCTCACATTCCCTTTATTATATTAGTATTTCTGGCTATTATAACGGCAGATTTGCCAGGCACACACCAGGAGCGGTTCACAGTCGAGGAGACCGACGTTCTCGTCAGGGCCGTAAAAGACATTGTATGAGGATGGGAGAAACCCACCCAAATTAGCTTCGGTTAAACAGGCGTATAATAATTTTGTTAAATGTGTAAGCTAGATTATGCCTATTTTTAGGTTCCCTGGTGCAAAATAGCACCAGGGAACGTTTGCGTTGGAACACGCCTCCTCTTCTCGCACATTATTTATGTGTATGAAAAATAAAGCACTGATAATTAAACTACGTTTCAATTAATATTTATGTATTTATGCAATATTTATACCGTTTTGTGGATGCACGCAATGTTTGCAAGTTACAACCTTCTTCACGGAATGTAATATAAAATAATTTTTCCACAGTTACTTTGCCTGTCCGCCATTCTTCCGATGTGCATTTGTCGTGACATGAGCATGCCAATTAATCGATAATAAGATTAGTTGACAAAGATTTTTATGATAGATTATTAATTATTTTATTGATTAGTTATTGCAGCCCCAGAGCTGTGGTCATCTCAAGTGACACAGAGGAATTAACTCTAGGATTGAAATAGTACTGTCAATTGCATACATTCGGCTACAAACCCCACCATGTAAAGCCAGAATAATGTACTCTGTGTCATATCTATAGAGTATTGACAACTCAGTATGATCCCCATGGCTTTATCCTTCTATCCACCATACGGTCTAAATTGTTTCTCCAGAGTGAGGGATAAGCAGCGGGAATGGGATGACCCTAATTTGCCTGAGGGTCTCCTGAAATCCTGGAATTACTGGGAAAAAGAACTCCCTAACCTGGCCACCGTTGCCCTGCCTCGTTGTCTTGTGACATCAAATACAGACCAGTCTAAGGTTACCAGACAGATCCAAATATTCTGTAACGCTTCTGAGAAGACTTATGGGTCCGTCACCTATCTACACATAGAAAATCCACAAGGCCAAGTCCGGCTTGCCTTCATTATGGTGAAATCCCAAGTTGCCCATAAGTGACGACAAACCATTCCCCGACTGGAATTATGTGCCACTTTTAATGGTGCTCAGACCAAACCCCTTGAAACTGAAATCAGTAAAGTGGTCATGTAAACATACTCCACAACTGTCCTGGCATGGATGTCCTGGAGTGAACTCCTAGAAACAACCATTCAAATCCATAAAACCACTTGAACAACCATTGGCAATGGATTACCAGGCCGCAGAAATGCTTCTCTTCAAGAAATAACAAATTGACAGTTTCCCTGAGGAGTACAGACTGCTCAAAGCTCAGAGCAAAGCAACCAGCACTCAAAACAGTCGGATGTTAACCTTGGCACCCGAATATTATGAGCCTTACCAGGTCATCCGAGTTGATTGTTGTCCTCATCGTGCCGAAGGATTGGGGCCATCAGATATCCACCCTATAGTGCTAGATCCTCATCACACAGTCACCAACCTACCCATAAATGACCATGAGAACAAGCTCTGCCTCCCTGCACCAGAGAGAGTATTTGTGAAAATGAGGAGAAACTTTTGGGTAATAAAAGAGGATCATTACAAAGTAGTCATTACAAAGATGGCAGATCTGCCACCAGCCAGACTGAGAAGAAACCACCTTTATAGAACTGGAATTGACTGTTTTGAACCATTTCAAATCAAACTTGGCAGATGCTGTGAGAAGAAAAGAGATATTCTTTAAGTCCCTTACCAGAAGTGTTCACCTCGACCTGCTTGCCTCTATACTGATTCTTTCCTAATGCCTTGAGGAAGTTTGTAGCCCGTCGTGATCGGCCTTGTAAATTATTCTCAGACCAGGACACAAACTTTCATGCTGGGGAAAGAGAAATTCAAGAGGCCTTTGCATCCCTCAGCCCTCAACTGCAACAGCATCTGGCCAAGCAGAAAATATCTTTCCACTTCAACCCATCAAATGCCTCACACAACGAGGGATTCGCTCTGGAAAAATGCCCCTTGTATCACCATCGGCTCACAGACAGTAACTGAGGAGGTGCTCCTGTACCTATTGAAGTGGAAGGGAACCTGAATAGTAAACCTCTGGGGTACACATCTTCCAGTGTAGCTGACTTTGATCATGTTATGCCCAATTACCTGCTCATGGGGTGACCTGATTCCCACCGGTTGTATATCCAGCTAGAGGGTGACATTTCCCCGGGAACTATTGCCATGCACAAAAATGATGTGGAATTTTTTTTATAAACCAACTCTACACAGGACAAGTGGTTTGGAAAATGGAAAACAAAACAAAGAAGGCCCATGGCCCATACATAGGACAAGCAGGAAAATTAACTAAAATGAAATCTACGGTTTGGAAAAAGGATGACAAATGTATGATTACACAAAAAGATACAAAAAGTGTCAGGGATTCTTTTTCTTTTTTCTTTTCAACTGCTGATCTAGAATTGTAGTGTTTACCTGACCTCTGTACCCACTTTGTTGTGTTTTGTTGGTTTGCTTGTATTTGTTTCCAGACAGCGTGTTGATGGGAGAATGAGAGCTGAAAACAGGGGTGTCAAAACATGTGAGTGAGAGTTTCCAGAACTAAAGCTCGGCGCATGACACATTCCTGTTGATGTCATGTGTGAGTGACACCTGAGCGTGTGCTTCACAGCAGCGCAAAGCGACGCCGGTCACAGCGGCTCAGCATTAGCTGTGTTTATGTAACTAGCAGGTGGCAATAACGCATAATGTTCCTAGTGGCTTTTTAGGACAAGACTTGCTTAGATGAGCAGAGCAGAGATTACCATAAAACAAAGAGATTAGATTGGCCTAAAATAGAAGGAATATTATACACTATGATTGATAAGGTTTACAGGTAACCCTTTAAGTTCAACTTTGGATCATTTCCGGTCAAGGCTATTCACTAGGATGCTGGTTAAGAATGTTTGATGTTCAAATGGTATTTCATAATCATCTTTAGTGCTTTAAGTTCTGTATCTTTTATACAACCCATATGATGGTTCATTTCAAAATATTTACAAAAAAATTTTTTGTTCATATATTTAAAAATGTATAAATATATATTTCAATACATTTTATATAATAAATATAATTTTATTTTAAACAATAACTATATTTTCAATAATAATTTTGTATAATATAACTTATATTTCCTCATATATTTTAGCCTATTCTGTATAGTTTTATATAATAGCGGTAATATATTTTAAATACAAAAAATATAAATATATTTATGCTGTCCAAAATACAAATTTGCATTCATCTTTAAGAAAAGATCATTACAACATATATATCATACATATATATACACACATACAGAATATTTCTGTATGGGAAACATAACTAATATAAAATAATATATTAATAACTACTACTAAAATACTAACATAAAATTATAAAATAACTCAATTAAAAAGATTATTTAAGCTATAACTGCAAGATAGATATCAGACAATATAAAACTACCGACACTTAATTGCATTCATTAAAATGCTTAATAAAATAAAAGCGATTTGGAAAAAGGATGAAAAAGAAAATAATACAATAAGATAGTCCATTATATCAGCAAATGTTTATGATTACAAAAGAAAAAATGACAGGGATTCCTTATCGTTTTGCTTTTCACCTGCAGATCTAGAAGTGTTTGCATGGCCTCTTCACCCATTGTATTTTGTTGGTTTGCTTTTATTTGTTTCCAGAAGGATGACTAAAGCTATAAATTAGATAGATAGTATGCAACTATACTGACATTTCATTGCATTCACTGACTTTAAACACTGATATTCAGATTACATCAAACACATTTATCTGTGAACATTCAAAAGACTTGCACTAAACCTGTGCCTGTATGAAATGCCACTGATCAGTATAGCAGAGCAGTCATGGGCCACAGTTAAGGCGTTTAGAGTCTGATCTGTGCAGTGCTGACAGTGTAACTCAGCAGGTGTTACATAACCGTATGCTGAAGTCTCTCGCTGTGTGCGACCAGACCGCGAACGCCACAGATTACTATAGGCACCATATACGTCAGGGGAAAGCTGTTGATGTAAGACGCTCCACGCACAGGATAACATAACACCCCTGCTTATTAACACTTCTATCCACTGGCAAATCGAATTAGTTAGTCTACATAAGGGAAATAATTGCATTGAGAAAATAAGTGAACTAAAATGTCTTTTATAGGATGTAGGCCTATATATCCTACCATATAAAGTGTGTGTGTGTGTGTGTGTGTGTGTGTGTGTGTGTGTGTGTGCGTGTGTGTAAATACAAGTTAGTTAAATAAAACATTTTCTATATTGTAACTTTACCATGAATTTTAGTAATGTTGCTTTAAAAAACAAGTAAAAACCTGTAAAGTAAAACCCCATCCGCTGTAAAACAAAAAAATGGTGGTGATGTTCATTTCAATGGAGAAAGAAAAACCTGTTAACTACTTAAATTAGCCTGCAATATATGGTAAAAATGCACATACGTTTGCTGTAAATATTTTTAAAAATCAGTACAAATAAATAACTAAGGAAACCCTATTTATATAATACTGTACATTTTACAAGGCATTATGCATTAAAATAATGTAGAAATTATGTTTTAAAAATTTATCAAGGTTCATTGCCAGAATTCATGAAATATCACATTTGTTTTCACTTTTTTTTTAAACCATTTATTTTCATGTTTGTTATCAGTTATGTGGACTGGCGTTTTTTGTCATGATGGTTTGTGGGTGTAGCACTTAGGAGAAAAGTGCAGGTAATTTTATATTTTTTATATAAAAATCACCATCTTATTAAATATGCACACATTTGTAAATGATATATACACTGTAAAAAGTGATCAGTTGTTTTTACTTACTAATTTTAAGGTAACAGGTTTCCTAATTTTTTTAAGTAGCCTAAATAACCAAGTGTAATTGAAAAAAAAAAATAAGTTAGGCTGTCACTTAATTTTTTTCAATTTATTTACTTAATTTTAAGGCAATGGGGTTCTAACTTTTTTAAGTTAAGTCAACTCATCACTTTTTACAGTGTAGACACAAAATTTTAATTTAGAGGTCTCTACCTAGAAATAGGCCTATTACATTGCCTTTCAAAAATGCTAACCAATGCTAATGTAGAATCATAAAAAATATATAATAATACTATTTTATTTAGCCTATTCTTTATAGGTCTATGTATTTTGAAAGTAAGTTGAAGTTGCAAAGAACTTTAGAAAGTTAAAGCTAAACAAAATGATCACTTGGAGTATGTGTAATGAAGATTTATCCGATGAGAACAGGCTTCTGGACGGTTCTGGAGGCAGAAGGCAGTGTGTGTGTGTGTGTGTGTGTGTGTGTGTGTGTGTGTGTGTGTGTGTGTGTGTGTGTGTGTGTGCGCGTGTCACACTCTCAGCCCTCGTCCGCCTCAAGCACGGCCTGACCTAGATCTCTGACAGTAAACAGATGCCGCTGCGCTGCTGCCATCAGCAGAATACAGCGCTGGGCGGATCACTGTCAGATTAAGCCTGAGGAGGAACGAGCATCACTCATCACTGCTGCAGGACAGGAGGACGAGCAGCTCAATGACTGACGGCTGACTCGCAGACGCCACGTGTCACACACATGTTTCTGCCACGAGCGGAAGGAACGCGCGGTGAAGCATTAAATCAATAAACACAAAGGGCCCTATCATAGAGCCGGCGCAATGCAGCGCCAGCCGCGACGCAAGTGTTTTTAGCTAGTTTCAGCCTGACGCAGTTATCATTTTCAACTCCTACGCCAGTTGTTTAAATAGCATGCATTTGCGCCTGCGCCCATGGGCTGCTGGTCTGGAAACGAGGTGTGTTCAGGCACATTGTTGACGCGTTGCTATTTTGAGGAAACTGAAATAGACTGCGCCACTGACCAACTCAAACCTGGTCTGAAGTCAATGGAGTATTTCTTTTGTTATTTCACGAGTTCACACTACATACAATAAGAGTGGGTAAGGTTTAATGCGGATTTGGCGTGCTGTCCGGGGGGAGCTCGGAGTTTGGCCCGAACCCAGAGTACTCCCCCCGTATGTCAAGTCAAGTCAAGTCAAGTCAAGTCACCTTTATTTATATAGCGCTTTTTACAATACAAATTGTTTCAAAGCAGCTTTACAGAGATAACAGGAAAACAATGTTGTAATAGTATTGTTAAATTCAAAATTAAATGTTAAATGTCCCCAACTAAGCAAGCCAAAAGCCAATGGCGACAAAGGCGAAGAGAGGCGAAAAAGGCAACAGTGGCAAAGAACCAAAACTCCATCAGGTGACAGAATGGAGAAAAAAACCGGTAACACTTTATTTGAAGGGGTGTGCATAAGACTGACATGACACTGTCATAAACATGAAGGAGTCTTTATGAATGTTTATGACTGTTGTCATTAAGTGTCATTCGGTAAATTATGACACTTTTAATGCAAAGTTGACATTGTTTAAAATCTCTTTGTTATGACAACTTGACATTACCCAAGACAAAAATGTCTTGATTATGACAACTTGACATTAACAAAGACAGAAATGTCTTTGTTATGACAATTTGACATTAACCAAGAAATCATAACCTGTCAACCTGTCACAACTTTGGCCGTCATGACACCATTATAACTGTGTCATGAATATTTTACTTGTCCTCAAGTAAAGTGGAACACATTGTACTAGTTATAAAGATGTCATTAAGGGTTATTACACTGTAAAATGGTTTAAGTTTGATAATTAGACCTGTTATGACATATTTGTGACAGGTTGACAGGTTATGATTTCTTGGTTAATGTCAAGTTGTCATAACAAAGACATCTCTGTCTTTGTTAATGTCAAGTTGTCATAATCAAGACATTTTTGTATTTGTTAATGTCAAGTTGTCATAACAAAAACATTTTAAACAATGTCAACTTTGCATTAAAAGTGTCATAATTTACCGAATGACACTTAATGACAACAGTCATAAACATTCATAAAGACTCCTTCATGTTCATGACAGGTGTTATGTCATGTTTATGACAGTGTCATGTCAGTCTTATGCACACCCCTTCAAATAAAGTGTTACCAAAAAACCTTGGGAGAACCCAGGCTCAGTCAGGGGGCCAGTCCTCCTTTGGCCAACGAACGAACAGTGTATGATTATGAGTTAGGCAGCATAATGTCAGGAGTCAGATGTGATCAGAACTTTCACAATATTTATCCAGTTCATCTGGTTGGAGGTTGGGTCATCCGTATGTATGTAAGTGGTTAGGACTAGAAGTGTGGAGAAGGGGCGGTGGAGGGATGCTGTCTATGGATTGAGGTGAGATTGCTGAATCTATATATATATACCTCTTATCATTGATTGCTGAGTGCACTCCACTCGTGTTAATTATCTGAACGTACTCCTCCCGAACTTTGTTAATAAAACATAATTTAAAGAGCGCTTTAGTAGCCTAACGTGCACCTGGGTTCACAACGCACACACAATCTGCTTATTACACACACAGGGATGCGCAGCAGCACACAAACCTGCCAAATATAAAAAATAAAAGGATTACAATGTAAAAGATTAATATTATGTACATGAAGATATGGTGGAATCCGGCTTGTCCCGCAGATGTTCTGCTTGCGCGCTTTAATTTCGTGCAAGAACAGATCCGCATTCAGTTTTTCCGCTTGCAAATTCTGCCATGTAAATAGCGAATCCGCCATTGCGCGAGAGCAACTGGCTCTGAAGGGAATGGGAGATGAGACTCTGATAGGTTTATTTTACGTTACGCCCAAAACACACCCATTAAGAGAATAGGGACAATCCTTTTAGACCATGCACCGGGAGCACCGACCATTTTTCCCATCGTTAAACTAGCAAAAGTGGATTCAGACACGCTCTCAGTCCACTTGCGCCGTGTGCTTTAGACCATGCGCTTAGATGGTTAAAATATGGCCCATGATGTCAAATTTAGAGAAGTTTATAACTTAGTTCTAAATTTGTGAAAATCTGTTCTGAAGGTAAATAAATTGCCTAGATATGTGAATGACTGAATGAATGAAAATCATGGTAATTTATTGTAAGAAATACGTATTAATTAATTAATATAAGCACATTTTAAAATAGTGATGTATTATCATAGTTTAATATACAGTGAAGAAAATAAGTATTTGAACACCCTGCTATTTTGCAAGTTCTCCCACTTAGAAATCATGGAGGGGTCTTAAATTGTCATCGTAGGTGCATGTCCACTGTGAGAGACATAATCTAAAAAAAAAAATCCAGAAATCACAATGTATGATTTTTTTAACTATTTATTTGTAAGATACAGCTGCAAATAAGTATTTGAACACCTGAGAAAATCAATGTTAATATTTGGTACAGCAGCCTTTGTATTTGGTACAGCAGCCTTTGTATGCAATTACAGAGGTCAAACGTTTCCTGTAGTTTTTCACCAGGTTTGCACACACTGCAGGAGGGATTTTGGCCCACTCCTCCACACAGATCTTCTCTAGATCAGTCAGGTTTCTGGGCTGTCGCTGAGTAACACTGAGTTTGAGCTCCCTCCAAAGATTCTCTATTGGGTTTAGGTCTGGAGACTGGCTAGGCCACGCCAGAACCTTGATATGCTTCTTACAGAGCCACTCCTTGGTTATCCTGGCTGTGTGCTTCGGGTCATTGTCATGTTGGAAGACCCAGCCTCGACCCATCTTCAATGCTCTAACTGAGGGAAGGAGGTTGTTCCCCAAAATCTTGCAATACATGGCCCCGGTCATCCTCTCCTTAATACAGTGCAGTCGCCCTGTCCCATGTGCAGAAAAACACCCCCAAAGCATGATGCTACCACCCCCATGCTTCACAGTAGGGATGGTGTTCTTGGGATGGTACTCATCATTCTTCTTCCTCCAAACACGGTTAGGGGAATTATGACCAAAAAGTTCTATTTTGGTCTCATCTGACCACATGACTTTCTCCCATGACTCCTCTGGATCATCCAAATGGTCTTTGGCAAACTTAAGACGGGCCTTGACATGTGCTGGTTTAAGCAGGGGAACCTTCCGTGCCATGCATGATTTCAAACCATGACGTCTTAGTGTATTACCAACAGTAACCTTGGAAACGGTGGTCCCAGCTCTTTTCAGGTCATTGACCAGCTCCTCCCATGTAGTTCTGGGCTGATTTCTCACCTTTCTTAGGATCATTGAGACCCCACGAGGTGAGATCTTGCATGGAGCCCCAGTCCGAGGGAGATTGACAGTCATGTTTAGCTTCTTCCATTTTCTAATGATTGCTCCAACAGTGGACCTTTTTTCACCAAGCTGCTTGGCAATTTCCCTGTAGCCCTTTCCAGCCTTGTGGAGGTGTACAATTTTGTCTCTAGTGTCTTTGGACAGCTCTTTGGTCTTGGCCATGTTAGTAGTTGGATTCTTACTGATTGTATGGGGTGGACAGGGGTCTTTATGCAGCGAACAACCTCAAACAGGTCCATCTAATTTAGGATAATAAATGGAGTTGAGGTGGACATTTTAAAGGCAGACTAACAGGTCTTTGAGGGTCAGAATTCTAGCTGATAGACAGGTGTTCAAATACTTATTTGCAGCTGTATCTTACAAATAAATAGTTAAAAAATCATACATTGTGATTTCTGGATTTTTTTTTTTTAGATTATGTCTCTCACGGTGGACATGCACCTACGATGACAATTTCAGACCCCTCCATGATTTCTAAGTGGGAGAACTTGCAAAATAGCAGGGTGTTCAAATACTTATTTTCTTCACTGTATATTCATAGGCTACCATGATACTCATAAAATAATGTTATGAGACTGCCATTGTTTATGTCCCAAAAAGTTTTTATAATAGATAAAATGTAAAAATATGTAAATAAATACAAATGTAAACAAATAAAAAAAAACATCAATATCATATTGTATTAGGCATATATTAAATTATATTATATTATATTATATTAGAAGCTTGTTTCCGACGAGGATAAAAAAACTGTAAAAAAAATTTCCTTCACTTTTTGCAAATTGCGAATTTATATCCAAAATTGGAATTGTCCTAATAAAAAAAGTCACAATTGCAAGTTATAAACTCGCACTTTCCATATTTTTTTTAAAATTCTGTGGTGGGAACAAGCGTCCATAAATATAATATCATATAATGATTGTGTACAAATATTGTAAAATAGTACTGTAGAAAATACATTAATACCGTACATTACAATTTACTGTTATTTATATATATATATATATATATATATACTGTATATATTGATGATTTTGTTTAATGAATAAAACAAAAGTATTATTTACAGTATGCATTGTAGTGTTGATGAATTAAATGCATAATAAAATACAATAAAAATACAATAAAATACAATACAATAAAATACATTTATTGTATTTGCTTTGTATTCATTGTAAGTGTAGGATAGGGGATGTACAGTAAGAAGAGGACAGGAGACAGAAACAGAAGCGGCAGAAATCGCCCTGTGTTTTCCGCAGGTGAAGTGTTTGTCCTTGAATGCGTATTGACAGAAGTTCACATCTCCGTGCATCACATAAGGCGCTTTGTGTATAATCTCTTTGAATGTCAGCTCTTGTCAAAGAGTGAGGGTAACTTTTACAGTGTGCAAGAACATGTGCCTGAAACAAGCCGGCGACTTATAGTCTAGACAGGAATCTGTATTTATTTAGCTTAGGTTTCTACATTTTACTACAGTAAAATGTTTATTATGGTAATAGCACTTTTAGGTTTATTTACTTTTTACACACCTCACAAAAACATGGCATGATCACATTTCAACAAAATATATGTAATATATAATTGTTAGGTACCGTGTACTTACTGTGTTCATGTTGTACTGTAAAACACTTGTGCTCATTTTGAGGTGGGATACTGTGTCAAGGAAGGGTCAACTGTTCGTTTCATTTTATCAATAATATTTTGTATAATATTTACAATTTCAATATTATTTTTTATCACAAAGTGATTGGTTAGTTGGCATGGCATTACAGTAATGAAAATGGGGGAGGGTGCTAATTTCAATAAAAATAATGAAACAAAGCAAAAAACAATCTGAATAGGCTTCATTTTCAATTTTCATTTAGTAAAATGTCCTATTGACTGAACCCCCTAACATGCCCCGTTGCCTCCTGTATGAACTTTTCTCAGTTCACTTTATGGCTTAAATCATCAGAGATGAAGAAGCTGCCTTGACAAACTACACACAGATCACTAGCAAAGTAAATTAGACGGAGACGGAGATAATCACTTCAGGATACGGATGCGAGTTTTCAAGAAACAATTAGAGAATTAGAGATCCTATTATAGGCTACATATCCCCCATTTATGATCCAGAACGCTCATTTGTTGTAGCTATTTGTCTAATGGCTGAGTTTTATTCATATAAAACAATGACATATAACACTTTTTAGATCATTTATGTAACCTACACATAGTCTTAGAGCTTCTTCTACCGCGAGTGAAACAATGCATATCTGTCCTTTATACAACGGCTAATGTAGGCCTATAGCTACAGTTGCCAATAATAGGCTCTAATCGTGAAATAAAAACTAATAAGCTCTAGGGCCATTTATCATATTCAGAAAAAGCCCTAATGCCCCTGTCATGATGGAAGGAAGCCAGCGATTTATAAATCTATGACTCATCGTGATTAATCTTTGTGTCCGGGATTAAACGCATTCATGGCACGAGCGAGTGGCCATATGCTGCAATGCTGGACTCGTGTTATTGAGGTACGGAGGAAAAATTGGCACAAAACAACACGCCACGTTTTAGCACTAATTAACTAATAAGATTATTAACTAGATTTCCGAATCGACATTAACCGACAGAGAAAATGCAAGTCGCTTGCCAAGTGAGGAGAATTTGGCGGGAAATCTCTTCAGCTGCACACAATATAGACTAGTTTTTTCCTCACAATACATATTTGATATGCGATGTCTATGTGCACGATATGCTTAATATGAGTCGTTTTTGCTTTATAAACACAGTAAGAGTTGCTATCCTTACCATTTTGAGTCATTCCAGGTTAAGATTATCATTGTCTACACATCCAAAGGTCATGTAGGGGTCAGTCTACCAACCTTCACACTGGATATGTGGATGAGGAGGAACAGAAAAGGGCAGCTGGGAATGGGGCGGCACCGTTACCTTCTGGGATTAGCCAATCCGTGCCATCTGCTAGCGGCAGCATAATCCCGTCAATGAGAAAATCAATTGTCTAAGTAAATATCAAAGGCATGTAAGCTCATTTTGGCAAGTAACTTAAACATTAGGAGGACTTAAGTTAAAAGACCATGTTAGTGCTGAGCAAGGGATAGGGAGGCTTATTCATTAGGTGCAACTCGCTGCTGAATCGCCAAAAAAGGATCAAGCTGCAATTAACAGAGACAACAAAAAAATAAGACTCTCAGTAATACAAAAAAAAAAAAAAAACTGTTTAATAAATATGGACGTGTTTGTCTTTACAAACTAGAAATAGAAATGTATTGTCTAATACATGAAAATAATTAATATTTAAATTACAAATTAAATTAAATATTTGTTTTTTAAATACTAATAGGCTATAGGCCTATAATATTAGACCCTAAAATTCACAATAATAAAAATGAAATGTATTTATAAAGAAGGTTCTAGACACTGTTGTTATTGTTAAATAACTCAAACTTAAACTATTAAAAATACTTTTAGCTAACTGAGATAAACTTTTTAACGACATGACATAACACGAAAAACATAACGGTAGCAAAAATATATTGAATTATTGATGCAAAATCTTGTAGAAAAAATTTAAACCGCAATTAACAAATTAAGAAAACGAATTACGATACAGTATTTAAAACTGAATTTGAAATGTAGGTGTTGTCTTTATACAAATTATTTTAATTTTATAAATGTATATAATTAGATGTAATTTCACACACACACATACATACATACATATATATATATATATATATATACAGTATATATATATATATATATATATATAAGCTAAAAGAATGTTCAAGACAGTGCTATTTTTGTTAACTAGAACTATTAGAGATCATTTAACTGAAATAAATCTGGAAAATAAAATGTTAGAAATGTTGCCCTGGCAACTAATTGAAATAAAAAATCAGTTAAAGCCAAATAAACTAATAAAAGACAATAAAAGCTTATTGAAAATATTAATATATAAAGAAAAAAAAAAAAGCATTGGATCAGGTGCTTTCTGCACCTCCTATACCAACAGCAGTGTCCGCGGCTCCTGTTTAAACCCCATCAGAGTGAAGTTAATAGGATCTGCTGCCGTGAGGATGGAGACGGGATTGGTGTCGCAGTGCCAGGCGATTTCATTAAATGTGTAGCTACTTTACATCAGCCATTTACCTGATGGGGGAGAACGGGGTGACTTAAACCTGTGGGGAAGTTAAGCCACCCTTTGTTTCTTAACAACCATTAAAAACAAATCGCTCATGTGACCATTTTACTCACCCTGTGACGGAGAGAGGCCAATAGAATAAGTGGTGAGCACATTTAAGTGAAAAAACAAAAAAACTTAAATGTTCACATTGAACATTTACAGACAGTTTGAAAAAAAATCTCACACGTGTTTTAGGAAGTTATATTACAAGGGTATATTCTGTCAACATGATGTTAGCTCTAAACTACTAGTTTTTGTTAAAATGCAGGAAGTGGGGTAAATTGAGCCATGACATAATCACCCCTTATCATTATTATTAAAGTATTACTTTACTGTAATTCTACGTTTCAATCTTATATTTTAACATTGAAATGACGGGACATTTTCAAATTTAGACCATAAATCGTTATGTCACGCTTAAACAGAAGACAAACAGGGGCTTACAGTCCTCTTGTAGAGATGGACAGATCAATGGAGACAGTGGACCTCCAGGAGCCGAGTTTGACACCCATGATATAGCATATGAGGTGAAAATGTTCAGTTTTGCGCCAACATAATCAGTGGCACAATTTACT
Organism: Semotilus atromaculatus; assembly: GCA_031834385.1. Taxonomy (NCBI): domain Eukaryota; kingdom Metazoa; phylum Chordata; class Actinopteri; order Cypriniformes; family Leuciscidae; genus Semotilus; species Semotilus atromaculatus. Next base: position 7,073,911 of record JAULUF010000027.1, on the reverse strand, counting down.
CGTGTGGCTCAACTTGCCCCCTAATGAGGGGTAAGTTGAGCCACACAAGTAAATTGTGCTAGTACTCATTAGGGGGCACCCTAATGTACCCTGTACCCCTCTGTACATTCTGTACCCCTCATTAGGGGGCAAGTTGAGCCAAGATACCACTTTCTTTTGGAAAGTCGTGTTTTGAAAAGAGTTCATTTTAGACCCAAAGGGATTATTCCCAGGGATATACCACATCCTGAAATGTATGCACATATTTCAGTTGGTCGCATTGCTGTCATGCATTTACTCTAAAGACACCTCAAGTAAAAAGTGGCTCAACTCACCCCGCTCTCCCCATATCTCCAAATTTGGGAAGTCAGTAACAAAAATAACCTTGGTTATTACCTTGGTGAGTTTTTAATTTTACATCTGCACTATGACAATGTTTTGATATCATAGTTATTCATTTAATACCAACCTTTATACAAGTGCAACTTTAGCGTCCAAATACTTTTTGGGGCCATTGTATTTGAGGATAAATACATTATTAAGAAAGAGGATTAACCTGCAAATCATTCTCGCAGAGGTCTTTATTAATACAATTGACATTTTCTTTAGCAAAAGTCAGTTTACATGATCATAAAAAAATATTGTGCAAATTCAGAAGCAATATTCCAGTGCACAAACGAATCTCTCTTCAGTTTTAGTGGCTCATCGGTGAACTTACAGACCGTTATACTCATGCTTACAGTGGCCAACAAACAGAGGCTCCGCTTGAATCCCCCGCCTGCAACAAAAAACAACCATTTTTATCAATTAAAACTCAATTTTCTCACTGAAAATCTTAAATACGCTTTAAACCCTGTAAAGCCTGACATATGAAATAAGTCAGAATGAAATGTTCTAAATGTTACAGTTTATTGAAACTTTAGTTTAGAAAACATATTTAAAATAAAATTCAAAATAAAAGTTGCTTGTGTTTTAGTTCTCATATTTGATACATCATGCTTTCATCATGGCTCATATAGTGATAATATGGAGCTCGTATTTGAGGAGGAAAGAAACCAAAATGTGGCCAAAAAGTAAGATGAAATTCGAATAGCTTATAATCAATGAGATCTTCATAACAGTATAATAGACGACTCGCATAAAATGCATATATATACACTCACCGGCCACTTTATTAGGTGAGTTTATTTATTGAGTCACTTTATTGAGTGACTTTGAACGTGGCATGATTGTTGGTGCCAGAAGGGCTGGTCTGAGTATTTCAGAAACTGCTAATCTACTGGGATTTTCACGCACAACCATCTCTAGGGTTTACAGAGAATGGTCCGAAAAAGAAAAAACATCCAGTGAGCGGCAGTTCTGTGGGCGGAAATGCCTTGTTGATGCCAGAGGTCAGAGGAGAATGGCCAGACTGGTTCGAGCTGATAGAAGGGCAACAGTGACTCAAATAACCACCCGTTACAACCAAGGTGGGCAGAAGAGCATCTCTGAACGCACAGTACGTCGAACTTTGAGGCAGATGGGCTACAGCAGCAGAAGACCACACCGGGTGCCACTCCTTTCAGCTAAGAACAGGAAACTGAGGCTACAATTTGCACAAGCTCATCGAAATTGGACAATAGAAGATTGGAAAAACGTTGCCTGGTCTGATGAGTCTCGATTTCTGCTGCGACATTCGGATGGTAGGGTCAGAATTTGGCGTCTACAACATGAAAGCATGGATCCATCCTGCCTTGTATCAACGGTTCAGGCTGGTGGTGGTGGTGTCATGGTGTGGGGAATATTTTCTTGGCACTCTTTGGGCCCCTTGGTACCAATTGAGCATCGTTGCAACGCCACAGCCTACCTGAGTATTGTTGCTGACCATGTCCATCCCTTTATGACCACAATGTACCCAACTTCTGATGGCTACTTTCAGCAGGATAATGCGCCATGTCATAAAGCTGGAATCATCTCAGACTGGTTTCTTGAACATGACAATGAGTTCGCTGTACTCAAATGGCCTCCACAGTCACCAGATCTCAATCCAATAGAGCATCTTTGGGATGTGGTGGAACGGGAGATTCGCATCATGGATGTGCAGCCGACAAATCTGCGGCAACTGTGTGATGCCATCATGTCAATATGGACCAAACTCCCTGAGGAATGCTTCCAGCACCTTGTTGAATCTATGCCACGAAGAATTGAGGCAGTTCTGAAGGCAAAAGGGGGTCCAACCCGTTACTAGCATGGGGTACCTAATAAAGTGGCCGGTGAGTGTATATAGAATGAGCGAGAGATGAACAAATAAACGTTCATCAAAAGCCTGATGTATCATATTTGATACTCACATATTAACATGATTTTTCTTTTTTTTTTAAATACGGATAATCAAGTAAACAGACGTTGCTTTAGTCCAGTCTTTAAATATTACTAACAGCATAAAAGTTCACAATCAAGATTTGACAGCAAAAAGACGCGTGAACCACAACCTGAAGGTGGATGCTTGTAGAATTATACTAAAAGGTATTTTACTTGATAAAAAAATCATAAACTATCAGATGACAGAAGGCATGCAAAGTTTTGATCATGTTGATCATTTAGAAGCATTTGTGTATCAGTTGAAACAGCAGGTTTTATAAGGTTAAATTAATAATAATACAAATATGAAATACTGAATTTTGTATGTGTACAGTGTGACTAATAGAATCATTTCAATACCTCAGAAGTTCACAGCGAAACTCTTCCAGGCGGGGGAAGGCCAGATCTGCGTTCAGCGTTTTTTCTTCATCGCTCCACAACCTCTCCGCTGCAGCACAGGCTCTCGGCCTTCACAAACACAATCACAAACATATAGAGGATATGCAACAATCATAATGATATAATTAATCATCTTGTCCGTGTATTTTCTCATACCACAGACGTGGGCTCAGATTGGTGGCGTCGACATATTCACCCCACATGGCGACCTCTCCTCCGATCACCAACTTCTTTTGCTCTTCTGTCCCTAAATCATAGAACAAATGCACAAATTGAATCAAATACTCAACAAAAAATAAAGTCTTTTGGGGGAAAAAAGGGTTATTTCGAAGTAAATAATGGTCATTTATTTTTACTGTTCACTTAAAAGTTCTTTGGGGAGCCAAAAATGGTTATTCTATGGCATTGCTGTGAATGTATAAATTAAAAACTTTTAAAAAAGAAGGAAAAAAAAGCAAATTATAAATGCTGTCTTGGCAACTAACTGAAAATAAGAAAAAATAAAGTTTAAGCTAAAGCACTAAAACTACTCAAAAAAAAAAGTTTAAAAGAAATATTTTAAATAAAATAAAAAAAGTTTGCTCTTCTTGTCCCTTAAACATGGAGGAATATGTACAAATTGAACCACACACTGAAAACACACCAGCACTGCACTACAAACAACATCGACAACGCAAACAAAATGGTTAATTTAATTAAAAGTTAAAGATAATAGTTGATTTATCATTAATTAGAATATTTCAGTGTCATTAATTAGAGCTAACTGATCCTGTATACTGAATTTACTAAATTACCAACCACCAGCCCATAAATTAGAATCAACTGTATCAGAACCAGGAAACGGCATCATGTTCTTATTAATCGGCCGTTTGCTTTTCTATTTTATACCAAATATTTAAATATTGACCCCAGGCTAACATGCTGATCCACACACCGGAGAAATTCTGGGGCTGCACTGCGTAGGAAATACGCCAGTCCTGGCCGTAGCTGATGTGGTTGATGTACCAGGGGGCAGAGAGCAGGACCCTGTGCCCGGCCTTGGTCATCTTGCTCAGTTCAGCCTGGTAACCTTTACCCTTCCAGATCTCCAGAACCGTGTCCTGTGGAATCTGAGACAGTGTACAGACAGGAAACACTGGGTCACACGCTTCATCGGCCTGAGCGTATTGTGAGCGTATTGCGTATTGTATTTACTGAGCGTATTGTGAGGCGAGGTCAGGAAACGATGGGGTGAAGAGGTGGAAAAGAGATTTTTGAAAATGTCGCAAGCTGGACTCAAAATCAAAAAGCCCAAAAGAGCAACTGAAGTTAGCATCTTAACCACTAATCCACAGCTCTGAAATAAATAAAAAAAGTTATTTATGTGCATAAATGCAACATTTTGGGGCTTTTACCACTTTTATAGAGTGTATTATGAGGCAGGGACAGGAAATGATGGGGTGAAGAGGTGGAAACGAGATTTTAAAAATGTTGCAAGCTAGACAAACTCAAAATGTCCAAAAAAGCACCCGAGCTCACAGTGCTGACAAAAAAAAAAGTTTTGTTTCATTTCGCTTCAGTTTTGTTTCATATTCTGGGAGGCTGGTCTTGTGTTACGTGTACACAGACATGTTTCACCTCAAAAGTCGACTCCTGGTTGACACCTTCTGGTAAGACGTTGCTTTGCAACGATTGTGACAACAGGATTTCATGCCTGATTCTGGGCAAGAGGGCCGCGTGGAGAACATGTAATGTTACATTCTTATGTTTCTCTTAAAATAGTTATTTACTAAGTATTAGATGCAATTCCTATTGAAAAGGGGTGTAATACCAAAATAGAAAGTCCAGTGTTGTTACTCTTACCTAAAACTAAAACTACTCTAAATACATTTTTTAATAAAGTTAATTTAAATGAAAGCTGAATCTAAAACTAAAAATATTCATATTAATACAAACTATAATAGTGTATAAATCAGTCAGTCATGCAGTCATGCTGAGATAATGCTGATGTAATGCTGATGCATGTTTGTTTGATTCTCACACAGAACACACTTTCACGCTGGACTGAATTAAAATGTTAGTCAAATGATCACTGCACTGCAATCTGTTGTACTGGTTAGTGTTTTGCACTCGTGTTCTGACCCCTAAAGGCTAGGGGCCGCACGATGTAGTAGCGGGCCCAGCTGTGAGTGGGTATCGGCAGGTCAAGGTAGAAAGGAGCCGCCAGGATGACCTTTAACCCTGCTTTAGTCACCCGGCGCATCTCGCACAGGTAACATCCCTGCTTCCAGACCTCCACCACGTATTTCGATCTGGGCTAGAAGAGAAGTGTCTCGTTCCGGTTAAGCCACACGCACTGCTTTGTGAGGTTTGAAAGCAACCAGTGTAGAGCAGATTTCTACTCACTCGCTCATGGTAGTCAAACACGTCCTGCCAGACAATGGAGGTTTTGTTGAGGGCGGCAGTCATGTTCATTATACTAAAGAAGAACATAAAGAGAGACATAAAGACACAGAAAAACCATAGACACTGGGTTCACGAATGCTCTGTTTCTTATGTTTATGCAGTAAATCTGTAAAATAAACAGTTTGTTCATAATTTGATCACAAGAAAATGTATATACTAAACATTAAAACAGAATGGAATCAATGCAGAGTCACAAGTGTGCTTTTTTAATGGTTTCAAACATGGCTTAACACACATTAGAAATATTCATTTTAGAATCTGGGATTAAACTTGTTCAAATGAAACTTGAAATATTCATTCAATGTTTTAAATATATATTTAGAATTATTTATTAAAGGATAAGTTGAAGGAAAAGCAGCCAACAAGTGATGCTGTTATTCTAAACCGTAAAACATATTAATTATAAAGAATAAGTAGCTGTATCCAAACTTCGGACTTGTGGTATATGTACTGTACTTTTCAAAGGTTTTAGGTTCATTGAGATTTTTTAATACTTATATTCAGCAAGGATGCATTAAATTAATCAAAAGTGACAGTAAACATTTATAATGTTACAAAATATTTCTATTTTAAATAAATGTTGCTCTTTTTGACTTATTATTTATCAAAGATTTCTGGGGGGGAAATGCACTATGGTTTCCAGCACAACTGTTTTCAACAGCAAATCAGTTTATTAGAAAGATTTCTGAAGGATTTAAATGTAGCTTTACCGTAACAGGAATAAATGACAGTTTAGCATATATTCAAATTGAAAACAGTAATTTAAAATTGTAATAACATTTCAGAATATTACTGTTTTTAATGGTATTTTTGGTGAGCATGAGAGACAAAAAAAATTATAATAATTTACCGACCCCAAACTTTGAACGATAACGTATGTAGTTTTTTTTTTTATTTGAAACGCTCTCACAATTCTACTAACCTCTCCATATAGAATGATTCCAGTTTGGTAAAATCCGTCCCAAAGCCCATCTTTCCCATAAACTTTCGCACATTTGGATTGGACTGCCTGTTTGAGAGAATAACTTTGTTCAAATCTTCACATAAAAAAATACCACCTTTTTTGCTAATGCGGGCACCCAAAACATGTCACACTGCTTACCAGCAGGCAAAACTGACCTCATCCCCTCCTAAGTGAACATAAGAGTCAGGAAAGACATATTTCACCTCTTTCAAGAGGCGTTCCATGAACTTATAAGTGCTGTCTACCGTTGGATCGACGGGTCCGAATGAACCAGAGGGTACATCTCCCTTGTAACAAGGTGTCAAGAGGTCTGGCTGTCCTGTTAATAAAGGACAAGCATTGTTATTCGTTGTGGGGTTTTCAAATGTTCCAGTTGGTGTTTAAAAAAAAAAAAAAAAAGCAAGCATTTCTGCATTCCCAGTGATAGGTTCTATTTACAGAATCTGCTTAAACCCGCTCTTCTCTTGGTTTCGGTTTATTGCATTCACAATCTGAATACAAGTTTAGTTTTTTTTATGCTGCTCAATACACTGTAAAGTTTATGGATTGACAACCGTATTTAAATTGCGAAAAAGGTTTTTGCTCTGGTACTGAAATTAGTACTGGATATTGGTACCGAATACTGAAATTTTGGTACTGTGACAACCCTAATTCTTTAAAATTATTATTTATAATATCTGTTTTCTTTTTCTTCAAGGAGATGTGTGCAGTGTTGGCCGTAATGCATTACAAGTAACGCAAGTTGTGTAATCAGATTACTTTTTAAGTAACTAGTAAAGTAGCAAAATATCATACTTTTTAAAATAAGTAACACAAGTTACTTTGTTTTTCCATGTATTGACATTGTAAGACATTACTTTTAAAAGTAACTTTCCCCAACACTGAATGTGTTAGTGTGTTAGTGAGTGTGTGTGTGATAGTGTGTGTGTGTGTGTGTGTGTGTGTGTGTGTGTGTGTGTGTGTGTGTGTGTGTGTGTGTTAGTATGTGTGTGTGTGTGTGTGTGTGTGTGAGTGACTGTGTGTACCGTTCCCCCATGACAGAGTGTGTCCAGGCGAGTCAAACTCAGGTACGACTCTAATGCCTCTCATTCTCGCATGTTCAATCACTCTCATCACATCTGACTGCGTGTAGATATGAGTGAACGGATGAAAAGCTCCCTAGAAGAAAAAGTTATGCCAGTGTTGTTATTAGCAACTAAAACTCTTTTTTTTTTTTTATTAATAAAAAAAAAAAAATCAACTCAGCCCCTTTACCTTATTACTGAGGTCAGGAAAGGTGCGGCTCTGATACGGGAAAGAAGGATCATCCACGATGTGCCAGTGAAAGACATTGAATTTACTGTAAGCCATAGCATCCTAAGGAAAATTTAAAATTTCATTGATTTGTTTCACAATACTTAAAACATTAGCAAGGAATTAAATTGATCAGAAGCGACAGTAAAGACATGTATTATTTTACAAAAGTTTATATTTAAATAAATGCTGTATTTTCATCATTATAATAATAAAAAAATCTTGAGCTGCAAATCATCATATTAGAATGATTTCTGAAGGATCTTGTGACACTGTCTTCAGCTTTGATCACAGGAATAAATTACATTTTAAAATATTTTAAAATAGAAACACTTATTTGAAATTGTAATACTATTTTTTTATTATTACTGTATTTTTTTATCAAATAAATCATGCAGCTTTTGTGAGAAGAAGAGACTTCTTTCAAATACATTTAAAAAAATAATACCGACCCCAAACCTTTGAATGCTAGTGTTTAATAGTAAACAAATATTTTACATTTTTTTAAATATAATTTATAATAAACAGTAAATACATACCAGGGTCTTCAAAATAGCATGGAGGGGTAAATAATGCCTTGAAGTGTCCAGTAAAAGTCCTCTATATGCAAAACGTGGGAAGTCTACAATCTCTGTCTTGTTGAGAAAATACTGCATGGAAAAGTCGATTAAAAGAACATATTTAACATGCTAATATACCGCGACAATCACATGACTAAATACCATCACACAAAACTTACAGAGCCGTAATCATCCTGGTACACAAGCTGACTGAAGGACTCCAGACCTGATTTTCAGGTTTCATAAGTTGAAAACGACAAATACTGAGTTATTACTGTCAAGCAAATATGCAAAAATTGGAAAAAGCAATAAGCATAAAATGCAAGATGAGTCACACCTCTCAGAGAACCCCATACAGTCACTGATCTCAGAACAGCCTGGCCATCAGAAACACTCAGGTTATCTGCAACAACAAAACATGTTACGAAAGTCATTGGAATGTCTTAGCATATTACATAGGCTAACATATTATTTTTTGAATCTGGACAGTGTAATTACACCTTCTAATATAGCAGACTTTCTCACAAATGATTAGAGTAAATAAAATGTCAAAGGTCAGCAGGGGTTCCATCTCAAGATCACATGATCAGAAAACACTCACAGCTCTCATCTGAATCTTCATCAGGGTAGCCGTCACATCCTCTGCTTTTGACACTCACCGACACCACAAAGGGTTTTGACTCCGACCAGTAACGAAGCCCGTTTTCTGCTCAAATAAACATCAACATATCAACACACATTATTTAGAATTGCAGAATTGTTTCATTTGACTATGAAGAGCTATTTAGACGCACACAAGCTGTCTGAACCCAGTTAAAAAGTGTTACTTTAAAGGGGTGGTATGATGACCTTTTCACAAGATGTAAAATACAGTAAGTCTCTTATGTCCCCAGAGTGTGTATGTGGAGTTTTAGCTCAAAATATATAGATACACACAGATATTTTTATATAGCATGTTAAAATTGTCACTTTTTGATGGTGAGCAAAAACGCACCGTTTTTGTGTCTGTCTCTTTAAATGCAAATGAGCTGCTACTCCCGGCACAGGGGGCGGGGCTACGGAAAATTTCAAAAACGTTTAGGCTGCGTCCGAAATCGCATACTTCCCTACTATATAGTATGCGAAAAACAGTACGCGAGCAGAGTAGTATGTCCGAAATCATAGAATTCGAAAAACAGTAGGCGAAAAGTCCCCGGATGACCTACTACTTCCGGCGAGATTCTGAAGTGCGCATACGATGGACACTTTACTATCCCATGATGCCACGGGAGAGGAGTTGTTGTCGTTATATTTGAAAATGGCGGAAACCTTAGCTATGACGTTAGCTGTAACGTTAGCTATGGGCTGTAGAGACAAACACAGACACTATGCGTATCTCTATTGATTCATTCATGTTTATTTATCGATGGTAATATCACAAGCAAATAAATGGCTTTTTCCTTGCCAAAAATCAACATCTGTCATTGTTCATAGGGGTTGTGTGTGTGTTTTATGAGGTAAAATTTATGAGGTAAATAAATGTTATTTGAGAAACTCCACAAAAGCCGTGATCTGCGAGCAGCTGACCGACGCCTCCTCTTGATTGTCGGCTCGGACGACGTAAAAACGCTGATGAAAACAGAAAGCAGAACTAAAAACAGCGCGAAGTTGGTGCAGTCAGTGGAATGGGCTCTTTAAATTTTCGCACTGTTATGACAGAGCGTATGTCACGCGACAACAACATGGCGCATGTAGTACGTCCGGATTCATTCATACTACCCATATTCATACTATGTAGAACGTAATTTTTTAACGGTCGCGAAGTACGTTCTTCTTTAAATGTAGTACCTACTCACATAGTACGCGATTTCGGACGCAGCCTTAGCCTTTTATGTTCAAACCGGAGTCAGACAAAGATGGAGACTCAAGAAGAAGTGACAACATGTAGACAATCTTTCTGAATTGTTAGTTGATGAATTTATGTAGCTTATGTGTAGTTATCTTCAAGTCATTGAGTAGCATATCATGTCATGATCAGTGGCGGTCTTAACATAGAGGCATAGGCGGCTGCTTGGGGCCCCCTACCAGCGGTCGTAGTAGGGGGGCCCCCAACCAACCTCAAAAAAAAAAGAAGGGAAAAAAGCCCCCTTATCATCATTAACGCTTCAAAAGCATGGTAAATGTTATTAAAATTCTTAAGAAATACGTTGAAATGTCCAGTTCGTGGTTATCTGTCCCTACACACACCCTACTTTCACAATGAAATGGAGTAGTCCAATGGTGAGCGGCGCGAAAGATAAACGCAGAGACAGGACATATAGGCTAACGTTACATTTCGGTAAGTTGTACTTGTAGGCTATACTGTATCTTTCAACACCCGTTACACACCTATTGATCATTCGTGTTTATTTACTATTAACTAGGCTAGTGAAGAGATCGAGATGATCGGTTCACGTGTCATTTTGAACTGAGGCGCTACAGCGATCTGTCAAAACGGTATTTATTGTTTGAATTTCGTAATAAAATTGACAGAATCTGAGAGCTGAGAATTAGTTCCATATCAAAAGTCACCTTCTCTGTCTAGTCTGTCGGTGTCAGTGTCCTCTCTGCTTCGCGATTTTTCTCTGCGTGAGAAAATGGATGTGTGGCGTGCCGTGAGAGCGTGTGAAAATGGTCAATTGCGTGAGTCTCACGGTCAATGCGTGAGAGTTGGCAGCTCTGTCTGAATAACGTTACATACTGTAATATCGACCAATCAGTATTTTTCAACCGCGGAAAGAGGTCAATAAAATAGCTGGAGTAGACTACAATGTCACATAACGTTACATTTTTACCTCAGTAAAGCCATTTAATGACCATAGCACGCAAGTTGGCTAGAAAAAAATAGTATTTTATAATATATTTAGTATTAGTATATAAATGAGTATTTTGCACTATAAATATGTGCACTATATTACATATTTATTATATTTTTTTACTTATAACATTAAAATATTATAAAGTTGTTGTAGGCTAATTAAATACCGCATTAGGCCTATATTTAATTTGAGTCGTTATTTTTAACCTTTAACAATACCAGCTGACAGCTCTCTGTAGTCTATGTTTACAGCATAGGTGAGGTTTTCTTTCTGGAGAAAAATGAACATCTACTGCCTACCTAATATGTATCCAAATTGAATCAAGATCGGAATAAAACCACAAGAATTAAATTGAAATTGTAAAATGTGTATCAAGCAATAATAAAAGCAGTACGCCTATACCAATTACACCATGCTGTCAGTTGGCTAAAGTTAGGTGTAGTTAGGCTACCAAATGTTTTGACAACCACAATAGCCTACATTTATTGTGATGCAAGTGTTGTTGTTGTTTTTTTTTACATTTCATTTTGGAATAAGTATGCAGGGTTTAAAGGGGAAGTTTTTTTTTCTCCTCTCCAACCTTTACTTTCCCGTACGTAGATTAGCTTTACCTGTTGTTTATAAATGCTCAAACAGCAACATTACTAACTAAAGTAAACAACCATCCCTTTAAACAGACTGCAGAACACATAACATTTCCTTTTAAAACATGTAAAATAATTTGTATGACATACAAATTAGGCTACATTAAATGAAAGCAATACTAAATTAAATGCTATAGGGGTTTATTTGAAAGCATTAAAAGAGCAATTTCAAGTCTATACTGTTTAACTGGTTGTACTGGTTTTAGAAAGTATAAGTAATGTAATTCTTAAGAGAGAGTACCTTAATTTTATGTAATTATAGCAAGAAATTGCTTTTTAAGCGTAACTTAACCACTGATACTATACGGAAAAAAATTTGTTTCATTCATTCTCAGGCATATAAGCTAACCTGGTCCTTTTGTAAAGTCAGGGAATATGATGGAGAAGTATCTTTTGAAAGCAGCATCCAGGACGGAGCATCCACTCTGAGCTGCCGAGTCCTTTCCGTAAGTGAAGGAGAAGAGCTGAGGGCTCAGACTGTATCTGTCCGGGGACTGATGGATCTGTTGCGGCAGCGGCCAGAGTCCGCACACCGGCTCCACTGTGAGACTCACAACCACCAGCAAGAGCCAGACCCGCAGACGAGGTGACGTGCCGGGGTGAGCCATGCTGCTGTCGCTTCAGTCGTGTTTCAGTGTCCGACTGCAGGTGTGTGTGTCACTCAACACGAGAAATGCGCTGAAACTGTCAAAAACATGAGTCATGTGACAGATAGTGTTTGGTTCAGGTGACCTGAGCTGCGGCGATTCTCATTGGCTCAGCTCGAGTCACATGGTCAATTTCCGGGATAATACTAAATAAAGGAAAAGACAAGTCTAACAAGTCTCTAAACAAGACAAGAAAGAAATCAACAACAGAGAGAGGTTACATATCTATGTTGTTGAATAAGCATAAATAGATACTTTTTTTGTATGAAAATATTAAAGCGGGATGATAAAAAAGAAGATAACAAAACGATTATAAAATATTAGGCTACCTGAATTGCGGAAAATATTGAGAAAGAATTGTGAATAATTGTTTTAAAACCTTTTTTCGTTTTTAGTTTACTCTGCACTGTTATTTCATTGTATGCTTTTGGTAGGCTATTTTTGTATTTTTTTTTTATATTGCTTGTTTCTCCATGCACTATTGTTATTATACTTTGCACAAAAGCCTATCACATTACCCTACATATTATGCTATGGTATATTATATTATGCTATGCTAAATAATAGGGCTGGGTATTGACACAAATTTCACAATTCGATTCGATTTCGATTCACAAGCTTGCAATTCGATTCGATTTCGATTACGATTCGATTCAATTCAATATTGATTATTTTGGATATCAGTTACAATCAATGGCAAATTTTCTCAAGGAAATCAAATCTCTTAACTAATTCTGTAAACTATGGGAGTAGTTGTAGCCTACTAGGCTTCATTAGCCTAATATGAAGGTAATAATTAACTGTTTTGTAGCTATACAAACACTACTTCACAGTTCAGTCTTTGTAATATGTTTTAGCAATACATTTCTAACATTTATAATGTGTTTAGAATTTTTATTTTATTTTTATTGCCTTAACGGGGACTTTAAATTACACCTTTATTTATTTTTATAATAAGAAGATTATTTGAAATATAAACATTTAAATGGTGGCTGTCATAAAAACTTGCCAGATTTATTCAAATATGCATTAAATATTGAAGAACATTAAGATTATAATGCATATGTATTATGGTGCATTTATTTAGCAAAATGCTCCTCTCTAGAGTAAATTTTTCTGGCTGACTAACGAGTTTATGGTCACATGTTGTTTTTCAGAGGTAAATATGACGAAACATGACATTGATTACAAGCTGTTTAACTGACGTCTTTCCACGGTTGAAACACTGATTGAGCGAATCAATGTGACATGATACGGATTTCGATAAGTTGAACTCTATCTTTTAACACACTTTCAGATGCTCATTCATGTTTATTTCGCGCTGTAACTGGTATTATTAAGGCGGAAGAGATCAAAGCGCCCCGCACTGCTGCTTCACTTGAGCTGCGCGAGAGCGATCTCGCCACAGCGCCAAAACGGTATTTATGTATTTGAATTTCGAAAGAAAATGGACGTAATTTGAAAATTTAGACTGTTTCATATCAACAGTGACAAAGGACAAAGATTATTGGATGCGCGCTACAATGTTCCGTTCATTCAAATGAAACAGGATGACTAATCGATTCTTGAGATTTAAGAATCGATATCGGTTCGTAAAAATGAGAATCGATTAATATCGAGAAATCGATATTTATTACCCAGCCCTACTAAATAATAGGCTATTATGCTTATTTATCTTAGTTTACTCTGCAGTGTTAACCTATTTTATTTTATGCTATTGGTATTTTTGTTATTTTTTTATATTACTTATTTCTCCATAATGCACTATTGTTATTTTACTTATTATGCGCAATATCTCATTATATTAGCCTATATGTTATAGGCTATTATATTGTATATTCTTAGTTTACTCTGCGCTGTTATTTTATTTTATTTTATGCTATTGCTATTTTGGTTATTTTTTAATATTACTTGTTTCTCCATATGCACTTATTTTTCGCAAAATATCATTATGTATTAGCCTTTATATTATATTATTGGCACAATATTTTTATTACATTTTCCCTGTCACCGTTTTTGTCGTTTGTGCTGATACTGGTAAGTTGTAATGATACATAAATAATCAAATAGGCATATTTTGAAATTGAGAACTAAATGTGAGAGTCGGGTTAAAGCCTCTAGATGGCGACAGTAGACAGTCAAACAAACTCTTAAATTCTCTACACTCATACATACATAACAAAATTAAGGCATTTTAAATGGACAGGACTAATGGGATCATGTAATATTAAAGGCATTTATTATAGGAAAATGTCATCTGATTAAAGTTACACATACCACTGTCATAGCGCCTGAACTTCCCAATGAAAACATGAAACAGCTTAACTGGATTAAATTACCGCCAGTCATATATCTCCATTGTTCCATGGAAGAAAGTAAATATTACATAAAAGCATTATCCAGAATCAATATTAAAGCCTACTGTATGCTGCCAACCTAAATAGACAAAATAAACGTTAAGCTTTATATAGGCACATTTTAGAAGTCAATCAAGTCAGACTTTATGTGTTAAGTGAAACACACCAAAAATATTTCTAAAAATATATAGGCTTTTTTGGGATTTTTATCATGGTCCCCATCCACTTACATTAAATAGGACCAATAATGATGATGTTGTACACATGAAAACAAAGATATTTTATTGGAATATGGTTCATGAAGAACTTTTGGAATGTTTCCATTCCATTAGAATTTTAAATTGTTCTTCTTCTAAGAACTGTTTACTGAAGGTTCTTGGGGAACAAAAATGGTTCTTCTATGACATCGCAGAGAAAACCCCCTTTGGAACCTTTATGTTTAACACACACACACACACATTTACCCCCCTCCCCCTCTTCCCATTCTGGAAACCCCTCCCTGTGTTACCTCTTTTCACAGAATCAAGGGAACTTGATGTCTCAATCGTCGTCTACTCCCTGTTCCAGTTCTCTGGATGTCATTGGACGGAAGTGCCATACTGTACTGTGCCAAATGCCGTACTGTAGTGACAACAACTAAGTATGAGTCATCCAAATGTTACTGAAGCCCATACCAAAAATAGTTCATGCTTTGAGATTTCATCACTGTGATTAATATGCTTATAATTTTCCACGACATTCACTGTCACAACGATGAGCGGGAACCTGATGATATCTATGTCATTTATTCATTGATACATATTGTAATTTAAAGATTAGGCAATTTTGCCTTAACATTTTTTATATCAACATTATTATTATGTAATGATACCTCAATGTCTTTTCATTGTGTTTTATTTGCATTTGAACAAAACCACACCCAGTGAAACTTAGCAAACACACATACAGTTATTGAGAATTAATTTCAGGTTAAATCACTGATGAAACGCCCCAAGCTAGGTGTGTGTTGATAATTATTGTTATCAAAAATATTAGGTATTAGTGTTAGGAAGGTTCAATTCTATACATAATGTTTTTTTTTTTTTTTAATGGGGAACTTTAAAATGTTGACGCAACTGTGCTCGCCAGTATTTATCTTAGTTTCCAAATGATTACTTTCTAAACTACTTTTCAGAATTGATGAAAATTCTGGCTTCATTCTATATTCACTAGTAATTAGTCGATATAAATGCTGCTAAGCCTGTTCAAACGGTCTGTTTACTGTATCTTTACTGCTTTTATCTTAATGGCACATTGTTAGCATGGTTCACATCATTCAAGTTCATAAAATGGTTATCTCTGTCTAGATCTCTGGCCTAGTAGTTTTGTGTTTGATCTTAGGCAGTAGACGCTGCCATATAATCTGTGCTCAATGTCTTTGGTAAAAACAAATACAATATAGTCTCCACAGCAAAACTGACAACTCTTTATCAGACGTTTCAATCAATAATGTGTACATCATAATTGCAAATGCAGTGCACATGTGAATCCTAATAATTCCACAAATAGACCATCTGCTTTTATTGTGATTTATAAATTTTTTTAGCTTGTTTGTCTTGTCCATGATTTCTTGAACCTAAAAAAACTCTAAGAGTGTTCTCTTTAAAATGTACAAATGTCTAACGTCTAATGTCTTGATTATTGCAACCACAATAATCACGTGCCATAACTGGGATGGAATTCTGTGGTTATACTGAAGAAACTAGTCATTGCAGTGTCACAGGCCCCCAAAATAATGAACATTGCATTCATGAAACTCAGAACACAAAAAAACAAAACTCAGCACATAATACAAGACAAAGCAAAGCAAACAAAAAACTTCAAACACACTCGATCAAAACCAAATAAAACAAAAGCAAAACAACAAACAAACAAAAAACACAACAAAAAGCAAAACCAAATAAAACAAAAGCACAGAGAAACAAACAAAAAATAACTCAAAACACAAAAACTCACAACAAAGCAAAGAAAACAAAAACTCAAAGCAAAAAAACAACAACACAAAAGAACAAAACAGACACACAACAAAGCAAAGCAACTTAAAATAAAACCAAACTAAAACAAAAGCAAAGCAAAAAAAACAACAAAAAAAACAAGACAACACAAAGCAAAGCAAGAATAAAACAAAAACACACACAGCAAAACAAAGCAAAGCAAAACAAAACAACAAAATAATACAAACAAATAGCTTTACTCGTTTAAAAATGACAAAGAAACCTTTACCATTAGGAATGTTCTATTTACTTTTAGATTTGAATCACACTGGCAAATTATCATTTTGTTAAAGCAGTAGTTTATACATTTCAAATAGTGTCTTTATGCTTTGTGACAGTAGTTTATATTAGCGTAATTGATCTACAGTACACGTTTCACAGGGCATATTCATATTCGAGAGTTGTCAGACTCCACATCTAAGGTGCATTAAGGAGGTACAAAAGTTGAAAATGCTTTATAGGGAAGGGCAAGTGATTCTGTCTTTGGCTGAATGACACCTTTGACGCCTGCCCTGGCCTGAGGAAATATTGAAAATATTCACCTTTACTTCTCCAAGTGACTCACAGAAGTTCAGTACTTACTGTATGCTGTCATCATTAGTGGATGCCACCCCACTGAAACACGGATTGTCTTATAAGAGTGATCCAATAATGGCATGAGCATTGGAAGACTTTAATTAAAATATTTCACTCTATGTCCAAACTAAAAATCGCCAGTGGTGATTCACAGACTGAAAGTTAGTTGGATAAGGTTATATATTTATTTAGCATTAAATTGAACAAAAGTTTCAGTCAAGACATTTATAATGTTACAAAATATTTCTATGTACGTATGTTGCTTTGTCACACTAACATAATGTACAGATGTAGAGGTATTTAAAGGTCAGCCAGGTTTAAAATTGGTGATTAGTATAAGTTTATCTAGCTGGTCATTGCCTAAACTGTAAAAAAAAATGGTAATTTTAACTGTAAAGGACTGTAAAAATGTGACTGTAAAAACCTGTTAATCGTAAGTTATATATGGGGGAAAATGTAAATAGACCTAACCTTACATTTCATGTAATTTTACAGTGAAGTACTGTTTTAGACGTAAAAAAATAGCATATAGCAATAATTTGTGAAAAGCCTTAAACTGACATTACCAGAATTCCCTGCGTGACACATCACATCTGATGGTTTTTCATTTTAAAATGTATTATTCTACTTTTTCTTGTCAGTTTTATGTTACATCACATTCTAAAAAATGCTAGGTTGTTTCATGTTTTTGGTCAAATATGTTGGTTTAAATTAGATTAACTTAAACCAATGGATTGGGTTTGTCCATATTTGACCCAAACATGAGTTGAAACAACCCAGTATTTGTGTGTGCACCATCTACATTAGTATTTACATCAGTTAGTGGAAACAAATCATCATGTGGTTTTCTCTTTACCACACAATAATAAAAAATATATATATATATTCATGATTTATTATCTCAACTGTTTTTCTTTTGTCAAATCAACTTAGATAATGTGGTTTAGGAAGGCTAACATAATATTGTGAGATTCTGGTGATTAAACCAATCTCCTTCATTGTAGTAACTTAGTAACTATATCTAACTTAATTTCAATGAACTCAAAATTTGAAGGCAACAACTTACTTTTTTTAAGTTAAACCAAACAACATTTTTCTGGCATCCACAACTGCCTGTTTTTTTATTATTATTATTTATTTTTGTGAAACTGTATTTTTTTTAGGTTTTACCCTGCTCACGCCTTGCCTGATGTCTGCATCACACCTACACTTACACAACTACACCCATTTTGTCTCTTTCTCTGCATGTCTGTCTGTCACCTAATCGCACACACACAAACTCTCACACACACACACCTCCTTTAATTCAGGGGATTGGTAACCACAATAGTGATCATGAATACACGCACATGTACTGTGATAAGGGTGTTGCCACTGCCGATTCTATATCTTCTTGTCTCTCAGTGACATCTGTCAGATTTTATCAAGCGAACTGTGAGAGAGATCAATAAATATAGGCTACAGCCCAACAACATTTTCTCAGCACTGGAACTATATTCACTAAATCCTGCTGATTGGTGAGAACAAAGATTGGTGAGTACAAGATAAAAACAAACACTTTCTATTTGTTTTCAGCATTCAATCTTTTTAATAGGCCTTAATTGTCGTCTTATGAACTAGCATGATTCAGTTTTGTAGTACAGAAATCTAGTATCACAGACAGTGACTCAGTGACTGATGATGGGCTTGATAACGTTGTGAGGAAAGTTACAAATGAAGCATATTTTTTACAAATGATGACACTTCCAATGAAATGTCCTGCTATGACCATCTGCATTAAGAAATAGGTCTATAAATATAATTTTGTTAAATGACACAGAACTGCAAATAATTATAGGCTATATGGAGTTTCTTTGTTAAATCTAAATCTAATTTCAAATCTAAAGCTAAATCGAGTTTATGCCATTGGTAAAATTCAGTTGGAAAGTAGGCTATCTATAGCCTATCGTTATTTTCCATCCGATAGTTTATATAAGTGCTTGAGCATGCATGAGTTTCATAGAAAGCAAAGGCTCGTTACGTTTGAGATGAAGAAAAATGATCGTCATCGAAAACAGCATAACCTCCCGCGTTTACTTTTAAGGCTTCTCTCGTTGCTAGGCGACGATACAACAACAACAACCTGTTCAAACGGAGACACACGTCACCTGCCATAGACCACTGATCTATACAGACACATAGATATATACACACACATAGTGTATATATCTGAGCCCCAAGCAGCACACGAACCGTTGACGTACGCTCCAGCGGCCAATAGGGCGTTTATGTATGCATTTATTATATACCTATGTCAACAAGATGACATCAAGCTGCTAGACGAACGAATCAAAATGTATTTATTTAAGTAAATGAAAGTATGCTGTATTCGCGAAAAAACGTGTCATGTTATTTAATTTCATGTTACTTTTCAAACCTAAAAATAGTTATTATTATTTTCATGATTCAAACATTTGTATAATTTATTTCTAAATACAGTAGCTAATGAAAAAAAAAAAACTCATTCTCGTTACTGGAAAAGAATTAGGCCTATTGATATAGCCCACTATTAACACAATCATTTGCACTGTAAAAAACTTTAAGTTTAGCCTACTTGGATGTTTAAGCCATTTCAACTTAAATTACATGAAACTGATTTTTTTTTTAAAGTTGAAAATTGTGTAATGTAAAAAAATATGTTGTCATAACTTATTGATCATATAATTTTTTTACACTGACATTGTAGTATTTGGTGTACAGTCCATGTTATGCTATTTTATATATATTCTCAGTTTGTGTAAATCTACTTAGGGTTCAGAGTATTTATTTTTATTTATTTTTCACACATGTCTACAATTATGTGGTTTTGATTTAATAATACAGTGTATAGCCTACTTTTGTCTTGATATTCCCCTGAAAAAAATGGAAGTGAAATGTGACAACATCCCCCATTGTAACATGACCATATGACAGCTTAAAATGCTATCTGATCTAATAAAAAATAATATGCAAGACAAACTAAATACAATTATTCACTTTTTCATATAAAATATGGCAATTTTTAATAACTAAAAATAAAATAAATTTTGAGTTTGACAACGAACACACAGCAAAAAACACAGCTATACAAAATAGTTCAAAGCATAATACTAATTAATAATTTCTGAACATTGACTCCCAGTCTTTATTCACCTTTTTCTCAATAGAATTCATAAAAGTAGGCAATAGAATAGAATAGCATAGTTCTAATAGGGCCTGCACAACTGGGATTTAAACCCTGCTATAACTTCTGCTAGTTAGCGAAGCATTAACCATCAACCGTTAAATAACATATTGGAGATTAAAATAAACACTAAAAATAGAGATGAAAAATTTACATAAGTAAGTAATGTACCTATCTTCCAAAGATTTCTGAATTTACCCCCCCCCCCCAAAAAAAATTCTCTTTAGGCTATATTGTGTTCATATGGCAACTGGTAAATTGTGTTAGCTCATGAGAGTACCTGGCTCAGGTAACCGATGACTCACCTAAGCCCCGCCCACTTTAAATCCCACCTGCGAAAAAGCCACAGAGTTCAGATCAAACGTCAGTAGTGAGTCGCCTCACAGTTCCAGCATCAGCGCAGAGAAGCACAAGCTGACTAACCGAAGACTCCTTTATTGCGGGGATCTATCTTTTTCCACTCTGTCTGGTGGGACTGTAACTTTTCAGCTCGGTACCATCGTCGC
This sequence comes from Semotilus atromaculatus, assembly GCA_031834385.1. Lineage (NCBI taxonomy): Eukaryota > Metazoa > Chordata > Actinopteri > Cypriniformes > Leuciscidae > Semotilus > Semotilus atromaculatus. The sequence goes on along the minus strand of JAULUF010000027.1, from coordinate 7,053,129 downwards.
TTCGCAATGAGTGTGAGCGTGACCACGGATAACGTCTTTCTGACGGCATTGCAGCCCAATACGACCGTCAGTACTTACGCGGTCCCGTCCGAAACCGAGCTCGCGCACGGCGGGACTCACGCAAAGGATGAGGCGAGATTTAAGCGCGTGCACCAGCAGGTGACCATGAGACTGGCGGAGAAGTCCACGCTTCCGCGCCAGAACGGATCCTCGTCACAATACGCAGCCTCAGGTGTGTCCCCGTGCGCTTTGATCTTGTAATACAGCTACAAAACACAAAAGCCTTTGAATTATTAATCTGCTCATCATCTGACTTTGTGCTTTGCTTTGACTTTGTACAGTATGCGGTTTCATTTAACAATGATCCGGAGTTGAATTTCATCTTTTTTTTGGCTTATCCTTGAACTTGATTTGATTTCAAAAGCAAGTGCATTATTATTAAATTCACAGGCACAGGATGTACTGTGTTGTTTACACTTAAGAAAACTGTAGTAAAAAAAGAAAGAAAAAAAGTTAGGCTATATATGATCAATAATTTGTATTTTAGTAATTGATTTTTGCCTTTAAAATAGCCTTAGATGCGGATAGCATTACATAAAACGACCTATCTATATGATCAATAAGTTATGACAGCACATGTTTTTTTACTTTGCTTGAACTCAATCAAAATAAGTTAAGCGAATTTTAACCATTTTTATACGTTATACAAGATTCAACTCAAAGTCAGTTTAGTGTAATTTAATTTGAAATGACTTAAACACCCAATTTGATTGTACCTAATTTAAGACGGCAACTTATTTTTTACAGTGTATGCAAAACATAAAAATATTTATGAGACAAAACTGCCTGTTGCAAAACTGTGGTCACATGATTTCTGTTATTTGGATATAATGAGTACACTGACAAAACATCACAGCATTTGTACATAATGCATTTCATGACTAAGTTGAACGTACCCTTAAGCTAAACGAAGTTGAATGTAGGCTACCTTTGTTTCAGTTGATATAAAAAAAAAACAGTGTCATAAATGGTGGTTTGTTCACATCAGGCGTGGTAGATTAAGTTTACACCATTGTTCTTGAACATGGCGTTTAAAATGAAGGGGATAAAATAGGGTGGGAAAGTTTTGAATTCATAAAAAATTTTCTGCATCAATTAGAATGGATTTAAGCAAAGGTTTTTACAAAAAGGACAAATAAGTGCCACTTGCAGAGCAAACAGAAATAGAATACTTCTGGTCTGGTGTGAATAATTTACAGGAGCGAGTTGAGCAAGGTTCAAGTGTAATCTCAGTTCCTGTTATAAGTGAGAGTGATCGTTTCAAAGCTCTCCTTTGAAAAATCCCAACCCACGCAAAACAAAAAAGTGCTTAGCATTGCACAAAAGGCAGGTTATTTGGTGCCGTCAGTCATAATGCCGTGAATATCAATTGGCATGACGGAAAAGCCAAAGAATTAAACCTGAGAATTTTGCTTTCTCAATGTAGAAAGCCAAACTCATTGTTTCAGTCCACAACCTTAGTGAAACTATATGAATACACCCAAACTTCATTACACAGTTGTGTGTATACCATCCATTGAATGCACTCAAACGCATTTAAGAATTTGTGGTTGATTTAAGTGGTTGAATTCCTGGCTTTATGAAGGTCTGCCGCAGCTATTTTCAGGGTTTAACCTCTGGTTCTTAGCGGATACATTAACCAGCGGACCCCTGGTTTATGAGGTACCTGCATTTTGACAAGTTCGAACAGCCTAGCATATTACTGTTACTGGCCCAAGGCTTCCAGGAGGACGTCTTGAGAATGTCTGAACAAGATCTGACGAAGGCGAATACCAAGCATATGCTACGACTTAGAGAGAAGCGTTTTTTTTTTTAGAGATGTATTTCAAGTGGATTGTTTTAAAACAATGCATTTTGAACATTAAAAATGTGACTTCTGGTGCAAATAACTTATTATTAGTTATTTGTGTTTAATTTAGATATGCAATGCACTAGGGCAGGGCGAGGCAGGGTGTGTGTTTTTTGGGTAGGGACATTGGGAGTGTCCCAGTCATCAGACCGGTTCTGTCTATTCCGCTGCTGTAGTCTACAACTCACTCTACACTTATTCACTCATCAAACGCTTATACCACTCCCAAATTCGCGTTCTCATACGCGTGTACATGCATGCCCATAGATCCAACCCCATCTGTTCCTGAGCCAGAACAAAAAAAAAAGTGTTTGTTGTAAACTTGCACTTCAGTGTTTTGTGTAACTCTACAAGTTTGCCTTTTCCATGATCATTTGATACTTGCAGTGTCACCAAGTGCATACGCTGAGCACTCTGACTCAGCTGTAAAGTTACAGACTTTATGTCTTTACGAGGCATGAATCTACTGCTCTACATTTTGAACGTCTGTAACTTATTTCCCACTGTTAACAACATACACAGACTGTTATGCTATCCGTTCAAACAAGACTTGCAAACGTACATACAATGGTGTCATAAACCTGACAACAAGGAAGCAAACAAACTAACAAAGAACTATTGTGCAAGTTTACAAAGTAGATGTACAAACTTATGCACATTGGTATCAAAAACATGAAACAAAACAAAGTTGTTTGTTTAATTCGAGCAGGCGTGCATGTTTACGTGCAAAAAGCTGTCGTAAACTTTACTAAATTTAAATACAAAACCAATTTGTTTATTTAACTGTTCAATGAAAGAACAAACATGCATGTTTACATAAAGACGTGCATACAAAGCTGCCGTAAACATGACTAAAGTGAATCAGAACGCATTTGTTTAAGTTCCATCAAAGAAAAAAATGCATGTTTGTGTACAAACTAGCGGACAAAGGCGTCATAAACATGTTTAAAGGGAAACAAAACAACAAAGTTGTTTGTTTAATTGTTGTATTAAAGAATCTGCATGCATGTTTACAATACTCAATGCTTACAAAAGCTTTGTTGTGTGGATGGTTAATAACTTTATGAAACAAAAGCTTTTCATCAGTTGAATCTAGCTGATTCTTTTTGTCAATGCTGCCTGATTGGTCATATTGTTTTGGAGAAAATGTTTTTTTTGTTTGTTTTTTTTATTAAAGGAAAATAAGAGCCAAACCATTTAGAGATCAGAAGTGCAAGAATTGCTGATCAAATGCAATCTTTTTAGAATGAGGATCTGTGGTTTAATTTTAGCTGGTTTTAATAGCTTCAGTCTACACCAACTGGGTAATTTAATGCCAAGTTAAGATCATGAGTTTTATTTTCTTGATTAAAATACACTGTAGCTAAGCTGTGTGTGTGACGCTTGTGTTCAGAAACTTGTAGAATGTAATAACACATTGAGATAGTTCACTGGGAGCATAACAGTTTTCACAGTCAAAAATACCCATTCCGATGAACATTTCTATTCATTCTCTGTATTTTTCTTCTCTTAGAGTCTGGGGATCATTCAACCATGACAAAATATTCAACAATGAGCCAAACCTTCACCCCAAATTTCAGCTCTAAATCCTATTCCTCCAGCAAACCAATGGTAAGCTTCTTCCCACTTATAAGCATACTTTATCGTTGTTTGCTTGTTTGAAAGACATATCGCACATTGAGCTAAAGTTAAAGAAATCTTTTCTGTGTGTGACTGTATGGACGTGTATCTTGTCCAGATTTTTAAAATGAGTAATGGAGATTGTTAGTTAGGTGTGATATTTCACAGGCCAGCTCTACTCAACAACCTCATATGAAAAGTCACAAGCTTACAAAGCTATAAGCGTCACTTTCGGTAATTTTCTTATTGAGTAATACTGTTTAAATTTGGCCTGTCAATTTATTGTATTAAAAATAAATTAAATGTACGCGTCACGCTTTATATTGGGTTTCTTTAAATACTCTCATGTTGTTTTGTTAAACACTCTTGCTGCTATTGAGGTGGGATACGGGTAATGTTAGGGACAGGTTTGGTGGTATGGTTCAGTTTAGGGGTGGGATAAGGTGTAAAGGAATGATCAACCATCAATAATTCAAACTTAAAATATCCCCCTAATGGTTTTGCACTTATCATATTTTTGAATTATCTTAATTTTGGGGCCTTTCTCCAAAAATATCAATGTGATTAAAGGGTTAGTTCAGCCAAAAATGTTACTCACAGTTACTCACTCTCATGTCGTTCCAAAACCCATAATACATTCGTTCATTTTCAGAACACAAATGAAGATATTTTCATGAAATCTGAGAGCTACACATCTACTAATTTCAAGTCAAGTCACCTTCATTTTTTATAGCGCTTTTTACAATCCAGATTGTTTCAAAGCAGCTTTACAGTGATAATATGTAAATTAATGCAAGAAAGATTGTTTTTGGATGGACATCAGCTCTAGAAGAAAGTCATTGTCCAGTTTAAGTTAGTTTTCGATTGATTCATTTCCGTTTTAAAAAATCATTCATTATTAACTTGTTTACACGACACCGTTTTCAACTGAAAACAGAAAACTTTTAATGCGTTCTTGTCGTTCAATTACACGACAACGGTTTCTTGGTGGCCTGAGAATGCAAACTTTCAAGTAGGTTTCAAAGTGCACGTTTTTGAAAACGAGTTTTGAAAGCGATATCATCCCTGTTTAAACTCCACAAACGTGAATCTGTGACAACGGTGAAGGCGTGCACATGGGTATTGCGTGTTTACTCTATAGGCATGCGCGTTTGAATGCATATGTGCGCGGGCGCGTAGTCTTTCTTTACAAAGTGACATTGCCAATTACTTGTCTGGCATGCGTAATACAGCTTTTTTTAGTCGTTTTTTATCCGTGTGAATGGGAATCATTTCGATAATGTGTTATCTCTACAGAGGAAATAACTTTTGTCGTGTCGATGAGGCCTTCGCAGGGGATAGTCTAGTTGACACGGTCGCTGCTGACACTTCAGTGCTAAGTTGTAGTCTTGTTCAGGCACAGGTCCACCATCTGATCTGGATACGGCTGAGTACAGTAAACCTCGGGATAAACAGAGAGACTAATATTAGCGTAGATGGCATTTTTTTTATTACGTTACAAGTACATCAGGTGTTATGGGAAGTGTTCCCAGTCCCAGACCTAATTTATGCACATTTTACATGATTTGAATAATAGTATAATGTAATGTGTATGCCAGGTTAAAGAGATGTGGTTTTAGTCTAGATTTAAACTGACAGAGAGTGTCTGTTTCTCGAACAATGCTAAGAAGACTATTCCAAAGGTCCTTAATATGAAAAAAGATCTACCACCTGCAGCTGATTTTGATATTCTAGGTATTATCAACATGGCCAGAATTGAGACCGCAATAGACGTTAAGGACTATAATGCGTTTAGAGCACATAAAATTTAGGTTAAACCCTTGGTGTCACATGGATTACTTTATTGATGTCTTTACTACCTTTCTGGGGCTTGAAAGTGGTAGTTGCTTCATTAAATAGATCTTCATTTGTGTTCTGAAGACGAACGAAGATGGAGAATGTCTTGCAGGTTTGAAACAACATAAGGGGAAATAATGAATGACAGAATAATTTTTTTGGGATGAACCAACCCTTTCATATAATTTGTATTGATTAATTAATCAACATATGTAATTCGATAACATTTCAAATGAGTCGATAGCTATAGTTGATATCGTTTTAGAAATTCAATATTCAACTTTTTCTCATTTCTGTTAGGCCCAGCGTCCATCCCAGTACTCTAGTGGTGGTTTCTCATCCCGCTCTGCCATTGATTTCGCCCCAAGAGCCAAAATGAGTTACACAGCAGGAGGTGGCGGAGGAGGTGGCGGAGGCGGGGCATTTTACCAGGAAGAGGTCGTGGGCGGCGGTTACCCGGGTGGCGGTTACCAAGCTGGCGGTTATCAAGCTGGCGGTTATCAAGCTGGTGGTTACCAAGCTGGCGGTTACCAAACTGCCGGATACCAAGCTGGCGATGGCCCAGTTCAACTGCAGCAGGTCGGTGCAATGACTCGTTCCTTCAGCCGAATGGGGGGCGACCCAGAGACTATGTCGATGCATTCCATGCGTGTGGCACCCATGCCACGCCAGGTTACTTCTTGGGTGGGACAGGATGACAGCGACAGCAGCCTATTTTCCGAACGTGATGCCACTTATACACAACAGGCTTCCGTGAGCAACGGCTTTGGTGCCAAAACCTTCCCACGCCCGTCCATGTACGCCACCTCTAGAGTGAACGGATTTGAAAGCGGACAGCAGCAGGTCAGCTCCATGACGCTACCGGCCATGAAGCGCTCCCTCAGCAGGACGCTCGACACTGGCGGCGGAGGGGGCATGGACCAGGAGGTCTACGTCAGCCGGCAGTCCTCCTACAAAGGCCCCGCCCACCGCACCATCAACCGAATCAACAATCGGCAAACGAGTCGCATGTCCAATGTCTCATCATCCGGCATGTACGGAAGTGTTGGAGGATTCAGTGGCTCCCAGGGCAACATGGCGCTGGTGCAGCAGGGAAGGCTGTCACGTGCCGGCTCCGTTAGGAGTATGCATAGTGTTGGGAGAGGCAAGGATGTGTTTGATGGCATGGATTTCTCTGGAAGCATGGGCAATCTAAGCGGGTAAGAACACGTACCTTAGGTGTTTGAAAATATCGAAACTAGCGAAATAGCGAATCATCCCAAACAAGTCAAGGCAAGGAAGAATTTATGGAAGCACGTAGTGACACATTTTCTCTTCGATATGGTGACGTACAGCTGAGTAAAATGGTTTATCTTGAAAAATTGAGTGTGGGACATGGTTCAATCCTTCAGTTGTTCATTGAATAGAGGCAGGTCTGAATGCAAGCTTGCAGTCGATTGTAAAAAAAAAAAAAAAAAAACCGGTGGAGCCAAGTGGATAAAATGGTATACGTCACCAGAAAGTCTGTCGAATCACAGGAAGATCGGCTTACAGTATTTTGATTCAAAATTACAGTATTTAGAAAATGAAACACATATTCACAATAAGATCAATAACATGTATGTAAAAAATGGATTGGGTGAATTTGCTTTTTAATCAGAATTTAAGGGTTGTTGTCAGGCACAATGCAAAGCAGAGATTTAAAAAAAAAAAAAATTACAGTTGCCGAGCATCGTCTAAGCTTGCTGAATTTAATGTAGAATTACATTGAATGATTTTATTGTTTTGAGGGGTTTTTTCACATAAAGTTTGTGTGCTAACACCAGGCTTCATTATGAACAATCTTATATTTTGGTTTGTCTCCATCAAGTTAATGATTACAAAATGATAACATAATCTAGTTAAAGTCATTTGAAAAATAATTTAAAAAAACTCCAGGAGACGGATTAAAATTTCATTTACTGGATTATATAAAAAAGAAAAACTCATGGTACCATAGTAAAAATAAAAATAATAAAAAAAATTGAATACCCCAGATAAGAAAAAATGTAAGATATGCTGCTCATTTAACAGCAATAACTATTAACTAAGGGTGTCTAGTATCAAAACATCAGGAAATTGTCTTTTAAATTACTTTAAAGATGTAAGCAAAAGTAGTATGCTAGCACCATTAGCATAAAGCACCACTAGAGTAAAACGCCACTTAAAAGTAGGCCTAATTGCTTAGAATGCACAAATAACATGTGTCCAACCACAAATTACATGTCTTACCAAACGCTTCCTTATTACTGTCGGTCAAAAATTCCCTGAATTATGTAGCATAGCTATAGTCGAGCCACACTTTGTTTTACAACAAACACATATTACTGTTTGCTAATTAGCCTGTTAGCTATTCTCGTTAAAATACTTAGCTAGGTGTGCAAGTATGGCTAACAGTGATTACCCACAGTGAGTGCAGCACTGACCTTTGAAGCAAAAAATTATTCATACTTTGCTTTAACAGCCTGAGCACCACCCACACTTATCTTATCTGTCCTTGTTGCGCTAACACTGTGTGTGTGTGTGTGTGTGTGTGTGTGTGTGTGTGTGTGTGTTTTTGATGTTGCCCAGCCCTGCTTATATGTGTGTAAAAAGTGAAGAGCGAGTGTGTTGTGCAGGCACACCCAAACCAGTCGAGCCACCTCACACTTCACCCTGGGAAAAAAACACACACACACACACACACACTTCCTAGCACTCCAGCGACATGCACCAGCACACACAAACACACGTAGAGGAATGTCCTCTTAAGCAAAATATTTTTCAAATAATGCTGATTATTAAAATGGAAGTAGTTCTAGTTAAGTTCTAGTTTTTTTAACAATATTTGGAAACATTGAGAAGAGCGTTGACAAGAAATTATGGGTAGAAGAATTGGGAACATGGTTGGGAAACTTGGATTCAAACTCAAATTTCCTACATAAGCTCCAGAGCTCATTGCTAAAGTTCACATGCTAACAAAAACATGTTCTAAGAACATTTTGCTAACATTCCCATTAAGTGTCTGAACGTCCAAACATACAGTTTTTAAAAATGTATGTGAATTTTTTTATGTGAACATTAAGGGGACATTCCATTTTATCCCTCTTCAAACATAATGGGAATGTTACTTTATAATGTTCTGAACATTCTGAAACAAGAGGTAACAAAAATTCCAACGAAAACATTTCAGAAAAAAAACAAACACTCAATGAACGATGTTCAAATAACATTTCTTCAAAGCCCAGATATCTTTGAACAAATATTCTATTATCGTTACTGGAAGAACATTGGTTCAGAACTTTACGAGAACCTTGCCAGAATGTTAGCTTCTAGAAACTTCCCTGTTAGCTGGGTAAAATTGAAAAGTCCTTGAAGAAAACCTACTGTATGAATATATACAGCTAAGCAATATCATCATCTTTACAGGACAAATGTACTAAATAAATGTTCCATTTTTTTTTTGTAAAGAATGGACCAATTGGACATGCCTACTGCCATTAACTATCTTGATCAGCCCGATCCTGACCTTCAGATGTTGGGAGCTGCCTACATCCAACATGAGTGTTATCATAATAAAGACGCAAAGAAACAGGTATGCAATTGCTTTTCATCTGAAGAAACATTCAACTGAAATGTGTAACTGTGTCTCCGATTTGAGTAGACTGTCTGTGTTTCTTTCAGGTGAACCAGTTGAAGGGAATTCCTCGTCTGGTGCAGTTGTTCACCAGTGAGAACCAAGAGGTGCAGCGCTACGCGACCGGCGCCACCAGGAACCTCATCTATGAGAACATGGATAACAAAGTGGCCCTTATTGAAGCCCGCGGGATCCCCAAGCTCATAGAGGCCTTAAAAGAAGACGACGACGAACTCCGCAAGAACATCACAGGTGGGCGTTTCACTCATGTTGTTCTAGTTCAATTTACTGCCATTATAATTGCCATTGGAACACGTGTTTTTCATTATTGTGACCTTATTGTGACCTGGTATTAAGATGCGTTTTGGTTGATCTGATCACAAGTAGACGAGGGAGACACACACATTTACACCTGTTGTTTTAATCCATCTCTTTTGTCCACTTTCAACCACTTCTGTCCTGATTTCTTCAAGGGAAGGGACTGAGTGGGTAAATGTATGGGTTTTTACAGATCTTTTGATCTAATGTACAAAATAAGCTTGCGAAATGTACACATGAATGCACACAGAGTCTGGCTTAAATCCTGTCTGGCTAGTGCGCTTCCCATAATGTTTACGCGTTAGGTCAGTAGACGGAGAGAAGACGGTCTTTTGTGGCGAGTCGAACGCATTCGTTTCGACCACATGAGCGTTTACACTACGAAAGCAATCCGGTCGAATGTGTTTTCTACTACCGCTGGAAGTGGTTGAAAGTGGGCAAGCTCAAAACGGTTTAGACCCCGTTTACACCTGTCTACTTGTGATCCGATCAACCAAAACGCATTTTAAAACCAGGATTTAAACAGGGCCTATGACGCAAACGTTTTCACCTGTGCCTTTTAAAGTGAATTTGATTTCTTGGGCTGCATAACAAAGCTTAATTTTACCACGAGAAGACTAAATGTGCGGTCAAATTCACTGTTATTCGACAAGGTTTGCCGTCAAAATCCGATCATTTCATTAGGATGACTTTTACTAATCTAAGCGATCAGGAATTTCGCTTAAGGATGAAAGATTTCGTCATGCAGATTTCGCAATGGGTTCAAGTTGGGCACATGGATTGATCTCAGTTTATCAGCCTCTTGTTTCACATCCTCTTTTACAACAGGCCAGAATAAAAAATACTCTGTATAACTTTAGTTTAGGGTCCAATTCTCACTACTAACTAGTTGCTTATTAGCATGAATATTACTAGGGTATTGGCTGGTTATTAGTACTTGTAAAGCACATATAAATGCCTTATTCTGCATGACCATATTCTACATTTCTAATCCTACCCAATACTTAAACTTAATTACCTTACTAACTATTAATAAGCAGTAATTAGGAGTTTATTGAGGCAAAAGTCATTAAGAGAGAGAATCTAAAGTGTGACCAAATACTTCATGTAGAGTTAAAGGGATAGTTCACCTAAAAATTAAGTTCTTGGTTTGCACCACTTTATTTACGAAATATGAATCTCCAACATTAATCTGCAAATATTGATCTCTAAAAGACCTTCATTTGTGTTCCGAAGACGAACGAAAGTCTTACGGGTTTGAAATGACACGAGGGTGAGTAAATGATGACAGGCATTGGGTGTCTTTGGGTGAACTTTCCTTTCATTGTGCAATCACATGATTCATAAGTGAAATTTGAGAAATGCTGCAGGGAAAAAAGGTCCATTGTCTAATAGTGTAGCGATGTATGAAGCGCAGCTCACACACAGAAGTCACTTTCGAACAGGTTTTTTCTAAGTCAGTTCAGATGCGTGTGTATATGTATGGCGTTGACCGATCGTTGCATCAAACTGCATTAATTATTGTTCGGCGTTGTCTCGACATGTGCCGTGGAATGAGCGGACTCCTGTTGCGCGAGTCATGTTTGTGCCAGTGCTTACGGCTCTGTGCGTGTCTGGATGTGCAGGAACCTCAATAAACATGCGTCTATGAGAACACCACTACTGAACATGGGGGCTTTTAGGAGGATGTAAATCATTTACATGCAATTTCAAATTGTGATTTTTGATTTATTTCCCTGTTTTTTTCTCTTTTGTTTGTTTCCTTATCAAATTCTTATCTATTTCCCATGGCACTTTCCCATGCTCTTTTCCTCTTTATCTGTCTCCCTCCTGCTCTCATTCTCTGTAGGTATTCTGTGGAATCTGTCCTCTAAGGATAACCTGAAAGAAAAGTTGGCACGGGAAGCTCTTCCCGATTTGACCGAGACAATTCTGATTCCCCTCTCTGGCACTGGGGACCGGGAGATCATTGAGCTATCCCCCTCAGAGTCCGACATCTTCAACAACACCACTGGCTGTCTCAGGTACACACACGTGCACACACACACACACACACACGCACACACTTTTTTGAGTTCCCCTTTACTACTTCCTGTTCCTATAGGAACTTCATCAAACTTCAGTGAATGAAAATCCCCTCTAGGCACATCACTGCTAGGAAACCTGAGAACAAGAACACTTAAGAGTCATGTTTCAAATCCCAACCCAAAAAGAAATTATATTTTAGGAAATTATAGAAAATTAAGCCTGTTTTAGGACTGTTATTTTTTTAGAACATTGTTATAAAAAAAAAACAATATATATATTATTTTTTTAGGAAAAGCCTGTTTTTTTTAGGATTGGGTTATACTTTATTTTAAGGTGACAGTTACTCAAATAAGTAATATTAATTAACTACATGTACTTACTATAGAGGTACAGTTAGGCTTTGTTTTAGGGTTAGTTAATTGTAATTATGTATAATGTACTGTTATTACTATAGTAAGTAATTGTAGTAATTAATAACTACTTCACCTTAAAAAAATGTGTTTGTTTTTTATTACAGAAAATAAAGCAGATTTTTAGGACTGTTATTTTTAGAAAATGAATTTCCTATTTTTATTTTTGAAAATATACTTTAGTTGAGAGAATGTAACAAAACTCACCACTGAGAACAATTGTGACTACAAAATATATACTGTATGTAGCAAGCAGGGTGTGTCAGAGAATATATAACACATAATATATCATTTGTTTTATTTTTTTCTCCCTTTTTGACTTTGGGTGAAACAAAATGCGTTTTCTTGAGATTCAGCCTTTTATATATGCCTCTGCTTCCTTGTACAGGAACTTGAGCTCAGTGAACGAGGTGACCAGAAAACAGATGAGAGAGACCAATGGCCTTATAGAGGCTCTGGTTGGCTATCTTAAGAAATCCTTGCCGGACCCTATAGTGAATGAGAAGGTAATTGTGTAACACACACTTTTACTTTCTGCCTTTGTTGGTTGACTCTGCTTGCAAATGGTGTGTTTACATGGCCGTTCACGTGTGTGTTCCTCTTTCAGGGTGTGGAGAACGCGGTGTGTGTGTTGAGGAATCTGTCCTATCAGCTGTACAGTGAGATTCCCAGCGTGGCTCTGGTGCGGTTGGATGGTCCCAGCCGAGCTCAGGGCTCTTCAAAAGGAGAACCTATCGGCTGCTTCACCCCTAACAGCAAGAAGGCCAAAAACGTAAGGAAGAAGCTCCTTTCAATTTCCTTTTTCCTATTTCAAAAACTACAGCTTAATCTCATATTTAATTTTTTACTTCCAGAGTCAAAATCAGGACCTCGGCACATTTACAGAAGTGTCGCGGCAGCCCAAAGACATGGAGTGGCTCTGGCACCCTTCTATAGTGGAAATTTACAATCAGGTGCTTCAGCGCTGCGATGAAAACACGACCACACGAGAGGCCGCGGCCGGAGCCCTGCAGAACATCACTGCCGGAGAGAGGAGGGTAAGACATTTACCTCACGTCATCAGTTGTGTTGGCTCCAGCTACCCAGAATATGTGAGAAACTTGCTAGAAATGCCTTAGCTTTTATCCAAAACATCTTAGCCGGGCATCCAGGGGTGTAACGGTTCAAATTTTCAAACGGTTCAGGTTTTTATCACAGTTTTAGGGTCAAAGTTTTCGGTACGGTTCGGTATGTGCAATGTGCAGGGGGACAAAGGACTACTGTCAAATAAAAATAAAGAACACAAGAACAAATAATCAAACTACAAACAACAGCACAAATAAATACAATAGAGCAAAGATACAAAATAAAAATAAACTGCTTTTCAGGTTTGTAGTTTTCAGAAATTGAATAAAGTAATCCAATGTAAAATTACACTTCATATAATCTTCACTGTATTAATTAAATAGAGCAGTGAGTGATTTCTTTGTCTTATGTTGTTTGATTAACAAAATAAAATACAGACAGCAGGAATATTAGGCTGCTGTCACTTTAAGACATAACGCACGGATCCAATATACTGAAACACTTGCTTTGTCTTTCTTAACTGTTTAAATTCACTAAAGATATAACCGACTATGTTAGCATGTCAAGACAAGCATGTTGACATGATTTTTGTGTGAATTTGTCCGTTCAAGTGCAAGAAGACTTGAATGCGAACTCAATTTAGTATTCATGCGGCGTGTGCTTCGGAAAAGTGTGCACACTTTTGCACACATGAATGTTTAATTTGGCAAGGCTTAAAAACGCACGGAAATGATAAACCGTTGTGACGACGCAGAACTGGCCCGATCATCAACACTACAGCAACCGCTCATGAAACCACCCAGAACACACTAGCAACAAATTCACAACATCTTAGCCTAACTAGTACTTAAGGTGATGATACACAGGGCAACTTTTTGAGCAATGTTGCTGGGCAATGTTGCCGTCAATGGCCCACGACCGATCTAAATTATCCAGAAAGAAATGTATTGCCCATTTTCAATGAGAAAGTGGCCAAGCAACAATCGTTCGGCAAGATTGCCCAGCAACATTGCTCAAAAAGTTGCCCTGTGTATCATCACCTTTAGAACACTTTGATTAGCAACTGTCTAGCAACCGTTTATAGTAAATGTATTTCAACTATTATACTTCTCTTCTTTTTTTTGTTGTATATCTCAGTGGGCGTCCATCTTGAGTCGTGTGGCAATAGAGCAGAATAGGATGTTGCCTGTCATTCTGGATCTCTTTAAGACCAACAGCGATTCAGAGCTCCGTTCTCTCACCGGCTTCCTCAGAAACCTCTCTCGCCATGCCAAGGACAAGAACGATATGGGTGAGGCTTCCTTCTCTAGCCACAAACCTGGGGTCAGTCGCACCTCTGTAGCATTAGAGATGCTCATTGCTCAATTTCTTTCACTTTAGCTACTAAGGTGGTAAATCCCTTGCTCCTCAAACTACCCTCCGACGGTCGCCAGAAGATCCCGTCAACTGACGTGGTGGTGAACATCTGTGGAGCCCTCAACAACCTGGTGACCAGCAGCTCAGTGGCGGCACGGGACATATGCTACTTCGATGGTCTGCCCAAACTGGTGGGCATCAAGACCAACAATGACACCAGGTAAAACTAAAAGTCATCCGACTATACAACAATCTCTCCAAATTATATTACTTCCATACTAACGTTGCAATTTCAATTTTCACCCAGTACTGCCCAACTGAAAGCTGCCAAAGCAGCGGCGACAGTGCTAAGCAACATGTTCCAGTACAAGAAACTACACAAAGACTACAAAGCTGTAAGTGTTATGAGCATATTTTTTTGAAGTTTGTCTTCGTCAATGTCAACATCAAAAAATCAACGTACACTCACATGAGACATACATATTCTACATGGAGCGGGTCTTGTGCAACAAATACGCCTCTAAATAGAGTGCAGCAATAACTTATAAACCTTTAAAGACAGACCTCCTGTGAGCTGTGATGTTGTTATGGATTAATAACATCGTTGTTAAAATTTCCTTAAGCTGAAATAATGTGGCCTGATGTCTTCAGCAGATTTTCACAATAATCGTGTTAAACAGTGGAATTCCTGTTGAAAAACTACATTACCCATGATGCTGTACAGAAAATTACACCAATCAGAGTCGAAATAAATAGCTCTTTAGCTCCGCCCACTCCCATGAAGCACTACAAATACGTAATTAAGTCGATCTCTCTGCACTCTCAAAATATTTAAATGTTTGTATATACATAAGTATTTTGCAATAAACTTAATATATATAGTTTTTATACATATCAACGTTTGTAAATGAGTAGTTTTATATTTCTCCGTCGTTTTTAATTTGATTATGCTGTTTGCTTCATGGGATTGTAGTTCTTTCCCTAACTAAAGCAGATAAATACAGTATTTTGTCTTTTTGTCAGATTTTTTTTTTTGCTTAAAATCAAAGTTTGTAGTGTTGTGATTCACCTCAAAGCTGATTGGTTTGGTTCATGGCTTATAACTCGGTAACAAATGCTATTTTAAAATCCCTATGGGAAACATGTATGAAAAAACTACTTCAGGAACCAACACTGCTGAAAAAGGGGGATGCTGCAATCTATTGAGTATTTCTACAATGGTATTGTGAACTGATTCATCCACACCAGTAGGTGTCAATATAAAGTACAAGATAACTGTTGTATTAGTTAGTAGATCACTAAATATTAAACTTTAGTGCATAACTGTTCCCTTACAGTGCTTCAGTCATGAATGACCTCAAATCATGTGGTTTGACAAATCATTCTCTTTTTCTACGATTCTTGAAAATGTGTGAAAATCCCATCAATTTACACTGAAAGAGCAACTCGAGCCATATCTACACACCAGAATATCATAGAGACTTGGTGGTGGACTCTTAATCTCTCTTTAATCAGGACGACAAAAAAAAAACATTTCTACATAGGTATTTGTATTTATAAAAGGTTTGGTTTTGTATGATTCATCCACACCAGTAGGTGTCAGTATAAAGTCCAATATCTCTCCTATATTTTCAAGCAAAACATTAAGGCTGTTTCTGAAATCGCTCCCTATACCCTCATTCACTGTTCCCCACATTAGTCCATTAGTTCACTTGAGGGAGTAAATCAAAATGAGTGAGTGAATTCAGACACTGAGTCTTGAAGGGTATCCACTTTTGCATAGTTCGTTGCTGTTTAATAATTATTTGGATCTTAGCAATCTGGCAGCTCCAGTAGTCTGTCATGGAAACTATCAATAAACCTTAATTTAATAACCAATTAAAAAAGTATTTATACCTGTATGATATTACGCTGTAGCCACATTGGACCAGCAGTTGGGAAAAAGGATGGATGGATGATTCAGCTGCGGGCGCCATCTTCTGGTCAAACGCGGCAATTAATTTGGCACGTGACTCTCACAGTGCATTATGGGTATTCTCTAGCCATTGAGCAAACATCGGTTTTACACTTGTTTTATTGCGGTGCATTGTGGGATTGAATGAGTAATGTCCACTATGGTTTTTAGACACCACTACAATAAACCCACACTTTTCTAAATTATCGAACTTGTGATTTTTGAAAAGTGAGGGAAAAATCCCATCGATTTACATTGAAAGAGTGACTCAAGCCATATAGAGAGAGCAGAATATTATAGAGATGGCAGTGAACGTCTTTGATGTGGGCCAGTCAGCAATACCCTAGCAACCACTTAGAACACCCTAGAAACCACATAGCAACACCCTGGAAACCAATCACAATGCCTGGAGCGACTGACACAGTAAGCCCTACTCACATTTACTTGAAATTTTTTTTAACTTTTAAGTATTTCCCTCCGTTTCAGTCAGCTTATAAAGACCCACCCACAGAATGTGTCCGTTTGTGTTTAGCGTGTTACGTACTAGTACATCACAGTTGCAGTCATTTCCGCCCTGCCCTCTAGACATTTTCCAGTAATTTAAAGTCTGTTGAAAAAGAAACATGCACACATACATTCACACAAACAAACACATATCATACTAAATAATCAAAAGCAAAACAGCCGGCTTATTGAAACAGTCATACTGGAATTGCTTTTTTTCCAAAACACACAAACGCACTTGTGTTTGATATGGAGGTAGAGGTTCAGCCACACCTGAGATGAGGATTTCAGGTGATTTCCTCGTGAACATGTCCAAACACACCATAGAACGCCACGGGTGGAAAAAAACAAAAATAAAACATGTTCTGTCTTCAGTCAGTGTTCTTTCTTTTCGCCTTGTGCTTGTATTCAAAGCGTCACTCACTCCTGTGGTGTTTTCTGCTTATGTTTTACAGAAAGGGTTCGTGAAAGAAGACTTTTTAGATATCTAAACCGACCAGATTGTGAAATAGGAAGATATTTAAGAAGGACTATGGATAAAGAAAATACGAAATACTGCCGGAACACCTGCAAAATATTTTGAAACATGAAAATGTGGATAACACATTTAGCCTTTTTCCCAAAAAAATCCTCAGGGATTTATTGCAATATTTGTCTTTTTTTTTTTTTTTTTTACTGGCTGTTGCCTGTATTCCTTTTCTTTTTTTCTTTTTTTTGTATTATAGGACCACAGACTATCCATGA
This sequence comes from Semotilus atromaculatus, assembly GCA_031834385.1. Classification (NCBI taxonomy): domain Eukaryota; kingdom Metazoa; phylum Chordata; class Actinopteri; order Cypriniformes; family Leuciscidae; genus Semotilus; species Semotilus atromaculatus. The sequence continues at coordinate 7,035,751 of JAULUF010000027.1, read as the reverse complement.
TATAATAATTATATCCTGGGAATTTAATCACTCTTTTGAAAATAGTTGCATTTTAATTAGTTTTTTAGATATTTGTAAAAAAAAAAAAAAAAAAAAAAATGTATTGTGATGGTAGGGAAGACATTTTAGAATGACAATTGTAATTAAATATTATAGATGATATGAGAAGACTATCATATGACTTATAATACACATAAATATTGTAAACAGGCCGGAGAGATTCAGGCTGTTAATAAGCCTTTTTGTCATGATAGAGATATTTGAGGTTTAATAACTATATGAGGACACATGGTAAAACACCATCTGAATGTTTGAATGGAAATGTTTTTATTTAAACCTTTTGACGTGGTAAACCTGGTTGATGCCACGGGGATCAGATTGTTTTTCACCAAACGCAAAATAATATGCCAAATAAATCATTTGTTCATTTACAAATTTTCTTATTTTTCGTAATTGCATATGGTTCAATATGTGCATTATTTTGACAGTAAGCAACTTTACTCACATGTAGTGTTAAAAAAAAACCTTGTTGTATAAACTTTTTGTTATCATGATTGCCAAATGTTGAATGCTTGGTTTGGGTTGCTGTGTTTTCTATTTAATCTGTCAAACTGTTAACAGTCTAATAGACCGTTATGAGTGATTTGCAATCTTTAAATATCTGAGACTTTGTTTTATTGGATCAAGAGTTGATCATTCAAAGGTCTTGGACTTTCTGGCTTTTAAGAATACATGGAATGTTCTCTTTCCAAAGCCTTTGATGATCGAATGTCTAGTTTGTTTTATAATTCAATTCAATTCAATTTCATTGTTAAATGCATGTGCGTGAGTGTCATAGATCTATGTTTATGTAAAACACATAATAAAAAGGAAATAAAGTGAGTTTGCGTTTTTGTCAACCTCAAAATGTTGTTGAGATCCTGTATTGAAATCTTAATCCTTTGGTGCACTTTTGTCATTTTTTAACCAAAAAATTAGGCACTTGCTATATGAAAACACACACACACACACACACACACACATATACACACACACACACACACTATACACCAAAAAACCATGGACTTCGAAAAGGCTAAAATAACTGCCATTGAAATTAATGGGAACTAATAATAACAAAAATGATCTACAATCTATAAATCAGTCATGATGCAGAAAAAATAGAATTTTTTATTGTCAAAATTTGGAAACAAATGGATCATAATTATTGCATAAATATCAATTAGTATCATAAGATTGCCTGAAAATACAAAACAATACATTAAAACTAATTTTTTTAGCAAAAATTACAAAAATACATTATATTGATTTTACTGAAAAAAGGTCACTTTTGACCACGAGGAGTATGACCCCTAAATAAGGTGCACTAGAGGTTTAAAGGGACAGTGTGCTAAAAAAAGATTTCAGCCCAGTTTATGTTTCTCATAAGTCAGCGAAAATGGTTAAAAATATCTTTATCTTTTGGTAAAGATAAAGACTTTACCAAAGTCTTTTTCTTTTTCTTTTGCGCTTTGCGTCGGTTTCTAGTTCTTTTCTGTCCGCCTCTAAAGTAGACCCACCCACCCTTATTTACATACTTTCTCTCTGCTTGGACATGAACAATCATCTACCACACCCTGCAAACCCGACGACTTCCTGAAGAGCCGACACATACGCTACATATCCAAATCACAGATTCTCCAATAATGTCTGTATTCTGAGAGTATTGGTGACATTTTTGAATCATACCAAAGCCTTTCTTAGTGTTGCATGTTCAACATTTTAGGAATTTTGACCTCAATGTGACATAGCTCTGGGTGATGACGAGGGCAGATATGTACCTCAGAGAAAATTGCAGGGTACAAAACGTTCACTTTTGCTAGCATTGACTGATGGCAGTTGAGCAGTGATGACATTTATCTTGCATGCAGAACTTAAACCTTGAAAAGATTTGTTATGTCCCAAATGACTATGCACGAATACACTATGTAGGCCAACTTAATTAAAACAGTTAAACAGTTATAACTGCAGCAACTTGTTACATGATACAGTGTCACTGCAAATGCAGTATGAGGATTTTGACATGTATGTACATTTCCTTGTAATTTTATTTATTTATTTATTTATTTTTTTGATAATACATTGGTGGATCTAAATGATATATAGGTTGTGTTAGTTTAAACATTTTGGATTTAGGCTGCTAATGCAAAAGTAGCATGCTAATATATGGATGTTACTGTGCTGCCCTCTACTGGTCGAATAGATCCATAAACATTCTCTGTTGGGGTTTAGTGACCACCATTTATCACTTTAACAGCTCAGAACACTTTTTGCAATAGCCAACATTTAATTTATACAGTTATGACAAACTAGATCAAGTTTAATGACTGAAAATCAAGTCGAGTCAAGTCACCTTTATTTTTATATAGGGGGAGACCCGGGGATGGTTGTAACAATTTCAATCTGTCCAATCAGGAACTAGTTACAAATAACATGCTTCGCACATGCTAAATTTAGTTCTCTTATTCCACATGTGATAAAGTAGAGCCCTGTGGCAGACACAGCACATGTTAGAGTGGAAAAAAAACAATTTTGAGGTAATAAAGTAAAAAAAAGTTTTTTTTTTTGTTATGGGAATTTCTGCTTTGTAGTTAAACTCATCAAAGTTTTATTATGTGTCTGTGTGGATATTTTCCGTGAAAGTTGTTAGTGCTAATGTTTTGCCTGTTAGCTGTAAGGTGAGTTAGTTCATGGCTACATGACTCTGGGTTAGTTGTAACAACAATGAAACATTCATTGTTGTTCAACAGACACACACACACATGTTCAAGTGTTCAATTTTATTATGGCCAATACTAACACTGGCAGTAACAAACAATGTTTGTGTTCAAGTTAAATTTATAATTGTCAATTACTATGGCTGAGAGTGACAAACACACTGAGACTAAGAGTGACACACACATCAGTTATATTGAAAAGTCAGTGTTGAATAAAAACCTTTCAAAATAATTTTTTTGTCAAAATCAATTTCATTATGTTACATATCACCCCGGTGGATATCATAATGTTACATCTCACCCCAGGGTATGTTACAACTAACCCAGACTATGGGGTGAATTGTAACATTTCACTCCTCGTGTTTAAAACTAAACCATGCATTTTCTGTTTGTGTTGCAAAGATAATAGCTATGTCATTTAATAGCAGACACTTGTAACTAGTTTAGATCACATTTTGAACACACTGACTTCAAAGTACTACAAGATATAGACAGAAAGGTCAAAATTGTTACAACCATCCCCGGTCTCCCCTAGTTTTATTCAATACAGATTATTTCAAAGCATTTGAGCATAGGCTATAACCCTGATAGCACACCTTCATCACAGATACTAATTGATGTGCTGATATACATCACAATAGGGAATAAAAGATTATTGCAATGCTCTGCGCGACTTGTCAGTGGCCGAGACGCCATCCGTCCCGACACAAAAAAAAAAATGCTGCATTTTGTTTCCCTGCCTATTGTTTGCGTTGAGATCGCCAGTTGTCTTTGTGCTGTGACTGTTCCACTGTGTGGTGTGTGACAAAGCTGAATTACAGAAGGTGCTTCTATATCAGAACTCTTTTCTCTCGGATGATAAGTGTAAAGGGATTTACAGTCAAAGACACAGAACCAGATATGATTATAATAAATTGAAGAAAAGTTTTACTGAAGATAGTTTGCAGTTTCATCAGCAGAAGTCAGCTTCAATACTCGTAGATTTGGTAGGAACGCTTACAGTTACAAAGATCACAGCAGTTATACCCTAAGGTCTAAGATACATCACTGCTTCAGGTTGAATGATTCTCATTGGCTAAGAAATAGATAAACATAGTAACTTTTCACACATATGCAGATAGACTGAAGCATATCTCCATTGATTATGCAGCTGACGCACGGACCCTGACGCTAGACCCTTCTGGGTTTGCAGATTTTTATCTGCCAAAAGACTAACACACACACACACCGACACACAGCTTTTCCAAGGTTGGATTTGGCCAGGCTCTAAATATAAACAGGAGAGTCCGGATCATTCGTTCTTTCTCTCAAGGAGAGGACACTTGAGTATAAAACAGTAAAGTAAAGCTTTAACAAAGAAATGGTCCCTCTACTATAGGTTCAATAAAGACCTTTGTCAAACAAAACATCTTTCCATATTCCATATTTCTGAAAGCCGGGCTAAATGAGCAAGCACTGTTACTGTATTCAGATATCAAATAAAGACATTAGAGAATACATGAAGGAACATTTCCACAATCACACTGGTAACTTCTATAACACAGTAAAATCTCATAAGCTTAGAGAAGTCATTCAATTCATGTGATGTTTAGAAGGAAAAATATGAATACCTTCTACTTATTACACATACATTGAATATGTATAGCCCCTGCCGGTATATACGGAGCGTGACATGCTCTGATAGGGACTCCAGAGTGAGTTCTGGAATCTGAATCCTCGTCTGCGAGATTTCATAGGGTTTCATTAATCTCAGAGAACAAGTGTTTCCCCATAGCATCAGCCACTGACGCAATGTCTCGTTCCCTCCTCTCAGGGAACCAAGGTTACGTTAGGCACGTTTTATGAATAACATTTTTCGCCTACTGTATAGTAGGGAAGTAGGCATATTCCGATGTAGGGGTGTAATAATGAAGTCAAAACCAAATAAAACGTGGACCCCAGAACTTTATTAAAATATATACACAACCAACATCCCTATGACTAAACAAGAAATGTTATTAAACATTTTGCCTAAAAACATTAAGTGTCCATGCAAGACTGTACAAGTGTAGATTAAAAAACAACACAAAAAAAACAGTAACATGAAATCATTGGAGGGAAAGTGACTTAAAAGTGCAAAAAGGGCCGGGAGTGTGCGTCTCATATATCGTCTTCGGAGACCAGGCAGTAAAAGTCAGTGCGGGCGGCGTAGTTCCTCGAGCCGAGGTCAGATACATCTATCTCTGGGGGTTTGGGTTCATCCGTGTCACCTAGACCTGCAGGAAGCACCGGAGCTTTGGAGGAAAGGGTCTTGTAGATGGGCAAACGCAAACCTGTGAGGGAAACACATCGTAAAATGTTGTAACCCTCTATAATGGAAACCCTGTAAAGCCTGACACATGAAATGGTAGTAAGAAAAAGGCAGTGATAATAGTTTATAAAGTTATAAATATGGATATGTTTCTTACAAAAATGCATTGCTTGACTTCAGAAGTCCTTTATTTACCGCCTGGGGCCGTGTGAATTGCTTTTATAATGGATGGATGTGCTTTTTTTTGTGCTTTTGTGCTTACCATTCACTCCCATTATAAAGCTTGGAAGAGCCAGGATATTGTTTTTAATATAACTCAGATTGTGTTTGGCTGAATAAAAAAAGTCATATAATCCTATGATGGCTTGAGGGTGAATTATGGGATAATTTTTATTTTTGATTTAACTAACCCTTTAAAGGCTTAGTTTTATGATCAAAGCACCTGTAGTTTTTATTGTAGAGGGGAAACATATAATGCAATGCAATAGAAGAATGATTGAGATGAACAAATAAACGTTACTCAAAAGCCTGATTTACTTCATAAAAATCATTTTAAAAAATGTTATACTGAAGGTGGACATTTTTTGAATTATACTAAAAGACCTTTTACTCATAAAAAAAACAGTATAAACTATCAATCAGACGACAGAAGACATCTAGTAGATTGTGTAAAACAAATTTGTTAATAATTAGGCCTTAGAAATTTGCATAAAATATAATACACTAGGCTTTCTTTATAGGGCTAAAAACTGTATGGCATAGTAAAGCTTGTCTTAAAGGTTTAGTTCAATCAAAAATAAGTTGAAGAAACGTTCTTCAAAATCTCTTATTTTGTGTTCCACAGAATAAAAAAGTCACAGGTTTGGAGTAGGCTAAATGAATAAATGGTGACAGAATTTGACATTTTGGCTGAACTACACCTTTAAAGGAAGCCTAATCCAGCACATGTATCTAGGAATGACACTCGACGAAGATAAACTCTTTTGGTTCAAGAAGCACGTTTCGTACCCAGGTCTCCTGCGGGATCTGGGTCCGGTCTGCAGTCCAGGTAATCAGGCTGCTGCGTGAGCATCGGATCTTTATCGCCTTGCAAAAAAGTCTGCGGATCGCCCGGTTCCTTGTGAAACGTCACCTTACGCGGCATTGCCAATGCAAGCTCCTTCCAAAACCCTGAAGAAGGGGTCTTTTGAGAAGGGAGAGAGTATGATTAGGTCTCTTATTACCCTAAATCTCAGAGGTGTATTGAGCAGTGTGAGGGTCTCACCATGGAGTGTGCACCCCAGGTGATTGTTGTGATTCGAGGTTGGTGTTGTCTCAGCTGTTGACTGATGTCTTGGCTTATTTGCTTCTGCTGTGACTGAAATGTGATGAAAATGGGCTTCCTCGACAGATCCATCAGATGCCACAGACCCTGTCTGAACATTAAAACTGGGTTTTAGGACGCAGCTTTGGGCTTATATACACAGGGAAAACTAGATTAACAAGACACAGATGCAAATAATCAGGGCGTAATGACTACAAAACAGGAAACAAACTCAAACTAGAAAAAGTTCGTCGAGACAAACTTTAAGTTGGCTTGTGAAAGTTTGGACCAATAAGTTTGAAGAAGTTTAAAGTTTAAATTAGTTTAAAGTTTAATTAGTTTATAGTTCAGTAAGAAAGAAAGAAAGATAGATTAGTTAGAAAGAAAGATAAAAAAAAGATTAGTAAGAAAGAAAGAAAGATAGATTAGTTAGAAAGAAAGAAAGAAAGAAAGATAGATTAGTTAGAAATAAAAAAATAAAAAAAGATTAGTAAGAAAGAAAGATAGATTAGTTAGAAAGAAAGAAAGATAGATTAGTAAGAAAGAAAGAAAGATAGATTAGTAAGAAAGAAAGAAAGAAAAAAATAGTAAGAAAGAAAGAAAGATAGATTAGTAAGAAAGAGAAAGAAAGATAGATTAGTTAGAAATAAAAAAATAAAAAAAGATTAGTAAGAAAGAAAGATAGATTAGTTAGAAAGAAAGAAGGAAAGAAAGATAGATTAGTAAGAAAGAAAAAAAGATAGATTAGTAAGAGAAAGATTGATTAGTAAGAAAGATAGATAGATTAGTTAGACAGAGAGAAAAAAGATTAGTAAGAAAGAAAGATAGATTAGTAAGAAAGAAAGAAAGATAGATTAGTTAGAAAGAAAGAAAGATAGATTAGTAAGAAAGAAAGATAGATTAGTAAGAAAGAAAGAAAGAAAAAGATTAGTAAGAAAGAAAGAAAGATAGATTAGTTAGAAAGAAAGAAAAAAGATTAGTAAGAAAGAAAGAAAGATTAGTAAGAAAGAAAGATAGATTAGTTAGAAAGAAAGAAAGAAAAAAGATTAGTAAGAAAGAAAGAAAAAAAGATTAGTAAGAAAGAAAGAAAGATAGATTAGTAAGAAAGAAAGAAAGAAAAAAAGATTAGCAAGAAAGAAAGAAAGAAAGATAGATTAGTTAGAAAGAAAGAAAAAAAAGATTAGTAAGAAAGAAAGAAAGAAAGAAAAAAAGATTAGTAAGAAAGAAAGATAGATTAGTTAGAAAGAAAGAAAAAAAAGATTAGTAAGAAAGAAAGAAAGAAAAAAAGATTAGTAAGAAAGAAAGATAGATTAGTTAGAAAGAAAGAAAAAAGATTAGTAAGAAAGAAAGAAAAAAAGATTAGTAAGAAAGAAAGAAAGATAGATTAGTTAGAAAGAAAGAAAGAAAAAAAGATTAGCAAGAAAGAAAGAAAGAAAGATAGATTAGTTAGAAAGAAAGAAAAAAAAGATTAGTAAGAAAGAAAGAAAGAAAGAAAAAAAGATTAGTAAGAAAGAAAGAAAAAAAGATTAGTAAGAAAGAAAGATAGATTAGTAAGAAAGAAAGAAAGAAAAAAAGATTAGCAAGAAAGAAAGAAAGATAGATTAGTTAGAAAGAAAGAAAAAAAAGATTAGTAAGAAAGAAAGAAAGAAAAAAAGATTAGTAAGAAAGAAAGATAGATTAGTTAAAAAGAAAGAAAGAAAAAAGATTAGTAAGAAAGAAAGAAAAAAGATTAGCAAGAAAGAAAGAAAGAAAGATAGATTAGTTAGAAAGAAAGAAAAAAAAGATTAGTAAGAAAGAAAGAAAGAAAGAAAAAAAGATTAGTAAGAAAGAAAGATAGATTAGTTAGAAAGAAAGAAAAAAGATTAGTAAGAAAGAAAGAAAAAAAGATTAGTAAGAAAGAAAGAAAGATAGATTAGTAAGAAAGAAAGAAAAAAAGATTAGTAAGAAAGAAAGAAGGATAGATTAGTAAGAAAGAAAGAAAGAAAAAAGATTAGCAAGAAAGAAAGAAAGAAAGATAGATTAGTTAGAAAGAAAGAAAAAAAAGATTAGTTAGAAAGAAAGAAAGAAAGAAAAAAAGATTAGTAAGAAAGAAAGAAAGAAAGAAAAAAAGATTAGTAAGAAAGAAAGATAGATTAGTTAGAAAGAAAGAAAAAAGATTAGTAAGAAAGAAAGAAAAAAAGATTAGTAAGAAAGAAAGATAGATTAGTAAGAAAGAAAGAAAAAAGATTAGAAAGAAAGAAAGATAGATTAGTAAGAAAGAAAGAAAGAAAAAAAGATTAGCAAGAAAGAAAGAAAGATAGATTAGTTAGAAAGAAAGAAAAAAAAGATTAGTAAGAAAGAAAGAAAGATAGATTAGTAAGAAAGAAAGATAGATTAGTTAGAAAGAAAGAAAGAAAAAAGATTAGTAAGAAAGAAAGAAAAAAAGATTAGTAAGAAAGAAAGAAAGAAAACAAGATTAGTAAGAAAGAAAGAAAGATAGATTAGTTAGAAAGAAAGAAAGAAAAAAAGATTAGTAAGAAAGAAAGATAGATTAGTAAGAAAGAAAGATAGAAAAAAAGATTAGTAAGAAAGAAAGAAAGATAGATTAGTAAGACAGAAAGAAAGAAAAAAAGATTAGTAAGAATGAAAGAAAGATAGATTAGTAAGAAAGAAAGAAAGATAGATTAGTAAGAAAGAAAGAAAGAAAAAAAGATTAGTAAGAATGAAAGAAAGATAGATTAGTAAGAAAGAAAGAAAGATAGATTAGTAAGAAAGAAAGAAAGAAAAAGATTAGTAAGAAAGAAAGAAAGATAGATTAGTAAGAAAGAAAGAAAGAAAAAAGATTAGCAAGAAAGAAAGAAAGAAAGATAGATTAGTTAGAAAGAAAGATAGATAGATTAGTTAGAAAGAAAGATAGATTAGTTAGAATGAAAGAAAGATAGAGTAGTTAGAAAGAAAGAAAGATAGATTAGTTAGAAAGAAAGAGATTAGTTAGAAAGAAAGAAAGAGATTAGTTAGAAAGAAAGAGATTAGTTAGAAAGAAAGATAGATAGATTAGTTAGAAAGAAAGAGATTAGTTAGAAAGAAAGATAGATAGATTATTTAGAAAGAAACATAGATAGATTAGTTAGAAAGAAAGATAGATTAGTTAGAAAGAAACATAGATAGATTAGTTAGAAAGAAATAAAGAAATAAAGATAGATTAGTTTGAAAGAAATAAAGAAAGATAGATTAGTTAGAAAGAAAAAAAGATAGATTAGTTAGAAAGAAATAAAGAAATAAAGATAGATTAGTTAGAAAGAAAGAAAGATAGATTAGTTAGAAAGAAAGAAAGATAGATTAGTTAGAAAGAAAAAAGATAGATTAGTTTGAAAGAAATAAAGAAAGATAGATTAGTTAGAAAGAAAGATAGATAGATTAGTTAGAAAGAAAGAGATTAGTTAGAAAGAAACATAGATAGATTAGTTAGAAAGAAAGAAAGATAGATTAGTTAGAAGGAAATATTAGTTAGAAAGAAAGAAAGATAGATTAGTTAGAAAGAAAGAAAGATAGATTAGTTTGAAAGAAATAAAGAAAGATAGATTAGTTAGAAAGAAAGAAAGAAAGAAAGATAGATAGATAGATAGATAGATAGATAGATAGATAGATAGATAGATAGATAGATAGATAGATAGATAGATAGATAAGAAAGAAAGATAGATTAGTTAGAAATAAAGATATATAGATAGATTAGTTAGAAAGAAAGAAAGATAGATAGATAGATAGATAGATAGATAGATAGATAGATAGATAGATAGATAGATAGATAGATAGATAGATAGATAGATAGATAGATAGATAAGAAAGAAAGATAGATTAGTTAGAAAGAAAGATAGATTAGTTAGAAAGAAAGAAAGATAGATTAGTTAGAAAGAAAGAAAGATAGATTAGTTAGAAAGAAAGAAAGATAGATTAGTTAGAAAGAAAAAAAGATAGATTAGTTAGAAAGAAAGAGATTAGTTAGAAAGAAAGAAAGAGATTAGTTAGAAAGAAAGAGATTAGTTAGAAAGAAAGATAGATAGATTAGTTAGAAAGAAAGATAGATAGATTAGTTAGAAAGAAACATAGATAGATTAGTTAGAAAGAAAGAAAGATAGATTAGTTAGAAGGAAATATTAGTTAGAAAGAAAGATTAGTTAGAAAGAAAGAAAGATAGATTAGTTTAGAAATAAAGAGATTAGTTAGAAAGAAAGAAAGATAGATTAGTTAGAAAGGAAGAAAGATAGATTAGTTAGAAAGGAAGAAAGATCAGATAGATAGATAGATAGATAGATAGATAGATAGATAGATAGATAGATAGATAAGTTAGAAAGAGATAGATAGATAGATAGATAGATAGATAGATAGATAGATAGATAGATAGATAGATAGATAGATAGATAGATAGAGTTCATAAGTACATATAGAATGGGAGTTTAATTGAGTCCAAGGCTTTAGGGAATTTAGATTTGAGTTTATTTGGTGTAGACTACTGGGCCACCGTAGTCTTGGCTCATTTTGAACTGTTACAATGAAAGTCAATGGGATTTTTATGATTTTTAATATTAATTTTTAAGAAATCTGAAAGTCAAATCAGTCTGAAAAGATATAGCACACTAAGTCAGAACAGTTTGAAGGTCTGACCCGAGTTTGGAGTTTGTAGAGTTAAAGCTCTAGGACGAGTTAGAGTTTAAATTTTAGAGTCAGAAGAATAATAATAACTAGAAAAAGTTCGTCGAGACAAACTTTAAGTTGGCTTGTGAAAGTTTGGACCAATAAGTTTGAAGAAGTTTAAAGAAGTTTAAAGTTTAATTAGTTTATAGTTTAGTAAGAAAGAAAGAAAGATAGATTAGTTAGAAAGAAAGAAAAAAAGATTAGTAAGAAAGAAAGAAAGATAGATTAGTTAGAAAGAAAGAAAGAAAGATAGATTAGTTAGAAAGAAAGATAGATTAGTAAGAAAGAAAGAAAGAAAGAAATATAGATAAGTTAGAAAGAAAGAAAGAAAAAAAGATTAGTTAGAAAGAAAGAAAGAAAGATAGATTAGTTAGAAAAAAGAAAGAAAAAAAGATTAGTAAGAAAGAAAGAAAGATAGATTAGTTAGAAAGAAAGAAAGAGATTAGTTAGAAAGAAAGATAGATTAGTAAGAAAGAAAGAAAGAAAGAAATATAGATAAGTTAGAAAGAAAGAAAGATAGATTAGTTAGAAAGAAAGAAAGAAAAAAAGATTAGTAAGAAAGAAAGAAAGAAAGATAAATTAGTAAGAAAGAAAGAAAGATTGATTAGTAAGAAAGATAGAAAGATAGATAGATTAGTTAGAAAGAAAGAAAAAAAGGTTAGTGAGAAAGAAAGAAAGAAAGAAAGATAGATTAGTTAGAAAGAAAGAAAGAAAGAAAGATTAGTTAGAAAGAAAAAAGGAAAGAAAGATAGATTAGTAAGAAAGAAAGAAAGAAAGATAAATTAGTTAGAAAGAAAGAAAGATTGATTAGTAAGAAAGATAGAAAGATAGATAGATTAGTTAGAAAGAAAGAAAGAAAAAGAGATTAGTGAGAAAGAAAGATAGATTAGTTAGAAAGAAAGAAAGAAAGAAAGTTAATTAAAAAGAAAGAAAGAAAGATAGATTAGGTAGAAAGAAAGATAGAAAGATAGATAGATTAGTTAGAAAGAAAAAGAAAGATAGTTTTTATTTAGAAAGAAAGAAAGATAGATTAGTTAGAAAGAAAGAAAGAAAGAAAGAAAGAAAGAAAGAAAGTTAATTAAAAAGAAAGAAAGAAAGATAGATTAGGTAGAAAGAAAGATAGAAAGATAGATAGATAGATTAGTTAGAAAGAAAGAAAGAAAGTTAATTAAAGAGAAAGAAAGAAAGATTAGTTAGAAAGATAGATTAGTTAGAAAGAAAGAAAGAAAAAAAGATTAGTAAGAAAGAAAGATAGATTAGTTAGAAAGAAAGAAAGAAAGAAAGAAAGAAAGAAAGAAAGAAAGAAAGAGAAAGAAAGAAAGAAATATAGATAAGTTAGAAAGAAAGAAAGATAGATTAGTTAGAAAGAAAGAAAGATGGATTAGTTAGAAAGAAAGAAAAAAGATTAGTTAGAAAGAAAGAAAGAAAGATAGATTAGTTAGAAAGAAAGAAAGAAAGAAAGAGATTAGTTAGAAAGAAAAAGAAAGATAGATTAGTTAGAAAGAAAGAAAGATAGATTAGTTAGAAAGAAAGAAAGAAAGAAAGAAAGTTAATTAAAAAGAAAGAAAGATTAGTTAGAAAGATAGATTAGTTAGAAAGAAAGAAAGAAAAAAAGATTAGTAAGAAAGAAAGAAAGAAAGAAAGATAGATTAGTTAGAAAGAAAGAAAAAAAGATTAGTTAGAAAGAAAGAAACATAGATTAGTTAGAAAAAAGAAAGAAAAAAAGATTAGTAAGAAAGAAAGATAGATTAGTTAGAAAGAAAGAAAGATTAGTTAGTAAGAAAAAGAAAGATAGATTAGTTAGAAAGAAAGAAAGATAAATTAGTTAGAAAGAAAGAAAGAAAGAAAGAAAGAAAGAAAGTTAATTAAAAAGAAAGAAAGAAAGATAGATTAGGTAGAAAGAAAGATAGAAAGATAGATAGATTAGTTAGAAAGAAAGAAAGAAAGTTAATTAAAAAGAAAGAAAGAAAGATTAGTTAGAAAGATAGATTAGTTAGAAAGAAAGAAAGAAAAAAAGATTAGTAAGAAAGAAAGATAGATTAGTTAGAAAGAAAGAAAGAAAGAAAGAAAGAAAGAAAGAAAGAAAGAAAGAGAAAGAAAGAAATATAGATAAGTTAGAAAGAAAGAAAGATAGATTAGTTAGAAAGAAAGAAAGATGGATTAGTTAGAAAGAAAGAAAAAAGATTAGTTAGAAAGAAAGAAAGAACGATAGATTAGTTAGAAAGAAAAAAGGAAAGAAAGATAGATTAGTAAGAAAGAAAGGAAGAAAGATAGATTAGTGAGATAGATAGATTAGTTAGAAAGAAAGAAAGAAAAAAGATTAGTGAGAAAGAAAGATAGATTAGTTAGAGAGAAAGAAAGATGGATTAGTTAGAAAGAAAGAAAAAAAGATTAGTAAGAAAGAAAGAAAGATAGATTAGTTAGAAAGAAAAAAGGAAAGAAAGATAGATTAGTAAGAAAGAAAGGAAGAAAGATAGATTAGTGAGATAGATAGATTAGTTAGAAAGAAAGAAAGAAAAAAGATTAGTGAGAAAGAAAGATAGATTAGTTAGAAAGAAAGAGATTAGTTAGAAAGAAAAAGAAAGATAGATTAGTTAGAAAGAAAGAAAGATAGATTAGTTAGAAAGAAAGAAAGAAAGAAAGAAAGTTAATTAAAAAGAAAAAAAGAAATATAGATTAGGTAGAAAGAAAGATAGATAGATTAGTTAGAAAGAAAGAAAGAAAGAAAGAAAGTTAATTAAAAAGAAAGAAAGAAAGATTAGTTAGAAGGATAGATTAGTTAGAAAGAAAGAAAGAAAGAAAAAAAGATTAGTAAGAAAGAAAGATAGATTAGTTAGTTAGAAAGAAAGAAAGAAAGAAAGAAATATAGATAAGTTAGAAAGAAAGATAGATTAGTTAGAAAGAAAGAAAAAAAAGATTAGTTAGAAAGAAAGAATGAAAGATAGATAGATTAGTTAGAAAAAAAGAAAGAAAAAAAGATTAGTAAGAAAGAAAGAAAGATAGATTAGTTAGAAAGAAAAAAGGAAAGAAAGATATATTAGTAAGAAAGAAAGAAAGAAAGATAGATTAGTGAGAAAGATAGATTAGTTAGAAAGAAAGAAAGAAAGATAGATTAGTTAGAAAGAAAAAGAAAGATAGATTAGTTAGAAAGAAAGATAGATTAGTTAGAAAGAAAGAAATAAATAAAGTTAATTAAAAAGAAAGAAAGATAGATAGATTAGTTAGAAAGAAAGAAAGAAAAAAAGATTAGTAAGAAAGAAAGAAAGATAGATTAGTTACAAAGAAAAAGAAAGATAGATTAGTTAGAAAGAAAGAAAGATAGATTGGTTAGAAAGAAAGAAAGAAAGAAAGTTAATTAAAAAGAAAGAAAGAAAGAAAGATTAGTTAGAAAGATAGATTAGTTAGAAAGAAAGAAAGAAAAAAATATTAGTAAGAAAGAAAGATAGATTAGTTAGAAAGAAAAAGAAAGATAGATTAGTTAGAAAGAAAGATAGATTAGTTAGAAAGAAAGAAATAAATAAAGTTAATTAAAAAGAAAGAAAGAAAGAAAGATAGATAGATTAGTTAGAAAGAAAGAAAGAAAAAAAGATTAGTAAGAAAGAAAGAAAGATAGATTAGTTACAAAGAAAAAGAAAGATAGATTAGTTAGAAAGAAAGAAAGATAGATTGGTTAGAAAGAAAGAAAGAAAGAAAGTTAATTAAAAAGAAAGAAAGAAAGAAAGATTAGTTAGAAAGATAGATTAGTTAGAAAGAAAGAAAGAAAAAAATATTAGTAAGAAAGAAAGATAGATTAGTTAGAAAGAAAGAAAGAAAGATAGATTAGTAAGAAAGAAAGAAAGATTAGTTAGAAAGAAAGAAAGATAGATTAGTTAGAAAGAAAAAGAAAGATAGATCAGTTAGAAAGAAAGAAAGATAGATTAGTTAGAAAGAAAGAAAGAAAGAAAGTTAATTAAAAAGAAAGAAAGAAAGTAAGATAGATTAGTTAGAAAGAAAGATAGATTAGAAAGAAAGAAAGATAGATTAGTTAGAAAGAAAGATAGATTAGTTAGAAAGAAAGATAGATTAGTTAGAAAGAAAGATAAATTAGTTAGAAAGAAAGATAGATTAGTTAAAAAACAAAGAAAGAGATTTGTTAGAAAGATAGATTAGTTAGAAAGATAGATTAGTTAGAAAGAAAGATAGATTAGTTAGAAAGAAAGATAACTTAGTTAGAAATAAAGAAAGATAGATTATTTAAAAAACAAAGAAAGATGGATTTGATAGAAAGAAAGATAGATTAGCTAGAAAGATAGATTAGTTAGAAAAAAAGAAAGATAGATTAGTTAGAAAGAAAGAAAGATAAATTAGTTAGAAAGTAAGATAGATTAGTTAGAAAGAAAGAAAGATTAGTTAGAAAGAAAGAAAGATTAGTTAGAAAGATAGATAGATAAGTTAGAAAGAAAGAAAGAAAGAAAGAAAGATTAGTTAGAAAGAAAGAAAGATAGATTGGTTAGAAAGAAAGAAAGATTAGTTAGAAAGAAAGATAGATAGATTAGTTAGAAAGAAAAAAGATAGATTAGTTAGAAAGAAAGAAAGTAAGAAAGAAAGAAAGAAAGATTGGTTAGAAAGAAAGATAGATTAGTTAGAAAGATAGAAAGAAAGATAGATTAGTTAGAAAGAAAGAAACATAGATTAGTTAGAAAGAAAGAAAGAAACATAGATTAGTTAGAAAGAAAGAAAGAAAGATAGATTAGTTAGAAAGAAAGAAAGATTAGTTAGTTAGAAAGAAAGAAAGATAGATTAGTTAGAAAGAAAGATAGATTAGTTAGAAAGATAGATAGATAGATTAGTTAGAAAGAAAGAAAGATAGATTAGTTAGAAAGAAAGATAGATAGATTAGTTAGAAAGAAAGATAGATTAGTTAGAAAGAAAGATAGATTAGTTAGAAAGAAAGAAAGAGATTAGTTAGAAAGAAAGATAGATAGATTAGTTAGAAAGAAAGATAGATTAGTTAGAAAGAAAGAAAGATAGATTAGTTAGAAAGAATGAAAAAAGAAAGAAAGAAAGAAAGATTGGTTAGAAAGAAAGATAGATTAGTTAGTAAGAAAGATAGATTAGTTAGAAAGAAAGAAAGATAGATTAGTTAGAAAGAAAGATAGATAGATTAGTTAGAAAGAAAGAAAGATAGATTAGTTAGAAAGAAAGAAAGATAGATTAGTTAGAAAGAAAAAAGATAGATTAGTTTGAAAGAAATAAAGAAAGATAGATTAGTTAGAAAGAAAGATAGATAGATTAGTTAGAAAGAAAGAGATTAGTTAGAAAGAAACATAGATAGATTAGTTAGAAAGAAAGAAAGATAGATTAGTTAGAAGGAAATATTAGTTAGAAAGAAAGAAAGATAGATTAGTTAGAAAGAAAGAAAGATAGATTAGTTTGAAAGAAATAAAGAAAGATAGATTAGTTAGAAAGAAAGAAAGAAAGAAAGAAAGATAGATAGATAGATAGATAGATAGATAGATAGATAGATAGATAGATAGATAGATAGATAGATAGATAAGAAAGAAAGATAGATTAGTTAGAAATAAAGATATATAGATAGATTAGTTAGAAAGAAAGAAAGATAGATAGATAGATAGATAGATAGATAGATAGATAGATAGATAGATAGATAGATAGATAGATAGATAGATAGATAGATAGATAGATAAGAAAGAAAGATAGATTAGTTAGAAAGAAAGATAGATTAGTTAGAAAGAAAGAAAGATAGATTAGTTAGAAAGAAAGAAAGATAGATTAGTTAGAAAGAAAGAAAGATAGATTAGTTAGAAAGAAAAAAAGATAGATTAGTTAGAAAGAAAGAGATTAGTTAGAAAGAAAGAAAGAGATTAGTTAGAAAGAAAGAGATTAGTTAGAAAGAAAGATAGATAGATTAGTTAGAAAGAAAGATAGATAGATTAGTTAGAAAGAAACATAGATAGATTAGTTAGAAAGAAAGAAAGATAGATTAGTTAGAAGGAAATATTAGTTAGAAAGAAAGATTAGTTAGAAAGAAAGAAAGATAGATTAGTTTAGAAATAAAGAGATTAGTTAGAAAGAAAGAAAGATAGATTAGTTAGAAAGGAAGAAAGATAGATTAGTTAGAAAGGAAGAAAGATCAGATAGATAGATAGATAGATAGATAGATAGATAGATAGATAGATAGATAAGTTAGAAAGAGATAGATAGATAGATAGATAGATAGATAGATAGATAGATAGATAGATAGATAGATAGATAGATAGATAGATAGATAGATAGATAGAGTTCATAAGTACATATAGAATGGGAGTTTAATTGAGTCCAAGGCTTTAGGGAATTTAGATTTGAGTTTATTTGGTGTAGACTACTGGGCCACCGTAGTCTTGGCTCATTTTGAACTGTTACAATGAAAGTCAATGGGATTTTTATGATTTTTAATATTAATTTTTAAGAAATCTGAAAGTCAAATCAGTCTGAAAAGATATAGCACACTAAGTCAGAACAGTTTGAAGGTCTGACCCGAGTTTGGAGTTTGTAGAGTTAAAGCTCTAGGACGAGTTAGAGTTTAAATTTTAGAGTCAGAAGAATAATAATAATAACTAGAAAAAGTTCGTCGAGACAAACTTTAAGTTGGCTTGTGAAAGTTTGGACCAATAAGTTTGAAGAAGTTTAAAGAAGTTTAAAGTTTAATTAGTTTATAGTTTAGTAAGAAAGAAAGAAAGATAGATTAGTTAGAAAGAAAGAAAAAAAGATTAGTAAGAAAGAAAGAAAGATAGATTAGTTAGAAAGAAAGAAAGAAAGATAGATTAGTTAGAAAGAAAGATAGATTAGTAAGAAAGAAAGAAAGAAAGAAATATAGATAAGTTAGAAAGAAAGAAAGAAAAAAAGATTAGTTAGAAAGAAAGAAAGAAAGATAGATTAGTTAGAAAAAAGAAAGAAAAAAAGATTAGTAAGAAAGAAAGAAAGATAGATTAGTTAGAAAGAAAGAAAGAGATTAGTTAGAAAGAAAGATAGATTAGTAAGAAAGAAAGAAAGAAAGAAATATAGATAAGTTAGAAAGAAAGAAAGATAGATTAGTTAGAAAGAAAGAAAGAAAAAAAGATTAGTAAGAAAGAAAGAAAGAAAGATAAATTAGTAAGAAAGAAAGAAAGATTGATTAGTAAGAAAGATAGAAAGATAGATAGATTAGTTAGAAAGAAAGAAAAAAAGGTTAGTGAGAAAGAAAGAAAGAAAGAAAGATAGATTAGTTAGAAAGAAAGAAAGAAAGAAAGATTAGTTAGAAAGAAAAAAGGAAAGAAAGATAGATTAGTAAGAAAGAAAGAAAGAAAGATAAATTAGTTAGAAAGAAAGAAAGATTGATTAGTAAGAAAGATAGAAAGATAGATAGATTAGTTAGAAAGAAAGAAAGAAAAAGAGATTAGTGAGAAAGAAAGATAGATTAGTTAGAAAGAAAGAAAGAAAGAAAGTTAATTAAAAAGAAAGAAAGAAAGATAGATTAGGTAGAAAGAAAGATAGAAAGATAGATAGATTAGTTAGAAAGAAAAAGAAAGATAGTTTTTATTTAGAAAGAAAGAAAGATAGATTAGTTAGAAAGAAAGAAAGAAAGAAAGAAAGAAAGAAAGAAAGTTAATTAAAAAGAAAGAAAGAAAGATAGATTAGGTAGAAAGAAAGATAGAAAGATAGATAGATAGATTAGTTAGAAAGAAAGAAAGAAAGTTAATTAAAGAGAAAGAAAGAAAGATTAGTTAGAAAGATAGATTAGTTAGAAAGAAAGAAAGAAAAAAAGATTAGTAAGAAAGAAAGATAGATTAGTTAGAAAGAAAGAAAGAAAGAAAGAAAGAAAGAAAGAAAGAAAGAAAGAGAAAGAAAGAAAGAAATATAGATAAGTTAGAAAGAAAGAAAGATAGATTAGTTAGAAAGAAAGAAAGATGGATTAGTTAGAAAGAAAGAAAAAAGATTAGTTAGAAAGAAAGAAAGAAAGATAGATTAGTTAGAAAGAAAGAAAGAAAGAAAGAGATTAGTTAGAAAGAAAAAGAAAGATAGATTAGTTAGAAAGAAAGAAAGATAGATTAGTTAGAAAGAAAGAAAGAAAGAAAGAAAGTTAATTAAAAAGAAAGAAAGATTAGTTAGAAAGATAGATTAGTTAGAAAGAAAGAAAGAAAAAAAGATTAGTAAGAAAGAAAGAAAGAAAGAAAGATAGATTAGTTAGAAAGAAAGAAAAAAAGATTAGTTAGAAAGAAAGAAACATAGATTAGTTAGAAAAAAGAAAGAAAAAAAGATTAGTAAGAAAGAAAGATAGATTAGTTAGAAAGAAAGAAAGATTAGTTAGTAAGAAAAAGAAAGATAGATTAGTTAGAAAGAAAGAAAGATAAATTAGTTAGAAAGAAAGAAAGAAAGAAAGAAAGAAAGAAAGTTAATTAAAAAGAAAGAAAGAAAGATAGATTAGGTAGAAAGAAAGATAGAAAGATAGATAGATTAGTTAGAAAGAAAGAAAGAAAGTTAATTAAAAAGAAAGAAAGAAAGATTAGTTAGAAAGATAGATTAGTTAGAAAGAAAGAAAGAAAAAAAGATTAGTAAGAAAGAAAGATAGATTAGTTAGAAAGAAAGAAAGAAAGAAAGAAAGAAAGAAAGAAAGAAAGAAAGAGAAAGAAAGAAATATAGATAAGTTAGAAAGAAAGAAAGATAGATTAGTTAGAAAGAAAGAAAGATGGATTAGTTAGAAAGAAAGAAAAAAGATTAGTTAGAAAGAAAGAAAGAACGATAGATTAGTTAGAAAGAAAAAAGGAAAGAAAGATAGATTAGTAAGAAAGAAAGGAAGAAAGATAGATTAGTGAGATAGATAGATTAGTTAGAAAGAAAGAAAGAAAAAAGATTAGTGAGAAAGAAAGATAGATTAGTTAGAGAGAAAGAAAGATGGATTAGTTAGAAAGAAAGAAAAAAAGATTAGTAAGAAAGAAAGAAAGATAGATTAGTTAGAAAGAAAAAAGGAAAGAAAGATAGATTAGTAAGAAAGAAAGGAAGAAAGATAGATTAGTGAGATAGATAGATTAGTTAGAAAGAAAGAAAGAAAAAAGATTAGTGAGAAAGAAAGATAGATTAGTTAGAAAGAAAGAGATTAGTTAGAAAGAAAAAGAAAGATAGATTAGTTAGAAAGAAAGAAAGATAGATTAGTTAGAAAGAAAGAAAGAAAGAAAGAAAGTTAATTAAAAAGAAAAAAAGAAATATAGATTAGGTAGAAAGAAAGATAGATAGATTAGTTAGAAAGAAAGAAAGAAAGAAAGAAAGTTAATTAAAAAGAAAGAAAGAAAGATTAGTTAGAAGGATAGATTAGTTAGAAAGAAAGAAAGAAAGAAAAAAAGATTAGTAAGAAAGAAAGATAGATTAGTTAGTTAGAAAGAAAGAAAGAAAGAAAGAAATATAGATAAGTTAGAAAGAAAGATAGATTAGTTAGAAAGAAAGAAAAAAAAGATTAGTTAGAAAGAAAGAATGAAAGATAGATAGATTAGTTAGAAAAAAAGAAAGAAAAAAAGATTAGTAAGAAAGAAAGAAAGATAGATTAGTTAGAAAGAAAAAAGGAAAGAAAGATATATTAGTAAGAAAGAAAGAAAGAAAGATAGATTAGTGAGAAAGATAGATTAGTTAGAAAGAAAGAAAGAAAGATAGATTAGTTAGAAAGAAAAAGAAAGATAGATTAGTTAGAAAGAAAGATAGATTAGTTAGAAAGAAAGAAATAAATAAAGTTAATTAAAAAGAAAGAAAGATAGATAGATTAGTTAGAAAGAAAGAAAGAAAAAAAGATTAGTAAGAAAGAAAGAAAGATAGATTAGTTACAAAGAAAAAGAAAGATAGATTAGTTAGAAAGAAAGAAAGATAGATTGGTTAGAAAGAAAGAAAGAAAGAAAGTTAATTAAAAAGAAAGAAAGAAAGAAAGATTAGTTAGAAAGATAGATTAGTTAGAAAGAAAGAAAGAAAAAAATATTAGTAAGAAAGAAAGATAGATTAGTTAGAAAGAAAAAGAAAGATAGATTAGTTAGAAAGAAAGATAGATTAGTTAGAAAGAAAGAAATAAATAAAGTTAATTAAAAAGAAAGAAAGAAAGAAAGATAGATAGATTAGTTAGAAAGAAAGAAAGAAAAAAAGATTAGTAAGAAAGAAAGAAAGATAGATTAGTTACAAAGAAAAAGAAAGATAGATTAGTTAGAAAGAAAGAAAGATAGATTGGTTAGAAAGAAAGAAAGAAAGAAAGTTAATTAAAAAGAAAGAAAGAAAGAAAGATTAGTTAGAAAGATAGATTAGTTAGAAAGAAAGAAAGAAAAAAATATTAGTAAGAAAGAAAGATAGATTAGTTAGAAAGAAAGAAAGAAAGATAGATTAGTAAGAAAGAAAGAAAGATTAGTTAGAAAGAAAGAAAGATAGATTAGTTAGAAAGAAAAAGAAAGATAGATCAGTTAGAAAGAAAGAAAGATAGATTAGTTAGAAAGAAAGAAAGAAAGAAAGTTAATTAAAAAGAAAGAAAGAAAGTAAGATAGATTAGTTAGAAAGAAAGATAGATTAGAAAGAAAGAAAGATAGATTAGTTAGAAAGAAAGATAGATTAGTTAGAAAGAAAGATAGATTAGTTAGAAAGAAAGATAAATTAGTTAGAAAGAAAGATAGATTAGTTAAAAAACAAAGAAAGAGATTTGTTAGAAAGATAGATTAGTTAGAAAGATAGATTAGTTAGAAAGAAAGATAGATTAGTTAGAAAGAAAGATAACTTAGTTAGAAATAAAGAAAGATAGATTATTTAAAAAACAAAGAAAGATGGATTTGATAGAAAGAAAGATAGATTAGCTAGAAAGATAGATTAGTTAGAAAAAAAGAAAGATAGATTAGTTAGAAAGAAAGAAAGATAAATTAGTTAGAAAGTAAGATAGATTAGTTAGAAAGAAAGAAAGATTAGTTAGAAAGAAAGAAAGATTAGTTAGAAAGATAGATAGATAAGTTAGAAAGAAAGAAAGAAAGAAAGAAAGATTAGTTAGAAAGAAAGAAAGATAGATTGGTTAGAAAGAAAGAAAGATTAGTTAGAAAGAAAGATAGATAGATTAGTTAGAAAGAAAAAAGATAGATTAGTTAGAAAGAAAGAAAGTAAGAAAGAAAGAAAGAAAGATTGGTTAGAAAGAAAGATAGATTAGTTAGAAAGATAGAAAGAAAGATAGATTAGTTAGAAAGAAAGAAACATAGATTAGTTAGAAAGAAAGAAAGAAACATAGATTAGTTAGAAAGAAAGAAAGAAAGATAGATTAGTTAGAAAGAAAGAAAGATTAGTTAGTTAGAAAGAAAGAAAGATAGATTAGTTAGAAAGAAAGATAGATTAGTTAGAAAGATAGATAGATAGATTAGTTAGAAAGAAAGAAAGATAGATTAGTTAGAAAGAAAGATAGATAGATTAGTTAGAAAGAAAGATAGATTAGTTAGAAAGAAAGATAGATTAGTTAGAAAGAAAGAAAGAGATTAGTTAGAAAGAAAGATAGATAGATTAGTTAGAAAGAAAGATAGATTAGTTAGAAAGAAAGAAAGATAGATTAGTTAGAAAGAATGAAAAAAGAAAGAAAGAAAGAAAGATTGGTTAGAAAGAAAGATAGATTAGTTAGTAAGAAAGATAGATTAGTTAGAAAGAAAGAAAGATAGATTAGTTAGAAAGAAAGATAGATAGATTAGTTAGAAAGAAAGAAAGATAGATTAGTTAGAAAGAAAGAAAGATAGATTAGTTAGAAAGAAAAAAGATAGATTAGTTTGAAAGAAATAAAGAAAGATAGATTAGTTAGAAAGAAAGATAGATAGATTAGTTAGAAAGAAAGAGATTAGTTAGAAAGAAACATAGATAGATTAGTTAGAAAGAAAGAAAGATAGATTAGTTAGAAGGAAATATTAGTTAGAAAGAAAGAAAGATAGATTAGTTAGAAAGAAAGAAAGATAGATTAGTTTGAAAGAAATAAAGAAAGATAGATTAGTTAGAAAGAAAGAAAGAAAGAAAGAAAGATAGATAGATAGATAGATAGATAGATAGATAGATAGATAGATAGATAGATAGATAGATAGATAGATAAGAAAGAAAGATAGATTAGTTAGAAATAAAGATATATAGATAGATTAGTTAGAAAGAAAGAAAGATAGATAGATAGATAGATAGATAGATAGATAGATAGATAGATAGATAGATAGATAGATAGATAGATAGATAAGAAAGAAAGATAGATTAGTTAGAAAGAAAGATAGATTAGTTAGAAAGAAAGAAAGATAGATTAGTTAGAAAGAAAGAAAGATAGATTAGTTAGAAAGAAAGAAAGATAGATTAGTTAGAAAGAAAAAAAGATAGATTAGTTAGAAAGAAAGAGATTAGTTAGAAAGAAAGAAAGAGATTAGTTAGAAAGAAAGAGATTAGTTAGAAAGAAAGATAGATAGATTAGTTAGAAAGAAAGATAGATAGATTAGTTAGAAAGAAACATAGATAGATTAGTTAGAAAGAAAGAAAGATAGATTAGTTAGAAGGAAATATTAGTTAGAAAGAAAGATTAGTTAGAAAGAAAGAAAGATAGATTAGTTTAGAAATAAAGAGATTAGTTAGAAAGAAAGAAAGATAGATTAGTTAGAAAGGAAGAAAGATAGATTAGTTAGAAAGGAAGAAAGATCAGATAGATAGATAGATAGATAGATAGATAGATAGATAGATAGATAGATAAGTTAGAAAGAGATAGATAGATAGATAGATAGATAGATAGATAGATAGATAGATAGATAGATAGATAGATAGATAGATAGATAGATAGAGTTCATAAGTACATATAGAATGGGAGTTTAATTGAGTCCAAGGCTTTAGGGAATTTAGATTTGAGTTTATTTGGTGTAGACTACTGGGCCACCGTAGTCTTGGCTCATTTTGAACTGTTACAATGAAAGTCAATGGGATTTTTATGATTTTTAATATTAATTTTTAAGAAATCTGAAAGTCAAATCAGTCTGAAAAGATATAGCACACTAAGTCAGAACAGTTTGAAGGTCTGACCCGAGTTTGGAGTTTGTAGAGTTAAAGCTCTAGGACGAGTTAGAGTTTAAATTTTAGAGTCAGAAGAATAATAATAATAATAATAAGTTTAAATAGGATTTCAGTAAGTTGGCTTTCTCAAGCCAACTTAATAATAAGTTTAAATAGGATTTCAGTAAGTTGGCTTTCTCAAGCCAACTTAATAACTAGAAAAAGTTCGTCGAGACAAACTTTAAGTTGGCTTGTGAAAGTTTGGACCAATAAGTTTGAAGAAGTTTAAAGAAGTTTAAAGTTTAATTAGTTTATAGTTTAGTAAGAAAGAAAGAAAGATAGATTAGTTAGAAAGAAAGAAAAAAAGATTAGTAAGAAAGAAAGAAAGATAGATTAGTTAGAAAGAAAGAAAGAAAGATAGATTAGTTAGAAAGAAAGATAGATTAGTAAGAAAGAAAGAAAGAAAGAAATATAGATAAGTTAGAAAGAAAGAAAGAAAAAAAGATTAGTTAGAAAGAAAGAAAGAAAGATAGATTAGTTAGAAAAAAGAAAGAAAAAAAGATTAGTAAGAAAGAAAGAAAGATAGATTAGTTAGAAAGAAAGAAAGAGATTAGTTAGAAAGAAAGATAGATTAGTAAGAAAGAAAGAAAGAAAGAAATATAGATAAGTTAGAAAGAAAGAAAGATAGATTAGTTAGAAAGAAAGAAAGAAAAAAAGATTAGTAAGAAAGAAAGAAAGAAAGATAAATTAGTAAGAAAGAAAGAAAGATTGATTAGTAAGAAAGATAGAAAGATAGATAGATTAGTTAGAAAGAAAGAAAAAAAGGTTAGTGAGAAAGAAAGAAAGAAAGAAAGATAGATTAGTTAGAAAGAAAGAAAGAAAGAAAGATTAGTTAGAAAGAAAAAAGGAAAGAAAGATAGATTAGTAAGAAAGAAAGAAAGAAAGATAAATTAGTTAGAAAGAAAGAAAGATTGATTAGTAAGAAAGATAGAAAGATAGATAGATTAGTTAGAAAGAAAGAAAGAAAAAGAGATTAGTGAGAAAGAAAGATAGATTAGTTAGAAAGAAAGAAAGAAAGAAAGTTAATTAAAAAGAAAGAAAGAAAGATAGATTAGGTAGAAAGAAAGATAGAAAGATAGATAGATTAGTTAGAAAGAAAAAGAAAGATAGTTTTTATTTAGAAAGAAAGAAAGATAGATTAGTTAGAAAGAAAGAAAGAAAGAAAGAAAGAAAGAAAGAAAGTTAATTAAAAAGAAAGAAAGAAAGATAGATTAGGTAGAAAGAAAGATAGAAAGATAGATAGATAGATTAGTTAGAAAGAAAGAAAGAAAGTTAATTAAAGAGAAAGAAAGAAAGATTAGTTAGAAAGATAGATTAGTTAGAAAGAAAGAAAGAAAAAAAGATTAGTAAGAAAGAAAGATAGATTAGTTAGAAAGAAAGAAAGAAAGAAAGAAAGAAAGAAAGAAAGAAAGAAAGAGAAAGAAAGAAAGAAATATAGATAAGTTAGAAAGAAAGAAAGATAGATTAGTTAGAAAGAAAGAAAGATGGATTAGTTAGAAAGAAAGAAAAAAGATTAGTTAGAAAGAAAGAAAGAAAGATAGATTAGTTAGAAAGAAAGAAAGAAAGAAAGAGATTAGTTAGAAAGAAAAAGAAAGATAGATTAGTTAGAAAGAAAGAAAGATAGATTAGTTAGAAAGAAAGAAAGAAAGAAAGAAAGTTAATTAAAAAGAAAGAAAGATTAGTTAGAAAGATAGATTAGTTAGAAAGAAAGAAAGAAAAAAAGATTAGTAAGAAAGAAAGAAAGAAAGAAAGATAGATTAGTTAGAAAGAAAGAAAAAAAGATTAGTTAGAAAGAAAGAAACATAGATTAGTTAGAAAAAAGAAAGAAAAAAAGATTAGTAAGAAAGAAAGATAGATTAGTTAGAAAGAAAGAAAGATTAGTTAGTAAGAAAAAGAAAGATAGATTAGTTAGAAAGAAAGAAAGATAAATTAGTTAGAAAGAAAGAAAGAAAGAAAGAAAGAAAGAAAGTTAATTAAAAAGAAAGAAAGAAAGATAGATTAGGTAGAAAGAAAGATAGAAAGATAGATAGATTAGTTAGAAAGAAAGAAAGAAAGTTAATTAAAAAGAAAGAAAGAAAGATTAGTTAGAAAGATAGATTAGTTAGAAAGAAAGAAAGAAAAAAAGATTAGTAAGAAAGAAAGATAGATTAGTTAGAAAGAAAGAAAGAAAGAAAGAAAGAAAGAAAGAAAGAAAGAAAGAGAAAGAAAGAAATATAGATAAGTTAGAAAGAAAGAAAGATAGATTAGTTAGAAAGAAAGAAAGATGGATTAGTTAGAAAGAAAGAAAAAAGATTAGTTAGAAAGAAAGAAAGAACGATAGATTAGTTAGAAAGAAAAAAGGAAAGAAAGATAGATTAGTAAGAAAGAAAGGAAGAAAGATAGATTAGTGAGATAGATAGATTAGTTAGAAAGAAAGAAAGAAAAAAGATTAGTGAGAAAGAAAGATAGATTAGTTAGAGAGAAAGAAAGATGGATTAGTTAGAAAGAAAGAAAAAAAGATTAGTAAGAAAGAAAGAAAGATAGATTAGTTAGAAAGAAAAAAGGAAAGAAAGATAGATTAGTAAGAAAGAAAGGAAGAAAGATAGATTAGTGAGATAGATAGATTAGTTAGAAAGAAAGAAAGAAAAAAGATTAGTGAGAAAGAAAGATAGATTAGTTAGAAAGAAAGAGATTAGTTAGAAAGAAAAAGAAAGATAGATTAGTTAGAAAGAAAGAAAGATAGATTAGTTAGAAAGAAAGAAAGAAAGAAAGAAAGTTAATTAAAAAGAAAAAAAGAAATATAGATTAGGTAGAAAGAAAGATAGATAGATTAGTTAGAAAGAAAGAAAGAAAGAAAGAAAGTTAATTAAAAAGAAAGAAAGAAAGATTAGTTAGAAGGATAGATTAGTTAGAAAGAAAGAAAGAAAGAAAAAAAGATTAGTAAGAAAGAAAGATAGATTAGTTAGTTAGAAAGAAAGAAAGAAAGAAAGAAATATAGATAAGTTAGAAAGAAAGATAGATTAGTTAGAAAGAAAGAAAAAAAAGATTAGTTAGAAAGAAAGAATGAAAGATAGATAGATTAGTTAGAAAAAAAGAAAGAAAAAAAGATTAGTAAGAAAGAAAGAAAGATAGATTAGTTAGAAAGAAAAAAGGAAAGAAAGATATATTAGTAAGAAAGAAAGAAAGAAAGATAGATTAGTGAGAAAGATAGATTAGTTAGAAAGAAAGAAAGAAAGATAGATTAGTTAGAAAGAAAAAGAAAGATAGATTAGTTAGAAAGAAAGATAGATTAGTTAGAAAGAAAGAAATAAATAAAGTTAATTAAAAAGAAAGAAAGATAGATAGATTAGTTAGAAAGAAAGAAAGAAAAAAAGATTAGTAAGAAAGAAAGAAAGATAGATTAGTTACAAAGAAAAAGAAAGATAGATTAGTTAGAAAGAAAGAAAGATAGATTGGTTAGAAAGAAAGAAAGAAAGAAAGTTAATTAAAAAGAAAGAAAGAAAGAAAGATTAGTTAGAAAGATAGATTAGTTAGAAAGAAAGAAAGAAAAAAATATTAGTAAGAAAGAAAGATAGATTAGTTAGAAAGAAAAAGAAAGATAGATTAGTTAGAAAGAAAGATAGATTAGTTAGAAAGAAAGAAATAAATAAAGTTAATTAAAAAGAAAGAAAGAAAGAAAGATAGATAGATTAGTTAGAAAGAAAGAAAGAAAAAAAGATTAGTAAGAAAGAAAGAAAGATAGATTAGTTACAAAGAAAAAGAAAGATAGATTAGTTAGAAAGAAAGAAAGATAGATTGGTTAGAAAGAAAGAAAGAAAGAAAGTTAATTAAAAAGAAAGAAAGAAAGAAAGATTAGTTAGAAAGATAGATTAGTTAGAAAGAAAGAAAGAAAAAAATATTAGTAAGAAAGAAAGATAGATTAGTTAGAAAGAAAGAAAGAAAGATAGATTAGTAAGAAAGAAAGAAAGATTAGTTAGAAAGAAAGAAAGATAGATTAGTTAGAAAGAAAAAGAAAGATAGATCAGTTAGAAAGAAAGAAAGATAGATTAGTTAGAAAGAAAGAAAGAAAGAAAGTTAATTAAAAAGAAAGAAAGAAAGTAAGATAGATTAGTTAGAAAGAAAGATAGATTAGAAAGAAAGAAAGATAGATTAGTTAGAAAGAAAGATAGATTAGTTAGAAAGAAAGATAGATTAGTTAGAAAGAAAGATAAATTAGTTAGAAAGAAAGATAGATTAGTTAAAAAACAAAGAAAGAGATTTGTTAGAAAGATAGATTAGTTAGAAAGATAGATTAGTTAGAAAGAAAGATAGATTAGTTAGAAAGAAAGATAACTTAGTTAGAAATAAAGAAAGATAGATTATTTAAAAAACAAAGAAAGATGGATTTGATAGAAAGAAAGATAGATTAGCTAGAAAGATAGATTAGTTAGAAAAAAAGAAAGATAGATTAGTTAGAAAGAAAGAAAGATAAATTAGTTAGAAAGTAAGATAGATTAGTTAGAAAGAAAGAAAGATTAGTTAGAAAGAAAGAAAGATTAGTTAGAAAGATAGATAGATAAGTTAGAAAGAAAGAAAGAAAGAAAGAAAGATTAGTTAGAAAGAAAGAAAGATAGATTGGTTAGAAAGAAAGAAAGATTAGTTAGAAAGAAAGATAGATAGATTAGTTAGAAAGAAAAAAGATAGATTAGTTAGAAAGAAAGAAAGTAAGAAAGAAAGAAAGAAAGATTGGTTAGAAAGAAAGATAGATTAGTTAGAAAGATAGAAAGAAAGATAGATTAGTTAGAAAGAAAGAAACATAGATTAGTTAGAAAGAAAGAAAGAAACATAGATTAGTTAGAAAGAAAGAAAGAAAGATAGATTAGTTAGAAAGAAAGAAAGATTAGTTAGTTAGAAAGAAAGAAAGATAGATTAGTTAGAAAGAAAGATAGATTAGTTAGAAAGATAGATAGATAGATTAGTTAGAAAGAAAGAAAGATAGATTAGTTAGAAAGAAAGATAGATAGATTAGTTAGAAAGAAAGATAGATTAGTTAGAAAGAAAGATAGATTAGTTAGAAAGAAAGAAAGAGATTAGTTAGAAAGAAAGATAGATAGATTAGTTAGAAAGAAAGATAGATTAGTTAGAAAGAAAGAAAGATAGATTAGTTAGAAAGAATGAAAAAAGAAAGAAAGAAAGAAAGATTGGTTAGAAAGAAAGATAGATTAGTTAGTAAGAAAGATAGATTAGTTAGAAAGAAAGAAAGATAGATTAGTTAGAAAGAAAGATAGATAGATTAGTTAGAAAGAAAGAAAGATAGATTAGTTAGAAAGAAAGAAAGATAGATTAGTTAGAAAGAAAAAAGATAGATTAGTTTGAAAGAAATAAAGAAAGATAGATTAGTTAGAAAGAAAGATAGATAGATTAGTTAGAAAGAAAGAGATTAGTTAGAAAGAAACATAGATAGATTAGTTAGAAAGAAAGAAAGATAGATTAGTTAGAAGGAAATATTAGTTAGAAAGAAAGAAAGATAGATTAGTTAGAAAGAAAGAAAGATAGATTAGTTTGAAAGAAATAAAGAAAGATAGATTAGTTAGAAAGAAAGAAAGAAAGAAAGAAAGATAGATAGATAGATAGATAGATAGATAGATAGATAGATAGATAGATAGATAGATAGATAGATAGATAGATAGATAAGAAAGAAAGATAGATTAGTTAGAAATAAAGATATATAGATAGATTAGTTAGAAAGAAAGAAAGATAGATAGATAGATAGATAGATAGATAGATAGATAGATAGATAGATAGATAGATAGATAGATAGATAGATAGATAGATAGATAGATAGATAAGAAAGAAAGATAGATTAGTTAGAAAGAAAGATAGATTAGTTAGAAAGAAAGAAAGATAGATTAGTTAGAAAGAAAGAAAGATAGATTAGTTAGAAAGAAAGAAAGATAGATTAGTTAGAAAGAAAAAAAGATAGATTAGTTAGAAAGAAAGAGATTAGTTAGAAAGAAAGAAAGAGATTAGTTAGAAAGAAAGAGATTAGTTAGAAAGAAAGATAGATAGATTAGTTAGAAAGAAAGATAGATAGATTAGTTAGAAAGAAACATAGATAGATTAGTTAGAAAGAAAGAAAGATAGATTAGTTAGAAGGAAATATTAGTTAGAAAGAAAGATTAGTTAGAAAGAAAGAAAGATAGATTAGTTTAGAAATAAAGAGATTAGTTAGAAAGAAAGAAAGATAGATTAGTTAGAAAGGAAGAAAGATAGATTAGTTAGAAAGGAAGAAAGATCAGATAGATAGATAGATAGATAGATAGATAGATAGATAGATAGATAGATAAGTTAGAAAGAGATAGATAGATAGATAGATAGATAGATAGATAGATAGATAGATAGATAGATAGATAGATAGATAGATAGATAGATAGATAGATAGAGTTCATAAGTACATATAGAATGGGAGTTTAATTGAGTCCAAGGCTTTAGGGAATTTAGATTTGAGTTTATTTGGTGTAGACTACTGGGCCACCGTAGTCTTGGCTCATTTTGAACTGTTACAATGAAAGTCAATGGGATTTTTATGATTTTTAATATTAATTTTTAAGAAATCTGAAAGTCAAATCAGTCTGAAAAGATATAGCACACTAAGTCAGAACAGTTTGAAGGTCTGACCCGAGTTTGGAGTTTGTAGAGTTAAAGCTCTAGGACGAGTTAGAGTTTAAATTTTAGAGTCAGAAGAATAATAATAATAACTAGAAAAAGTTCGTCGAGACAAACTTTAAGTTGGCTTGTGAAAGTTTGGACCAATAAGTTTGAAGAAGTTTAAAGAAGTTTAAAGTTTAATTAGTTTATAGTTTAGTAAGAAAGAAAGAAAGATAGATTAGTTAAAAAGAAAGAAAAAAAGATTAGTAAGAAAGAAAGAAAGATAGATTAGTTAGAAAGAAAGAAAGAAAGAAAGATAGATAGATAGATTAGTTAGAAAGAAAGATAGATTAGTAAGAAATAAAGAAAGAAAGAAATATAGATAAGTTAGAAAGAAAGAAAGATATATTAGTTAGAAAAAAAGAAAGAAAAAAAGATTAGTAAGAAAGAAAGAAAGATAGATTAGTTAGAAAGAAAAAAGGAAAGAAAGATAGATTAGTAAGAAAGAAAGAAAGAAAGATAAATTAGTAAGAAAGAAAAAAGATTGATTAGTAAGAAAGATAGAAAGATAGATAGCTTAGTTAGAAAGAAAGAAAAAAAGATTAGTGAGAAAGAAAGATAGATTAGTTAGAAAGAAAGAAAGATAGATTAGTTAGAAAGAAAGAAAGAAAGTTAATTAAAAAGAAAGAAAGAAAGATAGATTAGGTAGAAAGAAAGATAGAAAGATAGATAGATTAGTTAGAAAGAAAGAAAGAAAGATAGATAGATTAGTTAGAAAGAAAGAAAAAAAGATTAGTTAGAAAGAAAGAAAGAAAGATAGATTAGTTAGAAAAAAAGAAAGAAAAAAGATTAGTAAGAAAGAAAGAAAGATAGATTAGTTAGAAAGAAAAAAGGAAAGAAAGATAGATTAGTAAGAAAGAAAGAAAGAAAGATAAATTAGTAAGAAAGAAAGAAAGATTGATTAGTAAGAAAGATAGAAAGATAGATAGATTAGTTAGAAAGAAAGAAAGAAAAAAAGATTAGTGAGAAAGATAGATTAGTTATAAAGAAAGAAAGAAAGAGATTAGTTAGAAAGAAAAAGAAAGATAGATTAGTTAGAAAGAAAGAAAGATAGATTAGTTAGAAAGAAAGAAAGAAAGAAAGAAAGAAAGTTAATTAAAAAGAAAGAAAGAAAGATAGATTAGGTAGAAAGAAAGATAGAAAGATAGATAGATTAGTTAGAAAGAAAGAAAGAAAGTTAATTAAAAAGAAAGAAAGAAAGATTAGTTAGAAAGATAGATTAGTTAGAAAGAAAGAAAGAAACAAAGATTAGTAAGAAAGAAAGATAGATTAGTTAGAAAGAAAGAAAGAATGAAAGAAAGAAAGAAAGAAAGTAAGAAAGAAAGAAATATAGATAAGTTAGAAAGAAAGAAAGATAGATTAGTTAGAAAGAAAGAAAAAAAGATTAGTTAGAAAGAAAGAAAGAAAGATAGATTAGTTAGAAAAAAAGAAAGAAAAAAAGATTAGTAAGAAAGAAAGAAAGATAGATTAGTTAGAAAGAAAAAAGGAAAGAAAGAAAGATTAGTAAGAAAGAAAGAAAGAAAGATAGATTAGTGAGAAAGATAGATTAGTTAGAAAGAAAGAAAGAAAAAAAGATTAGTGAGAAAGAAAGATAGATTAGTTAGAAAGAAAGAAAGAAAGAGATTAGTTAGAAAGAAAAAGAAAGATAGATTAGTTAGAAAGAAAAAAGGAAAGAAAGATAGATTAGTAAGAAAGAAAGAAAGATAAATTAGTAAGAAAGAAAGAAAGATTGATTAGTAAGAAAGATAGAAAGATAGATAGATTAGTTAGAAAGAAAGAAAGAAAAAAAGATTAGTGAGAAAGAAAGATAGATTAGTTATAAAGAAAGAAAGAAAGAGATTAGTTAGAAAGAAAAAGAAAGATAGATTAGTTAGAAAGAAAGAAAGATAGATTAGTTAGAAAGAAAGAAAGAAAGATAGATTAGGTAGAAAGAAAGATAGAAAGATAGATAGATTAGTTAGAAAGAAAGAAAGAAAGTTAATTAAAAAGAAAGAAAGAAAGATTAGTTAGAAAGATAGATTAGTTAGAAAGAAAGAAAGAAAAAAAGATTAGTAAGAAAGAAAGATAGATTAGTTAGAAAGAAAGAAAGAATGAAAGAAAGAATGAAAGAAAGAAAGAAAGTAAGAAAGAAAGAAAGAAATATAGATAAGTTAGAAAGAAAGAAAGATAGATTAGTTAGAAAGAAAGAAAAAAAGATTAGTTAGAAAGAAAGAAAGAAAGATAGATTAGTTAGAAAAAAAGAAAGAAAAAAAGATTAGTAAGAAAGAAAGAAAGATAGATTAGTTAGAAAGAAAAAAGGAAAGAAAGATAGATTAGTAAGAAAGAAAGAAAGAAAGATAGATTAGTGAGAAAGATAGATTAGTTAGAAAGAAAGAAAGAAAAAAAGATTAGTGAGAAAGAAAGATAGATTAGTTAGAAAGAAAGAAAGAAAGAGATTAGTTAGAAAGAAAAAGAAAGATAGATTAGTTAGAAAGAAAGAAAGATAGATAGTTTAGTTAGAAAGAAAGAAAAATAGATTTGTTAGAATAAAAGATAGATTAGTTAAAAAGAAAGAAAGATAGATAGATTAGTTAGAAAGAAAAAAGATAGATTAGTTAGAAAGAAAGAAAGAGATTTGTTAGAATGAAGGAAAGATAGATTAGTTAGAAAGAAAGAAAGATAGATAGATTAGTTAGAAAGAAAGATAGATTAGTCAAAACGAAAAGATGGATTAGTTAGAAAGAAAGAAAAATAGATTTGTTAGAATAAAAGATAGATTAGTTAAAAAGAAAGAAAGATAGATAGATTAGTTAGAAAGAAAGTTAGATTAGTTAGAAAGAAAGAAAGATAGATTAGAAAGAAAGATAGATAGATAGATTAGTTAGAAAGAAAGATAAATAGATTAGTTAGAAAGAAAGAAAGAAAGATAGATTAGTTAGTTAGAAAGAAAGTTAGATTAGTTAGAAAGAAAGATAGATTAGTTAGAATGAAAGAAAGATAGAGTAGTTAGAAAGAAAGAAAGATAGATTAGTTAGAAAGAAAGATAGATAAGTTAGAAAGAAAGATAGATAGATTAGTTAGAAAGAAAGATAGATTAGTTAGAAAGAAAGATAGATTAGTTAGAATGAAAGAAAGATAGAGTAGTTAGAAAGAAAGATAGATTAGTTAGAAAGAAAGATAGATTAGTTAGAATGAAAGAAAGATAGAGTAGTTAGAAAAAAGAAAGATAGATTAGTTAGCAAGAAAGATAGATTAGTTAGAATGAAAGAAAGATAGAGTAGTTAGAAAGAAAGAAAGATTAGTTAGAAAGAAAGATAGATTAGTTAGAAAGAAAGATAGATAGATTAGTTAGAAAGAAAGATAGATTAGTTAGAATGAAAGAAAGATAGAGTAGTTAGAAAGAAAGAAAGATAGATTAGTTAGAAAGAAAGTTCGATTAGTTAGAAAGAAAGAAAGATAGATTAGAAAGAAAGATAGATAGATAGATAGATTAGTTAGAAAGAAAGATAAATAGATTTGTTAGAAAGAAAGAAAGAAAGATAGATTAGTTAGTTAGAAAGAAAGTTAGATTAGTTAGAAAGAAAGATAGATTAGTTAGAATGAAAGAAAGATAGAGTAGTTAGAAAGAAAGAAAGATAGATTAGTTAGAAAGAAAGATAGATAAGTTAGAAAGAAAGATATATAGATTAGTTAGAAAGAAAGATAGATTAGTTAGAAAGAAAGATAGATTAGTTAGAATGAAAGAAAGATAGAGTAGTTAGAAAGAAAGATAGATTAGTTAGAAAGAAAGATAGATTAGTTAGAAAGAAAGATAGATTAGTTAGAAAGAAAGATAGATTAGTTAGAATGAAAGAAAGATAGAGTAGTTAGAAAGAAAGAAAGATAGATTAGTTAGAAAGAAAGATAGATTAGTTAGAATGAAAGAAAGATAGAGTAGTTAGAAAGAAAAAAGATAGATCAGTTAGAAAGAAAGATAGATTAGTTAGAAAGAAAAAAGATAGATTAGTTAGAATGAAAGAAAAAATAGATTAGTTAGAAAGAAAGAAAGAAAGAGATGTATAGATAGAAAGAGAGATAGATAGTTGAAAGAGATAGATAGATAGATAGATAGATAGATAGATAGATAGATAGATAGATAGATAGATAAGTTTATTAGTACATATAGAATGGTAGTTTAATTGAGTCTAGGGCTTCAGGGAGTTTAGATTTGAGTTTATTTGGTGTCCACTGCTGGGCCACCGTAGTCTTGGCTCAATTTGAACTGTTGCAATGAAAGTCAATGGGATTTTTATGATTTTTCATATTAATTTTTAAGAAATCTGAAAGTCAAATCAGTTTGAAAAGATATAGCACGCCGAGTCAGAACAGTCTGAAGGTCTGACCCGAGTTTGGAGTTTGTAGAGTTAAAGCTCTAGGACGAGTTAGAGTCAGAATTTTTTGGGTAAGAAAAATAAGAAGAAGAAGAAGAAGAAGAATAACTAGAAAAAGTTCGTCGAGACAAACTTTAAGTTGGCTTGTGAAAGTTTGGACCAATAAGTTTGAAGAAGTTTAAAGAAGTTTAAAGTTTAATTAGTTTATAGTTTAGTAAGAAAGAAAGAAAGATAGATTAGTTAGAAAGAAAGAAAAAAAGATTAGTAAGAAAGAAAGAAAGATAGATTAGTTAGAAAGAAAGAAAGAAAGATAGATTAGTTAGAAAGAAAGATAGATTAGTAAGAAAGAAAGAAAGAAAGAAATATAGATAAGTTAGAAAGAAAGAAAGAAAAAAAGATTAGTTAGAAAGAAAGAAAGAAAGATAGATTAGTTAGAAAAAAGAAAGAAAAAAAGATTAGTAAGAAAGAAAGAAAGATAGATTAGTTAGAAAGAAAGAAAGAGATTAGTTAGAAAGAAAGATAGATTAGTAAGAAAGAAAGAAAGAAAGAAATATAGATAAGTTAGAAAGAAAGAAAGATAGATTAGTTAGAAAGAAAGAAAGAAAAAAAGATTAGTAAGA
Source organism: Semotilus atromaculatus (assembly GCA_031834385.1). Taxonomy (NCBI): domain Eukaryota; kingdom Metazoa; phylum Chordata; class Actinopteri; order Cypriniformes; family Leuciscidae; genus Semotilus; species Semotilus atromaculatus. The sequence continues at coordinate 7,000,025 of JAULUF010000027.1, read as the reverse complement.
AAGAAAGAAAGAAAGATAAATTAGTAAGAAAGAAAGAAAGATTGATTAGTAAGAAAGATAGAAAGATAGATAGATTAGTTAGAAAGAAAGAAAAAAAGGTTAGTGAGAAAGAAAGAAAGAAAGAAAGATAGATTAGTTAGAAAGAAAGAAAGAAAGAAAGATTAGTTAGAAAGAAAAAAGGAAAGAAAGATAGATTAGTAAGAAAGAAAGAAAGAAAGATAAATTAGTTAGAAAGAAAGAAAGATTGATTAGTAAGAAAGATAGAAAGATAGATAGATTAGTTAGAAAGAAAGAAAGAAAAAGAGATTAGTGAGAAAGAAAGATAGATTAGTTAGAAAGAAAGAAAGAAAGAAAGTTAATTAAAAAGAAAGAAAGAAAGATAGATTAGGTAGAAAGAAAGATAGAAAGATAGATAGATTAGTTAGAAAGAAAAAGAAAGATAGTTTTTATTTAGAAAGAAAGAAAGATAGATTAGTTAGAAAGAAAGAAAGAAAGAAAGAAAGAAAGAAAGAAAGTTAATTAAAAAGAAAGAAAGAAAGATAGATTAGGTAGAAAGAAAGATAGAAAGATAGATAGATAGATTAGTTAGAAAGAAAGAAAGAAAGTTAATTAAAGAGAAAGAAAGAAAGATTAGTTAGAAAGATAGATTAGTTAGAAAGAAAGAAAGAAAAAAAGATTAGTAAGAAAGAAAGATAGATTAGTTAGAAAGAAAGAAAGAAAGAAAGAAAGAAAGAAAGAAAGAAAGAAAGAAAGAGAAAGAAAGAAAGAAATATAGATAAGTTAGAAAGAAAGAAAGATAGATTAGTTAGAAAGAAAGAAAGATGGATTAGTTAGAAAGAAAGAAAAAAGATTAGTTAGAAAGAAAGAAAGAAAGATAGATTAGTTAGAAAGAAAGAAAGAAAGAAAGAGATTAGTTAGAAAGAAAAAGAAAGATAGATTAGTTAGAAAGAAAGAAAGATAGATTAGTTAGAAAGAAAGAAAGAAAGAAAGAAAGTTAATTAAAAAGAAAGAAAGATTAGTTAGAAAGATAGATTAGTTAGAAAGAAAGAAAGAAAAAAAGATTAGTAAGAAAGAAAGAAAGAAAGAAAGATAGATTAGTTAGAAAGAAAGAAAAAAAGATTAGTTAGAAAGAAAGAAACATAGATTAGTTAGAAAAAAGAAAGAAAAAAAGATTAGTAAGAAAGAAAGATAGATTAGTTAGAAAGAAAGAAAGATTAGTTAGTAAGAAAAAGAAAGATAGATTAGTTAGAAAGAAAGAAAGATAAATTAGTTAGAAAGAAAGAAAGAAAGAAAGAAAGAAAGAAAGTTAATTAAAAAGAAAGAAAGAAAGATAGATTAGGTAGAAAGAAAGATAGAAAGATAGATAGATTAGTTAGAAAGAAAGAAAGAAAGTTAATTAAAAAGAAAGAAAGAAAGATTAGTTAGAAAGATAGATTAGTTAGAAAGAAAGAAAGAAAAAAAGATTAGTAAGAAAGAAAGATAGATTAGTTAGAAAGAAAGAAAGAAAGAAAGAAAGAAAGAAAGAAAGAAAGAAAGAGAAAGAAAGAAATATAGATAAGTTAGAAAGAAAGAAAGATAGATTAGTTAGAAAGAAAGAAAGATGGATTAGTTAGAAAGAAAGAAAAAAGATTAGTTAGAAAGAAAGAAAGAACGATAGATTAGTTAGAAAGAAAAAAGGAAAGAAAGATAGATTAGTAAGAAAGAAAGGAAGAAAGATAGATTAGTGAGATAGATAGATTAGTTAGAAAGAAAGAAAGAAAAAAGATTAGTGAGAAAGAAAGATAGATTAGTTAGAGAGAAAGAAAGATGGATTAGTTAGAAAGAAAGAAAAAAAGATTAGTAAGAAAGAAAGAAAGATAGATTAGTTAGAAAGAAAAAAGGAAAGAAAGATAGATTAGTAAGAAAGAAAGGAAGAAAGATAGATTAGTGAGATAGATAGATTAGTTAGAAAGAAAGAAAGAAAAAAGATTAGTGAGAAAGAAAGATAGATTAGTTAGAAAGAAAGAGATTAGTTAGAAAGAAAAAGAAAGATAGATTAGTTAGAAAGAAAGAAAGATAGATTAGTTAGAAAGAAAGAAAGAAAGAAAGAAAGTTAATTAAAAAGAAAAAAAGAAATATAGATTAGGTAGAAAGAAAGATAGATAGATTAGTTAGAAAGAAAGAAAGAAAGAAAGAAAGTTAATTAAAAAGAAAGAAAGAAAGATTAGTTAGAAGGATAGATTAGTTAGAAAGAAAGAAAGAAAGAAAAAAAGATTAGTAAGAAAGAAAGATAGATTAGTTAGTTAGAAAGAAAGAAAGAAAGAAAGAAATATAGATAAGTTAGAAAGAAAGATAGATTAGTTAGAAAGAAAGAAAAAAAAGATTAGTTAGAAAGAAAGAATGAAAGATAGATAGATTAGTTAGAAAAAAAGAAAGAAAAAAAGATTAGTAAGAAAGAAAGAAAGATAGATTAGTTAGAAAGAAAAAAGGAAAGAAAGATATATTAGTAAGAAAGAAAGAAAGAAAGATAGATTAGTGAGAAAGATAGATTAGTTAGAAAGAAAGAAAGAAAGATAGATTAGTTAGAAAGAAAAAGAAAGATAGATTAGTTAGAAAGAAAGATAGATTAGTTAGAAAGAAAGAAATAAATAAAGTTAATTAAAAAGAAAGAAAGATAGATAGATTAGTTAGAAAGAAAGAAAGAAAAAAAGATTAGTAAGAAAGAAAGAAAGATAGATTAGTTACAAAGAAAAAGAAAGATAGATTAGTTAGAAAGAAAGAAAGATAGATTGGTTAGAAAGAAAGAAAGAAAGAAAGTTAATTAAAAAGAAAGAAAGAAAGAAAGATTAGTTAGAAAGATAGATTAGTTAGAAAGAAAGAAAGAAAAAAATATTAGTAAGAAAGAAAGATAGATTAGTTAGAAAGAAAAAGAAAGATAGATTAGTTAGAAAGAAAGATAGATTAGTTAGAAAGAAAGAAATAAATAAAGTTAATTAAAAAGAAAGAAAGAAAGAAAGATAGATAGATTAGTTAGAAAGAAAGAAAGAAAAAAAGATTAGTAAGAAAGAAAGAAAGATAGATTAGTTACAAAGAAAAAGAAAGATAGATTAGTTAGAAAGAAAGAAAGATAGATTGGTTAGAAAGAAAGAAAGAAAGAAAGTTAATTAAAAAGAAAGAAAGAAAGAAAGATTAGTTAGAAAGATAGATTAGTTAGAAAGAAAGAAAGAAAAAAATATTAGTAAGAAAGAAAGATAGATTAGTTAGAAAGAAAGAAAGAAAGATAGATTAGTAAGAAAGAAAGAAAGATTAGTTAGAAAGAAAGAAAGATAGATTAGTTAGAAAGAAAAAGAAAGATAGATCAGTTAGAAAGAAAGAAAGATAGATTAGTTAGAAAGAAAGAAAGAAAGAAAGTTAATTAAAAAGAAAGAAAGAAAGTAAGATAGATTAGTTAGAAAGAAAGATAGATTAGAAAGAAAGAAAGATAGATTAGTTAGAAAGAAAGATAGATTAGTTAGAAAGAAAGATAGATTAGTTAGAAAGAAAGATAAATTAGTTAGAAAGAAAGATAGATTAGTTAAAAAACAAAGAAAGAGATTTGTTAGAAAGATAGATTAGTTAGAAAGATAGATTAGTTAGAAAGAAAGATAGATTAGTTAGAAAGAAAGATAACTTAGTTAGAAATAAAGAAAGATAGATTATTTAAAAAACAAAGAAAGATGGATTTGATAGAAAGAAAGATAGATTAGCTAGAAAGATAGATTAGTTAGAAAAAAAGAAAGATAGATTAGTTAGAAAGAAAGAAAGATAAATTAGTTAGAAAGTAAGATAGATTAGTTAGAAAGAAAGAAAGATTAGTTAGAAAGAAAGAAAGATTAGTTAGAAAGATAGATAGATAAGTTAGAAAGAAAGAAAGAAAGAAAGAAAGATTAGTTAGAAAGAAAGAAAGATAGATTGGTTAGAAAGAAAGAAAGATTAGTTAGAAAGAAAGATAGATAGATTAGTTAGAAAGAAAAAAGATAGATTAGTTAGAAAGAAAGAAAGTAAGAAAGAAAGAAAGAAAGATTGGTTAGAAAGAAAGATAGATTAGTTAGAAAGATAGAAAGAAAGATAGATTAGTTAGAAAGAAAGAAACATAGATTAGTTAGAAAGAAAGAAAGAAACATAGATTAGTTAGAAAGAAAGAAAGAAAGATAGATTAGTTAGAAAGAAAGAAAGATTAGTTAGTTAGAAAGAAAGAAAGATAGATTAGTTAGAAAGAAAGATAGATTAGTTAGAAAGATAGATAGATAGATTAGTTAGAAAGAAAGAAAGATAGATTAGTTAGAAAGAAAGATAGATAGATTAGTTAGAAAGAAAGATAGATTAGTTAGAAAGAAAGATAGATTAGTTAGAAAGAAAGAAAGAGATTAGTTAGAAAGAAAGATAGATAGATTAGTTAGAAAGAAAGATAGATTAGTTAGAAAGAAAGAAAGATAGATTAGTTAGAAAGAATGAAAAAAGAAAGAAAGAAAGAAAGATTGGTTAGAAAGAAAGATAGATTAGTTAGTAAGAAAGATAGATTAGTTAGAAAGAAAGAAAGATAGATTAGTTAGAAAGAAAGATAGATAGATTAGTTAGAAAGAAAGAAAGATAGATTAGTTAGAAAGAAAGAAAGATAGATTAGTTAGAAAGAAAAAAGATAGATTAGTTTGAAAGAAATAAAGAAAGATAGATTAGTTAGAAAGAAAGATAGATAGATTAGTTAGAAAGAAAGAGATTAGTTAGAAAGAAACATAGATAGATTAGTTAGAAAGAAAGAAAGATAGATTAGTTAGAAGGAAATATTAGTTAGAAAGAAAGAAAGATAGATTAGTTAGAAAGAAAGAAAGATAGATTAGTTTGAAAGAAATAAAGAAAGATAGATTAGTTAGAAAGAAAGAAAGAAAGAAAGAAAGATAGATAGATAGATAGATAGATAGATAGATAGATAGATAGATAGATAGATAGATAGATAGATAGATAAGAAAGAAAGATAGATTAGTTAGAAATAAAGATATATAGATAGATTAGTTAGAAAGAAAGAAAGATAGATAGATAGATAGATAGATAGATAGATAGATAGATAGATAGATAGATAGATAGATAGATAGATAGATAGATAGATAGATAAGAAAGAAAGATAGATTAGTTAGAAAGAAAGATAGATTAGTTAGAAAGAAAGAAAGATAGATTAGTTAGAAAGAAAGAAAGATAGATTAGTTAGAAAGAAAGAAAGATAGATTAGTTAGAAAGAAAAAAAGATAGATTAGTTAGAAAGAAAGAGATTAGTTAGAAAGAAAGAAAGAGATTAGTTAGAAAGAAAGAGATTAGTTAGAAAGAAAGATAGATAGATTAGTTAGAAAGAAAGATAGATAGATTAGTTAGAAAGAAACATAGATAGATTAGTTAGAAAGAAAGAAAGATAGATTAGTTAGAAGGAAATATTAGTTAGAAAGAAAGATTAGTTAGAAAGAAAGAAAGATAGATTAGTTTAGAAATAAAGAGATTAGTTAGAAAGAAAGAAAGATAGATTAGTTAGAAAGGAAGAAAGATAGATTAGTTAGAAAGGAAGAAAGATCAGATAGATAGATAGATAGATAGATAGATAGATAGATAGATAGATAGATAGATAAGTTAGAAAGAGATAGATAGATAGATAGATAGATAGATAGATAGATAGATAGATAGATAGATAGATAGATAGATAGATAGATAGATAGAGTTCATAAGTACATATAGAATGGGAGTTTAATTGAGTCCAAGGCTTTAGGGAATTTAGATTTGAGTTTATTTGGTGTAGACTACTGGGCCACCGTAGTCTTGGCTCATTTTGAACTGTTACAATGAAAGTCAATGGGATTTTTATGATTTTTAATATTAATTTTTAAGAAATCTGAAAGTCAAATCAGTCTGAAAAGATATAGCACACTAAGTCAGAACAGTTTGAAGGTCTGACCCGAGTTTGGAGTTTGTAGAGTTAAAGCTCTAGGACGAGTTAGAGTTTAAATTTTAGAGTCAGAAGAATAATAATAATAACTAGAAAAAGTTCGTCGAGACAAACTTTAAGTTGGCTTGTGAAAGTTTGGACCAATAAGTTTGAAGAAGTTTAAAGTTTAAATTAGTTTAAAGTTTAATTAGTTTATAGTTCAGTAAGAAAGAAAGAAAGATAGATTAGTTAGAAAGAAAGATAAAAAAAAGATTAGTAAGAAAGAAAGAAAGATAGATTAGTTAGAAAGAAAGAAAGAAAGAAAGATAGATTAGTTAGAAATAAAAAAATAAAAAAAGATTAGTAAGAAAGAAAGATAGATTAGTTAGAAAGAAAGAAAGATAGATTAGTAAGAAAGAAAGAAAGATAGATTAGTAAGAAAGAAAGAAAGAAAAAAATAGTAAGAAAGAAAGAAAGATAGATTAGTAAGAAAGAGAAAGAAAGATAGATTAGTTAGAAATAAAAAAATAAAAAAAGATTAGTAAGAAAGAAAGATAGATTAGTTAGAAAGAAAGAAGGAAAGAAAGATAGATTAGTAAGAAAGAAAAAAAGATAGATTAGTAAGAGAAAGATTGATTAGTAAGAAAGATAGATAGATTAGTTAGACAGAGAGAAAAAAGATTAGTAAGAAAGAAAGATAGATTAGTAAGAAAGAAAGAAAGATAGATTAGTTAGAAAGAAAGAAAGATAGATTAGTAAGAAAGAAAGATAGATTAGTAAGAAAGAAAGAAAGAAAAAGATTAGTAAGAAAGAAAGAAAGATAGATTAGTTAGAAAGAAAGAAAAAAGATTAGTAAGAAAGAAAGAAAGATTAGTAAGAAAGAAAGATAGATTAGTTAGAAAGAAAGAAAGAAAAAAGATTAGTAAGAAAGAAAGAAAAAAAGATTAGTAAGAAAGAAAGAAAGATAGATTAGTAAGAAAGAAAGAAAGAAAAAAAGATTAGCAAGAAAGAAAGAAAGAAAGATAGATTAGTTAGAAAGAAAGAAAAAAAAGATTAGTAAGAAAGAAAGAAAGAAAGAAAAAAAGATTAGTAAGAAAGAAAGATAGATTAGTTAGAAAGAAAGAAAAAAAAGATTAGTAAGAAAGAAAGAAAGAAAAAAAGATTAGTAAGAAAGAAAGATAGATTAGTTAGAAAGAAAGAAAAAAGATTAGTAAGAAAGAAAGAAAAAAAGATTAGTAAGAAAGAAAGAAAGATAGATTAGTTAGAAAGAAAGAAAGAAAAAAAGATTAGCAAGAAAGAAAGAAAGAAAGATAGATTAGTTAGAAAGAAAGAAAAAAAAGATTAGTAAGAAAGAAAGAAAGAAAGAAAAAAAGATTAGTAAGAAAGAAAGAAAAAAAGATTAGTAAGAAAGAAAGATAGATTAGTAAGAAAGAAAGAAAGAAAAAAAGATTAGCAAGAAAGAAAGAAAGATAGATTAGTTAGAAAGAAAGAAAAAAAAGATTAGTAAGAAAGAAAGAAAGAAAAAAAGATTAGTAAGAAAGAAAGATAGATTAGTTAAAAAGAAAGAAAGAAAAAAGATTAGTAAGAAAGAAAGAAAAAAGATTAGCAAGAAAGAAAGAAAGAAAGATAGATTAGTTAGAAAGAAAGAAAAAAAAGATTAGTAAGAAAGAAAGAAAGAAAGAAAAAAAGATTAGTAAGAAAGAAAGATAGATTAGTTAGAAAGAAAGAAAAAAGATTAGTAAGAAAGAAAGAAAAAAAGATTAGTAAGAAAGAAAGAAAGATAGATTAGTAAGAAAGAAAGAAAAAAAGATTAGTAAGAAAGAAAGAAGGATAGATTAGTAAGAAAGAAAGAAAGAAAAAAGATTAGCAAGAAAGAAAGAAAGAAAGATAGATTAGTTAGAAAGAAAGAAAAAAAAGATTAGTTAGAAAGAAAGAAAGAAAGAAAAAAAGATTAGTAAGAAAGAAAGAAAGAAAGAAAAAAAGATTAGTAAGAAAGAAAGATAGATTAGTTAGAAAGAAAGAAAAAAGATTAGTAAGAAAGAAAGAAAAAAAGATTAGTAAGAAAGAAAGATAGATTAGTAAGAAAGAAAGAAAAAAGATTAGAAAGAAAGAAAGATAGATTAGTAAGAAAGAAAGAAAGAAAAAAAGATTAGCAAGAAAGAAAGAAAGATAGATTAGTTAGAAAGAAAGAAAAAAAAGATTAGTAAGAAAGAAAGAAAGATAGATTAGTAAGAAAGAAAGATAGATTAGTTAGAAAGAAAGAAAGAAAAAAGATTAGTAAGAAAGAAAGAAAAAAAGATTAGTAAGAAAGAAAGAAAGAAAACAAGATTAGTAAGAAAGAAAGAAAGATAGATTAGTTAGAAAGAAAGAAAGAAAAAAAGATTAGTAAGAAAGAAAGATAGATTAGTAAGAAAGAAAGATAGAAAAAAAGATTAGTAAGAAAGAAAGAAAGATAGATTAGTAAGACAGAAAGAAAGAAAAAAAGATTAGTAAGAATGAAAGAAAGATAGATTAGTAAGAAAGAAAGAAAGATAGATTAGTAAGAAAGAAAGAAAGAAAAAAAGATTAGTAAGAATGAAAGAAAGATAGATTAGTAAGAAAGAAAGAAAGATAGATTAGTAAGAAAGAAAGAAAGAAAAAGATTAGTAAGAAAGAAAGAAAGATAGATTAGTAAGAAAGAAAGAAAGAAAAAAGATTAGCAAGAAAGAAAGAAAGAAAGATAGATTAGTTAGAAAGAAAGATAGATAGATTAGTTAGAAAGAAAGATAGATTAGTTAGAATGAAAGAAAGATAGAGTAGTTAGAAAGAAAGAAAGATAGATTAGTTAGAAAGAAAGAGATTAGTTAGAAAGAAAGAAAGAGATTAGTTAGAAAGAAAGAGATTAGTTAGAAAGAAAGATAGATAGATTAGTTAGAAAGAAAGAGATTAGTTAGAAAGAAAGATAGATAGATTATTTAGAAAGAAACATAGATAGATTAGTTAGAAAGAAAGATAGATTAGTTAGAAAGAAACATAGATAGATTAGTTAGAAAGAAATAAAGAAATAAAGATAGATTAGTTTGAAAGAAATAAAGAAAGATAGATTAGTTAGAAAGAAAAAAAGATAGATTAGTTAGAAAGAAATAAAGAAATAAAGATAGATTAGTTAGAAAGAAAGAAAGATAGATTAGTTAGAAAGAAAGAAAGATAGATTAGTTAGAAAGAAAAAAGATAGATTAGTTTGAAAGAAATAAAGAAAGATAGATTAGTTAGAAAGAAAGATAGATAGATTAGTTAGAAAGAAAGAGATTAGTTAGAAAGAAACATAGATAGATTAGTTAGAAAGAAAGAAAGATAGATTAGTTAGAAGGAAATATTAGTTAGAAAGAAAGAAAGATAGATTAGTTAGAAAGAAAGAAAGATAGATTAGTTTGAAAGAAATAAAGAAAGATAGATTAGTTAGAAAGAAAGAAAGAAAGAAAGAAAGATAGATAGATAGATAGATAGATAGATAGATAGATAGATAGATAGATAGATAGATAGATAGATAGATAGATAAGAAAGAAAGATAGATTAGTTAGAAATAAAGATATATAGATAGATTAGTTAGAAAGAAAGAAAGATAGATAGATAGATAGATAGATAGATAGATAGATAGATAGATAGATAGATAGATAGATAGATAGATAGATAGATAGATAAGAAAGAAAGATAGATTAGTTAGAAAGAAAGATAGATTAGTTAGAAAGAAAGAAAGATAGATTAGTTAGAAAGAAAGAAAGATAGATTAGTTAGAAAGAAAGAAAGATAGATTAGTTAGAAAGAAAAAAAGATAGATTAGTTAGAAAGAAAGAGATTAGTTAGAAAGAAAGAAAGAGATTAGTTAGAAAGAAAGAGATTAGTTAGAAAGAAAGATAGATAGATTAGTTAGAAAGAAAGATAGATAGATTAGTTAGAAAGAAACATAGATAGATTAGTTAGAAAGAAAGAAAGATAGATTAGTTAGAAGGAAATATTAGTTAGAAAGAAAGATTAGTTAGAAAGAAAGAAAGATAGATTAGTTTAGAAATAAAGAGATTAGTTAGAAAGAAAGAAAGATAGATTAGTTAGAAAGGAAGAAAGATAGATTAGTTAGAAAGGAAGAAAGATCAGATAGATAGATAGATAGATAGATAGATAGATAGATAAGTTAGAAAGAGATAGATAGATAGATAGATAGATAGATAGATAGATAGATAGATAGATAGATAGATAGATAGATAGATAGATAGATAGATAGATAGAGTTCATAAGTACATATAGAATGGGAGTTTAATTGAGTCCAAGGCTTTAGGGAATTTAGATTTGAGTTTATTTGGTGTAGACTACTGGGCCACCGTAGTCTTGGCTCATTTTGAACTGTTACAATGAAAGTCAATGGGATTTTTATGATTTTTAATATTAATTTTTAAGAAATCTGAAAGTCAAATCAGTCTGAAAAGATATAGCACACTAAGTCAGAACAGTTTGAAGGTCTGACCCGAGTTTGGAGTTTGTAGAGTTAAAGCTCTAGGACGAGTTAGAGTTTAAATTTTAGAGTCAGAAGAATAATAATAATAATAATAAGTTTAAATAGGATTTCAGTAAGTTGGCTTTCTCAAGCCAACTTAATAATAAGTTTAAATAGGATTTCAGTAAGTTGGCTTTCTCAAGCCAACTTAATAATAAGTTTAAATAGGATTTCAGTAAGTTGGCTTTTCCAAGCCAACTTAATAATAAGTTTAAATAGGATTTCAGTAAGTTGGCTTTCTCAAGCCAACTTAATAATAAGTTTAAATAGGATTTCAGTAAGTTGGCTTTCTCAAGCCAACTTAACTAAACATAAAAGTCCAAAGAAGTAACAAGACACCTAAAGTTGGTGGTGCACCACTCCTGCTCCAGGTACGACTGAGAAAGCACCACAACCAGCCGTCGACAGCGACTAATGTTCATCAGCAGCTCTGCAGACGGCTCTGAGGAAATAAGACACAATACATATGTTGTGCTTTTAAAGAAATTGTGCATTTTCCTTGACTATCAATAGAGTTTAGTCAAAGATGAGACCATATTTAATTTGATACAAACAAAACCGAAGTGCTGTCTGTTAAACATGTCATATTATGCTAAGTGTCCAATTTCCAACAGTAAAAAAATAATCATTATTGCATCTACACTATTAGTATCTATCAATGACTATTAGTAGTAGTAGTAGTATTTAAAAATAAATATTCAATTTTATTACAAAAATAAATTTTATTTTACGTAAATAGTATTCCTGTAACTCAAACAGTAGAGCATGGCGCTAGCAACACCCAAGTCATGGGTTCGATTCCCTGGGAATGCAACTAATAAAATGTAAATGCTGAAAAAAAACCTTGAATGCAGTGTAAGTTACTTTGCATAAAAGTGTCTGCCAAATCCATAAATTAATTAAAGGGGTCATGAACTGAGAAATAAAATTTTCCTTGATATATAAGAGGTCATCATACTATAAGAATATCCTGTAAGTTTTAGAACTGAATACGTCCTTGTTAGTCCAAATATGTGGTTGTTTATTTCAACAGTGTGAATGTCTTAGTGAGTATTATTTATTTGTAATCGGTACATTTCACTGTGGATTTTTGGGTAAATCAGTCACAATTTCGGTGCGGGCTTTGCAAAGAGACTATTACTATATGGACCCGACAGTAATGCGACAACATGTAAGTAACTGTGTTATTTCTAATGCCTGATATGATCTGTGACCAGTGATTTCTTATATGTAATGATTCATGTACAGTCAGATGTTCTTTGTCTATGTGTCAATAAGTCAAACCAGTGTCTAAACGGTCAACTTCACACTCTTTCTCTTAGTAGGTTATAATCTTTCTCCGTTATAATCAACGAATCTCTTATTTATATCATGTTTGCACTATTAATTATGATGAAAGCATTCGTTAGAGTGCAGAAATCGAGTCACAATTACGACATCACTGCATTCATGAGCTCAACATGTCTGCGATCGGCTACAATGCTCATCACACTGAAGACTGGAGTAATGATTTAACCCTATGCCCATATAAATCTGAATATAGTTGTCCGATTTACCAGCTCCAGGAAGGATGTTTGTGTCGTTGAGTAGAAGTTTATGACCGTACTTGTTCTCCAAATGAGGCTTCAGGATAAAATTGACAAACTTCCTGTCATTCTCGTTGTTGACATATGAGATGTAGGCGTCGTACATTTTGCCATCTGAGAAACGGCAAAAACATCTCTATGAAATGAAAATGCAATGTTATGAAAGATTGTAAAGGGCTTTAATGAACAGAATGCAGACCTACCGTTAAGCTCATACTCTCCGTAAAAGTTCTTATACCACAGTTTAAAGTTGAGTCTGCACTTGGTATAGACCACCGCTGCAAGAGCGAGTACAACCAACAGGACCACCGACGCAACCACTGCTCCGCTGTGACTTGGGGATTCTGGGATTCAAAAAATATGCACAGAACTGCAGAGAAGAATCTGAATATATTTTACACTTTATATTATAATGTTTATGGCATTTGTAAATTCGTATGTGGTGGATAATAATGAATATGACAATAAGTATAATCTGGAGGTAATATTAAAAGACTGAAATAAGGCATTTGTTTCTTACTGTATTCTTTTACGTTGAATTGCGCTGTGCTGTTCCTCACCACGCAGAAATACACACCAAAATCAGCCCGATCTCTCAGGGTCAGTGTTAGATCACTGCTCTTAATGATGTGACCGTCCTCCGTGACCCTGCCAAGTGTTTGGATAGTCATGAAACTCTAGATGACACAAGCTGATCTTTTACATGGCAATCACAACATTACTACATGGTTCAAGCTGAAGCCTCTGATGGTCCTAGGAGATTGCTTGCTCAACATTTAAATAGTCTCGTTCAGTGTTTTCTGCAGGCTAGTCCAGCAGATTTCCTCTGAACCCCTCCACCTCCCCCAGCTCCACCTGCTACAGGATTTATGTATATCTATTCATGTAGCAGCAGCATAGCAGATCTAGTAGTGCGCCAAGACCAAATACATTAACATTGGCATATTCATTACCATGCTAAAATTACTCCTTCATGATTGAGTTGTCATGATTGAAATATATATATATACTGTGAAAATAAACTGTTATTAAGCTGATTTATTCCTATTACAATGACGAAATGTCCCATATCCAAAATAGCACGCTGTGGGGTATAACATGCATTAAACCCGATGCAATACACTAAACTTCAAGGGTTAGTTCACCCAAAATTTTAAATTATCCCATTATTTACTCACCCTCAAGCCATCCTAGGACAATAATATGACTTTCTTCTTTCAGCCAGTAATATAAAAAAATATCCTGACTCTTCCAAGCTTTATAATGGGGGTAAATAGTAACTGACATTTTGAAGCCCAAAAAAGAGCATCCATGGGTTTAATGGGCCACATAACAATATTTTCAATTGTAATAACTGATACACTACATGTACCCAGTGTTGGGCATTATATTGCATCATATACCCACCAGTTTATATTTTGAGGGTAGATGGTGAGGTTGGTAAGCAGTGTGCTGTCTTTCATCCACTTCAGATGGTCTTTACAGTCTGAATCTGTGCGGTTCCCCATGGAGGCTTTGCACTGAAGGACCAGGCTGTGGCCAAGCGTCCCAGAAACCGTCTGAATTTGATCATGCTTGAACTCTGGAACGCTGCCACAAAGCGGATCTTTGTTATGAGAGAGAAAAATGAGAAATATGTGAGCATCAGTGTGTTAAGGCCTGTTCATACTAAGAACAATAACTATAAAGAGATCTATAATGATAACAATATTTGCATCCACACCAACACATGATATCAATCTGTCGTCTGCCGCTTTAAATGCTCGCTCTCAAAGCAGAATGGAATCTGATTGGTTGTCAATGTTTTTATTGTTCATAATAAGCTAGGAAAACATAATTGTGATAGAGATTCCAAAGATATCATTCCTCTGTGCCATTATCGTTATAGTTGTGGTGTGAACTGTGCTATTATTTTAATACATGGTATTTGAACATGGTATTTAGATGGTATTTAAAACATCTTTTATCATTATCGGTAATAGTTATTGTCCTTAGTGTGAACGGGCCTTATAAAATGTGACCTTTTATAAGTTGTGTCTCAACTAAACTGCTAGATTCTTAATCCAGTTAGAGCTTTATGGAATGAGCACACCTGAGAGGCGCTCAGCTAAAAACAATGACTTCTTTATTAGCGTAACCTTGCTTGAGTCTTGTGGAGGATATCTAATCTCAAGAGAGATGAGTGAAACTATTCTGATGCACAGGGGAGGCTTTTCTCATCCGCACTGCTTCATATTCACATGTTTGAGCAAAATGTTCTTCATCTGCCTATATGGATATGGTATTTTATGGAAGAGAAAAAAAACCCGAAATGGGTTCATTAAAAATTCATTATGAATATTAATTTGAAAGCTCAGTTGGTGACGGGTCCATTAAGGACATTGATGTTTAATAGAAATCACTGCCTACAAAAATATTGTACATGTACTGTAGATTCCCGGGACAATGGTTGGAAATCTCCAACGTGGGCAGAGTTTTGGGAGAAGGTCCATAAATCCTTCAACCAACAAACTTTGGACATGCTGTGGTGGTCAGAAGCGAGATAGTTATGTCAGGTCATTTGGTTTGACCTTTAGCAAACACTTGATCTGAAGTACACATAATCTCAGGACTCGAGGTAGGCAAGACAGTTGTTCATTTGTTTCTATGTGACGTGATGGAAAAACCTTTTCAAGAAATGCCTGTATAGTTTTTTTTTCCTACTATGGAAGTCAATGGCTACCGTTAACTGTCTGGTTACCAACATTCTTTAAAATATCTTCTTTTGTGTTCAACAGAATAAAGAAACTCGTACAGGTTTGAAACAACTTGAGGGCGAGTAAATGATGACAGAATTTTCATTTTTGGGTGAACTGTCCCTTAAAGTCCTCAGAATTAGTAGTGGGGATTTAAAATATATAGGCTATCGGTATCATATCAGATTTTAGATTTTTTTTACTTTCATTTATCGGTCAATATCGGACATGTAGTTGAACACACTGTACATTTTTAGAAAACCTTTTAATGTATCTTTAGCAAATCTCACAATGAATAATATTTTTTTTCATTCTGTAAATTATAATGTTGTGATGAATTTAGTTTTTAGTGTTTTATTTTGTCTTTATTTAGACAAAATAGTGTAGAATTTTAATATCGCCCATTTATTGGTTATAAGATGAAAATAATAATGACATATCAGTCTGCCACAATTTTAATATTGTTGCATCCCTATTTAGTATACTAGGTTTAATAGGTCAAGTATGTAGAATGGGACTAGCTCTTGCTATGTGCAAACAGCATTTGCGTAGCCTACTTGAGTTTTAGGCCTTAGTGCCAATTGCTCTGTTAAACAATCTAATAAAATATTAAATCAGCTTGTTATCCGTTGGAAATTTGTTACATTAACCATTTTTGATATGCAGCTATAAAATATACACGCATGTAAAGTGTGTAGAACTAAATTTGTGTATTCAAATCAGAATAACTAGTTCCTGTAACTCAGCTGGTATAGAGCTCGGTGCTATAATTGTCAAAGATTCAGTTCCCAGGCAATTCACATAGTGATAAATATCTATAATATACTGTAGTATAGCTTTAGACAAAAATGTTAACTAAATTAATACATGTAAATACTAATGATTCAAAGTTAGGGAGGATAAGAGTGGCAGAGGGGGGAAAACAACAATGTTATGGGAGTAAATATTGGCTGTTCCAGAACATTCTCTTGTTACAGAACAAATATACACTGGATTGCTGTTTTTATGGCCACTTTTACCCATGCAGGTGAATTATAGGAAGGTCATATGAGGTGCTTAACACACACACACACACAGTCAACATACTGGATGCTCATATAGGCGGAAGAGTGATTTGTCTATCGTACTGACAACAGGTTTGACAAAAGCATTATGCTATTTGAATGCACTCGCTAGGACTTTACAGTCTAAATGACCTGTTATAACAGGTTCATTATTCATTACTTTCAGGTTACTAATGCCTTTGGATATAAGACTTGATCTGTCAATATTGAATAGTCAGTTTGGAGCCAGTATTAAGATCTGTGTAATATTGAAGTGAGATTATTGTTCTCCACTTCAGCCAGTAACTTCATTCAATCATTAAACAGGAGCCGCTGTGTTAAAGGTACAAAGTTCACTTTACAGGTTGAGGGGTTTTTATTCTGGTAGACAAACAAGGTGCTGAATAATTGTACAGCATGAACATTATTAACTGGAATAACAACTTAAACGTAAAGGGTCATCAGGACATCATCATATTTTGTTGTATAAACAAATGAAATATTAACAACAGTGATATAAAGGTTGAAGAGTATTTTCATGTCAGGGCAAGTTGTCATGTGTTTTAAATGTAATACCCTTCATTTACACACGGCTAATTGATCATTTGCAATATTTGTAGGTCCAAACAAGTTTTTGGCATTTTTGTACTTTTGTATTTTTTACTATTTCAGTTAAGTTAATCTATACAGAAATAAAATTGAAAAACAAATATTCAAAAACTGTTATAGTCACACGCTCCCCTATCCATTAAATAGATAGATGATAGATAGATAGATAGATAGATAGATAGATAGATAGATAGATAGATAGATAGATAGATAGATAGACAGATAGACAGATAGATAGATAGATAGATAGATAGATAGATAGATAGATAGATAGATTTAAATGAAGTCTTACCCGTAGAGTGAGTAAACGCGAGACATGTCAGATACAGAATCAAATGACAACGCCACATCGCAGTCCTCTGGTAAATCCTTTCATGAAAGAGTGTAGGCTACTTGTAAAATAGTTTATCATGAAGTTGACTAACGCACTTTAACCGTGAAACAAGGACTGTAGATGTTGCCAGCAGTGCGTGTCATATAAACGCGGAAGGTGCGCAGCGGTTACACGGAGTCTGTCGCCAGGAATCACTGTGGGGAATACAGGGTCACGTGATCCTGTTCACCTGAGCGTCTCTTTGAACAGGTAAACGGGCGTTTATATAATAAGACGCGGCCTACGGGGTGCAATGAAATGGAACCGAACGCAAAGGTTTTTAAACCTTTAAACGTTTTTAAAGGTTTAACTATTGTCAAGTCAAGTCAAGTCAAGTCAAGTCAAATATATTTATATAGCGCTTTTCACAATATTGTATCAAAGCTGCTTCACAGTATCAATCAAAACAACATAACAATGTTTGTTTATTACTGGAAAAAAAGACATCCAAGTGATATTGGCAGTGATATTTGCACTAAAGTGTAAGTATTTATGCTATTTATACTTATAGAGATGGGCTACTATTTGCACCTCATTATTGTTGTACATTAAACGGTATGCAATAATAACATAGAGTGTAAATTATTATATTTATTAAAATGTTTAAATGGATGCAGCCTTATTGGAACAAGCTCAAGCCCACGTTGGATATAAACTTGTTAATGCTGAAGGTGAGGAATTACAGTTGTTACATCTCATAATGTTCCTCAAACTGAGTAGCGTATCGGTGAGAAACGTCCTGCTCGAGTCGTCCTTGCAATGGATGTTCGGGTTCAATAACTCTTCCAATGTTTCATCATCGGACTCGCATTTGGATTGATATGGTAAAATTGACATAATCGTTACTTTTTATTTACAGGGTGTACAATCGCTGAGTTTTAGAAGCCTTCAGACAGAGCTTACGTTTAGTTAGGGCCGAGACCGATTCATCCGACGAGTCGTTTCAGAATCATTGAAAAATGTGGTGATGTGCTATATTATGAGAAAATGAACGTGTATTTTTGTTTTGTTTGTTTTTTACTTTTGATGCATGTAAACCTGTTGTAGGAGACACAATTAAGAACCTTAAAAATAGAATAATAGGGACACTTTAAATATGTATACAATTTATTATTTACAACAATTACTCTGGGCTGTTTAAGTTCTGGATGAATTCCTGAATGAATCATTTCTGGATTTATTGAAGAGATCCAACTAAAAATAATGATTCTTTCACTGTTCATTGGAAATAAAGCAGGTTAGACTCAATGTTCAGTGAATGATAACTTAAATTCAGTTCTGTTTTTCACAATCATTTGACTTGAAGAATAGTTAAGAGTCATACTGTGAGTACCATATTTATGACACCTTTTGGTAATGAAGCTCAATAGCTCCAGTCCACATTCACTTTCATAAACTCTTCATAACCTGTTTGGTTACAGGTTACTTTATTGTAAACATCTCTGCAAAGTCTGATTATTTGCATCACAGGTGGTGTATAGTTTCAAAGCTGTGGATCAGAAAGGACCTGAATGACCTGCTAAACAAGATAAAGGTGGCCTTCAGGTCTGAGATGCAATGCTGAGGAAGAAGCACTGTGATGAAAAACACTGCAGGGGACAAACCGGAGTACACACTTCAACAGAACACTGTGGAACAAAGGGGAGTGAACTAACACCAGCCTGGTGACCTTCTTTAACTAACAGCTCACACAAACTCACTGCAAGTTACTTTCATTTACTTTGAGAGTGCACTGCAGTCCAACTGAACGCTTTTAAAATTAAGCACATTTGACCAGTTCCAAACCATATCAATCTTAATAACTGCTATTCATTTGTATATATAATCATTTATAAGTGATATACAGTATAATTGTTAACAAGAGCTGGAAATGAAAAACGTAGCCTACACACACACACACACACACAAACACACACACAGTAGTGGTCCAGCCTAAGAAAATTGACATATACAGGTGCAACTCAAAAAATTTGAATATCGTGCAAAAGTTATACTTTTAATGATTATGGCTTACAGCTTATGAACACCCCACATTCAAAATCTGAGAAAAATAGAATATTACAGGAAATCAATTAAAAAAAGGACTTTAAATACAGAAAGGTCGGCCTTCTGAAAAGTATAATCATGCATATGTATATAGTTATATATACTAAATTTATTTGAATTACTGAAACACATGAACTTCTGCAAAATATGAACATTTTTCGAGTTTCACCTGTATATTAAATAAGACCAGAGATCATTTAAATACCAAGTTGTTTATTTTGCTGCATTGTAAATCATATAGAGTGAACTGAAAGATCATGTTACGTATGTGAATGAATCACGTCCATCACTTTCTTAAGAGTTTTTGTAAACAAAATATGGCAAGAAATCATTTTTTTCAAACTCTTTTATCAGCATATACACCTATATATCCATAAATAAGTATTTCTACCTTCAACAAATAATATATTAACTCACATTTCATTCCACTAAAAATTACAACTAAAAACATCTCAGCATCCCCCCCACCCCCACCCGCCAAAGACAAAATGGAGAATAAACATCTTAAGACAGACACTTCTCGACTTGAAGCATTGGAGGTTTCTTTCAAATCCAACACATGAGGTGTGGTTTTATGTCATAATTAATAACACAGCGCCAGCTCATTTAGGTTTTTAACAAAACTTTGTGGCACTAAAGTCTGTATAAAATGCACAACCTAAATGACTGTTCTCATGGCAGCTAGGTTGAAAAATAAATTATAAAATCAATAATTTGGGTGACACTTTATAATTATTTTCATGATTTTAACAAGTCTGTAACAAACAGTATTAAATGACCATCATGTTTAACAGAATGTTCATTTATAAGGCCCTATTTGTGCCATTTCATAATCATCTTAGAAATCAATTTTATGAATTTAACTATATAATACTATACAAATATATGGCTATTCTTAATATTTCATTATTATTTAAATATGCTAAATTATATTGTATGAATCTGTTTTTACTCATTTATTTTAGTTATATTCATAAAAAAAAATTTATTAATCAATTTTTTCCACTGTCCACATAATGATCGATTGCTTGACTGACTTAGCACAAAAGGTCCTCCATAATAATTAATGTACATTCACAAATGTACTCCTGATTCACGTATTATCGGTATATTCATACATGAATGCACATGAACTGCTGGTCTGCGGTTTGTTATTAAAGTGTCATTAATGAAATCGATTATAAAGTGATAGCCACATTTGATTGGTTTATTTTCGAACAGCCATGTACTAGAACGTGTAATAGAACTTTTGGTTTAATGGGTGACGAAGAGAAAATTACAAAATATACAAGGACACTGTTAAAATCGCACTAGACAACCACTTTCATATTAAACTGAAACCTTTTGAATTGAGAACTCAAGTCCACCCACTTCATTTCTGTCTTTCACCAACATCTCTGACCAGCAGTACCTTAACACATTTTTCCCTGCAAAAAGCATTAAAATATTTATTTTCCAAACTACCGTCCTTTTTATAATTCATCATTAATAATAAAAACATACAAAAATGCGATTTGACAGTATTTTACATAATCATATTCCTTTAAAAACTGTATAAATATTAAAACTTTTGCACTAGATTCCAGATTCGCTCGTTTCCAGGAGCCATGTGAACAGCTCTGGCTTGGTTTTCTGCACCTCTTGGCATTGGTCTTTCAAACGTCCCGTCAGATTCATCCGTCAGGTGATGGATATGCTGAATGCCTGTTTTGTTCAGAGATTAGATCCTGTATATAGTGGTTGGACTTGTAGTGCAGTGAGTCACAGTGAGGCGTCAGACATTGGCACCAAACACTGACCGATATAGCTTTGTCTATCTTCTCGTAATCACACGTTTAGTCATTTAAGTTCTCAGCTATTACACTGATCAGCCACTCTTCATCAGCACGTCCATCATAGATGCGAGGACGGTCACCTCGGCGAAGGCCTCTTGTAGTATCCTCTGTGCCAGTGTAGCAGCGGCAGTGCCAAGCATTTCTTGAAGTGCTCCAGTTCAGCCTGCATGCGCTCTCTCTTCAGCGCCAGGTTGTGCTTCTGTGCCAACAGCTCCTAAATAAGGGGGAAAGAGAAAAAGTCACGCCCTGCCTCCGAATATACCTACTTTCAAACTATCCACCTTATTTGTAACCTAAGAGTGGCAAATTGGTGTAGGTTTTTGCAAGCGACACATAACTTGAGACTATTTACTCCTTAAACACATACTCGGGTCTTTAGTGACCCGGGACGTCATTAACTACCCTCCTCATTCATTAATTAAAAAAATAAAAAATTTAAGTTAGACATTAACCTTCTTAGTATTCCTGAGTCAATTCATTATAAACAATCCAAGAAAATATATACCCATGTTTTCCCATTGATATTTTTTGTAAAAACTTAAACAGGGTCGCTAAACTATGGAAGCTTGTTTCCGCCACAGAATAAAAAATAAAAAAAGGTAATTGTGATAATTTCTCACAATTATGACTTTTTTTCTCACAATTGCATGATATAAAGTCACAATTACGAGATGTAAAGTCAGAATTGCGTGTCAAAATTATGTGTTGTAAAGTCAGAATTGTGTGATATAGTCAAAATTGTGTTATAAAGTCAAAATTGTGTGTTATAAATTCAGAATTGTGAGATATAAACTCGTAACTGCGAGTTAAGTCCAATTCTAAGAAAAAAAAAAAAGACTCGCAATTCTGACTTTATAACACTCAATTATGAGATATAAAGTCAAAATTGAAAGATATAAACACGCAATTCTGAGGATCCTTTTTATCCTTAGAATTGGACTTTATAACTCGCAATTGCGAGTTTATATCTCACAATTCTAAGAAAAGATGTCAGAATTGTGAGATATAAACTCCCAATTGCGTATTATAAAGTCAGAATTGTGAGCTTATTTCTCGCAATTGTTACCTATGGAAGCTTGTTTCTGCCACAGAATGAAACAGTTTAAAAGATAATTGCAACTTTATATCACGCAATTCTGAGAAATAAAGTTATAATTGCAAGATGTAAACTCGTCTTTTAAAATGTTTCATTCTGTGGCAGAAACAAGCTTGCATAGCTAACGACCAGAGGTGTGTAACAGTGTATTTTTTTTTTTCTGCACAACAATAATTGAATCTTTGATGATTGAATAAGTGCAATTCACATTTATTCCACAAGGTGGCAGTGTCTGATACACAATGATGAAGTGACGTTTCACTCATAGTTACTGCAGGGAGAAAACAAAATAATAGGAAATATCATCAGCAAAACTTGAAAGGGCACAGTGATTTACTGCGGAGCAAGTACTGAACGCAATCAAACATTAGAGTCACACTTGATCTGGTGAAGAAGCTGCCAGCGATTAAAATACTGATTATGATAGTTTTGAGAATATATTTGAGATGGCGAATATGAGCCAGATATTGAATGTACTGGGAAATGAGCTCTGATGAGGACAGTGATGATGGTGTAAAACATCTGCTCAAACTGACCCCTTCCAAGCTCCAAAAGGTAACAAAATATGCTTTATTTTATTAATCTGTAATTGTTACTCTTATACCAGGAGAGTTTTATATCACAGGGACAGGTAGAGATCCATCCGTGTTAGATATTGATCAGGGTCGCTAAAGACCGGAATAAATAATAACGATTGGCGAAACATTTATGCATTTAAGGGTTACACAAGGTGTAAACAATGTGTTAACATGATTTTAATGTGGAAAAAAACTTTTCTGTGCAAAAATAATAACACATAAAAATATAAAAAACCTACATAATAGAGATACCAAAATAATATATTCTTACCCTCATGCTATGAGAAAGCTGTTCGGCGGTCAGAGTGAGGTTGTAATGCTGCGTCTCTAGGCGTCTACACTCACTCTGGAGAACCTGGTGCTCTATACTTCTCTCTGAGAGACAGCGACAGATGAGCCAGATGAGCAATGCAATATAATCATACAGTCAAAAACACTCAGAAGAGACTACAGTACATCCTGTCCACAGACAAGTCAATACAGCCTGAAGCCCGCGGTTAACATTTCCTGATCATTTATCTCACCCACATGTCATCCAAGATATTCATGTCTTTCTTTCTTCAGTCGAAAAGAAATAAGTTTTTTTTAGGAAAACATTCTAGGATTTTTCTCCATATAGTGGACTTCAACAGGGTCCAACGGTTTGAAGGTCCAAATTGCAGTTTCAATGCAGCTTCAAACACGATCCCAGTCGAGGAATACGAGTCTATGATAGAATCAAATCTAGTGAAATGATCAGCCATTTTCTAAAAAAAAATGTTTTAAAAATATAAATACTTTTTAACCACAAATGCTCGTCTTGCACGTCCACGACTTCACGCATTACGTAATCACGTTGGAAAGGTCAGGTGTTAACCTGACGTACATAGAAAATAGTAGGGTAGGGCGAAAAACTTCAAAATCATCCAACATCGTTGTTTTACCTTTTATTTATTGAATTTTTTTATAAAAGGATTTGACTTAGTCTGCACGTTCGCTTTCTAAACACTAGATCTGTACTTCCGCCTATGTCACGCTTAACCTTTCAACATGAATACGTTATGCGTGGCGCATCACAGAGCTAGTGCAAGATGAGCATTTGTGGTTAAGCCATATATAAATTTTTTCATTTTTTTACAAAAATGACAGATGGTTTGGCTAGATAAGACACTTATTCCTGATCTGGGATCGTGTAGAGCCCTTTGAAGCTGCAATTTGGACCTTCAACCCGTTGGTTTCTCCACTATCTGGAGAAAAATCCTGGAACGTTTTCCTAAAAATCTTCAATTTTCGACTGAAGAAAGAAAGACATGAATATCTTGAATGACGTGTGGGTGAGTAAATTATCAGGAAATTTAAAACCTGAAGTTAAATACTCCTTTAACACAACAAATTCAATTAACAGCTCAGTTGCATTTTCAACTTGCTAAAAGTTCCTCATTTTCACATATTTATCCAAAATAATGTAGGTTTGAATCTCAATATGCAGTAAACTCACCCTCCATGTACTCCTTGTACGCCTCAAATATAGATTCAATCCCTTTCCACCTAGGACTGAAGGACTCCTCTTCCTCGTCTTCATCTGAACTGATGCCCTCCCCAGCTGAAAGGTCATTCCTCACCCCAGGAGAGTCGTGGACGGCTGATAAATGGCAGGAGTGGCCATTGGTCTGTCCATTAGGGAGTTTGTTGAGCGCCCTCTGGAGGCCTGGAGGTGGATGTGCAGGGGGGTCAAACTGCTCGTTCGCTCCAATAGCGGCACCTGTTGGAATACACACGCAAAAAAGATCAAGCAGGCTATACCGGTAATTGGGCTCTATCATACACCCGGTGCAATGCAGCGCCAGGCAAGTGTTTTTTGCTAGTTTCAGCCTGACGCAGTTTTCATTTTCATGTCCTGCGCCAGTTGTTTAAAAAGCAAATGCATTTGTGCCCATTTGTGCTCCCATGGCCATGCGCTGGTCTGAAAACGAGGTGTGTTCGGGCGCATTGTTGCTATTTTTAGGAAACTGAAATAGACTGTATAGTCTATTTTAAATAGACGCAGTATGCGCGTTAGTAATGTAAGGCTATAGGCGGGTCCAGAATGCGCGTACACTCTGCTTATTACACACACAATGCAATAAGTGTGTTTTCCGCAGCAGCACCACACAAACATGCCAAATATTAAAAATAAAAGGATTGCAATGTATAAGATCAATATTATGTACATAAAGATATGGTGGGCTTGTCCCGTAGATGTTCTGCTTGCACGCTTTAACCTCGCACACGAGCAGATCCGTTTGCGCTCTGGAGAAGCGTTCAGTCTTTCCGCTCGCAGATCCCGCTTTGTAAATAGCGAATCCACCATTGCGCGAGATCAACTGGCTTTTAAAGGGAATGGGAGATGAGACTCTGATTGGTTTATTTTACGTTACGCCCAAAACACACCCATTACTTATTAAGAGAACAGAGACAATTCTTTTAGACCATGCGCCGGGAGCGCCGACTATTTTTCCCGTCGTTAAACTAGCAGAAGTGGATTTTAGACCGTGCACTTAGATCGTTAAAATAGGGCCCATTATCTTAAACATAAGTAAAGGGTAGCCATCGTCACCTTTCTGTTTCTGCTGGGATATTTGAGTAGACTGCAGCACAGACTGATGGAAGTGCTGTGCGAAGTCCTCTGAGTTTCTTCGCTCCCAGACCTGGAGTTTTACTCCGTTGAGTGCAGGAGGCTGTTCCTTCGGCCGGGGGGCCTGTCGAGCGCTGGCCTGCAGGCTCGGGCCTCTTCTGCTCGGGGACGTCATCTTGGGCTGGCCTGGAGCCTGGAGAGGAGCCAGCGGCGGGGGGTCTTGTGCCGGAGGGTATTCGGGTGAGTGATTTATGGTATCAGGTTGAACATTACTGACAGACTGATTGAGATGTGAGACAGCTGTGTGATGGGAAAATAATAGAAGAGGACTTTAATGGCAGAGCTTGATCGTTCGGTTAAAGCCGTATCTGCATCTGTCGATCTTACCAGACACTGAGGCAGACGGGCTAGACAAGGGTGCGTCTGAGGTGTATCTGAGCGTGTCCAACGTTACGGTTTTCTGTTTGATGGCTTCCAGCAAGTCCTCAATCTTCTTATTCTCTGAGGTAAAAAAGAAAAAAAGAAAAGAAAAAAGAATCACTTTCTGATGCACTCATAAAATCTTTTGATTTTCAGTTAACAAAAAAAAATTTCATTTCATTTAAATTATTACTTAAGTTCCCAAATATCCCTTCATGGCACTTAAATAACTATTAAATTAGCAAAATATATTCAGTACACTGCTGAATGTTATGCATATTTCCATAAATCCATATAATATAATACTTTATAATATTTAAATAAGCATAAATAGAATAAAAAAATAATACACGCTCAGAAATTTGAAATAATTTAGATAATTAAGAAATGTATAGAAAGAACGGTAATATTTGGAAATATTTTTTACATAGTAAGTATTTAATGTGGAAATATTTTTAAAGTGAAATACTTTTAATAAGTTATTTCACTTTAAAAAATATTTCTATCTATCTAATCTATCTATCTACATTATAAGCAAAAAAAGTAGTATGCAGCATCTTATTTGTATATATATATACACACACAGTATATGTATAATTAAATTTTATTATGTAATATAGTATGACATCATATAATTGTATATAATTTTCCAATACATGAAAATAATAATTTACTCATTTGTATTTAATTTTCTTATTTATTCATATTTATGTACACATGATTAGATTATTATTAGGTAAAGTTCTCCAGCATCTTTAACACTGGAAGTGTGACTGTGACAGTATTTGCCGAAACTTTCAGTGTGTTGGTGTGTGTCCCGCACGTACTTCTTCTCTCGTCCAGACTGACGTGGTTCAGGTGGAACATGCGGAGGAAGTGTTTCTTGTCGTCGAGTTCGGCGGTGCGGTCCATCTCCTCCGGGCTGAAGCGTGTGGTGAGGGGAGGAGAGGGAGTCTTCCGTTTACTCTGCACCGCTGAGGGTGAAGGGTTTCTCTCCTGCATCATCCTTCTCCTCTTCCTCCTCTTCATCTCCAGGAGCTCATCTCGCTTAGAGAGAGTCGTCAGGCCAAACAAACCCAGAAACTCTGTCTTCTGCAGAGAGAAAACAAACAGACCGTCACAAGCTGTTCCATACACCTGTCTGTACTGTATACAGGGATATCGCTTTAA
Source organism: Semotilus atromaculatus (assembly GCA_031834385.1). Taxonomy (NCBI): domain Eukaryota; kingdom Metazoa; phylum Chordata; class Actinopteri; order Cypriniformes; family Leuciscidae; genus Semotilus; species Semotilus atromaculatus. The sequence continues at coordinate 6,973,490 of JAULUF010000027.1, read as the reverse complement.
AAAAAACACTGGATGGAAACGCCAAGATGCACATTAATTCTAAAAAATACGCATAAAAAAATGTATGCAGTCAATTGATAAGAAGACATGCGCATAAACTACAATGGAAACGCATTTACTGAGTAAATGTCTCGATGCACAACAGAAAACTCACGTGGCTTTGCCTCAAAAGAGGATGTGATTGGATAACTGGACTAACAGGCAGGGCCAATCGTATCGCACAGAATCTCAAATGTTAGTTTGGTCATTTTGAAATGCCTGAGCCAAAGTCTGGGAATTGGGATAATCACCTCCCAGAAGTGTCTCTCACCATTGTGTTCCCAAACACCAGCATAACATGACAGAGTTTATTGCATTTCGTCTGTGTGCTCGGAGACGTCATTTATGATGTCCAAAAAAAAAAAAGAGCACAGTGTTTTGCACAGATATTCTGCACCAGTTTCACAGGAAGTGACGATTTTGTTCTCTTGAACACCTGGGATGGAAACGTTGCTTTATTCGCAAATGTTTTATGATATATTCCAATTTTGTGCACAAGTTAAATTCACAACTTTGGATGGAAACATAGCTATAGTGAGAGATTTGATCAGTTTTAGTAGTATAAAATACTGGATTTTCAGTGTTGGTGTTCCAGCATGAATTGCAGTATTTTACTTCTAGATTGTAGTTGTTGAATTTGTTGTGACTGTGTCACTGTACCTCTGTAGATGCATCTAGTTTGAGAGGAGGCTGTTGAGAGACTCTTCTCAGGTGAGCTCGCACTTCCTCCTCATCGCTCTCGTCATAAGAGTCATCGAATTCATAGTAATAACCTGAAGATTAGAACAGAAGTTGGAAGAAGAACCTGAGTGCATATATATATGTAAACATTGGTCGATACATTGGTTTATTATACCTTTGCCTTCATCTTACGCTCACTTAAATAATATATTTTACAGATAGATAGATAGATAGATAGATGGACGGAAAGAACGACTGATAGACAGATAGAGACAGACTAGATGGATAGATAGATAGATAGATAGATAGAATGACAGACAGACGGACGGACGGACGGACAGAACGACTGATAGATAGATAGAGACAGACTAGATAGATAGATAGATAGATAGATAGATAGATAGATAGATAGATAGATAGATAGATAGATACCGTAGATAGCTCTGGCAAACAAACACAGAAATATTTATACTTTCTCGACCTTCAGTTCTCTGGCAAACAAACAAATAAAAGACATTTAGATATTTTCTAGCACTTCCTACCTTTCTCTCTGGCTTCCCTGCGTTTCTTCTCCTCCAGGTCTAGTTTGCTGAGGAGCCTCCTGTGCTCCTGCAGAATCTGATCAAACACCATCATGGGGTCCGTCCTCTCCGGAGCCGGAGCCGGAGCCGCAGACTGGCTGAACACCCTCTGCTGGTTCAGGAAGCTCCGCGTGGATTTCTCCAGATCCAACAGGTGTTTCCCAGACTCCGGGACGCTGTTCCCCCGCAGGGACGAGGGCCTGACGTCCTCTTCCAGAGCTTTGGCTCTGGTGTGGCCTGAGAAAGGATGGATGTGGGACAGAGGCCGGTCTGAGGGCGAGTTGAGGAGCGAGACGGGGTTCCAGAGACTGCTGGGAGTGGATGAGGAGGGGTGATGGTCCCGAGGAACAGCTTTAGGGGTGATGAGAGGAGGTGGCGCCCCCAGAGGCTGAGATGGGTCTCTGACACCCACATCATTACGGTGTGAGCTGTACCTGAAACACGAGAAAACGTTTCTAGAGCGCGCCACAAGAGGGCAGTGTGATAACACACGACGCCTGCAGTGTTTTTTAAGCTGGAGTTCCCCTTCATCTGTGACCCACCTGTGTGTCTCTCTCTGTGGTTCTACTGGTTCTGCGGTCCGGCCGACGTCCTGGTGCTTCTCCGGCTGATGAAACTCCGCTTTCTCCACCTTCAGCGCTGCTCTCGGTCTGGGAAGCCAGCGGTCGTCCTCCTCCTGCCGCTGGAGCATCATGGGAGTCCCCATGGGCCTGTGGCTCTTCCCAAACTGGAGGCTTGAGGTGGAGAGGGGAGGAGGAGCGCCTGAGGATGAGTACGGGCCAGACTGTGGCATGAGCTGCGACGCTTCTTTGGTTTTGTCTGCATTGAGAGACCAGAGATGCATAGATGAATAAACATGTTCTTCTGAAAGTGAAACAACTGTAAATATTTCCTTAATATCCACTAAATATACTAGAAGGACCAAAAATGGGAACGTCATCCATTATATAATAATACCAAGGAACAGCTTTTTGTCTTCAGGAACTTATTTTTATTTTTTTTTATTTTTTTGCGTTTTGCGTTTTATTTGTATTTTGTTGTCTTTTTATGTTGTTCATTTGTTTAGTTATGTTATATCTATTTAGCTTTAATTTATTTTTGTTTCAGTTTTAGTCATTTAACTTAAACTCATTTATTTCAGTTTGCTTTCTTGGCAATTAACAACTTATTTTTCATTTTAAAAATATTTCTATTTCTATTTCATTTTTTTATATTTTTAATGTACTGTTTTTAGATATTTTAGTACTTAAAATTTTTTCTAATTTCCATTTAATTTAATTGTTTATTTGTTTCTTTTTTAAAATATTTGTATTACGCTTTACAAAAACTTAAACTGAAATAAAATATTAATTAAAGCTAAGTAGAAATATTTTTAAAATAAAAAAATTGTTAAATTGTAAAATAAGGCAACTAACTGAATTAAAAAGTTGAAGTACTATAATTACTCAAACTAAAACTGAAATAAAAATTAATTAATTTTAGTACTTCAACTTAAGCTAAGTTAATTGAGTTAGTTGTCAAGGCAACTAACAGCTTATTTTTAAGAGTTGTCAACTTTGTCAATTTAGTTTTCGTTTTTAAATATTTCTATTTAGCTTAAATTTATTTTTATTTCAGTTTTAGTTTGTAGTAATTTTAGTACTTTAACATTTATAATTTCCATTTTTTAAGTTTTTACTTTTTAGTTTCTTTTAAAAAAATATATCTTAACTAAAACAAAAACTGAAATAAAAAAGAAATTAATGCTAAACAGAAATATTAATAACAAGTTGTAAATTGTAAATAAACAAGCTTAAATTAAAGTACTAAATTTACTATAATTAAAACTGAAATACAAAATAAATTAATTGTAAACTTATGCTCAATTATTTTAATAAGTTTCCAAGACAACTAACTTATTCTAATTTTAAAAAAAGTCAATAGCCAATGTTTATTAATTTGTTTCTTTTTTAAATAGTTCAATTTAGCTTTCATTTATTTTTATTTCAATTTTAGTTATGTTAGTACTCAACTTCAAATGATTTATTTCACTTAGCTGCCAAAGGCAACATTTAAAAATCTTTCATGTATTTAAAAAAAAAAAGTTTAATTAAATATGTTTTTTTTTTAAAGTTTTTGTTTTGGTGAACAATAAGAACACTGTTCCAGGTGTTTGAGAGATGAAGGCTTTGGGAAGAGATCCTCTTCATGGATCCTGAAACCATCTGAAGTGTTTGAGCTGTGACCATCATGGGTCATGGGATTCACATCAATGCTCTCATTCATTTACTATTATACAATTATGGAGAGCAATCATAAAACCTTCTGACTTCCATGAGATTGCCGCCAGAGCGTGTTTAACAGCTGGCAGCGAACATCAGTTCAAGGCATTGAACATAGACATATCCAGATTCATCAGACTATATTAATGACTGATTACCTTTGGCATCATTCCATTATTTCTTCTTCATCACGGGTCATATTCATATTTTGTGAATGGCTTGAATCTGAATCTGTTCCTCATAAATTTATATGACTTGGAATACAGTGCACAAGTCATATAACTACTTTTATGATACTTTTATGGAGCTTGCATATTTTGGACCCAATTGACTTTCATCGGGTCCAAAACAGCCAAAATATTCTTCAAAATGTGTTTTACAAAAGAAAGTCATGACAAAATTAATTTTTTGGGGTGAATGTCTCTTCAAAGAGGACCTATTATGCTTTTCCCTACTTTCTTTAGTGTGTGATGTTTCTGTTTGAGCATGAACATGATCTGCAAAGTTGCAAAGCACAAATTTACTCCAAAAATAGTTATTCTCTATATCAGCACGCACTGTTGCACGCCTCCATTGTACTCTTGAGATTTCTTCAGGGATCGAACATGTCACATTATTCTTCATTTAAATAATTCCCGCCCAAGGCAGACGAAAAAAAAAAAGAAAAAAAAAAAAAGAGGCGAGGCCTGATTGAGTTAGTTCGTTATTAGTGCGTTGAAACTCGCAGTTTGACATTTCCCAAACACACTCAAAGCGGTTGACCAATCACAACACACTGGTCCATTTGACCAATCAGAGCACACTGGGCTTTTCAGAAGGAGGGGCTTCATAGAGAAAGAACTAAACAGAACGTTACTGACAGACTGGGAAGAGAGGTGCTGCAACAATGTGGAAAAATTCTAGTAGCCCCCAAAAACTAAATAAAGACTTTGAAAAAGGGCATAATATGGCAAGATGCAATATAGTAAGTCTCAGTTGTCCCCAGAATGTGTCAGAGGTATTTTGAGCTGTATTTGAATAACTTTTAGTGGTCATTCGGCAGTTGTGGGCATTTGTGAAACTGCAAACGGCTTATTCTGAGACACTACTTGTGATTTATGGAGATCTAAAAAAAGGAGTGGGTGGATTTTTACCATTATAGGGTAGCTGTGTACACACTACCGTCCCACATGTATGTTCAAACACCATTTACAAGTGAATTTAGCATAATAGGTGGCCTTTAAGTGCTTTGTTAATGTTGTGTTGTTGGATCAGGGCTGTTTTCCTCATCATACCCGGTCTGTTAGCAGCGAGTCTTTCCTTCATGTGCCGGTGTGCGTACGGATGAGACTGCGAGTGAGAGATCAAGTGTTGGTTGGCCAGCGGCTCGTGGCTCAGGTGGCGTTTCTCCATGGCCTTGACCGCCTGGATCTCTCTCCCTCGCTCTTTCTTAATCTCCACCTCTCTTTCCTTCTCTCGTTCTCTGTCCTTCTCTCTCCGCACCTCCTGTTCCCAATGCCTTTCTCGTTCGATTTCACGCGCTCTCTCTTTCTCTCGTTCTCTTTCCCTCTCCTGCTGGCGAAGTTCCTCTTCCATCTGCAGCCTGCGGAGGGTCGAAACACACACACACACACAAACATGCACACAAATGGTGTGAGATGCAACACTCTCAACAGGAACAAGAAGAATAGAGTCCGCAGGAACACAGGAGAGTGTTGATGATGTTTGTAGAAAATGGCGAGAGTGTGTTTGTGTGTGTCAAGGTGACATGTGTGTGTGATATATGGGAGAATGTCTTATGCTGATGACGGGAAGATCGTGTTTACACACAAACACCTGCAAAAGAGTTTAAGGTTATGCAAATGAGCATCCCTGTGACATGGCAACTGCCAGTGGGAGTGCTTTCACCTGGTTTGCATATAATACAGTAATGTAATATTAAATGTAACATTTAAATGTTTTTAATATTACATAAAACGTAAATATATAGTACAGAAAAATTACACTAAATAATAAATACATAAAAGGTAATAAAATTTGAATCTACAAAACAAAGTTTGAATGGAGACTAAAGTGTCTTCGCGGCAAACAAAAGACAAAATATTAAATCATTATATTCTATATATTATTTAATATTATAATAAATTATATTTCAATACATCGCTCGCCCTGCAACTATTATAATGATTAATTCCATCTTGTATATTATATGTAATCAAATTTAAATTATCTATATAATTATCTAAATGATTCATAATTTAAATAAATAAAACACTGGAATAAATATAGAATAAATATATTATTTTTATTATAAGGTAGTACCATATCTAAACAGCCAATTAGATTTAGTGAGAGGGTGGAAAATGGTTATATATTATGCAGTAAACACACATGAATGTATTAAAAATTGTAATTAAAATATGTAATAATTATATGTAATTAAGTGGATCAAAAAGTTCATCAAAGTTGTCCTAAGACAAGAATCGTGTTGTTCAAAATTCATATATAACTTTGATGAAAGGTTTTGCTCCACTTCAAATGTTGACTACTGTATATATATATATATAATATATAAAAACAAAATAACATTTTATGAATATATAACAAATTAGTATAATAAAATAAATATAAATATATCATCTAATTTAATATTAGGTATTACATCAAGTATAAACAAATTTAAATTACATCAAATTTTTTATTTAATAAAGAAATACATAAAAGGTTAATAAAATTATCAACAAAACGAAGTCTGAATGAAGTCTGGAGAAACGACAAAAAACAGAACAAATCATAATGGATTTCAATACAACGCCAATTGCCTTGAAACCACATGAATAATTATCCATCTTGGATATCCATTGTGTGTGTGTGTGTGTGTGTGTGCGTGCGTGTGTGTGTGCGTGTGTGTGTGCGTGTGTGTGTGTGTGTGCGTGTGCGTGTGCGTGTGCGTATGCATGTGTGGGTGTGTACCTCTCCGAGTGCAGTGCTGACAGCGACTGGTGTGTGATGTCGGGAGGGTAAAAGACGCCCTGCATGGGCAGGTGTACAGCAGACGGGTGAAGGGTCGGCAGGGCTCCCCCCTCTGGAAGTGTGTAGTAATGCGAGCGCAGGGCTGACAGACTGTAGTAGTCCTCCATCCTGATCACACACAGAGAGAGAGCAGAGAATCAGAGCCTCTATAAATAACTCACTCCTTCATTAACCTCTGTTCATCAACATCACTGCCTATTTCTGTCACTGCGGTCTCACCTCCGCTCAGTCCCACACAGAGACGTGCTGAGGGGGTTATTTATAACGGATGACAAAAGACGATCAAACCGGGAATGTGTTCATGGAATATATATGAAATAACAGGATATTTTTTGCTCTATGCAGACAAACAAAGTCCAATCCATCCAGATCAAATATAGAAACGAAACTGAGAAAATTAACTCGCTCATAAATCGTAATGTAGAGACGTCAGAACTATGAGAACATTAACAAATCATTGCCTACTTTTACATATCAATGTCTATTTAGTACTTAGTGTTCACATTTACACCAAAAGCATCTACTTAATAGGTTCAGTGAGAGAGTGGGAAATGGTCATATATATATATGCAGTATAAATATATATAATACATATTTATTATTTTTAATAGAAGTTGCAAAAACAGCCTATTTAATTGGTGGAAAATGGTCATATATATTATGTAGTATAAATCTATGCATAAAATTAGATAGGGAAATACTCAGTTTTTGAAGTATCTTTTGGTAAAGGACTGAACAACAGAACATACAAAAAGAAAAGACCTCATATCCACAATGTTTTTCACCATTCAGCATCAGCAAAAAAAAACAAAACAAAAAAAAAAAACCTCTGGTATACAAACATTTTAATCATCTATCAATAACTATGATAATTGTGGTGTAATATAAGCATCTACCAGATCAGAGGACAAATACAAATATAGTTTATATAGTTATATTGAGATAAACATTTACAGACACTTTTATCCACAGTGACTTCTATTGCATTCAAGGTACAGATGTTTAAAGGGGTCATGACATGAGAAACCAAATTTGCCTTGATCTTTTGGTATATAAGAGATCTATGTACCATTAAAACTTCCTGCAAGTTTCATAGCTTAAGATGTCCTCCCCATTATAAACGAAGCATTTATTTAATCAAGCTCTAAATACAGCTCGTTCAGTCGTTTGCATATGACCGCCTCCAGCGCAAGACAACTACGCCTCGTTTCGCATCATCGCATCGTTGTCACGTGCCTCGCACCCACATGTGTTCAGTCGACGTGCAGCGAGTGGGTCTGTTTACAAGATGACTGTGATGCCACGCAGATGTGCTGTTCCTGGCTGTGGACAAACAACATGTTAGAAACAACATGTTGCAGACGATCCAGACGTCAGGGAAAGCAGTTGGATGCAGTGCGCCAAAGCTTTATTTGATCGGTGAGTGATGTAGATGAGTGTGACGGGGCGCATGTTACTGAAAGAACGAGCAGAGAGAGAGAGAGAGCCCCGGCCGCACGCTGTCTTGCTCTCTCTCTCTCCCTCGCGCATATGAATCAAAATCAATTGGGAATTGACACGATGGTAAAAGATCAGAAGACCGAAGTTTCACGTGGCGGAGCATTGTGTAGACTACATGTGATACAAAATTAACATTTTTGACATATCAATGCTGCATCTTCAAATATGGCCTGTGCATGCATTTTGTCCGTGGTACACCGCAATAATGATTACACAACAATAACCCGTTTTCAAGTGTCCCGGGTTACAAATGACATATTAATTCAAAATAGTTTCACACTTTCTATGACACGGGCTGATCCTTTCTTAGTTGTGGTGATGGTTCATTTTCTTCTGATTCCTCATCTGATTCTGGCTCAAACATATAGGGTTGTATCATTGCAAGAGCCATCGCCTCGCTCGCACCAATCGGCAGCACCCGCTAACTGTTGTAAAAACACTGACTAGGGGGCGTTAATAATTTATGCATAAGGACTGACGTTAGCCAATCATAACAGTGGGTGTTAACGCTGAACTGACTGAACAGTGGGTGTCCAAAACAGACTGTTTGAATCAGAGGATGAGAAAGAGGGTGGGAAAAAGTCATAAATCACGAAATTGTTATACGTTTTTTGTCCAAAAAAACTATAGTAATACTATAATTGCACCTAAAGGAACATAATAAAACAAAACAAAAAACCATGTCATGACCCCTTTAACTCTGGAAATGACCTTAGCGAACTGTCAGCACCCCAGTTCTGTATGTTTTTGAGGTGCATATCTTTGTGTAAACATTTCTTTGTGTGAATATAGAGTAATATTGGTAATTAATCAGCATAAACTGGATTCTGGAGAAAAAAAATGTCATGTACGAGGTGACATTTAGGCCCATGACCCAACCAATACCACTTAAGCCCAAAGCAGGGATCCAGACTAACTTTTTTCACTAGGGAGCACAGTGGCCCCCAACTGAAATTTTTAGGGGCACAACCAGAAAATTTAGGAGCACACACCGTAAATCAACATAATAACCAAATATTCACATTTCTACTAATTTCCAGTGTATTACTAATAAATACTTTGATAATAGATGCAGAAATTAAAATGCCTTTGCACTCTGATTTAACATTACAACCTCTTGTCTTCAAAACCGGCAGTGGCGTTGCTTTTTGACTTATTAACATGTCACCGCATACTCTATGCTTGAGGCTAAGATTGTGTTTAACTAGCGTATTGTGTTTAAACTGTGAAGTGTCTGCACTGTTGGCAAACTTTGCGTTCCCCGCAGTTATGGGGTAGCGACTGCAACAATCGCAGTTCATGGAATTCGTCTACAGTACTACCCCAACCAGCTGAACTCTCTCGTCTACAGCCAGCTCTCTCGTCCCCAACCAGTCTGAACTCTCTCGTCTACAGCACTACCCCAACCAGCTGAACTCTCTCGTCTACAGCACTACCCCAACCAGCTGAACTCTCTCGTCTACAGCACTACCCCAACCAGCTGAACTCTCTCGTCTACAGCACTACCCCAACCAGCTGAACTCTCTCGTCTACAGCACTACCCCAACCAGCTGAACTCTCTCGTCTACAGCACTACCCCAACCAGCTGAACTCTCTCGTCTACAGCACTACCCCAACCAGCTGAACTCTCTCGTCTACAGCACTACCCCAACCAGCTGAACTCTCTCGTCTACAGCACTACCCCAACCAGCTGAACTCTCTCGTCTACAGCACTACCCCAACCAGCTGAACTCTCTCGTCTACAGCACTACCCCAACCAGCTGAACTCTCTCGTCTACAGCACTACCCCAACCAGCTGAACTCTCTCGTCTACAGCACTACCCCAACCAGCTGAACTCTCTCGTCTACAGCACTACCCCAACCAGCTGAACTCTCTCGTCTACAGCACTACCCCATCTACAGCACTACCCCAACCAGCTGACCTCTCTCGTCTACAGCACTACCCCAACCAGCTGAACTCTCTCGTCTACAGTACTACCCCAACCAGCTGAACTCTCTCGTCTACAGCACTACCCCAACCAGCTGAACTCTCTCGTCTACAGCACTACCCCAACCAGCTGAACTCTCTCGTCTACAGCACTACCCCAACCAGCTGACCTCTCTCGTCTACAGTACTACCCCAACCAGCTGACCTCTCTCGTCTACAGTACTACCCCAACCAGCTGAACTCTCTCGTCTACAGCACTACCCCAACCAGCTGAACTCTCTCGTCTACAGCACTACCCCAACCAGCTGACCTCTCTCGTCTACAGTACTACCCCAACCAGCTGAACTCTCTCGTCTACAGCACTACCCCAACCAGCTGAACTCTCTCGTCTACAGCACTACCCCAACCAGCTGAACTCTCTCGTCTACAGCACTACCCCAACCAGCTGAACTCTCTCGTCTACAGCACTACCCCAACCAGCTGAACTCTCTCGTCTACAGCACAACCTCAACCAGCTGAACTCTCTCGTCTACAGCACTACCCCAACCAGCTGAACTCTCTCGTCTACAGTACTACCCCAACCAGCTGAACTCTCTCGTCTACAGCACTACCCCATCTACAGCATTACCCCAACCAGCTGAACTCTCTCGTCTACAGCACTACCCCAACCAGCTGAACTCTCTCGTCTACAGCACTACCCCAACCAGCTGAACTCTCTCGTCTACAGCACTACCCCAACCAGCTGACCTCTCTCGTCTACAGTACTACCCCAACCAGCTGACCTCTCTCGTCTACAGCACTACCCCAACCAGCTGAACTCTCTCGTCTACAGCACTACCCCAACCAGCTGAACTCTCTCGTCTACAGCACTACCCCAACCAGCTGAACTCTCTCGTCTACAGCACAACCTCAACCAGCTGAACTCTCTCGTCTACAGCACTACCCCAACCAGCTGACCTCTCTCGTCTACAGTACTACCCCAACCAGCTGAACTCTCTCGTCTACAGCACTACCCCAACCAGCTGACCTCTCTCGTCTACAGTACTACCCCAACCAGCTGACCTCTCTCGTCTACAGCACTACCCCAACCAGCTGACCTCTCTCGTCTACAGTACTACCCCAACCAGCTGAACTCTCGGGTTCGGTCCGATACAAACCTCTCACTCTGAATCATCATCCGACTGTGACACTGTACTAGGGCCGCAACGTTTCAAATAGCTCACGGTTAAGTTTGTATCATGGTTTTAGGTTCACGGTTTCGGTATGATTCGGTATGTGCTATGTTCAGGGAAAAAAAGACTGCTGTCAAATAAAATAAAGAAACAAAAAATCTAACCACAAGCAAAAGGTCAAATAAATACAATAGAGCAAAGATACTAATAAATTAAACTATGCTTTTTAGGGAGGTCTGACATTAGTTTTCAGTTACAGAAATTGAATAAAATAATCAAGTGTAAAATAACATTGCATATTTGACTGTATAAATTAAAGATTAATCCTTAAAGTTACAAAAGCTATTCAATTCAGAGCTGATTCAGTAGGCCTACACCGATACACCGATACTGTGAGTGTCTTTCTTGACCATATAAGTTCACTTAAGGCATAACAGACTATATGTCTGCTAGGATACTCATCAAGACGGACATGTTGACATACTTTTTGTGTGAATTTGTCCATTCAAGTGCAAGACTTGAAAGAGAACTCAATATTTGCGCGCTGTCTGAGATGAGTAGCCTACACACACACACGTGGCCATTGTGGCCAGTGGCCATTCCCTATTATTCTCACACTCATTGGCCTGCCACACATTACGGATTCATTGATAAGCCCCTTCCACGTTTAACGTGTAAAAAAAAAAAAAAAAAAAAAAAACACGGGACAAATTTACTGGTCGCACATGTGCGACTGGATGTAAGATTCAGTCGCACATTCTCAAATTTTGGTCGCAGTCTGGAGCCCTGCAAAGTATAGGCTAATTTGCTTTAAAAGTGGACGTAACGTAAATTTCGTCATCAGCATAGTATGAACATTTGGTTGGTACACATATACATTTACATCAAACCTGAAGTATACTTTGGGCTTAAAGGGATAGTTCACCAAAATGAAAATTCTAACGGGTTTGGAACGACATGAGGGCGAGTAAATGGTGACAGAATTGAACTATCCCTTCAAGACCAAATAAAAAAACTTGCTTAACGTGTTTTTAGGTTTTTCGAAGGTCTAATAGAGGAAGGTACTATATATATTTTTTTAAACATCAAAACTACACCACATACCTGTATGAAGCAAGCGAGGGATGGGGCAAATATCCTGAGTGAAAGTACGCGAGAGTGTCGGTTGCAGTTCCTGAGCTGAGCCCTAGAGGGAGCAAAGGCATGCGCAACTCTTCAGCGGAGGCGTACGGCCGAAAGCCATCGCGAAGATACTCTTCCTGCGGAGCTCCTGCTAGCAGCATGTTAGGAACCTGCCTGGACATGCTGAGAGAGAAAGAGGACAGCAGATGAGAAAAAAAGACCATACGCTGTAAGATGAGCGGGTGTGTGAGAATGCGTGAGGTACTGACTGAGCTTGAAGACGAGGGTCTTGAATGAGAGCACTGGGGGTCATGCTGAACGGGTGAGCTGGACCCAGGTATGGAGGGAGAGAGAGGGAGGTCTTCTCCTGGCCGGGTAAAGGCCGATCTGGAGCCAAACGCTCTTGGCCGGACACTCTCAATGCTGCATCTGCCTAAAAGGGGAAAAACATTAATGGTTAGGACATCATGGGATTTTTTTTGCAGATATAACAATACCATTGAACACAAATATTTGTATGTATCATATGTTATGTTAATTATATAATTGTATGCATTTTTTTGCTCAAGGTATATGACCATTTTCCACCCTGTCACTGAACATAAGAATGAAAAAGGCTGGTTTTGCTGCTGTACATATAATTCCCTATGGTGAGTGAGCGAGTGAGAGTGAATATAAGTGAGAAAGTGAGTGAGTGAATATAAGTGAGAAAATGAGTGAGTGAATAAATGAATAAGTAATTGAGAAAGCAAGTGAGTCAGTGAGTAGTGAGTGAGTGAATAAGTGAGTGAATATAAGTGAGTGAGTGAGTGAGTAAATGAATAAGTATTTGAGAAAGCAAGTGGGTCAGTGGGTGTGAGTGAGTAGTGAGTAGTGCGTAGTGAGTAGTGAGTGAGTGAGTGAATAAGTGAGTGAATATAAGTGAGAAAATGAGTGAGTGAGAGAGTGAGTGAATAAGTGAGAAAGAAAGTGAGTGTGAGTGAGTGAATGAATGAATATAAGTAAGAAAGTGAGTGAGTGAGTGAGTGAGTAAATGAATAAGTATTTGAGAAAGCAAGTGGGTCAGTGAGTGTGAGTGCGAGCGAGTGAGTGAGTGAGTGAATAAGTGAATGAATAGAAATGAGAAAGTGAGCAGGGTTGCCAACTTTTGAGTTTAGCTTGGAAAGCACCAAAAACTGTATTTATTGTTTGAATCTCGTAAAAATATTGACAGAATATGAGAGCAGAGAATTTGTTCCATATCAAAAGTAGCCTATAACTTTCTCTGTCTTGTCTGTCGGTGTCAGTGTCCTCTTTGACTCGCGATTTTTCTCTGCTTGAGAAAGATGTGTGCCGTGAGCGCGTGTATAAAATATAGCACAGAAGAATGTCTCATTTAGCGTGAGATTTCTTTGTCGAGCGTGAGATTGAGGCTGAATGCATGACTGTCACGCCAGATGCGTGAGAGTTGGCAACCCTGAGTGAGTGAGTGAGTGAGTGAATAAGTGAGTGAATATAAGTGAGAAAGTGAGTGAGTAGTTAGTAAGTGAGTGAGTGAGAGTGAGTGAGTGAGCGAAAGTGAGTGAGTAGTTAGTAAGTGATTGAGTGAGTGAGTGAGTGAGAGAAAGTTAGTGAGTCAAAGTGAGAAGTAAGTTGGTGAGTGGGTGAGTGAGTGAGTGAGTAGTAAGTTGATGAGTGAGTGAATAAGTGAGTGGAAATAAGTAAGTTAGTGAATAAGTAATTCAGAAAGCAAACGAGAGAGTAAGTGAGTGAGTGAGAAAGTGAGTAGTAAGTTGGTGAGTGAGTGAGTGAATGAGTGAGTAAATAAGTTAGTGAATAAGATAGTGAATATTAGTGAGAAAGTGAGTGAGTGAGAATATAAGTGAGAAAGTGAGTGAGTAGTAAGTGAGTGAGTAGTAAGTGAGTGAGTGAGAGAAAGTGAGTGAGTGAGAGAAAGTGAGTAGTAAATTGGTGAGTGAGTGAATGAGTGAGTGAGTGAGTGAGTAGTACATTGATGAGTGAGTGAGTTAATAAGTGAGTGAATATAAGTGAGAAAGTGAGTTAGTGAATAAGTAATTGAGAAAGCAAGCGAGTGAGTAAGTGAGTGAGTGAGTGAGTGAGAGAGAAAGTGAGTGAGTGAGAAAGTGAGTGAGTGAGTGAGTAGTAAGTTGGTGAGTGAGTGAGAGAATAAGTGAGTGAATATAAGTGAGAAAGTGAGTGAATAAGTAATTGAGAAAGCAAGTGAGTCAGTGAGTGTGAGTGAGTAGTGATGGAGTGAAAAAGTGAGTGAGTGAGAAAAAAATTTCTGTGCCTACACAAAGTATCAGACTCCTTATTTTTTTTATTTACTTCAAAATAGAAAAATCCTATTATTTTTTAAAACAAAAGATAATACATCAATGAATTAAATTCACAAGTATATAAAAAAACTGTCAGTATACAGCAGATCTGCATCAATAAATATTGAACACACATCACATATGCTGTAGCCACAATTATTGAATATATAAGGTGCTATGTATTGCTGGGCAAAGTGAAAGTTAATGTAAATGTACTTTATGTAAATGTAAATGTACATTCAGAAAAGAAAATATATATTTTAAAATTCCTTTTTTTTATTCATGTCGGTTTAATATGGTTTTAAAAAAAACTTTTATATGTGGTGTAACGATCAGGTAAAAAGTAAAAACATTTTCCTTACACCTTGAAGAGTACACATGTGAATGTACATATCTTAATAAATATTTTCAAAAGAGGTTTTAAATACAATTTTCAACCTGAACTAACCTTGCTTTGTCATAAAGCATTATCTGATATTTTGGGAAAAATCCATGTTTTTTTTCCCTGCATGTTGGCTGCATCACATGACCTAGACAAACACTTTTTAAATATTTAATGCTTTTTTTCTAAGAAATAATAATGAAATATTATGCTAGATCACTTCACTCAAGAAGGAACTAGTATTTTTTTTTTCCATTACACTGGCTGCATTAGTTATGTTTCTATCCACCTATTTTGATGCCAATTTTGGGATGTCGCATTAAAAAAAACACTGGATGAGCATTCATTTTTTTGTGTTATTGTTTTTCGCCTATGAGATCTGAGGCAGATTTAATTTATGACATATGAAGAAAAAAAAAACACAGTAGGGCTTTTTCACGTTTTAAATATATTTAACCCTGGGTTATTCTAAACCCAGGGCAAAAGCAATCCTGGGTTATCTTGCTTCACGTTTCACACTGCTCATAATTACCAAGGGTTAACAATTAATCTGCACTGCTCATTAATGAAATAATACGGCTGCGTCTGTGTTCTTTCATTTGCGCGTCGCCAGAAGATCACACGAAGAACTTTCCACTCCCATCAAATCTTTTATGGGATTGAGCTCTCGCACTAATTTGCCCTGTTTAGTAAATCTGACTCAATTCAGTTTCAAATAGGTGCCAAATATAGAGTCTATAGATGAAACCCCAAGTGTGTGTGTGTGCGTGTGTGTGTGTGTGTGTGTCCCAGACAGGCATCAAGAAGAGAGACGAGCATGGCTTAAAGCTGACTGGCTATTGGTCTCTCTCTCTCTCTCTCTCTCTCTCTCTCTCTCTCTCTCTCTCTCTGCCTGTCTCTCTCTCTCCAGGCAGAGCTACAGAAGACTCTTTGTGTAAACAGAGAGAGGGTAGTTTGATCAGGGGAAAGTGCCTATTGTCTCTCCTGATGTCCCCTGACTGCAGTGCTAAATAAACTCAAAGCCACACAGAACAAACCATCCATCCGAATCCACACACACATTCTGGCATGATCTTGCGGTCGCGCCTGAGAGTCACCAAAATAATGGACATGCTGGACACCCACAGATCAACCCATTTGCACTAATCCAGCCCAATTTAAACCCTGCGACCCCATCAGGACCTCAATCCCTCTTCAGAGCGGGACCTGGGGTCAAGCCCTCCTGACCACACACACATAATATCAGCCCTGAGGACCAAGAGGTCTGGAGGGATGTTTCGCTTGGTATTTATTGGCAAAGATGAAGGAAAAGGGAGAGAAAACTCGCTGTCATAAACATATGGTTTTAATTTTCACAACCAAATGAATGACCTCACACATGGGGGGACTAGTCGCAACTCTTTTGTGCTCGTGTCAGATAATAGTATATTTGAAAGGAAATAAAAACATGAATAAAACACAAAACTTATATTCTAAGATTTTAGAACACCTGAACATCTCGGAAGATTTATATGACTGCCTTTTTTCGTCATCAGCTTTGGTCGAAATAAAATGTGGGACTTGTGGGACAATTTCATATTCATATCAGATAGTTAGTTTTGTCAACTTTTAGGAACACACTAGCATATATAGAGGAACAACGAACAAACAGACATGGACTCAAATTAGATCTTCATACCTGACGTGCTTCAGACCTCCAAAATCCATTGACTGTTTTAGTCGGGGCGATGGTGACCACAGGCGGGGTGCCTGTAGGGGGGACCAGGCTGGTACCCATGGCAACCCGCTTAGGCGTACTGACCGGAGAAATGTGATTGGTCACCGGGGAGGAAACATGCGATGACTCGCTACTAATAGAACCTAAAAAAGAGAAGACAGATGAATTTGAAGAGTTGAATTTTGTATAATTTCAATTGAAGTCATTTAAGAAAGCCTCTGAAATAATAAACGAAGTGCAATGAAGTGTTGTCAAAAACATAGATTTTTCGATACATAGATAATAAAAAAATCGGAAACACGAGCAAAACTCATTTTCCGCAGAATAGATAAACCCGCCTCCCCTCACTCACATTAGTTGTATTTGCTCAGCTGAATATTGTTGCTGTTACAGGGCTTGAATTTCGTCGTGGGATTGCATGCATTGCGCATAATTTTACTCATTCCCACAGCTTTTGTGCTCACACCCAGTCCCAGTGTACAAGTAACAACTTGAGTTTGTTTTCGCTGCTTATTGCACTTAAACAGTCAGATACACACAAAAATAATGTCAAAATGCGGGTCTTGGCGAGTATTCATGTAAACACAGTCAGTTATGTTTGAAGTGAACGTAAACAGTTGATAAAGAAAATGCATGTGTATAAAGGCATGTGATCCTTGCATCTTAAAGTGACAGCAGCCTAATATACCTGCTGCCAAATTATGAGATAATAAGAAAATGATCAGTGAAATGAGCCAGTGAAAATGCTGAGTGGCTAATCGCATATATATTTACAGTAGTCAGTCAACATTTTAAGTGGAGCAAAACCTTTCATCAAAGTTATATATGAATTTTGAACATTACCCGTTCTTGTCTAAGGACAACTTTGATGAACTTTTTGTACATACTCATGACCACACTTTATATTGATATGTTATCACATTATTCATTTAATAAATAAATTACATTCATAAATTAGATTCAACAATCCTGAATCTTCCACAGCTCAACGAGCCTGAAGTACATGCGCTAAATACTAATGTTTCTGACTTACAAACGTACGTTTCTGACAAAGAAGAGCGACGTTTTACAATCTGAGAGGGACGTATAATAACATCAGAGCCAACAACAGACTATCTAGACTAGTAGAAGAGGCGAAGAAAGGGGGATGTATTTGTACGTGTGTGGATGCCAGACAGAACTAACAACTTGTCAGATGAAGTGAACATACATCATCACTTCCCCGACTGCCAACCTCGCCGCTATCAAAGCCCCGTTGGGCTGTCAGATCAGATGCCAGTTTAAAGAGATAAAGAAACAAACACTGCCACCTCCCTGCGGTAAACACACATGAACACGCACTCATTCCTCCAAACCCCCACCGCGGTAATACAGCACTTTACTGTGATCAAAGACAATTTGAGTGTGTGTGTGTGTGTGTGTGTGTGTGTGTGTGTGTGTGTGTGTGTGTGTGTGTGTGTGTGTGTGTGTGTGTGTGTAGCAAGCACACATACATCTCTGCATTGTCTAAGACACTCCAAATTCTAAAACAAAGACATTCTTTGTGTCTCACAACAAAATGTATAAAAAGAGAAACTTTACATTAACAATAATTTTTCTAAGTCACATTTGATAAAAGCAGCTAAATAAATAAATGTATATAAATATTTAATACACAGCACTCTGGAATATCGTATTTAATTCTAATTGGTCAATATCAGCACTGAACAATCAAATATGTTTGTATAATGTCGACAAAATAGTATTTAGTCCATAGTGATTAAATGGCAACATGGTACGTTAATATCTCTCATATCATTCTACTGTCTTTCTATACCAAATACAAACACTGCTACTAACATATGAATCAAAACTATTAGCTATCAACTGCAGTAAAAACAGCCCTGGAGGACTTTGGTATTTATTTTATGATGATGAACTTTAGATGATTAGAAGCATTCAAACAAAAATGTCACTTGAAAGAACAAGACACAATTAAAGACCTGGAGGAGAGAGGAAGACATAAATATGTGAGCTTGATCACTCAAAAATGATGCTGCCTTACATTTTTTAAGTACAATCAACTTGGATGTTTAAGTAATTTCAACTTAAATTACATTAAACTGACTTTACAAAAATATTGTATAACTTATAAAACCAAGTTGAAAATTGCTTAACTTATTGTGATGAGTTAAAGCAATGTAAAAATATGTTGTCACAACTTATTGATCATAACTTTTTGTCATTGCAGATTCAAAATTTACATAATATATAAATTAATCTTTTAATATTGTAACAGTGTTCCTGTTGCTAGACAGATTACTTCCTGCATCGTAATTCTGGTTAAATTGGGATTTTAAAAGTGGCATTTAAAAGAGGTGCTAGATTATTAAATAATTTAAGCTCAAATCATTAGTTCACATCCATGTATTTATCTATTTGGCAATGGCAACTATAGCAGTGTAATAAGCAGGATAATGTACAGCGAGATACAAGATCTGGTCACCCTTGCAATAATGAACGGCTGACTGTACATGATCCCTTCCATAATATGCACTTCTTGTGGTTTCGATTGCAGCGAGTGTGTGTGAGAAATGACTTTTCCTCATTAAGACAGAAACCTACACAAGGCTTGAAAACCACACAAGCACAGAAAAAACCCGCTAAAAGCAGTATCTATATAAGACACCCAACACAAAGAGTAAAGTAGGTCAGCCCTCCTCGGAGCGCTTGTGTCTGCCAGAGAGCTGATAAGAAGTCAATACTCCGGGTTATGTACTTCTTCACTCCTTTTGTGTTCAATTTTGCTTTACTCTTTTACATACCTGCTAGATTTCTACCTAGAAATCACTGACAACTAATACTAAATGGTTTATACAAAAGTAAGTGCCGCTACTATTGCCAAAACGTATAGTTAGGGTTTTTTTCAGAAGAGAAATAAACTCATCCTGCACTGTTTATGCTACGAACATATACACTCACCTAAAGGATTATTAGGAACACCTGTTCAATTTCTCATTAATGCGATTATCTAATCAACCAATCACATGGCAGTTGCTTCAATGATTTTAGGGGTGTGGTTCTGGTCAAGACAATCTCCTGAACTCCAAACTGAATGTCAGAATGGGAAAGAAAGGTGATTTAAGCAATTTTGAGCGTGGCATGGTTGTTGGTGCCAGACGGACCGGTCTGAGTATTTCATAATCTGCTCAGTTACTGGGATTTTCACGCACAACCATTTCTAGGGTTTACAAAGAATGGTGTGAAAAGGGAAAAACATCCAGTATGCGGCAGTCCTGTGGGAGAAAATGCCTTGTTGATGCTAGAGGTCAGAGGAGAATGGGTCGACTGATTCAAGCTGATAGAAGAGCAACTTTGACTGAAATAACCACTCGTTACAGTCGTGGTATGCAGCAAAGCATTTGTGAAGCCACAACATGCACAGCCTTGAGGCGGATGGGCTACAACAGCAGAAGACCCCACTGGGTACCACTCATCTCCACTACAAATAGGAAAAAGAGGCTACAATTTGCAAGAGCTCACCAAAATTGGACAGTTGAAGACTGGAAAAATGTTGCCTGGTCTGATGAGTCTCGACATTCAGATGGTAGTCAGAATTTGGCGTAAACAGAATGAGAACATGGATCCATCATGCCTTGTTACCACTGTGCAGGCTGGTGGTGGTGGTTTAATGGTGTGGGGGATGTTTTCTTGGCACACTTTAGGCCCCTTAGAGCCAATTGGGCATCGTTTAAATGCCACGGCCTACCTGAGCATTGTTTCTGACCATGTCCATCCCTTTATGGCCACCATGTACCCATCCTCTGATGGCTACTTCCAGCAGGATAATGCACCATGTCACAAAGCTCGAATCATTTCAAATTGGTTTCTTTAACATGACAATGAGTTTACTGTACTAAAATGGCCCCCACAGTCACCAGATCTCAACCCAATAGAGCATCTTTGGGATGTGGTGGAACGGGAGCATCGTGCCGTGGATGTGCATCCCACAAATCTCCATCAACTGCAAGATGCTATCCTATCAATATGGGCCAACATTTCTAAAGAATGCTTTAAGCACCTTGTTGAATCAATGCCACGTAGAATTAAGGCAGTTCTGAAGGCAAGAGGGGGTCAAACACAGTATTAGTATGGTGTTCCTAATAATCCTTTAGGTGAGTGTATGATAACTCATTTTGTGGACTTCTTGTAGTTCAAATCTAAATGTTTTGCTTTGTAAACAATAAAACAGGTGGAAAAATACCCAAAACTTAGATCGAAAGTGTGACTAGTGATTTGTAAAAAATAAATAAAAATAACTTAATTGTATTGTATGCGCACATGTAGTGTAAATTATATACAGTATTTTTCAAAAACTTTTCCTAGTAGAAAATATAACATATACCAAATAAAAGACCCCTTAAGTGTACTTAAAGTACAGTTTCATGACTGTTTCTTTACATACTTTAAGCACACTTTGCAATAATGTCAAATAAAAAGTTTTATTAATGTCAAATAAAAAATAATTGTTTTAGTAATTTAGAAGTACACTTATTTCGATGTAATACTAAAGCACATTCAAAAAATAAGCCTTTTTTTAAGATTTACGCAATTAAATGAATAGTAAAATTCCATCAAATTGAATAAAAAAATCCTTACATATTTTAATTGAATAATTGATTAAGGATTGTTCAATTATTCAATTAAACTACATAAGGATTATTCAATTTAATTTGATGGAATTTTACTATTTATCAAATTGCGTAAATCTTTAAAAACTAAATTTTTTGAGTGTGTTAAGTACATGATTATAATTAGTGGTGCTTGCCAAAGGCAAGGCATCACTATTGTTTTTGCTCATACTTAAACTCCGGCACGCTACTCCTCCCGCACCGTTTGTCTAAATGAGGTGTCAAATCGTGTGCTATGTAAGCCATATAAGTGATCGGCTGTACGATGTTCGTCCGGCGGGCGATAAATCAGCAGAAAAAAGTTCCATAGACTTAACATTGACACAAAATTTGTAAGATCATATCTTTGGATCAGAAGGTCAAAGAGACTTGAGGTTGGGCTCTTTTGACTTGGCTTATCAAGTAGCCAATAACTAGTGACATAACTTCATAGCCACGCAATAGCAACGAGTTACAGGAGACTAGCAAGCATTAAACAACATAAGCAAAATCTCAACACCAGAACATTGTAGAAAAACAGAGTTGGCCTTTTTCGACTCAGACTGGCAAACAGTCTTTAAGTATCAACTCATAAACTGTATAAGCAAACCCTAGTGACAAGAAAGAGTATGCTAGCAATCGTACAAACACATGAATAACCTATATCTCAGCAGCAAAACATCGTATAGACATGGAGGTGGGCTCGTTTGTTTCGTAAATATTGTTTTGAGTAAATGTCACCATGGTATATGTGTAACCACACCCTAGCAACTGAGTGCCGAGTTTTGCCACTGCAAGCACTACTCACATTTTCTTCAGGAAATCTATACATTCTAGTTTTAACTGTTATTCAAGATTATATTTAAAATTAATATATTTTAAAATGTAAACTGCAACATCATCACTACAAATGGGGAATTACAAATATATTTAAAGTACATGGCCCACAAGTTTCAATAAAAAATGAAACGTCAGTTAGTTTACCGTAAATTCTTGTCAAAACATTCAACAGAAGCCTTTAACCATATTTCAATAGAGGCAATTAAGAAATTTCACCTTCAGATGTACTTAGGTTCTACTTAAATGGGTCAAAAAGCACTTTAAGTTAAACTAATTGCATTTAAAATAAATGTAAACTACAATACATTTTTATTTAATTATACATAACATGCAACAACATATTCAATTCACATTTATATTGTTATAAAGTATATCATGTTTTATAGTTTTTTAAAGGTATGCTAAATTGTACTTCTTTTTCACAAGGGTAGCTAGCAAAAAACACTTAACCTAGATGCTAAAAAAAGTAAACATCTAGTTTTTTTTTACTTTACTCTTTTATGTATTTACTATATCTTTATCTGAACACTTTGGCAATATTTTAATTGTTTACACACAGTCATGCTATGCTATCAGTCAAACTCTTGAGGGAACAAAGAAAGTAAGAGAAAGAAAGTTGAGAAAATACTTCTGTATTTGGGTTGGTGGGGGAGAGGGGGACGTCAGTTATGTACTACTACAAGCATCAACAAGGACACATTCACAAAAGCATGTGTGCATTCGGAGAACACACACACACACACACACACACACACACACACACACACACACACACACACAGCAAAAGCCCCAAAGCCACCAAAGCCTTAAACAAAAGACAGCTTTTCCAAACAGGCTTAGCAATCTGAGACAGAGCATTGACTGTCATTGAATTACCCTAGTCAAAGAGTGTATGAATGCATAAAGTGGTAAGCAAAGGCAGAGCAGTATGCACAGTGTGATAAACTCACAGAGACAGCAGTAAAAAGACACTTAGAGAAGGTCTATAGAAATTACTGGCATACAAGCTCTTAACCAATCAATATAATCCCTTTCTCTCTGTCTCGAAGCTTTAGAGAGAAGAATATCATGATCACTCACAATGGATCATGTCGATAAACACATGGCCAAACCATGAATTCTTGAGAAAGCTTTAGACAGTGTTGGATCATTTAGGATGCTTGTTAAGCAGCTTGTTTTTCTTCACAACATAATGCAATTGAATAGCTACTTTCAGTTTCAACCCATGTTTTTTTTTTTTTTTATGTAAGTTGAAAAAATTGACAGCAACAATTTTGTAGATCTTACATGCCATGCCAAGACAACAGTAGAAGACATTGTCTGAGAACTTGATATTGTATGTAATGAGCATTATCAGAGTTTTTGTGTGAGTGTGTGTGTTCAGGTTTTTTGGCGTTGACTACAACAATTACACAGACAGATGGGCAGCTGAATGTTGTGCCAGCCATCTGAAATGCTGCAAACCCATATGCAAATATTATTCAAATCTATTCACAATTTGTTGACAGAAAGCACCACCCACACTCATACACACGCTGAGCAAAGAATGGATGTCCATATTACACACATACATATGGCGGTGTGCTTGTTTACATTCTGCATTAAACGACTTACTGCAACTACGCTAATGATAATTACACAACAATACATAACATATAAGTGACCATGTAAGTGGTGGCTAATGTTATTGTTGTTAAACAAAAAAACTAAAACAAAAAACAAACAAAAAGCAAACTCACAAAACACAAAACAAAGCAAAATGAATATCAAAACAAACAAAACAAATCAGGCAAACAAAATAAAATACAAAAACAAATGAAAACACAAAATTACAAAACAAAATCAGGCAAACAAAACAAAATACAAAATAAATCAGAAACAATAGAAAACACAAAATTATAAAACAAATCAGACAAACAAACCAAGGACAAAAAACAGAAACAACAAAAATAAATAAAAACTTATTCAACACAAAACAAATCAGGCAAACAAAACAAAATAGAAACAACAAATATAAATAAACGCACAAAACAAATCAGACAAACAAAACAATATAAAAAACAAAAGAAAAGAAAAGAAAAAACAAAACAAAATTACAAAACAAATCATACAAACAAAACAAGACAAATTACTAAATAGAAATAAACAAATTAAATGACACTGCGGTCACACACAAAAAAAAATCGGAGAAAAAAAAAAATCTAAAGACAAACTAATTGCAAACCAAAACAGACAAAGCAAAAATAACTGAAAGCAAAATCCAAGCAAATCAGGAAAATAAAATAAATAAATAAATAAAACACCAAATATCTGCCAAGATTAATCTCTACATAATACAAAAACTTATGATTTTAAAAGACCTACTTGGTAGAAACAGCCTGTAACAGAAACAGCCTAGTTAAGCTCTGCTGAGTGACTACAGCAACATATTGCCTTTTCATCCAGGCATCATGTGTGAGATGATAAAGAGAAGAGTGTAAGGACTGATGGGTGAAGAGGAGAGGAAAGGACACACTCACCTCGAGGCTCTTCGGCCTGTTTGGCGAGCTTGCGGAGGGCCGCCGCGAATCCAGACTGGGACGCCGGGCTTCCGCTGATGGGGGACGGAGTGAGGGGGCTTACAGTGGCCATGGTGCATGGTGCCGCCGAGATCATTCCTACAGCTGTGGACTTCGGCTCATGGCTCATACCTGCAGGGAGAGAAGGACAGAGACAAACAGATTCAGAATAAATATTCATAGAGGAAAAGAAGAGGTTGGCGTTAAGCCCGAACCCAGTCAAAACAGCCTAGAATTTAAGACTGAATTCAAATTGATCACTCTAGTGTAACCACATGCTTTGAGTGAGTGTGCGTGCGTGCGTGCGTGCGTGCGTGCGTGTGTGTGTCTGTGAGAAACAGGTTCTGTTCAAATAAAAATACATTTCAATAGTTCAATAACAATGAATTACACAAACTGATAATGATATAAATGTGCATGCGTTGCCTGTAATGATTTAGCACCTGATACATTAAGTGGTTTGCAACTGATCTAAATGATCTAAAAAAAAAACCTGAAGAATTCAACTATGACAAGGTCAAACTACCAGCATGAAAATGGTTTCGCATTTTATAGTTATTCGTTTAGCAGATTTATCCAAATGTTATCCAAAGTGAAATGCTACAACAGACAGAAGTGACTCATTCTAAAGTGACAGTAACATTAGAAGTGCTGGAAAACAAAGTTCCAAAACTGTACAAGTACAAGCTACTTCAGAAATGTATGTGTGTGTGTGTGTGTGTGTGTGTTTTAAATACATGAAGGGGTCCAAGGGGAGAATAGAGAATACTTCATTTAGGTGCACTGTAATAAAAAAAAATGTGTTGGGTAACCCGGCATTTGCTACATTTACATTAACGAGTGTCAAAAAACATTATTTAATATGATTGAATCAATCTGACTACATTTTTGGACTAAATCCAACACATTTGAAAGTGAATTTTACGTGTTAAGTTCCAACTCTAAAGTGTGAGGGTTTTACAGCTTCCTTCCTTTGTGTATCTCTCTCTCACACATCCAGCTATCACTCACTCCCAGCGTCTCTACCAGAAACAAACAAAAGCGTGCTTTATCGTGATAAACTGTGGCTTACCCCTTGCCCTTCTGCTGAACCGAGCAAAACAATTAATAATGAACATAGAGCAGTTAGGAGAGCTGGCAGCAGCATCCTCTGCCATCAGCCACAACTTCATTACGACTTAATGGAGCCTTACGCATCCAAACACGCAGCGTAACAGAACATAATATGTCCTGTAGTTGAACTGAACAGATTCATCTGGCTAATCTTAAATAACACTGTAATTTAGGCACAATGTAACACATAATTCAAAAACAAAACAAAATCAAATAAAAAAAATAAAAAAAACTTGTAAATGGTTAAATCGATTAAAGGGTATAAAGCCCTTTTCACAAGATGTAAAATAAGTCTTTGATGTCCCCAGAATGTGTATGTGAAGGTTTCGCTCAAAATACCCCACAGATATTTTTATATAGCATGTTAAAATTGTCCCTTTTTGAGGGTGAGAAAAACGCACCGTTTTTGTGTCTGTCCCTTTAAATGCAAATGAGCCACAGCTTTCAGCACAGAGGGCGGGGCTACAACAGATAGTGTCCTTTTACCTCACACAGACATGCACTGAAAATCTCAATGCTTATGTTAAAATCGGAGTCAGACAATAATGGAGAGACTCAAGAAGAAGTGACAACATGTAGAATGCAACAGGACATTAGTTGATGAATTTATGTAGCTTATGTGTAGTTATCTTCTAGTCATTGATTAGCATTATTCTGTCATAATAATATATAAATCGCGTTCCGGGGGCGGGGTTTATGTAAATTTTAGGGTTGGTGATGTCACTAATCCGGGAGGAATGTCGTGTAGTCCCTACTGGCCGTTTGTTATAGTCATTAAAAAACAATTTCTTTAAAAAGAAAATATCTCCCTTTGCTTTGAACTTTGAGCTTCATAACTTCATAACGCTCAAACAGCAACATTACACACTAACTAAAGTTAGAAAATTTAAATCATAATCAACTACCCCTTTAAGAATCTACCCATCTATCTACCCGCCTGTCTGTCTATCCATCCGCCTGTCTGTAAAACAAAATAAAAAACAACATATGGCCCTTTAACAGTTTTCGTAGTGCCCAAACAACAACAAAAAATAGCACTATAATTCAGACACAATGTAACAATTTAAAAACAAAACAGAAACAAAAAAAATGTATGGCCTATTACTGTTTTTTTTTGTTTTTTTACTGAAAAGAAAAGCGCAAAATACAATCAAGTAAACATCTTAGAGCTTCTTAGAGCTTTCGTAGTGAATAGGTATGGTTAAATTAATTAAGAATCTATCCATCTAATGTATCTAAAGACATTATACTAGAGATCGACCGATGTATCGGTTTACCGATATTTTTCCCGATATTTAAGCATTTTCCCATAATCGGGCATCGGTTTTGTAATATCGGATTCGCCGATAAACGGCGCCATCTTGTGGCCGTTTTGAGAATTCCGCCATTGCAGCCCGCGTCTGAGGAGATCAGTCAACAACTCTGAGCACAAGTAAAGTATATGTTCTACTTGCTTTGCTTTAATTATTCAACTTTATTTAACATAACAGACATGCAGAAATAAGATTTGAGACATAAATGCCTGTATACTGGTAGTTTATTTATGCAGCTTGGTTAAAAAAAATTTAGACGAACTCATGGAGTCACGTAGCATAATCCGTCATGTCCTGCCCCAATAAAGACGTAACTTTACATGAATTAAATGAAACAGACATGAATGAGTGCATGTTGAAAATAAAAGCGCTGAATTTAATTATCTATCTGTCGTATTTGCTCACCGTTAGTCTCGGAAAGAAAAGTTTGTTCATATTGCTGAGCACTCGGTTCGGTTGATGATAAGGAATGCTCAAGCACGGCCACTGAATGAAACTTTTGACAAGATTATCTTGTTTATACACCCTAGATTATATTATAATTTACTACATAGCAATTATTTCGCTAATACACATCTAAATATACCGCTTTGTGGAAATTAATTCTCTGCACGCGCGATCGCGGAAATTAATTATTTATTATCTGCACGCGCGATCGCGGTTGAGTAGCTTTAAGTTATAATAGTTCTGTGTAAATGCATAGATAAACAGCACTTTGTCAGAAAGCATTTCATGATCTAGACCGACAAAAATATTATTAATTAATAACATAGTTGGAAAATGCAATGATGTAGGCTATGCTGTTTTGTTTGTTACTTTCCTGACGTTATATTCCAGCTATTATTATTCAGTGAATTAATATTACCCAGTGAATTATTCATCACTCTTTAAACCTATTAAACGGCACATAAACCTTCTAAAACTGTTTAAAATGAATTACATTTCTGCAAAGATATGACTCCCCCCTGTCAATTACTTTCTCCATATGAAAACATTAGACTTTTAACATTTATTTAGCCTATTGTTAACATTGTTGATGCTGATGCTTATAAATTATATGTATCATTTAGATATAAATTATATAATGTAATAATATAAATGTTTTATTGTAATTTGAAGATTTAATTTAACATGAAACACTCATTGAATTTTTCCCCCAATATGTTAGAATAATTGTTTTGCTTTATTTTTTACCACATCAAAGCTTTTATTTTTAAACAAAGACAGTAGTGCACTTTATTTTTTGGACTCAGACCCCTCTATTTCTTTGTGTTTAAATATAAAGTTTTTTTTTTTTTGTATGCAAGGAGGGAGTGATTGTTATAAATAAAGTGGTTTGTTCAGTTCATTTGTGTTGTAATAATTGTGTTAAAAACAGAAGTATAACAGTAAATAAATATCGGTTCTGCATATCGGTTATCGGGCACATAAACGGGCAAATAATCGGTATCGGTATCGGTTAAAAAAATCAATATCGGTCGATCACTACATTATACATTATACAAAGAGGCTTCATAAAAAGGTTAGCTATAATCCTCAAACAGGATAATGATCAAGTGCAGCATTATAACCGAGACACTATTCTCCCTGCCATAAAGACAACCGCCATTTCAGTCGCTCTCCAATCCTGCTAGGGGCTTTATCAATCAAATCATCATATCATGTGCTCTTGAAACACAGCTGTCTCTCGTCCACTCATTTGCGTGCTACAAACAGAGCTCTTCTCTTTATCGCCCTCATTCTCCTTCTCTTGACAAACATTCTCAATCATTCTGCTACTGAACTCACATGCGTACCCCACCCCCTTCCTCTCTTCTCTGGATGGTGTCAGTCAGAGATAACAGAGAGTCTCTGGTCGCTGTGGAAATGAGAAAAGCCACAGGTATTTTACGACACACACACACAGCCCACCCAACACAGATGAGCAGAGAGTGATTTATAAGCAGTAATTTCAAGGAGTGGGAGCGAGATAACATTTATTTCCCCTAGGATGCCTTAAATACGGTGGCCAAGAGAGCTCAACACGCTGAAACTGAAGAAAACACATGCAAATAGAAAAAAAACACCAGCAATTTAAGAAAACACCTTAGTCAGTTTGACAACACGTGCTGAAAAAACTCACAACGCAACCAAATACAGAAACGCGCTGCAAATATAAATTATTTTACAATTAAGTAAATATGAATTACTGTAGAAATGTTAAGCCCCGAAAACAACATAAGTCATCTTGTTGTTTTTTCATGATCTTCTATTTGTTTTCAGCACATATACAGTATCAAAGTATCTATCAAGTATATTATGGTATGATTCCACTTTCATATAGATTATCTTTCCACCACATTCTTTTAGCTGAACCCATAGAGATAAGCATTTCAATCGCTCACTAAACTATATTTTTGCTCTAACACAAAACATTGCTGCTTCATTGCAGTTTTTAGCATGACTTACAACCTTATTAAAGGAGTCAATTAGTCAACTGGCATGTTTAACAAAATATTCCACACCATTGCACATCTATTCACACAGAGACACACCTACACCTCAAACAACCACATAGCCTAAGTGTTTTAATCCCTGATCAAGCAGGATTAACTGTAGGCCTGTGGCTTATTAACCTCACAACTATAGTCACATATACAAACACAGATACTGACTAAAATCATCAGATCTCTAGCTGGCCGAGAATGAATGGCCAAACCTTTAAAATGGCTCTCTAAAAGCACCCAAGGCTTGTTATGTGAAGATCTCCTCTCTCTCAAAGATGAAATCCTGCTGTGCTGTTTTTCCCAGAGGCTTTAGCTTTGGTAGAGTCAGCAAAAACAGTCCCACAGTCTTCTGCTCCCCACTGGCTCTCTAATAAGCTTGTTCATTAAACAGTACAGCCAATGCAAATTGACCCAGCCCTTGTCGACATGACCGGCTCATGTAAATTCAATGGGAGAAACAGCAGGGATAAAAGACTGGGTGATGGATGATGTGTCAAAGTGCTTTGTTGGGCACAAATGAACACACTCACACACATGCATGTCCATAATGATGACAGACAAGCATTGATGCATGAGCGACTACAGAGATCTGCTACCCTCGGCATTCATTAAGACTAGATAAAGCACCCCACACACACCTGCCTTCTGCTCATTAACCCATGTGTGTGTATGTGCACGTTTCACTGACAATATTAAAGATGGATGAGGATTAAGACTGTACTGATACTTCCAGAGAGAAATTCACTAATTGGTTTAGACTTCAATAGAGATTGATAACTAGAGAGAATGTTGATCACAAAGCTACTGATCACAAAGGGCTTGAAGGTTGAAGACCTTCGACTGATGTGTAAGTCCCAAAACAACTCTACTTGCCATTACTGAAGCCCTTACACTAGCCTTGAATGTCCTTGATTAACTTTGTATTGATTTTCCTGGATCTGTCTGCAGTAACCCACAATACACTTATCCACAACCTGTAGATCTCAAAGCTGATTTAGCACATTTAGGATTTTATTTTCTTGGGATAACAGGGCTTCCCAAATTTACAGTACTTTAAGTACACACATTTCTGAAAGGCTCACTACTTTATCCACGCTCCCAAACCACTGGTGCCCCACAAGGTTCGGTAATTAGTCCCTTTAAATTTATCCATTTAGGCCAGATCACTGTACTAGCATCCAGTCATGTGGCTTCTCTAAACAATGCTTCTCTGAACACACTTGACAGTTCATCTCTCATCCCCATTTTGGTCTTATAATTTGGTCTGAATATGTCTAATAAACCACACCAATATTGACTTTGAATTCAAGACTAGGTTACTCTGCGTCCCAGACAAGAGCTTTCCCACGGTCACGATCTTTATCTCTGGTGACGGTCTAAGTGTTGTCCCCTCTAGCTGAAAAAAAAAAATCCTTTGATGTTGTCCTAGACAACAAGCTCTCTTAAGCTTTAGGTTCCTTTACAAGTACAAGGGGGTCTTTTTTTTGCACACTTAGCCAACAAACAATACTCCAGGGTTGGTCAACTCCAGTCCTGGGGACACCACTTCCCAGAATGTTTTAGATGTCTCACTAATTAAAACACCTGATTTAACTCATCAGCTTGTTGACGTGTTAATTAGCGGGACATCAAAAACATTCTGGGATATGGGTCCAGAGGACTGGAGTTGACAAACATGTTACTTTATGTTATTTACTGGAATTCAATCATGTTACGCCTCTTTCTAGGTCCCTAAAGTCAATCAAGTTTAAGATGCCATTTATGGCTGGGCAGAATGACTATCACAGGAGGCCCCTGGGCACATGTCTATGGAGGGGACCTGGTGTTCAGGTCAGGCTCTCTGAGGGGCCTTTGTCTCTGTATGCACCAAGGGGCCCACATGCCCTAGTGGTCAGCTTGCACTGTATTCAATGAGGGCCCAGATGTTAAGCTAATTTTGGTAGTCTCGGGCAGTGTGGCCTGAGGTTTTGGAGGCCCCTGGAAGTAATGTCAATTATTTAACACAGCAGACACCCCATGGATAAGCTACTTCTACTCTCCTAGCTCAGTGTTTCCAAACCTTGGTTATGGAGTACCTTCCCCAATGCACATTTTAGATGTTTTCCTAATTAAATACTGAACCCAGAAATTTGAAACACACCTTTTCAGGTTTCTCCTCTTAAACTTCTTTAGCTCACACCCAAGATATTTTAAATATATGTAAAACAAACAAAACCACAGACTTCTTACTAGCATACTTAACATTCCTTTATGTCATTGTGTTCCTATCCATCGGCACTCCAATTTGTTGACTCATTTGAAGGCACAAGATGATTCATCTTTAGACACCTGAGTATAGCTATATATACACACACAACTGTTGTAGCATTTGCAGGTCTTTATAATCAAGGCTTTTGTGGTATAACCTTAGCACTTGACCCATATCCTCAGCCTCCTGTTCTGGTAATTGCCGATTACATGCGTACTTTCTTGTTAGTCATTTTGAAAGGGTTATGAACATAAATGAAGCATTAAAGTCTGTATTACACTTTGGCTTTGGTTTAAAAGGAAAAGCAAATGAGAATGTGAGTAATCTTAGCAGGTTTTACTTGACTTCTCTGCACACAAAAGAACCACATCAAACATGCAAGGTACTGTACCTCAAAGTTAAGTTACCACATTAAACTATAAATGCTGCATATACAGTACAGAACTCTAGTTCTCTCAAATGCACAAAATACACCTTTTATTCAAAGAAAGACATAGGCACCTAGTTTTGTTCATCAATGGTTCAGAAGTTATTGATATGACAAACAAGGGTTTGCATTGCCAAAAGAGTTTCATATTTAATGCATTCATTTCCAGATCCAAATCAGCTTCAAACAATGAGCTCAGACGTTTGTGACTTTTAAAAATTACGCTCAACAGAATGAAGTTATAATGTCAAGCTTTAAGTTTACACTTACTGGAGTTTACAGTAAATTCTTTTAGCAGTTGGACCCACAACTTTGTGTGTGATTGGGCAGCAGGAAATGTATAGCAAAAAAGTGAAAGCTTTTGTTACAACCCACGCTGTCCCATCTGAAGGGATGCTTGGCATCTGTAAGCCCCTAAAACTGCTGACAGACATCAAAGTATGCTGGGTAAGTGTTTATGCTTTGGGAATATGCCCACTGTCACTATGTACGCAGTGCTGATTGGCCATTTTGAATATATAGGGTTTCTGAGGTCAAATATAGGATAAAAAAAGATGGTGTGCCTCTTGTATTTTCATGTCTTGTCATTTTCCTTTCTTGGACAACTAGAGGCAAATGTTTTTGGTCATTAAGTCAGGCTTTTTACCACTGTCTCTCCCCCTCTTATCTGTGTCATGGCATCTTATTTCATGTGGTTCTTTTAAGGCCACATTAACTTTCTGTTCCAACTCTTTTAAAGGGTTAGTTCACCTAAACTGGATATTTTCTTTACAAAAATGCATCACTTAAATTCAAAAGGCCTATATTAACCCCCTGGAGCAGTATGGATTACTTTTATGCTGGATGGATGTACTTTTTTGGGCTTCTTAGTTATACTCCCTCCCATTATAAAGCTTGGAAGAGCCAGGATATTTTTTTTTATTTAACTCTGATTATGTTAGGCTAAAAGAAGAAAGTCATATGCCTGGGATGGCTAAAAGGTGAGAAAATGATGAGCTAATTTTCATTTAATAATTCAGGTAGGTTTTTTCTTAAGTTTTAAGATGCCAACATTATTTTTAATATTATTAACACATTCTCCTGTCACTTCAGCCCAACAGACATGTCCAAAACGAGGACCAATGTAGTGCAAACACCCGACGTGTGTGTGTGTGTGTGTGTGTGTGTGTGTGTGTGTGTGTGAATACATATAGCAGCTGACCAACATCAGTTAAAGGAGCAGCAGAAATCTGAGCTAATCCCGATACAGTCCGTCTCTGAGGGTTTAACCCTGCTGACTACACACACACACACTTGGCACAAGGTTTTTCATTTTATAATCCATCCATAACACCCTGTTAATCAATTGGAAAACCAGAGATTATCAAAAACATACTATTAAAACACAAAACCAAGCTGCTGAAGTTGCCATGTAGCCTCGCATCTCACAATAAAGTGTAGATTTTAAGTCATAGTACATTAAATAACAAAAAATATACTTCATTATTTAGCATTTCTTTAAATGAAAACAAAATATTTTACAAAAAATTGTCCAACAAAATAATTACAAATTGCTTAAGTTCCTTTGATAAAGATGATTGCTAATTCTAAATATATAATATAAAATAATATATAATACAATATAATATAATCATTTTAAATGCACGTATTTTTCACCTGTTTGTTTACCCATCCTACAACACTCAAAGTAATTTTTCAGGCAAATTAAACTGCTTAAAAAGATCAAAGAACAAATGATCGACCAGTCAAATCAGCATTCAAGAACATAAAAATATCTGTTTCAAGCGGGTTAATGAGTAAATATGAGTCTAGTGGAGTCAGATGGTCAATGAGGAGTTTCTACAGCAAACCCGCACACACACACACACACACACACAGATCCTCTACCATGATACACTAACAATCTAACTATTAGTGTAGTATTGTGCTACAAAACAATCTTGTACCTATTGTAATATTATACTGACATTGTGCTTTTGCATATTTTTTAAGCAGTGACAGAAGTTTTTTCTATTTGAACTTCAATTGCAATTGTTACTTACTTAATGAAGCCTTAATGTGTGGTTTGTCAGCGTGTAATAACTGTAACTTCTCATTTAACAACTCCTTCTCATAACACCCAACTCATCCAGTCTTTCCAGTTTAACGCAAACTACAAGTCGTATTTCAGCTTCGCAGCTAATCAAATAAAACCTCAGCCGTTAGTTAAAAATGATCTTTCAGTGAGACTGGCTAATGCAGCTCACATTCTGTCTGTAAACACATAGGTATATATAGACAGGTTGCTGGGTAAATAAGACTTTCCACAGTACACTGACATTTATTTGACCACACGAAAAGCCAGAAGAGGAAACAAGAGACTTCAAAAACTTCACATCTATATATGTGAAACACACAGGATGTGACCAAACCAACAGTTACTGGTTTAACAGTATAGGTTATTAATTGGACGATAATGATATTTGCAAAGTTGGATGGCCAATAAAATGCCATTATCAGATGTACACAATTTCTTTCTGAAATACTTATTTTACACAAAATTCATAAAATGCTTATTATTCATAGACAAGACTGTCTGTAAATTTCAAATTGGCCAAAAATAACAGATTAATCAGTCTGTCCAATATTGACCAATTCTGTATAAATTCTGTATAAAAAAATGACATTAAAATGTTTTAGTGAGTTCTCTCTGTGCTTTATGAGATCAGGCGGATCCATTAAGCATTTTTTTCTCCCTGGACAAATCCATTTAGTTGGTTATTAAACTAATTTGCACAAGATCCAGAAGAGATGCCCGAGATGGATGGAGAATTAACCTTGAGGTGATAGAAAAGCAGAAGGTCATATAACTCACCACGACTCCCTAAGCACTTACGCACAGCCTCAAAATCCAACATTTCACTCAGAGAAGACTGTTAAACAGTTTTGAATATTAATGAGTCTCAACAGAAAGCCAAAGGTCACATCAAGCATAGCCTATCATTTTTTAATAAACAAAGCTAATAAAATCAATCTCTCAAATGGAAGATCGGAATCCCAGGCTCAGACAGAACCATTGTAAACGGAATAAAAATGACAAATATAAAGCTAATTGTACACTTGCAGGATGGACCACGCACGACTATGAATGAAAACAAAGCGCCCCACATCACGGAGCTATCCGGCACGCGATGGAGTCCGTAACAAACGCTCCCAAAAGCAGAGCTCACTTCAGCTGAAGCTTCTTTATCACGGCCCCGCGTACGAGAACTCACCTTAACACGGAAGAAAAGCGTATTTCCCACGTTTTTAGCGCTGAGGTAAATCCATGTCGTGTCTCCGGCGGCAGGCAGCAGGCAGCGGTCTCCAGCGCCGAGTGAAGCCGCAGTGGAGTGAGTGAAGGCGGCGCTTAGAGACTCGCAGCAGCAGCAGCACCTGCTCCACTGACCCGCCCCGGAGGCAGAGCCACAGCCAAGGGTGACGGACCTCCTACTGACGGGGGTCATGCCACACTGAGGGTGTGTGTGTGTGTGTGTGTGTGTTTTCATATAGGAATGCTATATGTAAATGTTGTCTGTACTAGCTTTTAAAATCCAGCAAAAATAGAGGTTTTGCATGTTCCATTTATTTTAGTCACTAGTCACTACACATTTGTTTGGTTCAAAAGCATATTACAAACAAAATAATCATAATCAGTGCTGGGTAGATTACTTAGAAATTGTCATCAGTAGGCCTACTGATTCCAAATTACATGACAAAAAAATCGAGTTGTAGCCTAATATAATCTGACTACTTTTGGATTACTTTTAGATTACTTTTTTGAGCTAACTCGTTAATCAAATTGATTTGAACAGGAAATAGTGTATTCTATAGTAGCTATAGAAATATAAATACGTTTCATTCTTTGTTTTTAACCAGATGAAGTGCATGGCTATTACATTACTTCAGTGTTTCCCAGACTGGGGTTCGTGAAGCAATTAAATTATTAAAATTTAAATTAATAATTTTAAAATACAATCAATTAAAAAATAAAACACTTACTAAATAAATCAATTTTAAAAAATGTATTTGTTTACCTGCATATCATGTGACATTAACCAAGACCAGAGAACTGTGAACTTAATTTTATTATTATAATTAATTTAAATGTAATAAATTATTAAATTTTACATTCAAATATTTAATTCATTTATATCATTTATGTTATATATATATATATATATATATATATATACACACGCATTAAGGATATAGGATCAAAAATGATATATAAATGCATTATAATTTATTTATTTTTTAAGTTGCTTCAAGAATTTTAAGAAAAAGGCCTACCTAATTGAATTAAATAATAATAAAATAATTAAACATATAATTTAATAAAAATATAACTGTATAATTTAAAAATATTTATGTTATGAAGACTCTATAAATTACCTAATGCAGAATGAAATATAGTTTGCTGTTTGTTTACCACAATCATTTACTATGCAAAATATACATCCAATAAATTGCCAGTGTATATAAATATATAACATCCTTTAAAATCACAGTAATAATTCTTCTAATGGACAAGGACAACATGAACTTAATTTTGGATTCATGGTTACTAAACAATAGAATCACACATATGAAAAAAACATGCTCACTCTAAATAATGCAGAGTTACTTATGCAAAATAAATGAAGATGTAAAAACGATGTAAGTCTGTATTCTCATAAGATTCTACCATATCTCTCTCTCAGAAAGGCAAGGAAGTGTTTAAAACCTGGCACATCTATAAGCCTCCGTTTCCAACTGATTCTGGGCACGCACACACACACACAATACACCTGCAGGGCATCCTTGAGTTAGTATGCATGTGTGTGTGTCTAATGTGTGATCAAATGACACACACGGTGCTAATGGTGAGGA
Source organism: Semotilus atromaculatus (assembly GCA_031834385.1). NCBI lineage: Eukaryota > Metazoa > Chordata > Actinopteri > Cypriniformes > Leuciscidae > Semotilus > Semotilus atromaculatus. The sequence goes on along the minus strand of JAULUF010000027.1, from coordinate 6,936,254 downwards.
GAGAAGGATACTTTTATGTAGTGGTATAAACGGTACCTACAGCCTTATCTGTGTCTGCTTTTGTGTCTCTCTGCACGTGTGTGTGTGTGTGTGTGTGTGTGTGTGTGTGTGTGTGTGTGTGTGTGTGTGTGTGTGTGTGTGTGTGTGTGTATGGCAGTTAACTGATTACTGAGGCACCTGCAGCTGTGAAACACACACACACACAGGAAGGAATGACGGTGTGGCGGGCGGCACATGTGCTCCTGGTGCTTTTAAGAGTGTGTGTGGAACTGACATGATTTATCTCTACTCAGCGGGAACACAATCTCTCAGCATCCCACAATGCATTTATGCACCTCACTGCTTTGACCTTGGTGCTCACCAAAAAGCTCAGATCACATACTTACTTACTTACACACAAACAGACACGCACACACACACACACACACACACACACACACACACACACACGTGCAGAGAGACACAAAAGCAGACATACACACACACACACACACACACAAACAAACACACGCATGCACGCACACAGATTATTGAACATGCACTAATAATATAGAAAATTAACACTTTTATATGGAGCCCCAAAGGGACATGGTGGTGGAAAAAAATATGAGATGTGAGGAAAAACTATTTGGCAATGCTTTTGTGTTCTCTTGCAAAATGTTTAGCGTTCCCCCGAGAAACTTTGCGTTCGCTCGCAAAACTTTTGTGTTATTTGCATGAGAACGCAAAGTTTCTCGGGGGAACGCTAAACAAAAAAATTCATCCCATCTATTTTTTTCTTCACCATGTCCCTTTAGGGGCTCTGTACTTTTCACACTTTCACTGGTTTATTTGATTCATCTGCTAATATTTTTATATTGTTTCTTCTAATATTATATATTGTTTCTGTATTGTATCTATCTATCTCTATCTATCATCATAATCTATATCTATCATCATCATCTATATCTATCTATCTATCTATCTATCTATCTATCTATCTATCTATCTATCTATCTATCTATCTATCTATCTATCTAGGCTATCTATCAAACCCTTCCTGCTGACTATATGCCTATACTGTTAAAAAAAAAACGCCTGACTTCATACTTTCAAAACTATTTTAAACTTTCAGGCAACACTTTGTCAAGCTAACATCAAAGTTCATCCCATTTTAGTTCATATTTATAATATCAAAAAGTTCCAAATATATCCACCATCTTTAAATCTCCTTGATATACACTGTCACTGCAACACTTCATGTCTTTTTTTTTTTACATTGTTTTGTGCTTAAATATTTTTTGAGTCAGTCCTATGTCAAAGTAACACCCTTTCATTTTATTTTGTCTCTCATTTCAGCTTCATTATACTAAATTTGACATATGATATTGATTTTGGACATATTTATGCTTTTTTTTTTTTTTTTTTGGTTTACAGCCGTTTTAAAGCCGTTTTCTCTTTCAGCACATACAACATCAGTTTAAGACAACTTCCTTTTAATTTCTGACAATATTTGCAGTTGTATTTTTGACATGTTTGCACATCCAGCTCATGTTTTCTGACAGTGTGTTTCCTGTTCAAACCTATAAACCGGCCTGTGGCATTTTGCTAAGTAAGTTATGGCATAATCAGACTCGTTGAAATGAACGTCCCATCCAAAACATCTGCTAATATGCATTCTTGGGTATTGCAAGTAAATATGTACAACAAGCAAACAAAGGTGTTTCTACTTTACCATCCATTCCCTAATCTGGGTTTGGGCTAACTATATGCGTCAAATTTTTAAATACTTATTTTTGCAGGTCCATAACGATCTAGACATAAGATCAAAAACATAACATCTAAGATTTATACATAAAAATAAAAATAAAAGGTGCTCCTGCACCTGTCCGCTATGTGTAATGCTATCTATCATAATGATATGATTCAACATGATACATACACACATTAATAGATCAGGACACACACATGGCCATTTCCATTTCCTCTCCTCCCATCATCTCTCTTCTTTCCATTCATATCTCTCTTTTAATCATCCATTCTGTGCAAATGGTTCATGGCCTGCAGTGCCTTCCTTCTCATCCTCTTATTCTCTACCTTTTTTCCCTCCTTTCTCCAGCCCTCCACTCACCTCCTCTCCCTTGTTGAGTAATTATTGAGAAAGTAGCATGTGTCTGACACGGTCGCTGTGGCAACGGCGGTCAAGAACCCGGTCGCGAGCCCATTCAGCGCGTGAATGAGAGTGAGAGAGGGGGAATAGAGATAACAGCAGGATGTCAGGATATCCACTGCGCCCTGAGAGAAGATCTCACACACACAATCACACACACAACACACACACACACACACACACACGCACAAGCAAACATGCACTGTATTTCCCCAGTCCTCTCTCACCCACATAAACACTCTCACAAACACATGCAAAAAATACATGCAGCAAACACATGCAGTATTTATGATTACGTTCTTCTGTTGTGACATTATTGTTTGGCTAGTGCATAATTTATTGGTGAATATAAACAAGCAATGCTGCAAAAAAAATAAAAAAATCTGTTAGAATAACAGGTAGCCTAATGTCGAACACATGACGAGGAAGATGAAGAATAACATTTTTTTAATAATCCACGAGCAGTCCAACACAGCGCAAATACTGACGAGACCCGACAATGAAACACAAAGAGAACTGAATTAAGTAAAGGTGATACACACACACACACACCTGAATGATGAAATCAAATTAACAACCAATAAATTAGGCTAACTGGGCGGGAACGGCAAAAACACAAACAGAGACCATATGGTGTGACAATGACAATTTTTTTTTATTATTATTATTTAAAAAATAGGCTATATAAATTACTTAATTAATTAAATTTAGTTTTGTTTAACATGTTAACTGTCACCCCCCTTTTTGCTTCAGAATACATGCCTCAGGTTGGTCCCTTTGTTTACTCACTGTAAAAAATTATTTGATCAATAAGTTCTGACAACATTTTGGTTCGTGCGATAAATTGTTTTTTATGTGCGTTCGCAAATCGGCCTAATAAAAAAAATATGGCATATATGGGAAGGCTAATCAAAAAGTAAACAACCTTCCCACCGCTTTATGCCAGGTCAAAAACGAAATGGTCTGAAAACATGATGACTATGGGGTTTTTAGTGACCAATCAGCTCTGTGAAATGAAAGGCAGCCTACATTTTCGTGCTTGTGACCAGTGTTTACAGAGCTTGATGACTGATGAAAATAAGTTGATTATTAAAAAGAACAGCATAAAATAGTTGTTTTCCTGTGATATTGTTGATATGCCTAACCACCCAGACAGCAAAATGTATTTGGGCCAGATTTGGGCCAGGTCTTCATTAGCATTTGGCGCAGATCCGCTAAACGGACCTGGGCCGGGCTCATTCTTTCCAACGGCCCAATACCGGAACAGGTTGGAATTACGGATCAGAGACGGATCTGGGCCAGCACTGGCCCAGTACAGTTATTAATGCCATGACATGTGGTGCAGATCTGGCCCAGATCCGTGACTCATATTTTACATCTGGGGCTCATCTGGCCCTGGTCTGTGATTCATATTTAGGCTATCAGACAATTAAGGCACAAACACACAGACAATTTGTAATTTTCAAACAACGTTTTTATTTTAAAAAGGCAATACAAACCAATATAAAATAAAATAAGATAAGATAAAAAAAAAAAACTAATGTGAACACTGCACTCTCATGTCATTTATTGTTCATTAGTTGGGTGTGACCGGGCACGACGATGGTGTACTGGTTTATCTCGGTGTCGATAGCTTTGTCAGACATGCGATTCTTCCTCACACTGCTCCTGTAAGACGTACAAAAAACACACAAAGCAAAGATATTAGATTCAATATTCAAAGTCTTTATTACATGACATATGATAATATTATAGTAAAATGCTTGCACAAAATAATAAATGTGACTAAAGTGGTGTGGAGTGAGTAGTATTAGGTAAAAGAGTATCAAGACTCGAGAGCACCTATGTGAATTTGAGAACTTGTACAATAAATATTCATACTTGTACGTGAACATTTACACTCACAGCTCCAATGTGAAAACGGGATTTGTAAATATATTATTCCTAGTCTGATAACATTTTATTCCAAAAAACATGGCGAAAAAAACGTTAAGGTTTTTGACAGGCCTATATTCTGATTTAGCTACAGGATAACAAGATATCCATAAATCCCTCTGTAATTATTTATCAATCTAATATGTGAACGCAATGCCAATGGAAAAATAATTTTGAACCTATTGAGAAGAAAAACAATTTTTTACGATGTTTTTGCCTGCCGTGTCTCGATCGCCTTAAGAGGATTTAGGATTTCCAATTTATGTAGGCTATTAAATTATGACTGTATTACTAGCTACTATTATTGTTATTATTAATAGGGAAGGCCTTCTTTTATTGTTAAATTGATAGGCTATCATAATTAATTTGCCACGCAATAATTTAACTGCGCATAACAGGACACGCTGCGAGGATAATAATATTAGGCTAAGCTTGCTTAGGCTGAAAATTATCTTAAAACATTTAGGTCGATTATACAATGAAGTATAGGCCTAATTAAGTTATTAACGGCCTATAAATAATATGTCCGAACACTGCAATAATCAGTCAATGGAAATTAAAAACCGCTTTAGCCTAACGTTATTTCACAAACAGCTCAACATTAATAATTTGCAGGTAAGTTAGTTTGATAGCTAACGTATCGACATATGTCGCACTCTACAGCCGGTACAGTGAGAATTGATATACTGACGTTGAACTAGTTTAATGTATTTTTGGACGTGGGAACTGGGAAGAATACATTCCGCTGGTAACGTAAGTTATGGCTATGGATATGGCTATACGATTTTAACACACAATGGACACGATATTCAGCAATTTTGGTGAATAATAAGCAAATATCGCCGATTCAGCCTTAGATCGAGCCTATGTTCACTATTAGTTGTGGATGTTTAAAATAATCTATACTACCAGCTAACCGCCTAGGCTAACTACGTTAGCACTACCCAGCTTAACGTTATCTGACACGTCTCAGGTTGTCAGAATGTCAGTGTAAACATTTGTAAACCTTTATTTTTAATATAATTATGTAACAGACTAACATGACATCAACACCAGTTTACTTTTATAATGTACTTACTAAATTATACTTGTATAATTCACTTACCAATAGCAAAGATGGTGCAGCCTGCAGCCTTCCACTCTTGTCAGCGGGCTTATGCGGGGTGGCGCCCGCGCGTCCGGTCGGCGCAGCTCGCGCGGATCCGTTCCACACCCACCGGGCGGACTCAATTCAATTGTGGCGCGTATGGTCTACGCTACTCGCGCGGATCTGGCCCACACCCGCCGGGTATGGTCTGCGCAACTCGCGCGGATCCGGCCCACACCCGCCGGGCGGACTCAATTCAGTTGTGGCGCGTATGGTCTGCGCAGCTGCCCCGGATCGGCGCCGCACCCGCCGGACGGACTGTCACAGTCGAAGCTACAGACAAGTCTGGCGCAGAGTTGGTGCAGATCTGCATATTGAGTGCGACTGCTGCGCGGATCTGCTGATTCGAAAACGGACCTGGCACAGATGTAAATGCTGTCTGGGCAAGTTGTGTTCCAAATTTGAAGGTGATGTCACAAAAAAGGTCAAAAAGTTTTTCCCAGGATGAATTTTGAGCGTTTAAGCTTTCGAATTATACCAAATTTAAGATAATGAATTATTAAAATACGTGATAGGGAAAAATGGCAATAAGTGCACCATGTCACCCGCTACCGGGACACTGACACTTCTGTAACAATTAGCTGTAGCCTACCTGTACTAGCTAACAACTGAAATGTTAGTTAAATGGAACAAGACAAAATACATACATATTCAAGCTAAATTCTCTGAAAACAAGTCATACTATTAGGCTATATTGTATGCAATTTTGTTTCTTATTTGTTTTCTTTCTCATTTCGCAACACTGAAGCCACGCCCATAGTGAAATCTCATTGGTTTAAAATAAAATCCTGCCACTCTTTGTTCATTAAACATCAAATATCTTTTGATTGGTTGTGATTGCATCGTGTGGCAGAGCAGTTTCGTGGTTTTGCGTTCTCAAAAACTTTTTTTAATAAACAATTTCAGCTATTGGGAAAATCTAAAGGACTAAAACTGCAGCAAAGTGCTACCGTTTGAATAATTTATATCTATGTATTATTTAATAGTTGCTGGTTTCAGGTTTTTTTTTATCCAAAGTCAGAAGGAAAATTGTGAAATAGCTTATGTATATGTGTTTTTGTAATTGCAACACTAATGTTGAATTGTGTGGTAATAGCGTGATGGTTGAAGATCTGGGCCACCAAGATGAAAAGCAAAGAATTGTTGAGGGTCTTGGTGCTGACATATCAAAAATTGTGCCATCAAGCGAGGCATTTAACTTCAGATTGCTCCAAGGCAACTGTCTGAATGAAGAATGGATGTCTGTATCGCAAACACAAGACACAGGAGGAGAGAGAGTCTTGACCTGCGGTAAAACAACCTCTCTGACTCGACTGATGGATTTAATGCACAGAAGCAAGTCATTGCTTAAAAAAATATTTTATTTTATGTATAATTTATATATTTTTATATAAATAATAAACTATTTAATACAGGGTCAGCTTAATTATGCTGCCTCCCACGAAACCTTGTTGTAGCCAAATATGAATCACATGTAGGCTATCATTCACAGAGAAGAGAACCGCATTGCTATGAGCTCAATGGAAAAATAGACCAGGAATCTTATGAGTCAAGTGTCAGTAAAAAAGCTTAAATACTACACATTTGATCAATTAAATACTGAAAGTATATCAATAAAATAGTTCATAACCTATTTTACCCAATATTTGCATGTGCTGTGTATTTCTTTGTGCTTATTGTAGCGTCTTGGGATGGTTGTTGTTGTAGCACGGACTGTATTCAGTGTAACACGTGTTGACTTCCATTGTTTATAACTGATAGTACAGGCCGGGTTTGTCGTGTCGTTTGTCGTGTTCAATAAAGTGGTACGCAACTATTTTGGTGTTAACCATCCATTCTCTTAATAGTACATGATAGAATGAAACAGCCTTAACTTAGCAACATGCTAACATCAATCTCTTGAAAACAATAACAAGTTTGAGGTTGCCTGTAGACCTTATGTAGCCCCGCCCCATTTCAGTGCTGCACTTGTTGTGTTCTGTCTTCTGGTTTGTATTTCCACAGCATGAAGGTAAGATCTAACAGATTTATAAAATGAACCGCTCATTTAAAATCTTCCTGGTCTACTGACATTTGTTATGACATCCGCTTCAAACACTACATTGCCCATGATAACTTTCGTTAATTCTAAAATAAGTAAATCCACTTCACCAGCTAATGACTCTTTGACTGCGATGCCATAGAAATATACAGAGCTACCACAAAAACAGAAGTTCAAGAAAATATTATAAAGTTGGCTGTGCGCTTGTTTCTCTGATCCACAAGGTCCATAGTGTCACTTAGGAGGTTGTTTAGCTCGTCCTAAACCTAGTGAGCTGTCAGCAACTCCACGCATAACAAAAATAGCGCTCCTTGTGTGAAACAAAAGAGAGACTAACAGCTGCTAAGTTTAATTTAGTAGAGTTTGACATGTTAGCTACTCCTTCATTAAATGTTTTTAGCAAAAAAAATTAACATGAGCAAAATAAGTAATCTTTTTAAATTGATGCTAATGTGTACTGGTACTTATTCATGAGGGTGGGTCCATTTAATTAAACATAATTAGGGACTATATCAAAACAATGTATTGGACACGACTGCAAAAGCAAAGATGAAGTCCAACTCAGATGCGCGCCCGAGGGCTAAGCCAAGCACACTCACTCCTGTGACAAAGTAATTTACCAACAACCCAAGCACAACCCTATTCAACAGCAAGCCATACGCTGTGTCAGAGGTCAAAGGCTCCATGATCACAGCGACCAGAGATGGCCATTTCATAACAAGGAATTCTTCCTTCTTTAAAAAGACAGAGGATGCACTTACAGATCCTGATGAGGAGAATGAGGACACTGTTGTTGTTGCACCGAGGAATCCCTCTCGAGTCAATCGTCAGCGCCCATCTTACCTCAATGACTATGAGCCTGTTTAAAGAATGTCCACATTTAATCCAGCAACAGAATATCTTAAATGTTTCTGGATGACTGTTTCTGTCTAATAAATGAATCTAAATGTTTCTAAGTACTGTTCTGTCTTCAAAACTGTTTACACAATACATATGAAAGTACTTCAACGATTGGACGTGCTATCCTATGTGATAATATTAATTAAGCATATACTGATAAGTTACCCGAATGTGAGTGTTTTAACACAGACCTGAATCATATGCTTATACTTTGTACTGCTGAGTTATGTATGACAAATAACATTGTTATTGCGGTTAACAAGTAAATCAGTTGCGTATATTTAAAGTAATGGGTATGTTTCGTAAAAAAAAAAAAAAAAAGTTGACATGGTGGTACGACTGCCGTCTTATGTGGTGTTTACAATGTTGGCGCTAGCCGAAGGGGAGCCAGTGAGCTATCGGGAGACAGCTGTATGTATGATACCTGTCGGAACATATCGTCACAGTAAAGTACATTCAATACTCAACCTATGTCTGGTCATTCTTCAAACACCCAAACTAGAACATTACAGCAGCCTTCATTGGAAGTGCCCTTTTGGTCCCTTAAATTCTATCTAGGTTGGGAGCTCACTCAGTTTTGGAAGAGAGCTTACATTTCTCTGTCTCTTTAAAAGGTTTGTTGAGGCATGAAATGTGTGGCGGGCGAAAGTAACCGCACACTTCCTTTACTGTCACATCCTATTACAGAGCAACAATGAGCCTTAACCTCGTAAATAAAACAATCAATGAGTCTGTACCATGAGTCACTTGAGCGGAGACGAAAAGACTCTAACCGTGTCTAATGCCATTACAGCAGGTGATGTGAATTAATAATAGGTATGTCGTTCATGTGCTGATAATTCTCATACTCAGAAGGAAGTCCCTTTGTACTAGGTGCATCTGACAGAGTCAAGGTGTCCTCTGGGTAACGTATACCTCTGACAAGCCTTTAAGAATGTCCTCTATCCTCTGATGGAAATTTACTTACGGTATATAAATCAATTGCATGTTTTCATCCTCCTGGGATTCATGATCACCTTTAGATGCTTTAGCTCTCTTTTTTCACTTACTATATATCTATAAACCATAATCCATAATAATATTATTTAGGAATCAAGGTTCTGCTTTATGTACTCCAATGCTCTATCAAATGTAAAGAAAGTAAAAGGGAGGTATAGAAAACAAGGGACAAAAAATACAGCCGCTGTAATTTTACTAAGCTCAGCCCCACAATTGATGACAATTGCTTAAGGACCTCTTCAAGAACACAAGAATAAGTATTTACTGACAATTCTCACCAAGAGTCAATCAGTTAAACATAACTATTACACTTTGAGAGTATGAAATAAGAACCTGCCTTATTTATTACTTACCAAACTGCGGAATATTCGATTATTGGAATAAGACAAGACTTGTTTCTGGCACAATCTCAGATATATATATTATACGTTATTTGTCAAATGTCTGGTTTTTCCGTAAGCAAGCTGTCCACCATGAATTTCCACATACCACAGAGCACAGACTTCATGAATGTGAATCTATTCATAATTTTTTTTATTGTATCTGACCCTGAAACAAGGCAATGATCCACAAACCTGCAGCAAATCTACAGAACAATGTCTGAAAAAGTAAAAATGAAGAGTTGACAAGCAAATGCTGAGAAATGAACCCACTGGTATAGCTGTACTCGCTAGAATTCGAAGTAGGCAGTATACGGACTGCTCTTTTTCATAGCTTTCTGAAAGGAGGAATTGTCCACCAAAAAGACTGACAGAAAACATATCTGCCAAGAAGTGATTTCTCCCAAAGGAAGGCACAACAGCTATTAAAGATCCAGGCATCCAGGCAAGATTTTTCCCACAGCAGATTATCACTTTATTTGGTTGGATAGGCGATTACAAGGAATAACAGTAATTTATTCAGTAAATTAGATCACTTGTTTATGTGATCGTTAACATGCAGATCTCTTCAAGAGTTAGCCAAGCCCACAAGTATACTGTAGTGCACAAAAATGGGGAGAACACATAATCTAGAGTCTAGACCACATTCAAAAAACTAAAAAAGGACAAAGGAGTCTGACAAACTCAGACATCTCTACTCTCAGGACTAACTCATCATTTTCACCAATTCTGACAGGTAAGATGTTTGCTGGGGGGATACCAGCAACTTGTCAAGACAAAAGTTGCAAGCAAGTACAAAACAAGACAGTGCCCACAGATAAAAACATTGTGAGGTTGAGGTGTGTGCACCATAAATGTAGGGGTTCGTTATGACCTTTGTGAGTTTGTGGGAGACAGATGAGTTCACAGATGGGGTAGAGGTGTGTTGGCCTACGGATGGTCTAGTTTAGTCCAGTGCTGAGAGGAACGGGGACACTGGAATCTCCTTTGTAGCCCAAGGTAGAGTCAAGAGGTAACTGTAAAATTCGTAGAGACACTGGAATAGTGGAAGGTGCTGTCGAGTCGATCTTCCGAATGCATCCAAGAAAGGTACCGGGCTGCTACGATGAGCAAATGAGAGGAACTGAAAGATTGGTATCTCTTTTGTAGCCCTAGGTAGAGTCAAGAGGTAACTCTGGGTTTGTGGAAGGTGCAGTCGAGTCGATCTTTGAGTACATTGAAATGTAAAAAATCTGCATAGCAAATATTGGAAACGAGTTGCTCACTTGTAAACACCCACTAAGAAATGTGTCCATTTGGGGTCAGGCAAAGTTGAAAGACTTTGATAAACCTGCTTTTGAACAACTCAAAGCAAAGTTGTGTTTACAAGGTATTGGGCTTCTGCAAAGAGAGCTTACAGGGAACTGAGAGATTGGTATCTCTTTTGTAGCCTTAGGTGGAGTCAATAGGTAACTGTGAAACTCATTCAGAAGTTCTCTGGAATAATGGAAGGTCTCCATAATCCAAATGTGAAGTTCTGCACAAATAACAGAGACTGGCTGCACACTTGTAAACACCCTGAAGAAACACATCCAGTCAGGGTCAGATGAACCTGAATCCAGCCCAATTACACAGGACCTCCTCAGAACCGATTTAGCACATTCCTAGAAATAAATGTATCATTCAGCTACAATAAGCCCTAGGCAAAGTCATAAGGCAACTATAAAACCGTTCAGAAATTCAGAATTCAATCCCTGAAATGGGGTTTCCCAATCCTGACCCTAGAGGCGCACCAATGGTACACATTTTCAAATTCCTCCTAATCAAACAGACCTGATTCAACTCATTGGCTGATTAGAAGCTTGTTAAGACCTGAACTGGATGGGTCAGATAAGAGAAAAGGAAAAGGGTTGGGAAACACTGGTCTATTTGATCTTCCAAGTACATCCATGTGTGAAAAATCTGCACAGGAAACAGTTCCATTGTCTCTTCTTACTGTTGTCAGCACAGGTGGCATGAAGAATTAATAGGATTGAAGTGCTTCTTCATTTTAAATTCAATGAGTGGTTCTGCTGAATGTTCCAACCCCCTCAAAACATCGTCTTAAACAGAATTTTGTGTGGAGTATGTGGAAACCGTACCGCCATGAAGCTGAATCTGATCCAGACATAGACCTAGTCTTTGACAAAAATTTATTTTTCTGAGCTTTTTGCTCGTATTGTTATCCTGGTTGACACCAGACCCTTCTCAGTTGTAGTTGAGAGTGGGTCTGGGGAAGGTTCATTCACAGCCCATTTCCAAAGGGGCGTCACCAACGGATGTCGCTCAAATGTCTCTGGGCGCAATTGGATAGACCTAAAACCAATCAGAGCGATGAAGGAGATGACGCTTCAACGTCGCTGCGCTATCGTCATCATGTAAAGCCCGCCTCAATGTTTGTGACTGGTGCCTCGATTTGGAAAAATTGGAAATGGGCTTGAATGGGCTCTTGGCCAGACGCACTTGCAGAGCAAATCTCAAATTTGCCGGAAGTTCTTCAGGGTTTTTTGTTGCTGTTTGTTGCTGTAAGTGTTGATTAAAAAGAATGCAAGCTAGAATGAAACGTTTCTTTTTTTTGTTTTTCTTTTTTAAAGCAGAGGGTCTGTTATTTATTTTGATAAATTGCATGTTCAGAGTTTGACTTGCATTTTGTTTTTTAATGCTGGTGAAGAAAGGGTTAATACTATTAGAGTCCTCATTCAAAGTAATATGGATTTTATCCCATTTTAATAATGTTAAAATGTTAGAACAACAACATCATTCAATGTTCATGGAAAAAAAAATCTGAAACATTTTAATTGGATGTTCATGTAACATTTTTAAATATTACTACTTGTTTCAGAATGTTCAAAGAACATCCAAAAGTAACATTCCCATTATGTTTTGGAGAGTGTTAAAAAGTAATGTTTCCTTAAATGTTCACATAACCAAGAAAAAAACTGGACATTACGAATGCTCTGAGAACACATGCTAGCTGGTTACACTGTCAGTCAGACAGTAGTCTGTCTTCCTGTCTATAAGTAGTTCTTGGCCAGAATAAGCTACAAGGTGGGCAAAACTATATGCCAACGAGATCGGCAAGAAACAGCTAATCTACATTGAAGTGCTGAGTGATTAATGAATACAATCCACTGCTGAGGATATTGCCAGCCGGCGCATTTGTATCAACACATCACTCATCTTCCTTCCTCCCATCTTTTGTCATTTTTCTGCTTATCTTTCATTGCAATGTAGCACTAATTTTCTCATCTATGACTTTTTTCTGCTTTTTCTTCCTTTTCTCATCCTTTTACTGGAATTGTTTATGTGACAAGAAGCAGAGGCCTAGCCACAGAAGGCTATCTTTACCCTGTCACATTTTATAACAGTTAAGAGATAACCACAGTCTGGCTTCAGGCCAGTTAGCCATAGCGCAAAAAGGGGGCAAACAGCTATTCACGCTAACCGCTAGCTGACAGCTGAGGAAGTGTCAAACCACAGGAAGTGACATGTAAAAACTCCTTAAAAATACTGTCGGTTTCCAACACTGGTTAGCAGAAATGTTTAATGCACACTTGAAACAAAGAATCTTTATAGAACAAAACCCCAGCTTGCTGGATGCATAGATACTTTCTCATCTTGTCATATATTTCACTTAATCTGACAGGCTTGATGGCTTAAATACATCACTGTGGGCTAAGATAAATGACACTCTCACCATATAAAACAGATGGTGTGAGATTTAAGCAATTTTAACCACCATGGTTTGTATTTCGTGCTTTTGGGTAACGTTCTATCACTTTCTAGTTTATTTTATACCACTTTTATCGTTTGGTCCAAACGAAAAAAAATTTTGACTGGTTACCATGGCCCTGTTAGCCCCTGCTGGTAGATGTCGGAACTATTTTTGCAAGCAATTATTTAATTACCTTTTTTACGTTAAATATCAAACTTCTTGTATGTTGGATATTTTGGATGGTGGTCCTATTATGCTTTTTTTCCATTTTCAACTTGCTTTAGTGTACATTTACGTTTATCCTCTTGGCCAACTTTTAAAATCACTTGGACTCAGTTTTCACTTTTATGCAGATGACACCCAGGTTTATATACATTCAAAACCTGATGTAAATGTGGCTGTGTCTCATCTTTCCTTTTGTATTTCTGAGATAAAGGAATGGATGTCTAGAAATTTTTTATGCCTAAACAGTGACAAGACGGAGGTAATGCTCATTGGTTCACCTCACCAGCTACGGAAGGCTGGTTCCCCCACTTTTAGTGTAGAAGGTTCTACACTTCCATTTCAGACTAAATTAAAAAATCTGGGGGTGATATTTGATAATAATTTGACATTTGTTCCTCATGTTCAGAGCACTGTCAGGACATCATTTTTTCATCTAAAAAATATAGCCAGATTGCATCCCATGTTGTCTCTCCCAGTGGCTGTAAAGCTAATTAACATTTTTGTATTTTCTCGTATCGATTACTGTAATGCTTTGTTGGCTGGGGTTTCAAAAGCTACCCTTATACAGTTGGTACAAAATTCTGCTGCTCGAATTCTGTCTGGAAACAGGACAAGGGATCACATTACTCCGCTACTGGAATCTTTACACTGGCTCCCTGTCAGATTCCGTGTTGATTTTAAAATCTTAATGCTTACTTACAAGGCCTTGCATGGACTGACACCACAGTATCTAACTGAACTTTTAACACCCTACACACCTGCACGTGATCTCCGTTCTTTGGAAGCTGGCCTTTTAATTGTTCCACATACCCGACTAAAAACGATGGGTGATAGGGCCTTTTCGTCAAATGCTCCAAAACTCTGGAATTCCCTGCCTATTGAGATTAGGCAAGCAGAATCTCTTAGTGTTTTTAAATCATCACTTAAAACGTATTTGTTTAGGGTAGCTTTTACATAATTGTTGTATTATTATTATTAATCTTATATTTCATAATGTTTTATTTTGTATTTTATTAAGTTTTTCTGTCAGCAACTACTAATGCATTGTTTGTTTAATTGTATGTTTTATTATGTTTCTATATTTGTGAAGCGTTTTGAGATACTTTTTAAAGGCGCTATATAAAATAAAGTTTATTATTATTATTATAGTGTGTAATGTTGATGTTTGAGCATGAAAAATGTCACTACAAAGGGAGTTATTCTCTTTATCAGCACACACTGTTTCTGAATTCCCTGAAACGCCTGGATTGTAGTCTTGAATTTTCTTCTCGGAATGAACACGTCACAATATTCTTCATTTAAATAATTCCCGCCCAAGGCATATGCAAAATAAAGTGGTCGAGGCCTAGTTGCGTAAGTTAGTAGTGTGTTGAAACTCGTGGTTATGGTAAGAGGCGTGGCATTTACAAAACATGCTCCACCAATCATAACACACTGGTCCAGCTGACCAATCAGAGAACACTGTGCTTTTCAGAAGGCGGGGCTTCATAGAGACAAGAACTAAACGGGTGCGTTTTCCGTACAATGATGTCATATGTCAGATGTCAGATTTTTCTTAACTACCATATGATGATGCATCGTTGAAGAAATCAACTAGTGTCATTCAACCTTTTCTAAGTCGATGTACCATCTCAAGAAATATATTATGAAGGTTGAAAAAACTACATAGTGTTGCTTTAATGATGTCACACAGAGAAATAACTACTTTTAATTAATCTGTTTGAGATCAAATTAATGCTAGTGTTTTGTTATAAATTACGGACATGGCATCTGAGGACCATTTCTATTTTTCTCAGTTATTTTACCCTATTTTCCAGATTCAACCATAGGCTCATTCTTACGTAGAGAACGTTTGCACGTGCGCACTATTCAAAAACGGTGCTTTAAATCTCTTGACAAACTAAAATACTAAATTATATTTGTATGTATTCTAAATAAAAGATACAGATTGTACTGAATTGTCCGCTTGTTTATTTGGCTCAAGATAAGGATTTATTGAGTCCACATGTCATGCAAACAATGCTTCTAACCACAGGTCGAGAGCTGTCGTTCCAACCACACAACTTTGTGATGCTGTTTGTGAATGTTCGTTGGAACTGTAGTATCGGGAAACACGACACGTTACATGATGCTGATAATGACCGAACTTGCGACCATAGTTGGCTAACGATGCTTTCGGTAAACGCACCCCTGAGCGTTACTGACAGACTAGGAAGAGAGGTGCTGCGACAATCTGTGAAAACTAATGTGTTTTTAAACATTCAAGCATGAAAACCTATTCTAGTAGACCCCAAAATCAAAACATAATATAATAGGTCATAATAGGTCCACTTTAAAATTACTAAATTATTTTTTTTTACTAGTGCGCAAATGCATATAAAAGGCTTGTGATCATTAATTACAAAACATCCATTTAGAGACCAAAGATAACGTCTTCAGATCCCTGATAAAAAACACACAAGCAGACAAATGAAGAAACTAAATAAAGAAATAGATTATGGGTGGCCAGATAGATAGACGGACGAATGGACAAACAGACAGACAGAATAACGGAAAGACAGACTTATAGATGGACAAATAGACGTGTGCATGAACAGATAAATGAATGGATGATCTGCTACATCTTCGTTACATTGCGTCTCAACACAGCAATGCTTTTACCTTAATTTAAAACAGGAAGATGAGAGACGCGGATCCATTTGTAGGCAAATAAATCAATCACAGACATCTGCAAAGCACAGAGGGATTATTGATGTCTGATTTTCAAATGTCAAATGCTTAGTCATGAACACCACTGATATCACTCCATTAGACAGAGATAGCTCTCTCACACACACTCACACCCCTCCTCCTTTCTATCTCTCACTTTCACTCTCTCTTATAGTGGTGTTGGTAGACATGCTTAGCTGAGCGGAGAACTTTAAAGACAAATTCAGGAAGATGCTTCTAGCTAGCCAAGACATTCAATTACAAGTGGGGATTTCAAGGCTTCAAACACAAGGCCGACCATTAGAGATGGGAGACATATGGAATGGAATGATTCCAATTCCAGGTTAAATTCTGATTCCTCTTAATGATTTTGGTGTCTTAATGGTTTCATTAATGATTCTTTTAGTACTAGAAATGTTAAGGAAAAGAAATGAAAAACTAGTTTAGAAAAGTTTGGGAATGGGACTACACTGTTTACTGGTCTACACTGGCCATGATGCATGTTTCTGATTCACTAAATAGAACCAGGGAGCTTTGTTTCATTTTGGTGATAAAATAATAATAAAAATCCACCAAAACGTGCCAGCGCATTCGTCGACCCCAGAGGGTTAACAGTCATTTATTCTGGAATTGAACAATATTAGTTTTTGCTAAATGTTTTTAATTCACTGAAAAGAACCTGTTCTTAAGTCATTCATTCCGGAATCAGACTATATTAGTCTCTTTTGGTCGATCGGGACACACCGTTTTAATCCGTCTCTTTTGTCCACTTTCAACCACTTCTGTCCTGATTTCTTCTAGGAGAGGGTCTATGGGAGGGTAAATGTATGGGCTTTTTTAGATCTTTCGATCTAACGGGGGAAATAAGTTTGCGCAATGTATGAACGAGCCGGGAGACGATTGAAAAACACACGGAGAGCAGTGCTCATTTCATTTCTGCTCTGATAACGGCAAGACCACGACGAACGCTGTGAGCCTGTGTTAGAAGTCAGGAATGGTGAGAGAACATTGTGCTTGGTACGTTTTTTGTCTTCAAACCAAACTTGGGTCTTCAGCCGACAAAGTTTAAATCCTGTCTGGCTAGTGCGCTTCCCATAATGTTTACGCGTTAGGTCAGTAGACGGAGAGTAGATCTCTTTTAGGTCTTTTGTGGCGGTTCGAACGCATTCGACCACATGAATGTTTACACTCCGAAAGCAATCCGGTCGAATGTGTTTTCGACTACCTCTGGAAGTGGTTGAAAGTGGACAAGATTAAAACGGTTTAGACCCAGTTTACACCTGTATTTAGCGTCATCTACTTGTGATCCGATCGACCAAAACGCATTTTAATACCAGGTGAAGGGCCTCGTATGTTTTTGATTCTCTACAAAGTGACAGCTAATAAGAGTCATTTGTCTGTGAGTCGTACTGCATGTCTCTAGTTTTGTCCTCATCGGTGTCAGAATGGCCATGCATGAACCGTTGATGTAACAAACATCATTCGGTTCTAGTGTTTTTAAAGTCATGGAACCCGGTCTCATTTCAGACTCAATCCCATCTTGTTCGCCACATTGTCACTGGAAGTCCATTAAAACTACGGCACACCAGCTGGTCTGTTCCCAACAATGAGCCGCCCTGACCACGTTCTCATGGGTGGGTGGTCAAAAGTGTAACTCCTGCAGGTCAAATGTCGTGCCCAGGCCAATAAACAGCTAGAGAAGAGTTGTAATGCTCAGAAGAAATGGGAGCTAACCTCACAAAACAAATATCTGCACACCGGTTGGACAACTCAATCTACAGAAGAGGGCAAAATGAAAAGAAACACAACCTAATTTACTTGCTCCCTCATTGGCAATCCTGAGATGATAGAGAACATTTGGCAATAAGAAGTTGTCACCATCCATAATGAAGAACATACATTTGGATGTATGTAAATCATGGTGCTTGATGAAGGCTTTTTAGATCCATCATTCCCCCACATCGTCCTGTTTGTTATTGTTCCTGTCTGACCCCAATGCTCCAGGGGTCATGAACTCAAAAAGTGCAGCCTATTCCCCAGAGGCTCCAGTCTTTGAAAAGCCATTCAACCACAATCGCACAAGTGACTATAGAGAAAGACAGCGAAAACAATGTGTTGCCGGCTAAAAAGTAAGCTGATAGTCCTTGTGGAGTCAGAGATCTGAACTAGGGCCTTCTGCACATAAACCCAAGAGAAGAACAAAAAAAGAAATGAATTTACTTTGAAGGCAAATGTGCCAGTTTCATTTAATGTGTGGAAAGCGCAGCATTCTGATTGAAAATGATAAACGAATCAATGTGAAAGAAATGCTTTTTTTTTCTGATGAGAGTTTTGAATCTCTCATCATATCCTGATAGCAATCAATAATAGAAGTGGTCTAATTGTTTAAAAAACTAAACATTTATCTTCTGTGGAAGTCTCAGGACCAAAACATGTTCGTCCAATCATTGCATGCGGTCCGAATGCATTGATAGGATGTCCTAGCTCCCTGTCAACATATGTATTTTCATAACTCCACACACCTGCTCGCACATCATCAGCACTTTCCATAAGGCTGTCCAGAATTCGAGATATGTCAGTCACCGAGCGCCACAAACAAACAACAGCCGCCTTTTACAGTTCCTCCTGAACTTAAAACAATGAGTTCACGCCATGTTGTAACCATGATTACAAGATTTCAACCCGTGACATTCTACCTGGAGCTGTCACATGCATTTCTGTGTCAACAATATCAATGCCAAAGTGACTCTGCAGCAGTCAAGTGGTACAAGTAAGAGCTCTGTAAGTTCATATGTAAGCTTTGCAGACTCTGCTCTGGCAATATACTATAATATTATATTATATTACATTGAATAGAATTTCCAAACCTTTTCCCACACCAGACTTCCTTCCTAAACATCCCAAGATATTCTATACTTGAAAACTAAATCACCCACTTTCCGCTGTTACATACTGATTTCACTACCCACAAAACCCTGTTCTTAGGCAGACTCATTTCTCATCATCACATCAAACGGCAAGCTTCGAAGCTGGTGTCTGTTTACCTGAAGCACCTGCCAGGAGAGATAAGGTGAAATTTACTGTAACTCATTCAAAGCTCCAAAGCCTATGGGTGGCGGAGCAAACGCTGCTCTTCACGCGGGTCTTCTCTCTTCCTTCAACAGACTGATGAAACTGATGCCTGTAGCACTGTTACTGTAGGGGGGATACACACTTCACTGCAGTGGTTTATGTGTGGGATTTCATAGCACATGTCACCAGCGTTAACTACAATGACAACAAAGCCTGGGTTTGAATGAAACAGCAGAGTAAGTGTAGCCTATATTAGTTGTGGCTTACAGACAGAAAGATAAACCTCTGATAACCCTCAATGGTATATTAACAAGGACAAACATTTTCCTGATTTAAAAGACCACATAAATGCAGATAATATGTGGGGAAATAATAATAATTGAACAATTAATAAATTATTGAATTAAAGTTAAAAAATAAAAACAAATTTTAAAATATAATATTACTTAAAATGAAAATATGAAAATATACATAGTATGTATCATAAAATAAATAAACACAAACATTTTATTAATTATATTACTTAATTAATAAAAACAAGAATTTTTACATATTATGTATTATAAAATAAATAGATTGATTTATTAATAAAAAATGTAGTAGGCTACTGAACACTAAATGACAGAATATTAAAATATACATTTATACTATGCATCATAAAAATGTGTCTATTAAAAGTAGCCTATTTTTAGATAGCCAATATATATTTTATTTGTGTTCCATCCAGATATTTAATATTGATATGTTGATATATCGATCGAGACCTAGTCCTGCTCGCCTCAATATACTTTAACTAAGTTCCATTTTTATTTATTTATTATGTAAAATCATAAGATTTCCTATTATTGTTTGTGATATTTGGCAAAGCAAAATCGTTACTTTTAAGAGTTGCACGGATCCAAAACAGTTTGCCTGCAGCAATGAAAAAAACAGCACGGAATCATCTCGCGCTTGAATGGTTTAAAAGCACATTAAAATCACATTTTCTGTGAGCGCGCTTTGGATGTGTGCGCAGCAAAACAGTGCGGTTTTAAGCTATATTGAAATGCTCACAAAGGAAACGACATTTTAATTGTATAACATATATCCGATTCCTGACCTCAAGTATTCGACTCCAGAATCCAGACCCTAGGAGACTTGAACAAAGAATTTCACACACTTGGAAAAATGCTCTTTATTTGAAAGAGTGAGTGGCTCTTAAAAGAGCCGCTGTTGTCCTTAAAATGATTTTGTGACTTTATCTTAGGAGTTCGACCTGCAGCGCCTCTGCCTCTCGGAGGATACTCAGCTAAACCTCGTTTTCCTCTCAGGTGGACTCTGTCTCTGGACAAGAAGCCAGACACCGGCCCGTTGAGCCACCAGTTTAATGCCATACCAGTCCTGCCAGTCTGACGTCTCCAATTCAGACGGGTTGGTCGTCAGAAAACACGAGCCTGGTTCTGGGAAACATTTGGAAGACTTCGACCAGGTCAGTCTTTTCCCGAAGTAAATCCAGGCAGTCGTGGCCCTCTCAACATAAACTGTTCCCACCGAGGTGAATTATATGGATAGCTGGAGCCAAGGTTTCCGTCCAGGCGCTGCTCACAGTCACACCAACCAAGTTGTAATTTAAGAGAGCTATTTTATTATCTCCCCTATCTGAAATCGAATTAGCAGCATACATAAAGGCATACATTTCAAAATAAGAGTCCCGGTGTATTTCTTGTTAATAGTCACGCATTATGTAGGCCTATCATTTTCGTTACACACTAAACTGTATAATTTAATTTCCATTTAATTAATAGTAATCCGTCTGTTTAGGATGCTCTGTCACTGGAAGGAACGAACATTACTTGACACATTTTTTCAATAGAGATACAAACAAACACGGAAGTAGAAGGAATGTACTACACCAAATAATGAAACAATGTAAAAAAAATAGATCTATTCTATACGAATAGAAATAATTATTATGTCTAATTAAATTAAATAAACGTCTAAATGTATCAATATTTCTCCAATTATGCATACTTCTTGATTGAAAGCCCCTATGGATGCTGTTCATTGAAGCTATGTGAACACATGAACCGATACACTACGTGACTGAATATGAATGCATGTTTTTATTCTTTTCAAAACTTTGATTGATCGTTGATATCCTGTACATATGCAGACATGTTGTGGTCTTGATTTTTAGGTATATAAAGCTTATTTAAATGTAAGCTTTTAAATGACCATCTTAAAGTAGGCCTACCATAGTGAATGGGTACACCTGGATCTTCTCTGAAGTTCACAAGAAAGTTTTCTTCAATAAAGACAGAAATGCTGGATGTGCCAATTCACACACAATGTTTATTTAAAATATTTATAAAAATACATCTTAAAGGGACAGCTGCAACACCATCCAGTTTAAAGCTGCCGTCGGCAATTTTTTTTAAATCATATTCAGCGAATTCGACACTATATTCCGACAGAACAACATAAATAAAGTGGTTTTAGAAAAAAACCTGAGCTTCTAACTCCACCCGGAGAGTGTTATTTGTTTTGCAAAAATCCACCGCTCCCGGTTCATTGTGTCCGATCAGCGCAGGGGGGTGTGAGATATGACTGTCAATCACAAGTCGTGCACGCACACGTCAATCACATGCACACGCCTGAAGTTCGCGCAGTAGCGAAGAGTGATGGCGCACTGACGAGCACAAACTCTGTGGGAGGGTATTCGTTGATAGTGGGGGAGGGGCATGAGAGTTGCATTGTTGACATGTTGCTATTTTGAGGCAACTGAAATAGACATGCCATTGAGCAACAAAAACCTGTTCTAAAGTCAATGGCGCAGTATTTATTTTTTTGTTATTTAAAGAGCGCGTTAGTAATGTCCACTTAGATCTGTTTCCTCATTAGAGAAGCGTTCAGTCTTTCCGTTCGCAAATTCCGCCATGTAAATAGCGAATCCGCCATGGCGCGAGATCAACTGTCTTTTAAAGGGAATGGGAGATGAGACTCTGATTGATTTTTGCACGTTACGCCCAAAACACACCCATTACTCATTAAGAGAATAGAGACAATCCTTTTAGACCATGCGCCGGGTGCGCCGACCATTTTTCCCGTCGTTAAACTAGCAAAAGTTGGAACGTGGCAGCTACTTCCTAACGACCAAAATACTACGTCCACATTTATTGTAATTTATATAATGTATTGCATCTACTGTTTAATGCCGACTTTAAAGGCACATTACAAAAGAGTGGAAAATTGGGGGGGGGGGACAAAAATCGTAAAAAATTTACAATACGACGGTTATGACCCCTTTAAGGGAAAAAATGACAATGCTACAAGAGTAGCTCTGAGCCCTTTCCGTGCACTGCTGCAGAACGCTCACAGCGCGACTCCTACAGCA
This sequence comes from Semotilus atromaculatus, assembly GCA_031834385.1. Lineage (NCBI taxonomy): Eukaryota > Metazoa > Chordata > Actinopteri > Cypriniformes > Leuciscidae > Semotilus > Semotilus atromaculatus. The sequence continues at coordinate 6,913,591 of JAULUF010000027.1, read as the reverse complement.
CTGTCATTAGTCTATCTGAGAACACGCCGCCAGGGCAATCTCTCTCCGCTCAGAACCCAATTAAAGCTCTCTGTATGTTTCTCGCTCCCAGAGGCCTGTTTGGCAGATGGTACAACCCATCAATGGGCACAGCTGCAGCCCAGACCCTAACAAGCCTGGCATTAGTGCTGGTATTACTGAGATCAGGGTGCTAGAGACCCTCATCTCCACCTCATTCTGGCCTGTCAGCCATGATTAGCATTTGAGCGTAGATGTGTAACTAAGGTCTATGTGCTCGTAAACACATTCAGATGTGTTTGAATGGACACATATATGGAAAAGGGTTTAGTGTGCCAGAGTCTCACAGCAGATTCAGGCCTTGAGGATTAGAAGCTTCATCCAGCACGATTCCCTCCGATCACGCATGATCCGTCTGCTGCCCCTATCCCGATCAAGACCCTCCACACACCCTCGTCCTTTCACCTAAGACTTTTGATCGGCTGTTATTTGTTAATAAAGTCAGTCATGTTGCTAATAAAACGAGTGTTAGTGAAGCAAAAAATCACCTGAGGCTACAATTAGCAAATCTTCCACCAGTTATTAAACAGCTCTCTGGAATACTCGATTCTGATTGGTCAGTCATGGCATTTTGCCGCCACATATTTTTGTATGATAACACTACTTTCTAAAATTGAAAAAAAACAAAAAACATAATAGATTATTATATTATACATTAATATATAAAATATTAAAAATGTAATTCTAAAATGGACTGTTGCCCTTTGTTTCATGTCTGTTCAGTCTATATAATTCAAACCCTAATCAATAGTTCATAAAATAAAACTGTATATAATAAATATTTTTCAAATTAAAATGTATTCTAAATAAATGCAAAAAATGTTTTTTTTTTATTATCTCACATAATAAAATCATTTACTTACTCAAATCAATGTTTCATAACATAAAACAAATAAGCAATAATATATAATAAAATAAATCAAATATTTGTATATTTATGTATTTGATTTGTTAAAATATAAATAAATAAATGTTTATAATGTTATTCAACTTGTCTCAGTAGTTTAATGTCATTTCATAAAATAAAAATATTATATAATAATATTATAATTAAAGGAGGATATACTGTATATATTTATATGTGTGCTCTAAAGTAAACCCCCCTATTCAATATTCTGTTTCACTTGGAAATACATCACAACACAAAGTCTAAACATATAGTCCCGTCAATCATCATTACGAGCATACAATATAAGCAGCAGACACTGTCATCATCCCATTGACAAATTCTTCCAGCAGCCCCCCCTCCCCTCCCCTCCCCTCCTCCTCCTCCTCCTCCTCCTCCTCCTCCCTGTCTCTTCCTCTAATTCTCTCTTTCCTTATATGCGCAGTAACTGTTATATGGTTTTTATAACTCTGAGCTCCAGCCGAGCCTCAGGTTCGAGTCTCCTGTAAGGGCAGCAAGCCAAGTTAGTTTACTATTAACCTTTAAGGCTGAATGGGCAGGTGAACTGGTGAACCCATATTAATCAAATATGGTGAACCTAGATATAGAGACTGTCCCAGTGAAATTTGAATAGGTCTAATTGTAAATGTCAGCTGTTTTTGGGGTGGGCTGGTTCAGGAACTGCTACGTGGAGAGGGGCTTTAGCGACAATATCCATCGCCCGTTCCCTCCAGCCATCTGTGCCTGCATCTGAGCCCGGGCTGACAGGCTTCACACTTACCGAGTGTGAAATTAGCATGTGTGTGTACTGTGTGTGTGTGTATGTGAAAAACACTGAGGGTGGGGGGAGTTTGATTAAATCGGTGTGGTACGTGTGTGTTCTCGGTGGTGTCGTGACTGTGTGAGTGTGTGTTGGGTCCCTGTGGAAGGCACAGGTGTTCGGGTCGACTCTCAGTGGCCTGGAGAGCGTTCGAAGGGAATCCGATCTGTGATGGTCCTCCCCTGAATTATGCTAATTAACCTTCGCCCCCAGAACATCACTCTCCAGTATCAGGGTGAGTTGTTCACGTCAACAAATGGCCGTAATTGAGCATTGAACTTCGCTCAGCAGTTTGTGCAACCTGACCCTTTAACTGTGACCTCTGGTTTTGTGACCACGCTGACATCTGCCTTCAGTTGGGAATTAATCACGGGTTACGTTCGGAACGGAATGCTAGCGCTCACTGTGGCATATACACTGAATAATGCACTGTTTTGTTGTTTTTTAAGTATGTAAATGTATGTTAAATTTTGACGTTGAAGTACTAAAATAACAAAAATGAAAAAGAAAAAAAAATGAAATAAAGCTAAAAATAGTAATAAGCAATAAATAAAAATAAAAAATAAAAAAAATTAAGCCCCCCCCCCAAAAAAAGTGTTTTTATATATATATACATGTGTGTGTATATATGTATATCTTGATATGCAATATTTTTTTATTGTTCAGCTGCTTTAGGACAGTAAAATGTAGTTCTGTAATAGTTCTGTATCTAATACACACTGACCAATTATAGAACTACATTTTACGGTCCTAAACTAAAGCAGCTGAACAATAAAAAAATATTGCATATCAAGATCATATCTGGCAATACATTAAACCTCAGTTATAGCATGCTCCCTTGAGTGGATATTGATAACATGTCATTTTAATCTAACTTCAGTCTCATTTTAAGGGTGTATGCTATAAGTGACGTTAGGATTCATCCTTTTCTCTGGAAAGGTTTTCCCTGCCTATTTTTTCATTTTTAAAATGGGTGACTTGTTTAAAAAATACTGACGCAAACATTCTTCTAATATGCTTAATTTTTAGGCTTGAGCTGTCCAGGAAAATGAAAATTATGAAACCGTAGTTTAGTTTTTTGTCTGCAAATGTCCCTGGAATTCATTACACTAATTGGTTTCCACTAGGTGGCAACCCTCACAGTTGGGATGCTGCTTTTAAGATGAACTTCAAGGATTTGTTCACCCCAAAATTAACATTTTGTCATCATTTACTCACCCTCAAGTTGTTCCAAACTCAAAAGAAGATATTTTGAAGAAAGCTGGTAATAAAACAGTTGACGGTAGCCATTGACTTCCATTGGAAAAAATACAAAGTCAATAGTCTACTGTCAACCATCTGGTTACCAACTGTCACAAGCTAAGCTTGGTGACAAAAAAAAGTACCTGGTATGGTACCGGTACCTGATTATGCCGGCATTTACCATCTTTTAAATTGGTTTCCCTATTTGATGTGAGGTTTTATTTTCTTTTTGCTCCAACATGTTCAATCCAATTATTCCTTTTTTTCTTCTTTTTTTTTTTAAACCTTCACAACCCAGTTTAATTACAGTCAGAATTACCCCCAAAACTTTGTTTTGGCTATTGACCTTCTAGTGTCATGCTGCACCATCAAACAGTCCATCTGATTCAAATAGGTTTTGTAGCATTTGCATACCCCTAATTGGACTGAACCATTTGTAGTTTTGTCTGGGGGAGGGGGAATAGCAGCTAAACAATTCTTTCTTTTTTTAGTTTTTTTTTAGTTTTTTGTGTGTTTGTGTGGTTAAGTACTACGATGTACCCATGGGTTTGCACAGTGTTATTTGTGAATATGTTTAGTGTTTCATTATTTTTATTTTTGTGTATAATGTATTGTATGTTTGGCCCCTGCTTGTTTAATTGGCACAAATTATTTGGTGTAGCCTTTCTTTGCACATTGTTGCTGGTTGTACATATTACGCCTGGCAATGGACAAGAGTTGTGTGTGATTTGTTTGGGAGCAGAACATGCGCGTTCATCCCTCGAGAGGACTAGATGCGTTTAGTGTGGCTGCGTCTGAAATTTTAGGCAGCTGACTTGTTGCCTCATTTTCTTATAACTTTTCCGGCAATTTGAACCCATTCGCGCGGACACGCGAATGGGTTCAAAATGTTCAAGCGTAACTAGACGCGATAGACGCTTATTTGACGCTCTATTCGCGTTCGTGTGAACACACCATAAGTATAACTTGGGCTTATGCTCAAGTTTCGCCCTTCTGTTTCCCTTCCTAGTTTCTTCAGTTTGCTTCAGTTCTTGGTGTTCTCCGGTGGGTATCCAGTGAGGTGGAGCTGACAGGTGAATAGACAGACATGTTACCTGTCGCCCTCCTAATATTCCAAGGACTAGGGGTTAGTGGCTTATGTTCCCTGGGGGTATCTTATATAGCCTTCTCCATCTGGTGGGGTATTTAACCCCCTTAGGTTGAGCTTGACAGATAAAATCTGTCATCCTCCCCTGGCAGGGGCTGGCATGAGTAGAGCTTGACAGTTGAGATCGAATAGGGGACTTCCCATAAGTAGAATTATGCTCTTTGTATACAGGTTGGCCCTGTCTCGACAGGGTACTCAAAGGTTGGACTCATTCTCTGTTGCCTCCCCAGATCAATAGTCTGGAAATTGGGAATTTACCCTTCGGTACGCTCCTCCCTTAGGCTTGTGCTCAGGTCTGGAATTATATATGTGAAGTTGCTGCATGTATTCTGTATTATCTATCGCCTGGTTTTGCTGATGGATGTGGTTCTATGGACTTAACTGAGGCTATGGCTATATTTCCACTGTTAGCTCTGCTCTTAGGGACTCTGGGCTATCCTGTAGCTGTGGCTCAGACTGATCTAATGCAGGAGTCCTCGTTTCAGAAACGATTGAGCATGGGAGCTTGGGGCTCTTTCCTCACACCTGTAGCACTGATCTTGCTGGAAGCAGCAACATGATTTCACGGGATGTGCCAGCTTAGTTTCTGATGCATTAGGTTGCCTCAAGTCAGGGCTATTGAACCCTTCAATGCCTAGTCCTGAAAGGGTTGTGCTTAGTGTCTTTCTCAGCAATGCAGGCATTGGTCAGCATGGTGTAGTCTGTAGTGGGTGTTAACATCCCTATATCGCCAGCAACTGACGCAGCATTCCTCGAAAGGGAAAGCTTCTCGTTCCCTTCTCATGGAAGTGGGGTCTCATACGTAACCCAAAGATGTTTTTAAATGGTTTAAGGACATCGATTTACTCAAATGGTTTGAGTTATCCTAACTTGTTAGGTTTTTTAGGTCAACCAGTTAAGATCAGAAATCTCTTTACAATGTTTTCAAAAGTCATAAAAAAGAGTCCCCCATATACACACATATTTGTACACAGTAGTATAATTCCATTTGATTGAACTTTATTCATTAATTGAAGCAGGTAGAAAAAGAACGGCAAGAAGCAGCTGAGGCTCTGTCATTTTTTATTTTACCTTAAAGCAGTACTATGCAGTTTTTTTAGCTTAACAGAAGAGCTTCAGAGTTATTGCAGTGGTTATGTGACTATTTTTGGGTTGAATGGTTTATCTCAGGAGGGTTTACTATGCGGCTGCGCGTTGGAAAGAAAGTACACGAGATAAGAACGCTACAATACAATTATTAAAGGTGGGGTATGTGATTCTCTTTTTTGTTCATTTTGTCAAAATCACTTGAAATCTATTCATAACCCACTTACAGCCACTGAGTTAGAATGAAAATTAAGCAATTTAATCATCTGTGGAACGGGCAGGACTCGAAAAACTCCACCCAATCATTTCTCATTACCAAGACTATGTCAATCAAACGGTCGTACCCCCCTCCCCCCATCCCCCTCGCGCGTGCCGTGACCCCTTTGTGCGCATACTCAAAGCACATTGCTATGAATCCTGCTTTGAATAGAAGACCGCTGTACAGACGCCAGGGCTGAGTCTCGCGCATCTGAGTTTTCGCTCGTGCATGATTGCGCGTCCATGTTCTTCGAATGGGTGGAGTCAGGGCCAGCGTTGGAGGAAAGAAGGTAGGACCTTTTGAGTTGTGTATCTTCCGGCCGTTTTGGAAATCACATACCCCACCTTTAAGATCATGGATTAAGAACACATTCTGTATGTATTTTAAATTTGAGCGTAAAGTAAATCACAATATTTCTATATGTTATATCACAATCTGTGTGACCCTGTCATTGCCTTTCTTTGATGACGCTGCAGGGCATTTCAAATGACCGATTATTGTCAGCGAAGTCCACTTGAATGGATATCCCGTGCTCAGGGAGTAGGGAGCAGTCAACACTGCATAAGGACCCTGTAAATCTGAACGCACCTTAGGACTGAGCAAATGAAATTGGGGAATCTTAGAAAGGCAAACAAGGAAAAGCATTGTAAACGATGACAAAAATAAAATAAATAATAATCTGGTTGCACTTTATTTTACAGTATATTTTAAAGCAGCATAGTGTCGGCCCAGATCCGGCCCACATCTGGTATGCGTGGAATCCATGTAGTACCTATTACCCAGTTATTGTAATTACTATAATAAGTATATAGTATGTACATGGGGAACAGGACTATGGAATAATGTGCTACCAGTAATCTTCAATACAGGTCTTTATATTAAATGTTCCATAAAGGTTATATATATAATAACCTTTATTATAATATATAATAACATTTCCATTATGTAATGAGAGTTTAGAAAACGTTCTTGGAACATAAAATTGGCAGGTCAGGTGTATCAGAAAGCAGTTTTAGTGTGCATGTGTCAAACACATTCATGCTGGCTTAATAAATGTAGGGCCCTTTGAAAGGCTAGAACACTTGACTATCCTCAAGATGTAAAAGCTGGTGGGAAGAAACAAAGCTTTACAGTAAGGCATCTGACTCAGCGAAAGCTGAGAACTCTCTAAATATCTACACTCACCGGCCACTTTATTAGGTACCCCATGCTAGTAACGGGTTGGACCCCCTTTTGCCTTCAGAACTGCCTCAATTCTTCGTGGCATAGATTCAACAAGGTGCTGGAAGCATTCCTCAGGGAGTTTGGTCCATATTGACATGATGGCATCACACAGTTGCCGCAGATTTGTCGGCTGCACATCCATGATGCGAATCTCCCGTTCCACCACATCCCAAAGATGCTCTATTGGATTGAGATCTGGTGACTGTGGAGGCCATTTGAGTACAGCGAACTCATTGTCATGTTCAAGAAACCAGTCTGAGATGATTCCAGCTTTATGACATGGCGCATTATCCTGCTGAAAGTAGCCATCAGAAGTTGGGTACATTGTGGTCATAAAGGGATGGACATGGTCAGCAACAATACTCAGGTAGGCTGTGGCGTTGCAACGATGCTCAATTGGTACCAAGGGGCCCAAAGAGTGCCAAGAAAATATTCCCCACACCATGACACCACCACCACCAGCCTGAACCATTGATACAAGGCAGGATGGATCCATGCTTTCATGTTGTAGACGCCAAATTCTGACCCTACCATCCGAATGTCGCAGCAGAAATCGAGACTCATCAGACCAGGCAACGTTTTTCCAATCTTCTATTGTCCAATTTCGATGAGCTTGTGCAAATTGTAGCCTCAGTTTCCTGTTCTTAGCTGAAAGGAGTGGCACCCAGTGTGGTCTTCTGCTGCTGTAGCCCATCTGCCTCAAAGTTCGACGTACTGTGCGTTCAGAGATGCTCTTCTGCCCACCTTGGTTGTAACGGGTGGTTATTTGAGTCACTGTTGCCCTTCTATCAGCTCGAACCAGTCTGGCCATTCTCCTCTGACCTCTGGCATCAACAAGGCATTTCCGCCCACAGAACTGCCGCTCACTGGATGTTTTTTCTTTTTCGGACCATTCTCTGTAAACCCTAGAGATGGTTGTGCGTGAAAATCCCAGTAGATTAGCAGTTTCTGAAATACTCAGACCAGCCCTTCTGGCACCAACAATCATGCCACGTTCAAAGTCACTCAAATCACCTTTCTTCCCCATACTGATGCTCGGTTTGAACTGCAGGAGATTGTCTTGACCATGTCTACATGCCTAAATGCACTGAGTTGCCGCCATGTGATTGGCTGCTTAGAAATTAAGTGTTAAGGAGCAGTTGGACAGGTGTACCTAATAAAGTGGCCGGTGAGTGTATGTGGTGTAAAAAATTTATTGGATTTATGTTATCATTTATAATTTTAAGAATGTTATAAAAGATCCATATTTGTGGTTAAGTAAAAAAAAAACGCCTAACATCCCATCATGAGATCATGGCCCACAGGTCTCATAAGCAAGACTCCAGCTCAGCTAACAGCTCATCCGTCAGCATCTCCAGCTGATTTCTATTAGGAGTAACCATTAGCCCTCCCAGTTCAGCCTTTTACTGCAGGAGTAAGTGAGTGCCAGTGAGATGTCATGTCAAAACCAATCTCACAACAGCCTCCAGAAATACTTTGTTGTTAGTTTGTGTTAGCATTGTGCTCTAGAATACAAAAGATACGAGAGAGCCTCTTGAAAAGAGACTACAATTGTTTCCACATTTTCAGGACGCACTTAGTTAAACACAGAGGTCAATTCGCTCTGCCTTTTACAGGATTCATAAAACCCAAATGCGGCACCAAGGGGTTATTTAGCATTATTTTACACTGAAACAGTGTGTGGGATATTTGCACATAATTTTGCATACATTTTGATCTATGAAACAAAATGTGTAACAATGTTTGCCGATATTTGCAATTGAACTAATAACATAAACTATATAAAATTCAAACAAGTCTAAACTTTATTAGACTATCCCTGCTGTAAAACTCAGCATTGTTGGTCACCAGCATAAGCTATGCTTTGCATGCTAGGACCAGTATGGGAACCAGCATAATGCTTTGCATTCTGGTACCAGTATGGGATGCTGGTTACTGGTTTGTTGGTCCCCAGCATGTGAAACAGGAGAGCATGACTATGCTGGTCCACCAGCGTAAACCAGGACCAACATGGAATTCATGCTGGTTTGTACTGGATTATTCAGCAGGGATATGTGCGAAATAGTGGTAGGAAAACTGATTCATTTCACCAATCAGTTCATTTGAAATGAACAGTATAACAGATCTTAAAGTCGTGATGAAATCAAAATGGACAATTCATGGGGAATTGATTGGATGGTCTGCTATTGGTGGATCTCATATGAGTGACAGGTTGATCCCGCCCTCACACCAGTAAACACATCATCAGATAAGACAAAAAATGCCATTGAGAGATGGAGGGGAAGTTGTTTTGATTAAAGATTATATCAGGGCAACTGAATTAAAAAAAAACATTATTATAAATACTGCAGTATTCCAAAAGAAAATTGTGACTTTAAAGTCCAACTTAAAGGGTTAGTTCACCCAAAAATGAAAATTCTGTCAGTAATTACTCGCCCTCATGTTGTTCCAACCCCGTAAGACTTTCGTTCATCTTCGGAAGACGAATTAAAATATTTTTGATTAAATCTGAGAGCTGGATCAGTCCTCCATAGGCTTCTAAGGGACTGAAACTTGTTCCCCCGAAAAGTTATTATAGACATCGTTAAAACAGTCAAAGTGACTACAGTGGCTCAATCTTAAGTTTATCAAGCGACGAGAATACTTTTTGTGCGCAAAAAAAACGAAAATATCGACTTTATTCAACTAATCATTTCCATCTCGGTTGGCCTCGACCGTATAGCTTCCGTGGTGTACGTCACACGCATCACACACATGACCAGTGTCGGCCAATAGGGACCCGAGGTGTGACGTAGCCCTACTGACGAGGCCAACAGAGATGGAAATGAATAGTTGAAATAAAGTCATTATTTTTGTTTGTTGATAAACTTAAGATTGAGCCACTGTAGTCACTTGGTCTTGTCTTTAATAACTTTTCGGGAGAACAACTTTCAATCCCTCAGAAGCCTATGGAGGACTGATCCAGCTCTCATTTTTATTAAAAAATATCTTAATTCGTGTTCCGAAGATGAACGAAAGTCTTACGGGGTTGGAACAACATGAGGGTGAGTAATTACTAACAGAATTTTCATTTTTGGGTGAACTAACCCTTTAAGTGCCTTGAAATGTGCAGTGTTATTCAATTTCAGTGCTGACCACTGATCCATATTAGTGAGTGAGAGACTGTAAGTTTTGAATGCTTTTATAGCTTCTAAATGCGAATTTGTCATTGTTTTGGAGCACACTAGCTTATTGATAATAGTAAGGCTAACATTCATACTAAAAGCCAAAAAACTAGTAAGGCTACATACCAACACTGGTTGTTTGTAATTTCAACATGTCATCCTTATAGTTTTTATTGCCAGACTCTCACAGTCGAGCGATTTTCAAATTATTCTGTCAATTCAAAAGAACAATCAATTCATCATTAATCAGAACTCTGTGAAACATTCAAAATCATTCATAAACAATATCAATATATCAACTCTTAAATGTGTAATACTCTTAATTTTTCCCTGATAAATGTTATCAAGTCAAAAAGTATAATATTTAATATTTATAATATAATATAATAAATATAATGTTTAAAACACACACTGTATGGGAAAATAATTGATAATGTCCTGGCAGAAAATTTTCCATTAAGTTTTACAGACATTTCTTTCAACCCTGAAAAAATTTCAAAATACAGGTAAAATAACTGTAAAAAATCAATACAGAAAATGTCTTCATATTAACAAAGTACATTGTGCCATATTTCTACAGGCGTTTCCTGTGGAATAAATTGGTTAGAATTTTGTATTATTAGAATAAACAATAAAATTGTCCATGTCACTCACATCTTTTTTATAGCACCTAAGTTGCTTACAGTTATTTGGTCCTCTAGATCCATGTTTTGACACATATTCGCCTCTGATAATTATGTCCAGCCACAAGTCAAACATCTGTGTTTCCTGTTCTAATTGGCTCTTGTGGCCTCAGGTTTATACTCTTGTCCAGGTGTCATAGTGTACAGCAGTGAAGATGGGCTGAACTTGAGGCTAATTGGTGTTAATTCACCATCTGTTGAACAACGAAGCAGAAGCTCTCTGGCCTGAGGCAACATCAACATCATGGTTCATGGACTAATTAATAATTTTAATTGAAAAAAAAACAACACACACACATATATATATATATATATATATATATATATATATATATATATATATATATATATATATATATATATATATATTGTGTGTGTAACATCTAAATGAACTTTCTTTGTTCAAGTCAAAACATCACTGAATCAGCTTAAATACATTAATTTTAAGTACAATTCATTTGAATAGGTTCATTTTTTTTCTTTTATTTTAATCTAGTGTTTTGCAGAAAGTTCTAACATTAAAGGGTTAGTTCACCCAAAAATGAACTAGGCCCACAGAGAAGGAAATGGATAGTTGAAATAGTCGTTATTTTTGTTTGGTTTTGCGCACAAAAAGTATTCTCGTCGCTTAATAAACTGAAGATTGAGCCACTGTAGTCACTTGGACTATTTTAACGATGTCTTTAATAACTTTTCGGGGGAACAAGTTTCAGTCCCTTAGAAGCCTATGGAGGACTGATCCAGCTCTCAGATTTAATAAAAAATATCTTAATTCGTCTTCCGAAGATGAACGAAAGTCTTACGGGGTTGGAACAACATGAGGGCGAGTAATTACTGACAGAATTTTCATTTTTGTGTGAACTAACCCTTTAAAGGGCACTTATTATGCAAAATTCACTTTTACGTGGCATTTGAACATAAATGTGTGTTGGCAGTGTGTGTACATAACCACCCTATAATTATAAAAATCCACCCATTGCTTTTTTTTACATCCCCATAAATCATAACCACTGTCTCAGAACAAGCCGTTCTCAGATTCGGGGCAATGTGACGTCACTTTGCACAGGCTCCTCCCACGACTGTTGAATGACACTGCCATATTAGTGTATACCCACCCTGAGTGAGCTGTACACAGTCCACCATTGTTTCTACGCCGGAGCAGCTGTACACAAGAATGTCTCCTAAGCGATTGAGGTGTTTTATTGTTGGATGTAAGAATGAACATAGCAGTCTTCATTTACTCTCATTGTTACTCGAGGATGGATCAGTACCAACTGTTCATGATCCGGCTTACAGTCTCCAGAGCGATAGGCCTAACGTCACTGATCACGGCAGAAAGTGAAAGTGAGAGCGCGCACTTTATGACAGCTCATCGAGCTGTTTTACGGATATAAAGTTTACCAGTTTATTAAGCATCCACTGAAAGGTGTGTATATTTTTGTTAACGGTTCATTGTAATGAGTTTTTTGTGTACTTCGCTGTGTATGTTGATGATAATGAAAGGGAAGAGAGAGAGTTTATGGATAAGACTTTAATACGCACTTATGCTGTTTATTCAGCTCTTACAGTGATTCTCTGGAGCAAAATTAACGCTTCATCTTTTGTGTGATGAACAATAAACTTTATTGAACTCATCAGTATATTTTTGGCCATCAATTCGGACGCGGTCCGCTACAACAGGCTTGTAGTAATAGTGGACAAAAGCAAGATGAAAATAAGTTATTAACGTAATTAAACTAGACTATACCTGTTCTATCTCCATTCAGCATATATTCTCTGACTCTGTAGGCATTATTGAATTGAATAAGGTCAGCCAAAAAAATAACCCTGTCCACGCTAATTTCAGCGTTAATTTTCTTTGGAAATTCCTGCTTGTTTTTTTTAACGCCAAAAGAGGGTTTGGGCTGGCGCCAGCTGTTAGTAAATCTGATTCTCTTTTACTGTCTGGAGCATTGTCCCCTCGAGGACCACACGAGAGACTTTTTCAAACTGGCGTGCCTAACAAACTTTCCTGATCACTCTCTCTCTCTCTCTCTCTCTCTCTGTTTTTTCAGGCCAGCCTCAATGAACAAGCTAAGGCACACCTGCCTGGTGATAGTCCTCAAAGGGCATTTGCAGAGTTTGTGGTGTGGGTGCTGGTTACCTCGCGGATGAGGCCAACACCAGCCCCACTCCAGACCCAGAGCTCAGCCAGACCTTAGCCGTGTCCCCTAGGACCAAGAGCCAGAGCCCACTGTAGACACAGAGCCCGAGCCCGTGGCGACACCAGAGCCTATGCCAGAGCCCAACGGAGCAAAAGGCCAACAAAGAGCCTGACCAGGTGCGTAAGCAGGCAATAACATCCATCAAGGAGGGCATCCTTGTGAAGTTTGACGGCATGGACTGGAGCCCCACCCATACTTCCACTGCTGAGGATGAGCTGTGTTAGATCCCAATAAAATGGTATGAGGAAATAGAAAAGGGATTTCCCAATAGTCTCACATCCCCACTTGTCTCGCCCAGCTCCAAGTCTCCTGCGTCTCCTATGATCCCACCCAGCCTCCCTCTCCCGCCTCTTCTGCCTATGCCAGCCATTTACTTGGCCCCGCCTCCACTGGTTCCCTTCAGTCCCTTGTCTTCTCCTTTGTTAACTTCACTCTGCTGCTCGGATCCACCTCAAGTCTTCCGGTCGCCAGCTCCGTCTGTTGCGCGGATCCCCTATATCCGCCTCGGGCCACTGAGCCCGTCGGCCCGCCGGCTCCAGCCTCCATTGGCTCCACCTGGGCCATTGTCCTTATGGCTCCACCAGGCTCCCTCGTCCCTCCGGCTCCGCATTGGTCAGTCGTCGCGCTGCCTGTGCCATGGACTTCCAGGCCTTTATCTGCCCTTAGTCCCTCCATCCGTTCGGCTTCGACGGGCTCCTCCTTTCCTCTGGCTCCGCCTTGGTCCTCGGTCCCACCGGCTCTACCTCAGTCCTGATGTCGGCTTTATGTTCAGTTTTTTTATATTTTAGTTTGGTTTGCCTTGTCTACCTGTGCGTCTGGATTCACTAGTTAGTTTCCTTGGTTACTGGGTCAGAAATATTATTTAACATCACTGAATCAACCTAAATATATTAATTTAAACCAACAAAATGTATTTCTATGGGTTTAATCAGGTAGAAATAGTTCCATATTATATTATATTATATTAAACATTCTATATTTTAACTGTCACAAAAATTATCTCACATTGTAAAATATAATTTCTTGTTTATTTTCTTGAAATGTTCAGGTTTTGTGATATTCAAAGCAGAACGCAATGATACAACAACATAGCATGAGACAGGACAGGGTGTGCAACATGAAATATTCAGAACAATATTCAGCATGACATAAACATGAGTCATTATAAGATTCAACCTGATTGCACAATATCTATACGCCTATACACAAAGTAAGTACACACATCACAATATGACAGTACATAAAGTGTGCGAAGGACTTTTTCTTTTACAGGTCCATATGGTCCACGACTGTCTTGTAAACAGTTCTGAGTGCACACAGTGACCATTAGTCTGATGTAGTGGGAGCAAACATGACAGCTGCTAGACAGTCCCTGAGAACATAAACATGACAGCTGTCACACAGTGCTGGAGTATGAGCTGGTAAAATGTACAGTAGGTGTAATAAAGTGATTAGTGTGATGGCCACTGTTTGTAATGATAAAACTACAAGTCAAATCTAGGTTCAAATGGCGACTTTGATCTCTGGGAGAGCTCTTGGATCATTCGGATGGCCTTGTGGATCCTGCATTTTTGTTGTCTATTGTCTGCTGAAGAGATGAACGGACTGAGACTTCATATGCATTATGCATTATGGAAGAAACTCACAAAAACACAAGAACATTTCTGAGACATAATTCACCCTTAAATCAAAAGAAAATAAAGCTTATCAGAACCATTAAGAATTTACTTCAGCTGAAATTATTTTGATAACAATAAAAAACATTTCCTCATTTTATTACAGTAACATTTCTCAAAGTTTTACTTTTTAGTCTTCTTTGTTATTCCCCAATGATTCTTGTCGGATTGATGTCTTTTTAATATTTATTTTCATTAATAATAGTCAAAATACCCAAAGGTTCAGATATTCTGATTTATAATAATAATGTTTATTATATTACTGATTTATATTATTATTAATAAATACTTAACAGTTCCGATAATATATTACTTTTATTTAGCATACATTATGAGTTTTGTTTTGTGTATTATTGATTTGTTGATTTGACTGGGAATGTGATTTATTGATTTAAGTAACGTGATTTATTATTTCTACTTTTTTATTTTTGTACTAATCAAATAGAATTGATAGTAAAATATATGTATAATCATTATAATAAATATTGTTAATGATTAGAAAGCTTAACATTCACTATTATTAATTTACCACTATATTTATATATATATGGCTGAGGAATATATATATACAGGTCCTTCTAAAAAAATTAGCATATTGTGATAAAGTTCATTATTTTCCATAATGTAATGATAAAAATTTAACTTTCATATATTTTAGATTCATTGCACACCAACTAAAATATTTCAGGTCTTTTATTGTTTTAATACTGATGATTTTGGCATACAGCTCATGAAAACCCAAAATCTCAAACAATTTGCATATTTCATCCGACCAATAAAAAAAGTGTTTTTAATACAAAAAAGATCAAATAATTATGTTCAGTTATGCACTCAATACTTGGTCGGGAATCCTTTTGCAGAAATGACTGCTTCAGTGCGGTGTGGCATGGAGGCAATCAGCCTGTGGCACTGCTGAGGTGTTATGGAGGCCCAAGATGCTTCGATAGCGGCCTTAAGCTCATCCAGAGTGTTGGGTCTTGCGTCTCTCAACTTTCTCTTCACAATATCCCACAGATTCTCTATGGGCTTCAGGTCAGGAGAGTTGGCAGGCCAATTGAGCACAGTAAACCATTTACCAGTGGTTTTGGCACTGTGAGCAGGTGCCAGGTCGTGCTGAAAAATGAAATCTTCATCTCCATAAAGCTTTTCAGCAGATGGAAGCATGAAGTGCTCCAAAATCTCCTGATAGCTAGCTGCACTGACCCTGCCCTTGATAAAACACAGTGGGCCAACACCAGCAGCTGACATGGCACCCCAGACCATCACTGTCTGTGGGTACTTGACACTGGACTTCAGGCATTTTGGCATTTCCTTCGCCCCAGTCTTCCTCCAGACTCTGGCACCTTGATTTCCGAATGACATGCAAAATTAGCTTTCATCTGAAAAAAGTACTTTGGACCACTGAGCAACAGTCCAGTGCTGCTTCTCTGTAGCCCAGGTCAGGCGCTTCTGCCGCGGTTTCTGGTTCAAAAGTGGCTTGACTTGGGGAATGCGGCACCTGTAGCCCATTTCCTGCACACGCCTGTGCACGGTGGCTCTGGATGTTTCTGCTCCAGACTCAGTCCACTGCTTCCGCAGGTCCCCCAAGGTCTGGAATCGGTCCTTCTCCACAATCTTCCTCAGGGTCATCCCATGATTGCGGTTTTGAGTAATGAAACAGGCTGGGAGTTTTTAAAAGCCTCAGGAATCTTTTGCAGGTGTTTAGAGTTAATTAGTTGATTCAGATGATTAGGTTAATAGCTCGTTTAGAGAACCTTTTAATGATATGCTAATTTTTTTAGATAGGAATTTTGGGTTTTCATGAGCTGTATGCCAAAATCATCAGTATTAAAACAATAAAAGTCCTAAAATATTTCAGTTGGTGTGCAATGAATCTAAAATATATGAAAGTTTAATTTTTATCATTACATTATGGAAAATAATGAACTTTATCACAATATGCTAATTTTTTTAGAAGGACATGTATATATGGCTGAGGACTGAAAATGGAGAGTGACACAACCAAGAGCCTCCGAGACGACCCCCAGAGATGGAAGTGGGGATCCAGAAGGCTGAGGACGAGCTGGTGTGACCGGGGGCAGAGGTGGAGCCTGAGGGAGGGTGGAGCTTGCCGAAGGGGTGGAGAGCCGGAGAGCAGAGGACGGCCTGCAAGTCCGCAGCGGAGGCGTGGTGACGTCCGACACAGGTGGAGCTGACGGTTCGAGGGAGCCCCGGCGAGGCCGAATGGCTGATGGTCAACGCTGGAGTCGAGGGTGGAAGGAGCGTGGGCGCAGGAGCCGGGTCGAGGTGGACCAGAGCGCAGCGAGGCTGGAGGCGGAGCCACGGGCTCATCACGCCCAGGAGGAGAAGGCTCCCAGAAGGTCCATGGTGTAACCACGCCACTGAGAGGAGGATGGGGTGACACAGAGGGATTGATGGGGGGTGATGATGACTGGGTGGCAGGCTTGGCTGAGGACTGAAAATGGAGAGTGGCACAAAAAATAGAGCATTCCTGATGGCAGTATGTAGAGGTGGTGGGAGAGGGAGATTCAGATTCAGAGGAGTTCAAGGGATTTAGACTCTCCACACTCAAATAAACTGTTCAACAGTTCCAGCTGGTGCTCGCTCTCAGTGGCGGGAAGGGTGGACAGGGCTCGCTTCCATCTCCCACGGCGGGTGTTGTCGTCAGCTCACGCCCCTGGTCAGACTCTCAGTGGTGCTTTGACTCCAGGGCACACCATGGTGTGCCCTGCCCTCCGATTCTCGGGCACAGGCTCAATCATTGTGGCAGGCGGAAGCCTCCAGTCTGCGGTGGCTCAGGTGTCGTTGATCGGGGTGGGCTCTGGGTCTGGCCAGGTTCTGGATCGGGGCTGTACGCTCTCCGGTGGTGTCTGGAAGGTTGATGGGTTTGTGGAAGTTTGTCCCCATCCAGAACAGGGTCTTTAGTGTCTCACCGTCGAGCAGGCTAATCAGTGCAAGACGACAGAAGGTCGTAGAGAAACTCAAAAAAACAGTGCTCTCCTGAGCAACAGAAATAAACTGAGCTCTTATATCCATTTCGGTTGGTCTGATCATCTGTAACAGTGTGATGTACTCAGGAACAGGCTGAAGACTCAGAAGACCAAATCCAAACAACACATTAAAGGTTATATCAGTGATTTCAGGCCCAAAAATAAATGTCTAATCTTTCCTAACGATCCGCCAGCTGCCCGCCCCATAAGCATGCCGTCCAAAAACCGCGTCTCTGTAGGCAGCCTAGGCTCTGAAATCTGCACACAAAAACAAATGGGTACAACCACCACTCAAAACCAAAATAAACAGTGTTCCAACCAATCACCGACAGGGCGGGTGTTGCTCTGTCCAGCCGTGCACGAGCTCAAAACCTCACAACACCCGCCACTGTCGGTGATTGGTTGGAACACTTTATTTTGGTTTTGAGTGGTGGTGTACCCATTTGTTTTTGTGTGCAGATCTCAGAGCCTAGGCTGCCTACAGAGACGCGTTTTTTTGACAGCCTGCTTATGGGGCGGGCTGCTAGCGGATCGTTAGGAAAGATTAGACATTTATTTTTGGGCCTGAAATCACTGACACAACCTTTAATAGCAACACTCAAGAATCAGTAACAGACAGGGAAACTCACATTAACACGGTGTAGGTATTACGGTGACCGGACAAGGAGTACAGGAGATGGAACAACTTAAAGCTGCAGTCCGCATTTTTTCCTCTTTGTCGCCATCTCTGTTTGAAATATGCAATTGCAGTTATTCGCAGAATTATCAACTTTACGTGAGTTGTGCCTCGGCTCGGCACAGCGCGGATGAATCCAATATTTTGAGGAGAATGTGCTGGCAGTCACCGTGCCGGTGTGGATACTATCATTCAGAATCACAGATTATACTTTTTGGAAGTATAACCAACATAATAATTTTCACTGGAAAATGTCATCTGAACAAGTAACATCCACTTTTGTTCTGACCAACTAAGGGGAAAAAATCATTGCAGTAAATCGCGCTGATTAAATCTAACGATCGCTTATCATATCACGTCAAACCGTGCAAATTATACTTTGTTCTCAAATTGTTAATGTTAACAACATCAGCATTGCGTGACTAATGCCCTTCAGATATTTATCCTTGTTTTCACATGGGCCGGTTGCAGTCTCTTTTTCCAAACTCTCAGTCCAAAGTCTTTTGCATTTTACATTTTGAAATTGCATTTTGCATTTGTCATTTGAACCTTTCTGGATCCGCCATCAAATTGATAAGTTTAATTATATCAAGTGCTGTGAGAAAAGGCAATAAATCTCCACCTCCAACATCCTCCAACAAATTTACACATTTTTATTAAAGGAGCCGTATGTAAGATTGTGGCCAAAACTGGTACTGCAATCACTTTCAAATTACTGTAGAGCGGTGTATCCCCTCCCCCTTCCCCCTTGACTCGAGGTTGTAGGATCCGATTCCGACACGTTATTAGCTGCAGCTGTGGGAACTAGAGCTGAGCTGGCAACCCGGATGCCGCAACACTACTGACTTCGTGATTGGTTGATCGGTGGAGGGTGGAGCATCAGACCAAAACACAACATGACAACATCAACATCAGTTGAGGGCTGCAACTTCACTTTTTAAATGACAATATCCTGGCCCCGACTACTGTTGTCAGTGATATAAGTATTTGAAATTAACTTAATGATTTCTTAATGTCTAGTGACATATCAGGGAAAATGTATGATTAATTGAAATAAATTTCCTACATACAGCTCCTTTAAGTTTAAGTTTTTTCATCTAATACTTATACAGTATATTAGTGTATTTTAGCTTTATTTCAGTTAACAAAATGTTTTTTAAAAGTTAATGATAATACTGCAAGCTTGCAGTTCAGAGCAGGTTCAGATAAGCATCTCGAGTGTCCTGCACTGCAGCGTATCACCTGTTCTCATAACAGCTGTCAGATTAGCAGGTAAAGCACTAAAGTCATCACAGAATCCTACACCCGTCACCAGAAGGGTCAAGGGTCATATTGCTGCTATTAGAGCCATTATTCATATTCTATTTGTTGTTTTATCCATTTGAGTACTGAAAAGGTTTTTGCCTGACTTTGGACTATTGTAAGTCAGATTACTAACTAGGGTTCCACATGACTTTGAGTATCATTCAGTGCGTTACACAATGAAGTTTAATTGTTAAATTTATTTTTTTATTTTTATTTTTTAAATGTGCTTCATATAGTACATTACTCAAAAGAATAATAAAATAAATATAATAATGTAATACATAATATAAAATATAATATGATTGACTGACTACATAATTACAGTTACAAAATGAAAGTCACTTTAAGGGTCAAATCATTTTATTTCTTAGATTAAAAAAATTGTGATATTATTATTATTATAGAAAGAATAATACAAAATAATACAATAAATAGAACAGAGTCTGACAACTCCAATGAATTTTATTTTATAGAATACATTACATTATATTACAAACAAACAAATGTAATATAATACATACATAATATAATATTATACATTTGTAATTTGACTGAATATGTCTACATTAGGTCAGAAAAGTCACTTTAAGGGTCAAATAATTTTATTTATACATACATTATTTTAGGTAATTAGTAAATAATATCATAAATAGTTAATATGACTGAATGTGAGTAAGTAACTTAAAGAGTCAATTCATGTTATTTACATAATTAACAATTTATTACATCATTTTTATTTTAGAAAAACATTAAAAGTAATATAATATATACATAATATAGAATAATACAAATTTAACATGACTGACCATATTAATAATAGTCATATTTATTATTCTAAATTGAAAATATAGATTACATTAAGTTTAAGTGTCAAATCGTTTGATTTATAATTAATTTAATTATTTTATTCTAGAAAATAAATAAATAGTATAAAATAATATTATATATAATAGAATATTTAGTGTCCAAATTAGGTGGAAATTAGCTTATGCTTAAGCTAACAACTGCACTTTAAAATAACTTTAAACCAAATAAGATATAGATCAGACGCTTTTAAGACTCTGAACTTTCAGAGGAGGATGGAAACTTCATTAAAATATGTTTTCACTGAACTCCAGTGCAGTTTCTTTTCTGAGAAAGGACATAAAATACAAAGCCTTTGGTTTGGTGGGATAATATTATACCTTCACACCAAGTCCACACTGAAATAAACCCCACAACTTTGTTGTCTTTCATTGAAGCCGCGTCTTCTCAAAGCTCTCTTCTCTCACCGAAACGAAAGCATAGTCTTCGACCACACTATTGTTCTTACTAACACCAGATACAGATAGAAAAAAACATGCAGGGCCTAAAGCAGGCTTGCTTTTAAGTGCGGATATATGACACAAACAGACAAGGCTCTCTCTCTAATGCTGTTATTAGAGCAATCATTAATCCTCTGCTTAATTATCTATCCCGGACACACTCTTCACGGGGCTGTGCACAGGAGCTGGTCCCAGAACCACCTGCTGGCTCTCTGCCCCGTGCTGAGGGTGCCAATTGGCAGCGCTGGGCATGTAAAACAGACAGATGGAAGCCGAGCAGAGGTCAGGCACTCCAGCCGGGGGAAACGCAAGCAGCTGATCGCCAGAGTCGCTCTCGCTGACTCTATTATCTCAGGTACATGCCATAAGCTAGAACAACCAGATAAATATACAGATTTCAGAGTTTAACATTGTTTCCAGTATAATAGGATGCAAAATAATGCCTGGAACTCTTACAAAATAGCCAAGAGTCATTAAAACACAGTATCATCACAAACTCAGGAAACTAAACATAGCATGAGACAGGGCATTTTTGTTTTGTTCTATTTTTTCTCATTTTATTTATTTTTGTTTTATTTTTATGTCAATTTTGCAATCTTTTTATCCAAATTTGGGTCTTAAAAACATCATTTGTTAAACTTCTTAAAGGAACTTTGAAAAGAGTATGTACTTTTGAATGTAATTTGTGCACTGAAACCAAATGATGAACTAGACTGCATCCAAATGTGGGAAACAATTAATTATTACAGTTTTTTGTATATGACTTTATATAGTATTATTTTATTTTTTTATATTTTATATATATATATATATTTTATAATAACTTCATGATTAATATAATATTATTATTATTTATTTAAAAAATAATAATAATGAAATATACAAATTAATTTCAATTACCACTATGAAATAACTTACCAACTTATGATTTATGATGACTTATGACCAACTTACCAATTCATTATGAAATAAATTACCAACTCTACTAGAGAAATAATATTTTCACTATCTCCCTATAAAATTCCTAGGATGTCATTGAAGAATTTTGCATCACCATGCATCCCTCCATGACACCATTAGGTCACTTGATGGAGTTTTTCGGTTCATTGCCACTGTTGCCTTTGGCTTGCTTAGTTGGGGATATTCAAATTAATGAACCAATCATTAATACCATTGATCAGCCCTACCAAACGTGGATGTTTTTCCACTAAGAAACGAACATTGTTATGTTGTTTTGATTGATACTGTGAAGCTGCTTTGATGCAATCTATATTGTGAAAAGCGCTATATATATATATATATATACGTGACTTGACTTGACCAGGGGAAGGAACAAGCAGTTAAAAATGGGCCACTTCCCACATCCATCAAGGAACTACAGCGATTCCTTGGGTGTCCCAGTTTCTACCGCAAGTTCATTTCCAATTTCAGAAAGATTACCTTTCCACTAACCTTCTGTCTTCGTAACCGGCCCAAGTCTCTCCTAGAGTCCATCTGCCACGGAGGCCTTCAAACATCAGAAGGAAGCATTCTGTCACGCTCCCACTCTCGCTCATCCCAATCCCGACTCACCATTCATCGTCAAAGTGGATGTATGGGCTGGGAGTGGAGATATTGGCTGAACCTATACATCCTTCCTCAGTACATAATCACTGACCATCGTAATCTGGAGTTCCTGCGAGAAGCCAGAAGACTCGATTGTCGACAGGCTTTATTCTTCACACACTTACAGGCCAGGACACAAGAACATTTAGGCTGATGCTTTGTCTCGTTTATATGCTCCAGACATTCCTCCTGACCAACCTGAGCCAATACTCCCTCCAGCCACTATCATTGGGCTATTCAGTGGACCCTCGATGAACAGATCGCAAAAGCTTCACAGGTTGATCCAGCTCCGCCGGGAGGTCCTGAGGGGCTCATCTGATTTCCATCTGTCTTACGTCTGCCTCTCATCGACTCAACAGTTCACTCATCTCAGGGATCTGGGAACCCTGGCAACCATCAAACCCTCTCGCTCATCCGCAACTGTTACTGGTGGCCCAGCATAACCCAGGACGCAATCTCCAAATCAGCACACTGTTGTTACCACAGCAAATTGTTACCATTGCCCATTCCTCAAAGATCTTGGTCCCACCTATGAGTTGGTTTTGTTACAGACTTACCTCCTTCAGACTCATACACTTGCATCTAAGTAGCTGTGGACCGATTCTCAAAGGCTTGTCGACTTGTTCTCCTCAAGGGACTACCGTCTGCTATTGAAACAGCTGAAGGCTTGTTCCACCACGTGTTTCGTAACTTTGGTTTACCTGAGGACATTGTCAGGTCGAGGATCACAGTTCATTTCCCGAGTCTGGAAAGCATTCTTTCAACTCCTAGGTGAGTTTATCTTCTGGGTACCATCCACAATCGAATGGGCAAACTGGTTGCAAGATTCAAGAGATTGGGCGCTACCTGAGGTTACCACTGGTTTGCGTGTCTTGGCATTGATCACGCTAAAGCAGCTTTTGTGGATGCTTCATATTCTCATTGTTGGAACATAGACAGACGCAGTGTTTCAGGACATCAGACCAGCTCTTTGTCTGTTATGGTGGAAAGCTGAAGGGAAAGGCTATCTCCATGTAAAGTTTGTCTCACTGGATAGTGGACGCCATTGCTTTGGCATACCAGCAGCAAGGTGGACCGTGCCCCCTTGGTGTGAAGGCACACTCCAATCGGAGTGTGGCTTCCTCTTGGGCTTTAGCACATGGCGCCTCGCTAACAGACATCTGCAGAGCTGCAGGCTGGGCGACACCCAACAAATTCGCGAGATTCGGAGACTCTACTGAGAGTAGAGCCAGTGTCCTCTCGTGCACTCGCTTCAACTAGCCGGTAACTGGACCCACTCAGGTGTCTTCGCTTGCTCACCATGCACTCCACGGACTGGATATGTGCGATATTTTCCTCAGGTGAGCTTCCCCGCAAGCCCTGAGTTCCTCCAGCACTGTTGACGTGAACGCCAGAGTCTATGTCTGCGGCAGCTTTCGTGTCGGCTAGGTGCCCTCCGTGTGCATGGCTCCCCTCTGGTGACCCCCACATGTGTATTTCCACTGTAAGCCTGTCTGAGCATGTGTCTTTCCCTTTGGCAAGCCACCTTGGGACCCCTGGGGTTGAAATATTCCTGGACACCCCAGTGTTTTCCATATGCATTCCTCCGGTCATAATGTGTATTCTGAAGTCCACCCCCTTCGGGCTGGCACTGATTGCATATTTCCACTGAGATATGCTTCCCAGTGGACCTTGGTATTCCTGTGTTAAGTAGGAGTCCTTCGTCCGTGCTAGTCTCACGACAGGGATCTCAGACTTACGCAGGGCACTGGAAGACAGCCGAGTGGCATGATTAGACTGGGAACCCCATTTCGTTGTCATTCGACGTAACTCGAAATGACTACGAAAGTGAATGTCTCGGTTACGATGTAACCCTCGTTCCCTGAGTAGGGAACAGAGACATTACGTCTCCCTGCCACCTCCGCTGTACCGCGGGAATTGTCTGAGTTCAGTCTCGGCTCCTCAGCGAAGAAACATATCTGCATGTTGCCGACGTCCTCCTTTTATACACTATGCAAATTTCACAGACCCATGGCATTTCTTTGCCATTGGCTCGTTTTGTAATACTCGAAGTTGATAGGCTTTCTAAGCGAAACCCCATTTCGTTGCCATTCGATGTAACGTCTCCGTTCCCTACTCAGGGAACGAGGGTTATACATTCGTAACCGAGACGTTCTCTCTGTTTCGGTTCAGTTTGTCCTGCCTCGTCAATGCTTTGTGGAAGTTTGATCTGTGTTCCTGTTACTTGAGTTAAATTTAAGAACTTTTGATCATTCATCATCGTCTTCGTGCTCGTGTTTGCTACAAACAATGACAGAAACAGCATTTAT
Source organism: Semotilus atromaculatus (assembly GCA_031834385.1). Taxonomy (NCBI): domain Eukaryota; kingdom Metazoa; phylum Chordata; class Actinopteri; order Cypriniformes; family Leuciscidae; genus Semotilus; species Semotilus atromaculatus. Next base: position 6,888,954 of record JAULUF010000027.1, on the reverse strand, counting down.
TATTGTTGTTGTTGTTATTATTAATGAATAATGAATAAAATATTTATTATTATTATTATTGTCATATATATTATTAGAATAATAATTATGAGAACATGAAATGTTGCATTTTTTTTTTTTATGTCATTGGATGCCAATTTGTAGGCTACCCTTTTCATAGAAAAGACCCATAGAATTGCAACCATAAAAAGATAAAGGCAGAAAAGGAAAGGAAATGATTGTGTTAGAGTAATTAGAGCACAAACGATCTGGCTACACTATTCCTTTCAAAAGACAACACTGACCCTCAGGCAAAAACACACACAAACACAACACAACTGCAAATCAGCTGCATGTAATGGAGCTTAAGCATGAACCAGCCAAACCTGTAAATCCACCACACTGACCAAATTGAATAAGCATTTTTATCCAGCATATATGTCTATTAAATGTGCTTTCTGTTTTTAGCGCGGATGGTGTGATGTAGAATATGCGCATATACACCTAATTATCTTATACTGCAGAAGAGCACAATAAACCAGACCGCAGCTGTCACAAACGATTAAACCAGCCATTTATCAAAGAAACAAATGAGCAACAATACAAATACAACTCCTGCCATCTTCTGGAAAATATATGAAGTACATTTTGATATAGTAATAATAATATAATTTTATAAAGTAATTATTATAATTTTTATTTTATTATTATAAACATTATATTAAATTCAATTAAATAATATTACATAGGCCCATATATAGTAGATACAATTAAATTTGTCATTATTATTATTGTCAAATTGATGAAGAAGATTCCAATATTAAATGTATTTTAATAATAAAGTAAACTTTAAAATGCAAAAGTTCAACTTTTTTCCCCGATAATTATTGAGTCTAGAGAATTGCCCTTAGACTGGTTTGGTTCCGATCGGGCAAAAAAACAGGGACAAGTTCACAAAAGTAGGTGTTGGCCAAAATTCGAAATTGCACACACAAAAAAATTAAACACTCATATACTCCATAATAAAGACAACACATCACTTATTTATTGATGACTTGACATGCAATCAATCACAATGCACAATCAAAAGTTTAAATAAATAAGAAATATTTGGATGATTTTAAAAGCTATTCACTAGATGAAATGTTATACTTGTTTAGGGCAGTGTACAAACAAATTTACATGCTTTAAAGAATATAATTCTGTTGCATTGAGTTGTGTTATGCCATCTATTCAGTTGGGCTCTGGATGACGATCATCAGGAATTCTTTATCTGGAGGAGAATGGGGAAAAGGTGAGAGCTCCAATATGAGCACTTAACAGCCTGATAAGTAAGACGGGCTGATAATGCGCTGACCCACCTGGCGCCACCATGATCTCGTGTTTCTTGGACCTGATGCGCAGAAACGTCAGGTCGTTCTGGGGGTCGATGTCTCTGATCGTACTCCTGGCTTTCATAGTCAGCTGATGCAGCAGTCCTACATACTGCACCGTCGTCGAGTTGTCTAGTGTCGTTCTGATGGGAATGCCTGAAAATGACCAGGTTAAAGGATTAGTTCACTTTTAAAAAAACTTTTGCTGATAATTTACTCACCCCCATGTCATCCAAGATGTCCATGTCTTTCTCTCTTCAGTCGAAAAGAAATTAAGGTTTTTGATGAAAACATTCCTGGATTTTTCTCCATATAATGGACTTCAATGGACCCCAAACGGTTCAAGGTCCAAATGACAGTTTCAGTGCAGCTTAACAGACGATAAACGATACCAGACGATGAATAAGGGTCTTATCTAGCGAAACGATCGGTAATTTCGCGTTCGTGACTCACGTAATTCGCAATTACGTTCAAAAGGTCACGCTTGACGTACGCGGAAGTACCGAGTCAGTGTTTACAAATGTGAGGAAAGAGGACCATATACACATTCAAATGTCTTTGTGTCAGTTTATCGTTTAAAATGCCCATTTCGTGTGCGTGTCCTGGGGGTTTTAATATTAAAAAGGCTAAAAGAGAATTTTCGTCAGGACAGAAGCGTGACCTTTTCAACGTAATTGCGTATTACGTGACGTCACCAACGCGCATCACAGAACAGAGCAAGGCGAGCATTTGTGCTTATAAAACTTAAACTTTTTAATTTATTTTTTAAATGACCAATCGTTTCGCTAGATAAGACTCTTATTCATCGTCTGGTGTCGTTTAAAGCCCTTTGAAGCTGCACTGAAACTGTCATTTGGACCTTGAACCGTTTGGGATCCGTTGAAGTCCATTATATGGAGAAAAATCCTGTTATGTTTTCATCAAAAAGCTTAATTTCTTTTCGACTGAAGAAAGAAAGACATGGACATCTTGGATGACATGGGGGGGTGAGTAAATTATCAGCAAAAGTTTTTTTTAAAAGTGAACTAATCCTTTAAGATCAGTGGAGCTACGGCTTCTATAAAACAAACTAGTTTTACACTTTTAGTTTTATCATAAATATGTATTTAGAAGCTGCTTAATCTTAATTAATCCTCATGCAAAATCAGTTTCTTCATCACTATTGTTGATTATTTAATATAATATAATATAATATTATATGATATTATATTATATCCATTCTCTAAACCAGCTTATCCTATGTAGTTTTGTAAAATATTAGATTAGATTAGATCCGTTCTCTATATCAGCTATTAAGCTTTGTAAAATATTATATCATATTATATCCATTCTCTATACCAGCTTATTCTATGTAGTTTTGTCAAATATTATATTATATCCACTCTCTATACCAGCTTATTCTACGTAGCTTTGTAAAATATTATATTATATCCATTCTCTACACCAGCTTATCCTATGTAGTAATGTTATATTATGTTAATTATATCGTTTCATTATTATATTACATCAGCTTATCCTATGTGTTTTGTAAAATATTATATTATATTATACTATTATCCATTCTCTATACCAGCTTATCATATGTATTTTTGTAAAATGTTATATTAAAAATATAACAGTTAATGTAACTACAGTAAAACCATGGTAAATTGTGATTAGGCCTAACGTTACCTTCTGCGTTAACGACTATTGAGCCAATAACACCATTATAGCCTTGAATCCTCTTTAAAGTGTCTTCGACTTCAGCCTTTAGAGATGAACAAAACAGTAAGGCAGATTAATACACGATTCTAAGATACAAATATAATTTGTACGAATAATTTAACAAAAATATAGCTCAAATAAAGTAGTTTACCATATCGCAGCACAGGTGAGTCTTCCGTTTGTTCCTCGTTGCTACGGAAACAGAAGTAAATAAAGTTGAAACATGATCAACATGAACTATAACCTTTCTTTTACTTTCTATGACTATAACTAAACACGTCTTCAAGAACAAACTTTTTTTATTCCGTTATTATATTGTTTCTGTTAATGTTGCTGACTCACTCGACAGGCAGAAAATGATTTAAGCAGGCTGTTAAAACTTGTGTACACAGTAGTGTTACTTTTCTAAGCGCTGATTAGTCATCATGAGTTAGTTGATGGATGATAGACCAATTAAAGTCGTTTGTGGTTGCAGGATATTTTAATAAATGATCAGTAATCACTTCAGTAATTATTTTAATAATAATGGTAATGTGTTTTATATTATAACAACAAATTTTGATCGACAAACTTACACAGTGAAAGTAAAATAAATATTACATACAAATTCACGAATTGTTATTTAACTTTTTAGCCGACAGCGTCCCCTATAGGATAATAATTTTACAGTATTTTTAATCTCATTCAGTCTCAATCTCACCAATTTTATTTCGCTATGACCGAATAACACACAAAAGCAACGAATGCGTTAACAATTTAAAACTGATCTACCTTATAACATGTTAATTGCTTTAGTGTTTTGAAATCCAATCGTCTGATTTCTGAAGGATCATGTGACACTGAAGACTGGAGTAATGATGCTGAATATTCAGTTTACATAAAAGGAATAAATGACATTTTAAAGTATATTCAAATAGAGAACCGTTCTTTTAAACTGTAATCATATTTCACAATGTTAATTTTTTTCTGTATTTTTGATTAAATAAATGCATGCCTGATGATCATAAGATGTTTTTTTTTCTCCAAAAACATAAAAAATAATTATGTTTCCAATTCTTAGACCACATACATATTACATACACACTTATAATCTTGATGATTTCCTCCCCAATGTTTACATGTCTGCTAATCACAGTTGCGCTCATTTGACCAGCGCAGATCTCGCTAGCATGCGGTTTTTCCGAAACAAATTATCACGAGAATTTTTTTTATTTTTAATATATCTGTGTGTGTGTCATTGCTTTTAAACGTAGCTTTAAATATTTCAATTCCTTTGTTGTAACCTAGCCTCCTGTAACCAATAACGTCAACAGTGCAGCGCGAATGCGTCACGTAAAGACGCCCGGCACGCACACGCACACGCACGCACGCCCCGGAGGAGCTCTGCAGAACAGGTGACTGACTGACAGCAGTGGTTGTGCGGTGATGATGATGATGTAATGTTGCTACAGATGGCGGTGTGTGCCAGGCTCTGTGGAGTGGGTCAGTCGCGGCGGTGCCGGAGGCGGCAGAGGCACAGCCAGGATCAGAACAGCGACTCCGAGGTGGACATGGACGAGGAGGAGGAAGAGGAGAGGGTCGTGGGCAAAATGAAAGACGAGCCCAATGGCAGCAGCAGCAGCAGCTGTCACAACAGGCGCGGCGCGGGGCCTAGCGGGGCCGGGGCACTCTGCGGTTCTGCGGACTCTGCTGGGCCTCCACACCCGCAGTCACTGCTCGATCTTCCGCCGGAGCTTCTGGTGCAGATCTTCTCTTCTCTGCCCGGCACTGCGCTGCCCAACCTGGCGCTGGTGTGCAAGAAAATCAGGCAGATTCTGAACACGGAAACAATCTGGAGGAGAAGATGCACAGAGGGTAATGATGTGTAAAGCCATTTGGGTTTTATATAGTGGCTTTCTTCTTTACAGTCGACATATATGTAGTGGCATTGACTCATAAACAAACACACACACACACAAACAAACATGTATGTGTAACGGGTCTGTGCCATGACGGTCATTGTTTTGCCTGGATTTATCATGTTATTCAAAACTACATACAAATAGTAATTCTAACAGATAATGGCTTGAATAGACATCTGTGATGCGCATGTTGTTGTTGTTTTCAATCAAAACATCAATTCGGTTTTTGTTTTTGTGGGACCTAAAGTTAGAAATGTTTAGGTGGTGTAGCCCACCCCTAGCGCCGCCCCTGGGTGTAACCAACCATAAATGGTCACATTTGCTAGATGAGACATGATCCTAGATCAACATATTTTGGTGATACTTGAACAACACTCATAATCGTATGTGAGTGTGTGTAGTAAACCTGACATTCCTGGAAAAAAAGAGATGTAAGGAGTTTTTCATAATCTTTTATTATTATTATTTTTAATAATATTATTATTACAGAAAAATGTAATTCCTTATTTCTTATTTGTAATTATACAATATTTGAAAAACATTTGTCCCCAGGAAGCCATTTTCCTTTCATTTCATACGATCAGAAAACTATATAACAGAAACAGAAATTACCTTTTTTGAATCTTGTGACTAAAACGTCATAATTTCTTATATTTATTTATTTATTTATTTATTTTTGACCTTCTCACACATAATTGATCTGTGTACACTCGCATGGAATCAGTTATAGAGTCATTAAAATATTAATTTTTTAGAGAGAAAATTTTTTTAAATTTTTTTTTTTTTAAGTATGGCAAAGTTTTCCTGGGGTGTAAAAAAACTGAGACGACAACTCTTCCTCTTCTCCAAAGCAGCCTGTTTATGCTCAAACAGCAACATTACACACTAACTAAAGTTAAAAAAGTGAAATCATAATCAAGGACCCATTTAAAAGGCTGTCTAGATAGGCTACTTTTTGAGATATTTTATTTGCACACGTAGTAAAAAATTCAAATTTTAGTTTATTATGTTTGCCTGTCAGTGTGTTGCTATGGAATGAAATGCATTATGTACATACTGGACGGGTGCATGAGTCAAGCGATTGGCCAAAACTGTTGTTGGGAAAGTCCATATAAAATATTTAGAGTCTGGATTCACAGACAGGGCTTAGATTAAGCCAAGATTAGGCTTTAGTTCAATTAGGACATTTAAATAGCTTTTATAAATGTGCCTTAGAGAAAAAAAAAACATTACAGGTGTGCATCTTGAAACAAAACAATGGCACTGACATATTTTAAGACGTGTCAGTGCAAGTTGCTTTCAGTTGAAACCGCTCAAACATGCATTTTAGTCTGGGACTAGCTATAGCCTTGTCTGTGTGTTGATAAGTGACCTTGTGAGGGTGTCACTTGTCTTATCTCACTTCTTACAGTTATTAAGTAACCATCTGTATAAGAGGCCCTAACACCACTGCAATAATATAATAAAGTCGAATAGAGAGTACAATGGGACAGAATACTGTAAACTTGTGTGTTATGTTGATCATCATCTTATAAGTGTGCACAGGAACGTAATGTAAGATATTAAATAGACCAGTAAGTCAGTTGATATGTTTTTGGTCTAGATGGTTGTTTTATTTGTTTTTCCTCTTCTTTCAGAATTCGGTATGAGAGATGATCTGAGGAAGATGGAGACTGTGGGTATGTCGAGTCGAGATCTGTATGTGAAACGTAAGTAAATCCACTGTAACCACAAAAGTACATTTCCATTTTTTTGGGTGAATAAATCTTTAAATGCAGTTTGTGGTCAGTAAGAGTTTTTTTTTAAGTAAATATTTTTATTTAGCAAAAGTGATCGTAAAAACATTATAATGTTACAAAAGATTTCAATTTCAAATCAGTAATGCTGTTCTTTTGAACTTTCCATTCATCAAAGAATCCTGAAAAAAAATCTCCCCACTAAAATATTAACCAGCACTGATTTAAACATTAATAATAGTTGCAATATTTTAAATAAGATTGCATTTTTTATTATGGTTTAAATTTTAGTAATTTTGTCATGTACTTTTGTCTTTTTTTTAACCTCTGACAAGTCTGTTGTGATTTTTGTCTATATAGCTTTCATTTAGTCATATTTCAGTTTCTTTTATACATTTTACTACTTCAACGTAGGCTATATTACAGTTTTACTACAGTTGTGTTACAGTTATTAGACAAAGCAACATTTCAAATTTTTTTAGTTTAAGCTATGTTTCATATTATATCAGCTTTAGTTCAATGAACGTTTTTTAATAGTTTTAGTAAACACTGGAACTCCCGTCTGCCATTGGTTGGCCAAACAGGTAACCAATTATAATCAACCTAGTGATCCGGATTCCTGACAAATCCCTGCAGCATCTAGAGCCTAATCTCTTTCTAAAAAGCCTTTTAGACTTTTCAACCGAAACCAGATCTGTTAATCTAATGTTGTTGCTCCACCTCATTCCATTGTCATGTCATTTTTCTCAATGCATTTTACGTTCACTTTAGTTTACAAAAGACATATTTATAGTCAGTTAAACCAACTTGTTTGGGTGGTTTGTTTAACTTTAGTAACGATGTTTGTTTAAACCAAAAATATTTCAGCAGGTGAAAACATGCATGCTTAGTGCTTATAGGGGAAGATTCCTTAGTGTGACGTTTGTATGTAATTCAGTTGATTTAAAATTGTACGTATGCCAGGTGTATTAAAATAAAATGAATAATATCCTCCAAGCGTACTCACCTGCGTACCTCTCCAGGTGTGAACCCGCAGGTGAAATCAGGACGCTTTATGAAGCTCCTCCCTGATTATGAGCATATGGACTATCGGGACGTGTACACACACTGTATGTACTGTTCGTGTGAGAAGGCTTTGTGGTGGGGATCCACATCACTGCCTGTGAAGGTGCTGGTTGAAGATGCTCTTTGCTAATGATGTTTTGTTCCAGGCTCATTGCAAGTTAAACTGTCGGAGGAACGTGAAATCCATTGACAAAATATAAAAATAATTAAAGTGCCCCTATTATGTTATTCTAAAGGTTCCTAATTCAGTTTTAAAGGTCTCCTACAATAGGTTTAAATGCATCCAATGTAAAAAAAATGCTTTAATATTTTCATAACATACATTGCAGCATCACCTCTTTTTTTCTTTTATATGTTCTGATTGGTCAGATGACCCAGTCTGTTGTTATTGGTCTACTGTGCTCCAATCAGATAGCCCCTGGGTGGGTGAAAGCAAATGTTGCTTGTTTCGGGCAGTTCAGAATTGTAATTTTTGTACATCAACTTATATTACATCAAAATATAAATTTTAGTTAGTTGCCAAGGCAATATTTTGAATTATGTACAGTATTTCAATAACCCAAAACCATTTTTAATAGTTTTAGTTGTAGTTATTCAACAGTTTGTCACAGATTCTTAAAGTGCCCATACCATGGATTTTTGAAAATGACCTTTCGTGTAGTGTGTAATATAGCTCTAAGTGAATGAAAACATCCTGCAAAGGTTTAAATCTGAAAGTTCACCGTATATAAAGTTATTGTCTTTCAAAAGTAAGAGACGACTCTGAGTCAATTAAATGAATTGTTTTTCTAACAAGTCATAAGCCGTTTCGTTACGACGTCAAGACAAAACATTAACCCGCCCACTTATTGCGCGCGCAGACACCAGGGAAACTTAAACCTCAAACCGGCAGCTGATCCTGTGGATACTGGAGAGATCATGTCGAGGAGACGCTGTGTGACACAATGTGACGGTAAAGACATTTTTTTTCCACTGCCCAAGGACGAGCATGTGAAGAATCTGTGGTTAAAATGAATCTTTACCATGATACTACAGCAGTATAATCCTAAACTTTTCCAGTTACCTTTATTTTACTGACAACTACTTCTCAAATATCGGAGTCAGCTAATCAGCTGTGGGCCACTATTACATAAAACTGTCTATTAATGCAGATATGCAGATCGTTCTCACTTCTTTGAGGAAAAATTAAGCATGGAGCAAGATTTGTTTTACCAATGTTTGTTACATCAGTCATTCACGCTGGAGCTCGACTAATGTATATTACATTGCATAGCCTACATGCTATTGATACAGTTTCCACGTGTTCACCGCAATATATTAGAAACATACTCTGTAAATAAAATAGTACAAGTAAAATAATCGCTTGATGGACATGCACTTGTTAATGCTGATGGTGAGGAATAGCAACATGTCATAATGTAAGTTACCTCAAACTGAGTAGTGAATCACTGAAACGTCCACTGACTGCTCGAGTCGTCCTTGCGATGGAGGTACGGGTTGAATGAATGGTTCTTCTTCTTCTAGTGTTTCATCATCGGTCTCGCGCTCGGATTGATATGGTAAAATCGACGTCATTGTTCGTTACTGTGTTTAGTTTGTTTAGGAAACTTTAAAATATCATAATAGGGGCCCTTTAAATGATTTAGAATTCCTTTAAGGCTGAATCCAAGTTTGCATAGTTTTACTGCGCACTAAAAGTGTTTGCTTCACCGGTGATGGGAAAGTGCATACTTTTAAGTGTGTAGTCACCGAAGTTAAGTTTTAGACCGACTGTGACTTATTTCCATCAGACATGTTGTAACCATGTTACATTATTCATTCATCTATCTAAATTCATTGCATTAAGACACTTTACTTTTTTTATGCATTTAAATTCTGTTTTAGCATTACATTTCCTGACATTGTTTTTTTGGGGTTTTTTTTACATCTAGAAATGTTTTCTGTAGCACATGGATTTGTGGTTAATATTAGTTACAAGCATATAATTATTCCACTGGAAATAATACTTCCTATATCTTTGGCTATTTTGTGCAATGTACCGATTTGGAACGCGCTAATGCTAATTTCACAGAGTATTTAGTATGGATAGTATGCGTATTGGGACACAGCCTTGTTTGGGACAAATCGATCTGATCGCAGCACAAGGGCAGCTTCTGCCGGGCGCCGTGCACGTGTGTGTCCTGCATGCGTGTGTGATAGACACAGGATGGCAAGGGCTGTGCTAACATCAGCTGACTGTGTGAGATGCAGATGAATTAAAAGTGACCAAACATGGATATATTTTAGCCCTCTAACTCCAGGAATTTTTTTATTTGGTTTCCAAGTTGTTGCATGGCAAAAAAAAAAAAATTTTGCATATACTCACACACTCAACGTGCATTCATGAGTTCATGCAGAAATGCCCTTGCGGTGATATCACCCCATCTAACGCTCTTCTGGATTTGTTCTGTGTTGTATGCATATTTGTGACACACAAATGTCATGATTTGTATTTGTTTCCTAGTGTTACATCCCTATAGACACATCCTGGGTCTCTGGCAGCCTGATATCGGTCCCTATGGAGGACTGCTGAATGTGGTGGTAAGATCTCAAACAAAAAAAGATTCACATTTGTAATAATACTTGCAGATAATATAATATTAATGAAATAAAGGCCATTTAAGTGCACTTAAAGAGAGTAGACTTTCATGACTTTGTTTCTTAACACACTTAAGTACTTTTTTTTTTGTGTGATTTTATTTATTTATTGCAAGGTTGAACATGGTCCACATATGCAACCACAAATAACTATATACAAGACCAGGGTTTGCTTGTAAAAGAAAGAAGATTTAAAAAAAAACATTAAAAAAACACAAGTACACTTTTAAAAAGTCGACTTAAATACGTTTTAAATCATTGTTTTATTGATCCACACTTTAACCATAGACAATACAACTATGAAATTATAAATAAAGATGCTAAAGTCCCAAATAAGTTCATAATAAAAGCACTCTAAATTTAATTAAAATTTTAACTATAATCCATTTTAATTGAATTGCAAATTAACATTGTCTAATTGTCTGAAAACATTACAATTCTTTTTACTCTTAAGTATATTGTTTGAAAGTATATTGTTTCTATGAAAAGTACTTAAAAAAAAATAGATATGCATAAGTGTACTATTTGTTACAAGGGACTGTCGGACAAACAAAACTAATTTATTACCCCACATTTAATTTTCGCCACATTAGTTTTGATCTGTGCATTTCATAATTGCACTGTTGAGGCTTTGGTCCATTTTGAAAATCCACTTGGAATAGGAAACTATTTTTAATGTATGATTTGGGACATACTGCATAGTATATATCACCCAATAGCTTGTCAAATATAAAACTGTAAAAAATGTTATATAAAAAAACCCTCCTCTGAATCAAATACTATTATAGTACAATATATGACCACACACATTAAATGTACAAGTGACAAGTGTACCATATTTTAGATGTGTAACCCCTACTTGCTTTGATCATTTTAGGTTGATGGTCTATTCATCATAGGCTGGATGTATTTACCACCCCATGATCCCCGTGTGGAGGACCCCATGCGTAGACGGCCCCTTTTCCGTATACACATGTGGGAGAAAAACAAAGCCACAGTAGAATGTATGTACGGACATAAGGGTCCTCATAAAGGAGACATTCAGGTAAAATGTACCATAATCAACCATAATGGACACATTTTGCCAGTTTTTACAAAATATTGACCTTTTTTTTCCAGACTGTGAAGAAAGATGAATTTTCCACCAAATGCAACCAGACCGATCACCATCGGATGCCTGGAGGAAGGCAAGAGGTACAGTAGGGAACTGGTAGGCTGGTCCGACAGATTTATGATGGCAATGTAGCTTTGTTGACAATGCTGAATTAGAAATGCATAATCCCGAGGATGTGAACAGCTCCGAGTCGAACGTCACGGGTTGTCCTCTTTCAATTACGGTAAATACAACATGGTGTGAACCCTTCAAACACACATCCATTTGCTGGAAACCTGTCAAAAATAAAAGTTTTACAGTTTAACACTTGAAAATGAAGAAATTAAGACATAAACATTAGTAGGGCTGGGTAAAAAATATAGATTTTTCGATTGAATCTATTCTCATTTTGAAGAGCCGTTATAATTTATATATTTTTTTAAAATTTTTTTCAATTTATTATAACGTTATAACAAGTTAAAACAAGTTATAACAAGAATCAATCTTATAGTCTATGCTGTTTTTAGTCGATAAATGAACAGAACTTTTTCTGGAGCACACGTGATCTGATATCTTCCGTTTTACTACTGCACAAAAAGAATATGAATGAACATCAGAAGGTATGTTTAAAGATCAAGTACAACTTGTTCAAAATCCTAATCATATCACATGATCGCTCAATCAGTACGGAAATTTGCGGAAAAAAGCTTGAAAAATGCAGCATTTTGATAAATATATGCACCAGATTGCATATTCCAGGACTCCTGACTGTGAATAAATGGTCACATTATGCTACCATTTTTCTTGCCGGTGCATCCATTTCTGTTGCATATGAGAAACATCAAACGGCAAACTAAAAAGTGAAAAGAAACTAGCGCACGCTCAGAACTGGTTATGGTTAGGGTTTAGTTTAGGGTTAGTTACTTGTAATTATCCACACTCTCCTTTATTTCTTCATATCACACAACATGTATGTAAATATGCCATACCTCTTCCGTGTGGATTTCAGGAATTCAGAACGTGGTTGGAGGAGGAATGGGGACGAACGCTGGAGGACATTTTCCACGAGCACATGCAGGAGTTGATCCTCATGAAGTTCATTTACACCAGCCAATACGAGTGAGTCTTCTTCATGACCTCTTCTCACCCCAAAATTCTCGGTGTAGCAACTAACACGTTCATCTCCCCAGTTACATTTCCGGTCAGATGTGTTTCGTGTGTTTTAAACACACGTTTGTTGGTTTCAGTAATTGCCTGACATACCGGCGGATCTATCTGCCCCCGTGCCTCCCTTCAGACCTCCTGCAGCCGGGCCTCTTCAAGGGGACGTATGGCAGTCACGGCCTGGAGATTATCATGCTGAGCTTCCACGGCTCCAAGGCCAAAGCCACCAAACTTACTGTGAGTTTGATATCCATGATGCCATCACCACAGGAGTAAAGTATTGTTGACTCGAAGCATGGAAACGTAATGAAGATTCAAGTTTCTGGGCATAAAGTTTGAATTGGCACAAGCCGTTGACACACTTAGGCTGATTCACTTTTTTTGAATAGATAATTACAGCACAACCGCTAAGAAATTTTGTTCTATATAGTATAAATTTGTGTCGGACCAAAGTAAACTGGACGTACTATATTTGGCATGTTGTCACTCTCATGTGACGCCGTCACGCGCTCATGTTACGCCGCTTCACCTTACATTTATACAACCTCTCCCTCACTCTCTTCGCCTACTCTTTCATGAGTACTGTTCATTCAGACATTCATCCTTTGTCACATACAATTTTTCACCTATAATATAGTATGGAAGTATGTGATTTTGGTTTTTTAACAAAATTACATTTTGTTATATGTTTATGAAAAAGCATGTTTAATTTAATAAGAACAAGCATTAACTACTTGCATCTTTGGGTCTACAGTTTAACATTTATGTATTTAAGCAATAATATTTATTATTAAAAATTCAATAATAAATATTAATCTTTCAAAATGTAGTTTTTCATACTTCTAGTACTAAATATTATTTTTTATTTTTTTAAATATTATGGTTTATAATTTAAATTATAATAAACAGTAATTTTATATAAATAATAATTTATGAATAAACAGTAATTTTATATAAATAATATTCAATTCTGAATAATTTATTTAAAAAAATATATAAACAAAATTAAGTATTTTTAATACATTTTAACATTTAAATTATTATTTGATCATAGTTTAATAATTAACAATTAATCATTATTATGTTGTTGTTATTATTATTATATATATTAGACATAAGAAATAAAACATTTAAATACATTTAATAAATTATTTGTTAGTATTTGTTCAATTTAATACTCGCATATACAAAACAAATAAATTGATTTAAACATTATTTTTATTATTCATAAGTAATAATACAAATATAATTATTTATAATTATAAGAAATATATTTATAATAATTTTTCCACAATAAATGAAAAAATCTGATCAAATATCCCTCTCTCTCTCTCTCTCTCTCTCTCCTTGTTGCTCTTGTTCTTCAACACTCAGTTTAATGTTAATGACGAAATGATGTCTGAAATGTTTTCAACTCAAGTATTCAATGCTTAAATGTGTGAAATGAAGGCCTCCAATACAAGGACTGTATTTCCAATGTTCACTTATGCTTTCATATTGTCTCTAAACCAAATAATAAATGAATAAATAACACAAATACCATATTTTCCCCAAAGTGTCCAGCTCTAAAAATGTACAAAGGTTCAAGCCAAGGCTCGAACAACATCTATATTACGTCTTAGTTATTGTGCTTGTTGATCACCTCACTTGTTTGTTTTCTAGGGGGATCCCAATGTCCCAGCGGGTCAGCTGACGTTAGAAATAGACCTGAACCGGCCGATGCGTCTGCCAGACCTGGAGACCCAGCGCAGCATGGAAGAGCTGTCTCGTCTGGTGCGGGGGGTGCACGAGGAGGCCCAGGGCGGTTCACAGGCCCGGGACGCCCCAGAAGAGGCTGCAGAGGGGGCGGTGGGCTCAGATTCAGCGCCCCCTGCTGGAGCGGAGGGGGACGAGCCGGGAGAACCTGAGCCTCAACCTTTTGTGCTGCCTATGGGAGTCATGGCCCGTAATGAAGTGTACCCTCGCACCTGCAAGATGTGGTGAGTGCCGTATCGTAAAGATTTAGTTATATAGCACCTTTTAAAACAGTCTTTACAGAAGAGAAATACACAAAACAAAACATACATACATGTATAGAAATAAGGTCTAGTCTTGTCACCTTCATTTATATAGCGCTTTTAACAGTAGTTATAACAACTGAGTTTCAAAGCAGCTTTACAGTGATAACATATCTAAATATTAAAATGACGAAGTTCGTTGTACCCCATCCCATCTAAATGGAGTCAGAGAGCCTCTAATTTCTAATTCCATTTAATCTTAAACATTAAATATTCTAAACATTATAAAAGGATGATTAAATCAGACATTCACCAATATATGAATTTAATTTTACATTTTAAAAATGTACATTTTTATTTCATTTCTTATTATTTTATTATATTTATATATTGTAAATAATAAATAAATAATAATAAAAATAGGCGAATTGAACTATTTAAATTATTTTACAATTTTAATTTAAGTGAATAACTTTATATTTTTATTTTGTCTATACAATATACAATATTATTTATGACAATTTATATTATTATATATACTTTTATACCCATTTTTTTTAATTAAACATGTCCATACAAAAATAATAGAAAAGAAAATGATTAAAGTTTTATTAAATTAAAATTGTATATTACTTATTATTACTTATTATAATTTATATCTAAAAATGTATAATAATATACTAATATATTATGTAATACTTTAATAATTTGTTAATCTGAATAATTCTATATTGTTGTTATTTTATGTATATACAATATAAATTTTTATTTATATGACATAAGTATATTTCTATACAGAAATGCTACCCAATTTTATGAATTAATTAAAATAAATGTAAATTCTAAACCGTAAACCGTGCGCGGCGCTGCGCTATGAAACCCATTCATTTCATTTCATTTCATTTCATTTCATTTCATTTCATTCATCTGGCCGCACACACCGCGGTCAAAATTCAAAATGGTTCAACTTTTGCAGCTGTGACGATTACCAGCGCGACATGCAAAAAGTTTTGAAA
Source organism: Semotilus atromaculatus (assembly GCA_031834385.1). NCBI lineage: Eukaryota > Metazoa > Chordata > Actinopteri > Cypriniformes > Leuciscidae > Semotilus > Semotilus atromaculatus. Next base: position 6,873,289 of record JAULUF010000027.1, on the reverse strand, counting down.
ACTGGCGTAGCGCCGCGCATTCCGCGTCCTGTGTGAAAGCACTGGATCTAGCTAGACCGGAAACCACACACTTGTTTGGGCTTGCGAGCCGGCCAAACAATAGGTTAGGTTAACGTTACGTTTTGAGTGGATGACGAGCGCGACAAGACCAAAGTGATCTGTGTGTTTTGTCATTGTGAACTAAGCTATCATCATCGCAGCACGTCCAGTCTGAAATACCACTTGATGGCCAAACACACACACATCTGATGCGCATTCTCCGCCCCCTCATCAATATCAGGACCTCGTCACAGTATTTATTTCACGCTTTTATTGATGGACAGTGTTACATTGTGTGAGAGATTATTTGCTCCAAGTGAGAATGTTTTAGTGTGAAATTGAACACAGTATTGTCAATGTTGTTTTTAATAAAAAATAAAAAACATTTGCACAAAGCAAGCCGATCCACTTTTCCATGTTGATAAGAGCATTAAAATGAGAAAAAATTATGGGACAAAAAGAAATCAAGAGACATTTAGAATAGATAAAAATGTGCGATTAATCGCGAGTTAACTATGACATTAATGCGATTAATCGCGATTAAATATTTTAATCGTTTGACAGCACTAATATATATATATATATATTAGGGCTGTCACTTTTGTGAAAAAATCCTGTTAGATTTTTGAGACTTAAGTGTTGATTGAATCGATTGTAAAATTGATTTTCCATGTCTAAAGACGTTTTCATTTTCAACACTAAATATAGGCAAATCCACGGACAACTAACAGGCATTATTAGAACGAGCGTAACGAGGGCGCTTGAGACGCGCACAAGTCAGAAATATTTCTGATGATTTATTGGCATGAACTTTCGCGCAGAATGACAAACAGGAGCGCAACCGTCAGGGATTGAAATTAACACTGTCAAATAACACTGGGTAACGCTGTCAAATCACGAGTGTGTCTAGGTTTACTCACTTTGCTGAGGAAGTTCGTGTAGCCAAAGCTGCGCGGATTTAGCGCAAATACGCAACTTGTGAGTCCTCTTGATATATTAAATACAGCGTATTGCGCAGAACCTGTGCATTTCTGGCTTGCTTGAACACACACGTCACTAAGCCGCAAATATTAAAAAGCATTTGGTTAACAGAAAAGACATTGTTATTTTCCAATATCCTAACTTACGAACTTAATGTTCTGTGTACTGTATTGATCTGTCCACCTAAAACACATTTTTGGTTTAAAAAAAGAAAGAAAACAAAAAAGGACGTTAAAATCGTTTCCCTATTTTCGTTTTCGAAACTTGTGTTGGTTGGTCCGATCGATTGTGCAATCGATTTTCGAATGTAAAGTGACAGCCCTAATATATATAATAATTATATTAATTAGTTTATTATATTAATTAATATATTACATATAAAATGTATTTAATGTAATTTTTATTAAATTACATTATACTGTATATAAAAATGATAGACATTAAATAAAAAAAATTTAAGTAAAATTTTTTACTTGATTTCTTTATTTTATAATAAATGTATGTTTATATGATAAATATAATTTGTGTATGTATATATATAACATTAATATTAAGTACACTTGAAAATGATTTAAAATGTAATAAATATAATTAATTTGATAAATGATTAAATTAATAATATTAATCTGTATTAATTAAATCGAGGCAATCATTTTAAATGGTTTTATTCTAATCTGGATTTTCTTTCTCTCCTTCAGTTTTTATGGGACGGGTTTGATCGCTGGCCACGGCTTCACGAGTCCGGAGCGCACGCCGGGTCTGTTCGTCCTGTTCGACGGCGACCGCTTTGGCTTCATTTGGCTGGAGCTCAAGTCCTTCAGCCTGTACAGCCGGCTGAGCGACCAGCTGCCCCACGCTCAGGCTCCCAGCATGCAGCACTTCGAGGCCATGCTCCGCAACATGCAGTCGTGGACATCCTGATAGCCAACCTCACACTACTGTAGCCATCAGGCACACACTCTGGTATTACGCTCTCCGCCAGACAGGCACCATCCGGGACACACACACACACACACACACTCACTCCCGCTTGCATCCGCACAGCTGTATTCACAGCCACATGCCCATATGGTTGTATTATATTAGGCCTTTCTTATCAGCTTTTTAATTAAGTTATTTTTGTAACCTGGAAATGGCGCCGGAGATCACGGCAATGTGGAAACTCGCCCGTATACTCTGCTGAGCGTGCCTCTGATGCTTCATTCAGACTCGAAATCCTGTGGTTTTGTGCTTTACAAAAATACTTTAAGCGCTCGTCTTCAGTGTGGCGACATCTGCGGTTGCTTTTAATCGATTTTATCCAGTTTACTTCTTTCGTTTTTCTTTATCCGTAACATCCACTTTTTCTTGCTTCCATTTTTTTCCCCGCCAACTTTCATTGAAAACGAATGACTTCCAGACGCTTTGTCTGTTTTCACCCCATGTATGTATAGCATTCAAGAAAACAGCCAGAATCTCTTTACTTTATATTTGTCACACTGTTAAAGTTCCACGCGAGAAGCTGATTGGTTATCCGCCAGCTTTTACGACCATGACTCATTGTCTCATTGTCTCATTTTCTCATGATAGTGATTCTGTTCATCTAGCTGTGCAGCTCTCTTCCAAGTGCTCTTCCCTACGCAGACGTTTATCAGAGGCAGAATTCCTCGGACTATACTTTTGTATTTGACTGCAGCATTACTAGCAATTGAAAAAAAAAAAGAAAAAAAAAATCACTATAATGTAAAGTGAATATATATGTAAATGCATTGGAAATATTTAAACATTTATCAATATATTTCAGCTTTGTTTTAAGGATGATTGTATATATGATCGACGAACTAATTTAAGTATTATCGCCTGTTTACAAGTTGTGATAATTGTTTTAAGTGGAATATTCTCCTAGAATTGGCCATTTACGTGGACTGACATCGTACAACTATTGATTTTATGCCACATAAGATGTAATTTTAGCTGTTTGCATCGGCCTATAAGTTAACTATTTGAATCATATTTCAAAGCATTTGTGGAAACATGCTAATTTAATCAATCGAAATTGATCTTATGTAGCTCAGTTTCTCAATTCCCAATAGATAACATCAAGTCCTCTTGTTCAGTTTCTTGATTAATTGATTGACAAATTGATTTTATTAGGGCCCGAGCACCGATGGTGTGAGGACCCTCTTGGAATTGCTCTGTTTATTATTATTATTCTTCTTCTTCTCCGCAATGAATCGCATTTTTGAGGGCCTAAACATGCACGAAAACTCACGAAAATTTGCACACGCGTCAGAACTGGCGAAAATTTACATCTGATATGCGTTTCAAAATTGGGCGGGGCAAAATGGCTCGATAGCGCCACCTATAAAGGTTCAACGGAGTGCGCCTCGCGTTACGTTTCACGTACGTGTACGAAATTCGGTACATACCTGTAATGGCCCAATACCTACAAAAAAGTCTCTTGGAGCGTAGCCCTAAACACAACAGGAAGTCAGCCATTTTGAACTTCCTCTCAGATTTTTGTGCAGTTTTTGCCATTTTCAGGCCTCGTACTTTAACGAACTCCTCCTACAGTTTTAATCTGATCATCTTCAAATTTGGTGAGTCTAATCTTAAGGCCTTTGCGACGTTAAATTGCGAAGATCTTGAGTTTTCGTCGAAGGGCGTGTCCTCGGCGGCCTGACAAATTTTGATGTTTCGCCATGAAACAGGAAGTTGCTGTAACTCAGGCAAACAATGTCCAATCTGCCCCAAACTTCACACGTTTGATAAGAGTTCTGTCCTGAACACATGTCCATGCTCATATTCAGTTACAGTCACAGCGCCACCTGCTGGCAACAGGAAGTGACATGTTTAACACTGTTGTGGACTCCTGATAACATATAAAAAAGTGCCAGCAAGTGTTAAACATGCTAACAACATACTTGAAACATGCTAAAACATGCTAGCAAGCACTTAGCTAAGTGCTAAAGCATGCTATTACTGCAATTCAATAGGAATTTGCTGTAACTCAGGTATGGAATGTCCAATCTGCCCCAAACTTCACACGTTTGATAAGAGTCATGGCCTGAACACATCTACATGAGAATATTCAGTTATAGTAATAGCGCCACCTACTGGCAACAGGAAGTGACATGTTTAACACTGTGATGCAGTACTAGCAACATATTAATTATGCCAATGAGTTATAAACATGTTAGAAACATGTTAAAACATGCTAGCAATTCTTAGCTAAGTGCTAAAGCATGCTAATACAATGAAACAGGAAGTTGCTGTAACTCAGGCAAACAATGTCCAATCTGCCCCAAACTTCACATGTTTGATAAGAGTTCTGTCCTGAACACATGTCCATGCTCATATTCAGTTACAGTCATAGCGCCACCTGCTGGCAACAGGAAGTGACATGTTTAACACTGTTGTGGACTACTAATAACATATAAAAAAGTGCCAGCAAGTGCTAAACATGCTAGCAACATACTAGAAACATGCTAAAACATGCTAGCAAACACTTAGCTAAGTGCTAAAGCATGCCAATGCAATGAAAGAGGAAGTTGTTGTTACTCAAGAAGGCAATGTCCAATCTGCCCCAAACTTCACACGTTTGATAAGAGTCATGGCCTGAACACATCTACATGATAATTTTCTGTTAATTTTCTGTTATAGTAATAGCGCCACCTACTGTCAACAGGAAGTGACATGTTTTACACTGTGATGCAGTACTAGCAACATAGTAAAATATGCCATTGAGTGTTCAACATGTTAGAAACATGTTAAAACATGCTAACAATTCTTAGCTAAGTGCTAAGGCATGCTAATGCAATGAAAGAGGAAGTTGTTGTTACTCAAGAAGGCAATGTCCAATCTGCCCCAAACTTCACATGTTTGATAAGAGTCATGGCCTGAACACATCTACATGATAATTTTCTGTTAATTTTCTGTTATAGTATTAGCGCCACCTACTGTCAACAGGAAGTGACATGTTTTACACTGTGATGCAGTACTAGCAACATAGTAAATATGCCATTGAGTTATACACATGTTAGAAACATGTTAAAACATGCTAGCAATTCTTAGCTAAGTGCTAAAGCATGCTAATGCAATGAAACAGGAAGTTGTTGTTACTTAAGAAGGCAATGTCCAATCTGCCCCAAACTTCACACGTTTGATAAGAGTCATGGCCTGAACACATCTACATGACAATTTTCAGCTATAGTAATAGCGCCACCTACTGGCAACAGGAAGTGACATGTTTAACAGTGTGATGCAGTACTGGCAACATAGTAAATATGCCATTGAGTTATAAACATGCTAGCAATTCTTAGCTAAGTGCTAAAGCATGCTAATGCTATGAAACAGGAAGTTGTTTTTACTTAAGAAGGCAATGTCCAATCTGCCCAAAACTTCACAAGTTTAATAAGAGTTCTGTCCTGAACACATGTGCATGCTCATATTCAGTTACAGTCATAGCGCCACCTGCTGGCAACAGGAAGTGACATGTTTAACACTGTTGTGGACTTCTAATAATATATAAAAAAGTGCCAGCAAGTGTTAAACATGCTAGCAACATACTAGAAACATTCTAGCAAACACTTAACTAAGTGCCAATGCATGCTATTACTGCAATTAAATAGGAATTTGCTGTAACTGAGGCATGGAATGTCAAATCTGCCCCAAACTTCACACGTTTGATAAGAGTCATGGCCTGAACAAATCCGCATTACAATTTTAAGTTAAAGTAATAGCGCCACCTACTGTCAAAAGGAAGTGACATATTTGACACTGTGATGCAGTACTAGCAACATAGTAAATATGCCATTGAGTTCTAAACATGCTAAAAACATGCTAGTAACACTTATCTGAGTGATAACGCATGCTATTATCCCCACAATAAAGGACATTTTTGTAACTGACTTTGACATACTCCCACTATATTTATCTACTTAAATGCACATTGCCCACCGTGCTCTGTCTTCCTAAAGCCACCGGGTGGCGATGGCACGTGTGCGAGGGCCCTTTCAATGCTGCTTGCAGCTTTAATTAGGGCCCGAGCACCGATGGTGTGAGGACCCTCTTGGAATTGCTCTGTTTATTATTATTATTCTTCTTCTTCTCCGCAATGAATCGCATTTTTGAGGGCCTAAACATGCACGAAAACTCACGAAAATTTGCACACGCGTCAGAACTGGCGAAAATTTACATCTGATATGCGTTTCAAAATTGGGCGGGGCAAAATGGCTCGATAGCGCCACCTATAAAGGTTCAACGGAGTGCGCCTCGCGTTACGTTTCACGTACGTGTACGAAATTCGGTACATACCTGTAATGACCCAATACCTACAAAAAAGTCTCTTGGAGCGTAGCCCTAAACACAACAGGAAGTCAGCCATTTTGAACTTCCTCTCAGATTTTTGTGCAGTTTTTGCCATTTTCAGGCCTCGTACTTTAACGAACTCCTCCTACAGTTTTAATCTGATCATCTTCAAATTTGGTGAGTCTAATCTTAAGGCCTTTGCGACGTTAAATTGCGAAGATCTTGAGTTTTCGTCGAAGGGCGTGTCCTCGGCGGCCTGACAAATTTTGATGTTTCGCCATGAAACAGGAAGTTGCTGTAACTCAGGCAAACAATGTCCAATCTGCCCCAAACTTCACACGTTTGATAAGAGTTATGTCCTGAACACATGTCCATGCTCATATTCAGTTACAGTCATAGCGCCACCTGCTGGCAACAGGAAGTGACATGTTTAACACTGTTGTGGACTCCTGATAACATATAAAAAAGTGCCAGCAAGTGTTAAACATGCTAACAACATACTTGAAACATGCTAAAACATGCTAGCAAGCACTTAGCTAAGTGCTAAAGCATGCTATTACTGCAATTCAATAGGAATTTGCTGTAACTCAGGTATGGAATGTCCAATCTGCCCCAAACTTCACACGTTTGATAAGAGTCATGGCCTGAACACATCTACATGAGAATATTCAGTTATAGTAATAGCGCCACCTACTGGCAACAGGAAGTGACATGTTTAACACTGTGATGCAGTACTAGCAACATATTAATTATGTCAATGAGTTATAAACATGTTAGAAACATGTTAAAACATGCTAGCAATTCTTAGCTAAGTGCTAAAGCATGCTAATACAATGAAACAGGAAGTTGCTGTAACTCAGGCAAACAATGTCCAATCTGCCCCAAACTTCACATGTTTGATAAGAGTTCTGTCCTGAACACATGTCCATGCTCATATTCAGTTACAGTCATAGCGCCACCTGCTGGCAACAGGAAGTGACATGTTTAACACTGTTGTGGACTACTAATAACATATAAAAAAGTGCCAGCAAGTGCTAAACATGCTAGCAACATACTAGAAACATGCTAAAACATGCTAGCAAACACTTAGCTAAGTGCTAAAGCATGCCAATGCAATGAAAGAGGAAGTTGTTGTTACTCAAGAAGGCAATGTCCAATCTGCCCCAAACTTCACACGTTTGATAAGAGTCATGGCCTGAACACATCTACATGATAATTTTCTGTTAATTTTCTGTTATAGTAATAGCGCCACCTACTGTCAACAGGAAGTGACATGTTTTACACTGTGATGCAGTACTAGCAACATAGTAAAATATGCCATTGAGTGTTCAACATGTTAGAAACATGTTAAAACATGCTAACAATTCTTAGCTAAGTGCTAAGGCATGCTAATGCTATGAAACAGGAAGTTGTTTTTACTTAAGAAGGCAATGTCCAATCTGCCCAAAACTTCACAAGTTTAATAAGAGTTCTGTCCTGAACACATGTGCATGCTCATATTCAGTTACAGTCATAGCGCCACCTGCTGGCAACAGGAAGTGACATGTTTAACACTGTTGTGGACTTCTAATAATATATAAAAAAGTGCCAGCAAGTGTTAAACATGCTAGCAACATACTAGAAACATTCTAGCAAACACTTAACTAAGTGCCAATGCATGCTATTACTGCAATTAAATAGGAATTTGCTGTAACTGAGGCATGGAATGTCAAATCTGCCCCAAACTTCACACGTTTGATAAGAGTCATGGCCTGAACAAATCCGCATTACAATTTTAAGTTAAAGTAATAGCGCCACCTACTGTCAAAAGGAAGTGACATATTTGACACTGTGATGCAGTACTAGCAACATAGTAAATATGCCATTGAGTGCTAAACATGCTAAAAACATGCTAGCAACACTTATCTGAGTGATAACGCATGCTATTATCCCCACAATAAAGGACATTTTTGTAACTGACTTTGACATACTCCCACTATATTTATCTACTTAAATGCACATTGCCCACCGTGCTCTGTCTTCCTAAAGCCACCGGGTGGCGATGGCACGTGTGCGAGGGCCCTTTCAATGCTGCTTGTTCTAAATATGTGATTTTTAGCAGTATTCAAGCAGTATAAGTATTCAAATTATATTCCAAATGGATTTGTGGAAACATATCCCGTATATAACATATAACAAAATTGCCTTGTTTACTTCCCAATGCAAAAAATCAATGAGGGTTGCAAAGTTCCATTGGAATTAATAAAGAAACAATGGTTTTGTTGTTCAATGAAAGAATAGAACTCATAAATAAATCAGTCAAAAATGTCATTTAAAAAAAAATAAAATAATTATTAGCTTGCATACTTTTGACCATACAAAATGTTTATGTTTGTATGATACAGCTTGTATTAGGGATGCAACAGTAAACAAACATGATGGTTCGGTACGTACCTCAGTTTTTAAGTCACGTTTCGGTACAGCAGAGGGGAGATAACTAAACATTAAAATTGCTTTTATCTTTTTTTTTTATTCAAATGTTGGGTTTTTTAACACGTGTCTGTGTTTATATAAATTCAATTCTAATTAATTTTCTTCAGAATAAAAAAAATCGATCTTAGTTAATGTTATGAACTATATGGGGAGGCAGGGGAGCCCTAAAGTACACAATACTATAATATTAAAGGTTACAATTGACAACAGAGCCCAAATTACTGAATTCAGTTGCTATTTATTTTTAGATTTAATAATCAATGCTCAAAAACAAAAAACGTAAACTGCACAAGGCAGGTTTTGCATTAACTTCTAAATCTAATTATAAAGTAAATTTTACTCCAATTCATTTTTGAAATGTTCATTTACACAGTGGTTGTCATAACTTGTTTTCGTGACAAATTTATTCAAGCATACATTACATAATCAAGACATTACTAACGGGTTAAGTAAATATAATGAATAGGCTGATATAGTGCATACACTGTACGAAATGCTTTTCTGTAGAGTTAATTTCTCTAGCAAACTAACCTGCTGTCGACACCAATGCTACGTGAGATATTATTCTCAAGCTGTTTTATTGATATCTTTCCGCAGTCGAAACATTGGTTGAGAGATGTAAACATATCGATCGATCGTCTCTTCTGCGCTTTTTACTAGCAGAAAACCACGTTGCACAACCGCGCGCCCCCTTCCTGATCGGAGTGTGTATCGCCTGGGACTGAATGCACGAAACTGTGACTTCTGTACCGTATGGTTTGGGGATGAATACATGTACTGTTACATCCCTAGTTTGTATACATTACCCCACATTTCCAACTTGAAATATTTACTAAATTCTTCCCGTGAAAAGTTTCTGGAAATTTACAACCCTAGTTCTGACCCCTTTTTTAATCTTTTTTTTTATCATTAAGTGTCCTGATTCACAGATTGGATACAAATGCCATGTTGACAGGTTTCCCCAATTTTAATGACTGCCTAAAAGTGCATTTTATACATTTGTGCTGTTGCAACTATTGATTTTATTTTAAATATGTAATTTAAGCTACTTATGTTGGCTGCTAACTATTTGAATCACATTTCAAACCATTTGTGGAAATATGGTAATTTACATGCCTCCTTTACTTTAACTTCTCAATAGATAAAATCAAGTTCTGCTCCCATTTTTTTTTTCCTTGTTCAATGTCCTGATTTACAAATGGTTTGTGAATGTGGTTTAATGTGGACTTCAATTTCCTTATTTTTTTTAGTGTGATCATTTTATGTGCATCAAAACAGCTTCATTAGCGAGTCAATCGTCCGGTACGGGTGATGTTAATCTGGTAATATGGATTTTTTTTTTTATTGGCAATATTGTCAATAGTTGTATTATTGTCGTCTATGTAAATTTGCCAGTAACTAAGTCTCAAAGCGCAAATTCATGACTAGTTTGCACCTCGTTGCATTCAGATTCAGGGAGGTTTGCAGCTTTAGCATTCGTTTGTTCTCAATAAAATGGAGGAAAATCTTGAATGTTGTCCAGCTTTTATTTTTAAGTGCAAAACAGATTAAAGTTCATATTACTTGGTCAGTTATTTATCAAATGATTTCTTTCAAATTCAAACTTTAGTATCAAAATATACTCAGTGCTTATTAGATTTTCTCAGGTTAACTAATTAAATTCATAAAATCACAGTAATTTGTGTTATTCATACATTTAAGTGCTTTGTGTTCATTTGACAAGGTAAAGAATTATTATTATTTTTTTTACAGTTCTAAGTGCTGTCTTTTCTCTCGGCCTTGTCGTATTAGATCTGGAAGCGTCTTGGTCATGAACGCGGAGTGTTTTCCCTTCAGGTTCTTGCCGGGTTTCTGTTCCAGTCCAATGCCGAGATACTCGTCCTCATCCTCATATTCAGGCCAGTGTGTCAGACCCGGACCATTCGGAGACCTGCCGATCAAACAATAGACATATTAGAGTGCAGAAACAATATACTTTGTTCTTCTACACACGGAGAGAGAGAGAGAAAATCAGGACGGGTGTTTTACCCAGTGTGAGCAAAGTTCCCCCAGTAGGCCATGACAGTCCTGCATAGCTCTTCCTCCTCCTCTGTGAAAGGAGCTGAAGGGATTGAACCGTTAGATGAGATGTCACAGGAAAGAGTTCATTTGTTTTTATGATTACGAGTCTTACCGGTTGCTTTGAGATGAGCTTTAGCGAAGCAGGTTCCCTGAATAAAGAAAAGTTCGTCCGCGTGGTCGACTCCAACAAAGCTGGGTCTTTTCTTCTGGGTCATACTGGGACGATGCTGGAACTCGTACAGGTAAACCGGCGCTCCTGACGCTAAAATCACACATTTGGTTTTACACACATTTTTATTTATTAATATACTTTTAATATTAATTTAACAAAATTATGTTAATGAAATATAACTAAATGTTAATTTATTTTAATTTAAAATAAAGGAGGGCAGAGCCAGGCTAAGTCATTTATGTTTTGTTTGTCTATTATATGTCTGCTGGTTTCTTTTTATTGTAATGTACAGCACTTTGGAACTACAGTGGTAGTCTGTAAGGTGCTATATAAATGAATAAACTAAACTAAGTAACAAGTGCCTGTCCGTGTGAAATATCACTAAGGCACATGCGCCCCTGGAGTGGAGCTGAGGTTAAGGTCATTAACCCTCACGAATGTATGCGGCGAGGCTAACAATCCGCTGCATCAAACATCTTGGAGGGAACTCCCTATCAATAATGCATTAGAAGCAGCCATACTCCTAGACAGTGAGCCCGTACAGCCAAAGGTGAAGGCTGGCCGACCGACTCCTAAGAAAGTGAGATGAAAACTGTGGCCATGAAAACTGAAAATTATCAAAAATGCTGGCGTTGGCTGGCAAAAAAACAAAAAAAACAATGCTGGTTGCAATACACAGTTGCAATAGTTAAATATGAGTGAATCAGTAAATTATTGCTTCTCACCGCTGTGGTATTTTGCCAGTTGGAGGGTGGGGATGTTAAAAATCACATCCCCCATCATCTCTCTATAAATGTCTCTGATTTGAATGGGGTCGCTTGTGTCGCCCAGGTACTCATTTGCCACCAGGTCAATGATCCATCGATCCCTGGGCTGAAGGGAATTGAGTTCAAAGCACAGAATTCAAAGAAAAAAAAGTGAAGAAAGATTTGAACTATTAACTGAAAGCATAATATTACATAATGTAAATGTGCATCTTACGTCAGGATAAGTCAGGGTCAAGGTTTTTGTGGCTTGCTCTTTATCCATCCCATCAATCCATCCAGGACCGAAAAAATACTAAGGCGAAATAACATTAAAATGTATGCATCAAAAAATAAAACCTAAAATATGCATTTTACCGTAATATCAACATTTATTAATTTATTCCAATTGATGAACCTGCACTATCCCGGTCTAAAAAATACTTAATAATTTCAGCCTTTGAATAACACTTTTTGTTTTGTTTTTGATGTAAAAAAAAAAGTGTCAAATTAAAGTAAAGTGAATCACACCAGGTGAAAGATACCCCTGCATACAGAAAAAAGAAAAGAAAAAAAACTACTACCCTGTGGATACTAATGCATGTTCTGTTGCTTTCTTTATTGAAATAATAGATGTTTGGAGTGTGACATTGAATATAATAATAAATGTAATATTGACTCACTGTGGGCAGTAAATAGCCAAACTCATCATCAGTAATACCAGTGATGAGAGGAACTTTACTGAACTCTTGTTTCCGAACGATCTCCTCTATAGACTTGGGAAGGAAATGAGAATCCACAGCAACACTGAAGTGCATCATCTCGAACTATGAACACAGTTTCAGTTTTTAGTTTGAGTATATATTTCAGTTTATCATAATTGCTTGTCAGTACATTTGGCAGTACACTTCAATATGTTTTTCAAAGTCAATAGAATTATGAAATTAGATATAAAGATGTATTTAAACTAAAGCACTCTTTAGTTCAACAAACTGCATTAAATATACATTTAAACTAATACTTTTGAGTTATTTAATGGTAAATAACATGCATTTATTGTCTGAAAACATAAATGAATTGTCAAATGACAAACTTTTTCACAAGGGATCTTTCTGTTTTACACCATATGATTTCAAAAACATTTTTCTTAAAGGGATAGTTCACCCAAAAATGAAAATTAGTCCATGATTTACTCACCCTCAAGTAATCCTAGGTGTATATGACATTCTTCTTTCAGAGAAATACAAATGGATTTATATAAAAAAATGTCCTGGTTCTTCCAAGCGTTACAATGGCAGTGAATAGCCGTAAAGTCCATAAAAGTGCATCCATCCATCCATCATTAAAGTGCTCCACACGGCTCTGGCGGGTTAATAAAGGCCTTCTGAAGTGAAGCAATGCGTTCATGTAAGAAAAATATCCATATTTAAAACTTTATCGGCTAAAATAACTAGCTTCCGGCAATCAGAGTAGCTTGCGGAAAGAGGGATTTAGAGAGACTGGTTCATCTGACGAGTAATTTGAGAATCGTTGAAAAATGTGGTAATGTGGTAATGTGGTAAAATGAAACTGTTTTTTGACCTTTGATGCATGTAAACCTGTTGTAGGAGACTCCAAACAACATTAGGAAACTTTAAAATCGCAAAATAGGGCCACTTTAATATAACTCCGATTGTATTTGTCTGAAAAAAGAAAGTCATATACACCTAGGATGGCTTGATGGTGAGTAAATCATGGGGTAATTAAATTTTTTAGGTGAACTATCCTTTTAATGGATTATTTTAATGAAAAATCTCACACCTTTTTGGAACATTCCAGAACTTCCTCCTCAGACCAGCCCATGATGCAGTCAACGATCTTTGATGAACTGCCACTGTCACAGTCGCATGATTTGGCTGCATTCTGCAATGATCATCAACATGAGGACTTTAGAAGACTTTTAAATAACAAAATGATGAATATATGAGAAGGTTATGAAAGAAAATGATACCTGGGCTATCAGCAAAGGATTAGCCATCACTAAACCATGCCAAAAGGCAGTCCCGCTTTCTGCAATGGCTCGATGAAACAGACCAGAAGCCAATGGTGAAAGAATCTTAAAGACATAATGACACAGAAAGTGACTCCATTCAATACAAATAATTTTGCAAGATTACAGCTGAATTATTGTTTTCCTTTCAGTCGAGAACGTCAGACGTAGTCGACATTGACTGAATGGGGATCACGCTAGGGAGCCAATCGTCTTCGATTACTATTGAACGAGCCAATGGAATTGGTGTGTGTGACTCGCATCACACACTCTGCCCCCGCAGCGCGGGTATAAATACGGAAGTGGATGCACGCACTAGTTGCCTTTCGCTTCGGAGCCGATCGTTTGATTTCTCTGAAGATTGCTGTTGTTTACAACGAGCGAGTGTGTTGGTGTTCTTCTGGAAGACTCTCCCAGTGCTGGTGGTTTCTACAGCGCGAGTGCAGCGGTGATCGCGAGCGTTTGAGCTCTCAACTGCTGTATTTACAGCAACAAATTTCTGTTTGTTTGTGTTTATTGACGGCTGGTTACAGGGCTTAAAAGGGAGTGCTTCACTGTTTCAGTTCTCTGTTCAGTGTTGCCGCGGCCATTCCCCTGCGTGCTCCGGCACTGGTGATGGGTCCTATTTCCTGAAAGAGCAACACGGGTGCGTTTGCGTCTTTTTCAAGATGTCTTTCCACCCGTGCGGGGTTAGGGTTCCCCCCTAAGGCCTGTGAGTTCTCGTCCAACGGGCAGGACTTACAAAGCCTCTGGGCAAGCCGGCTCCTCTTTTGCGTGCCATGTTGTTGCTACAGGTCTATCAGGCCAGGGCACTCATGGACATGCATGAGGGTAGACCAGACTGTGCACTCATAGGTTAGCACCGCATTGCATCCGACCTCGCCCTCCGGGGCATGAGTTTAGTGGCTTGCGCGATCGGTCTGGCAAGGTCCACTTAAGTGGTTTAGGAGCACCATTGTTGGCTCAGCCTGGTGGATATGGCGGATGCGGACAAGGTTCGGTTCCTGGTCTCCCTGATTTTCCAGGTTGGCCTAGTCGGTGACGTGACAGAGAACTGCACCCAACAGTTCTCTGCTGCCCAAGCGCAGACGGAGGCCATCCGGCATATCCTGCACCGGCGGTCACTCCCTCCCCTGAATGAGGGCCGGGTGGATTCTTTGTTGGTGTGTGTGTCTGTTCCACCACCTGTTCCCAAAAAAAGAGCGGAGTAGGCGGTACCCACACTTCAAAGAAAGAGCAACTTCGTCTGTTCCTGGGTCCCAAGAGGGCAGGTCTGGCGGTGTGTGACCCTGTAAAGCCTTGCACCCCTCAGCCCCCTCTTGTTCGCCAGCTGGGTGCGGTTCGAGGACCCAGTCATCTGCCTTATCTCGCAGCCCTGGCCATCTCGTGGAGACAGGTAAGTGTCGTGCACCACACTCAGACCCTGCTTCGGGCCGCCTTCGGGCCTTCCGAGCCGGGTCCCTGTCCTCCACCTTGCTGCCCCACCTCAGGTACGTCAGTGGTCCCTGGCCCGGTTTGTGGGAGATAAAAACGCTTCCCAAACCGGTCCAGATGGCTATTCCATCAGACTCGGCTTGCGATTCCCTTTCGCTGTAGGCTTCCGCCCAAGCTCAGTGATATTCATTACACCTTGGTGTTGAGCAGGTGCTCCTGTCTTGTGTGTGCCCATCGCGTCTGCTGGCGAAGGACACGATGTAGCCTCTTCCTCCAGCCGATATGAAGGCCGACTTCTATAAGCCCATACTTCATTGTACCCTAGAGAGGTGGGTCATGACCATCTTGGTCCTGTGTTAATTGAAACGGGCCCTTTTTTGGAAGCCTCAGTTCAATTTGTTACACAGAGATGCATTTCCAAATGCTCCGTCCCCAAGATTGGTCTGCAGCTTTTGACCTGAGAGACATGTACTTCAGATCTCTATCCTTCCGCACCACCGGCCATCCTGTGTTTGTGCGTCCGAGTATCAGTACAAAGTCCTACCCAGGTCAACTGGGAAAGAGTAAACTCGTCCATAGACTGAGGATCTCTTTTCTAGTTTGGAAATGGATTCGGCCACCGCATCTCTAAAACGAGCGTGTGGATGGTTAGTGCTCTTCAGAGGCTCCTGGGCCATATGGTAGACGCAGCCACTCGGCTTCCTTCATATGAATACCGCTTCAGCACTGACTTCACGGCCAAGTCCCGAGGTGACCGTGGCAGAGCGGCACGCTCCGTGTGAAAGCATCCTGGCCTGCTGCCAAACCCTCAGTCCGTAGCAGATCTGTTGTTTCTCTGGACCAAACTTCCTTAGAATGAGTGTCCATCAATACCGGCTGAGGGGCCAAGTACAAAGGGCATGCAGTAACAGAGGTCTGGGCGGCCCTCCGACTGCATTGGCATCCATTGTCTACATTGCGACCATTGTGCTACAATTCCCTCGCATGTTACAAGCCCGTCACTTCCTCCTTGGAGTCAGAAGCTTCTGAGGTGCTTCATTCCACTATTTCTTCCAGCTTCCGGCTGCTGGAACGTCCGAAGCCAGGCCTATCACTCGAATGCACTGGTGGAACCTGTGTTAGGCTGGGTCCATATGTTGTGATCCCTACAGTGATCCCATATGTGTAATCTTCCATGGTACAGCTCCCTGCAGTGAGCCCGTGTCTTCCCTTGGCAGAGCCTGCTCTGTCGTCACTGTTGGTTGAGCCTCCCCCCTGTTTAGGCTGGAGCCACCACAGTGACCTTCCATATGTTGTACTGCCTGGTCATCCACCCAGTTCATATGTGTATTTCCACATGTTACCTCCTTTGGCAGGATGTGGCTTCCGCAGCGTCCCTTCCTTCCATGTACAGGGACCGCTTTCCCAGTGATCCTGCAGGAACAGCAGTGACTTCCCTGGCCTAAGCCCTGTCCCGTTCCCTTAAATAGGGTGGATCAGGTGGCTCTGTCTAGGCACTGGAAGGTGGCAGCACTAGTGGCGTTTTCAAATAGACTACGTCTGGCGTTCTCGACTGAAAGGGAACGTCCTGGTTGCGTATGCAACCCACTGTTCCCTGAAGGAGGGAATGGAGGACGTAGTCCCCTCGCCACTACTGCTGGACCACTGCTGACTCCGGGGGTCGATCGGCTCCTCAGCGAAAAAGCAACTAGTGTGTGCATCCACTTCCGTATTTATACCCGCACTGCGGGGGCGGAGTGTGTGATGCGAGTCACGGAACCGTTCCTCCTTCAGGGAACGGTGGGTTGCATACGCAACCAGGACGTTCCACAGTTACTAAATAAAGATGCACACCAGTGTGGATACACTGACTCCTCCAGCAGACTCTCCAAAGATGGTCACTGATCCAGGATCTCCACCAAAACTGTGGATGTTCTCCTGAACCCACTGAAGTGCAGCCACCTGGTCCAGAAGGCCATAGTTTCCTGGCGCATGTTCATCTCCTGTGCTGTAAAAAGAAAAGGAAACTTTTATCTGAATCTCTAATTAAATAAAAAATAAATGTATTCACATAATAGGGCTTAAATCATGTATTAGTGTTTTTTTAATGAAACATTGAAGCCAAAGTTAAATAATGATGAAATTTCATCAATAATTTTGGCATTTTATATGATCCAGGGAATCTGCAGCTGTTAAATAATTTATGGCACCAACCTTAAGAATCCCAGCAGTCCCAATCTGTACTGAATCAGCACCACGACCACATCCTGATACGCTGACAGAACGGAGCCATCGTACACTGAAGCTGAACCAAGAGAAAGTCCTCCACCGTGAATCCAAACCATAACCTAGAAAACACGTGGAAACATTCTCGACCAAATTTATATGAGGACGTTCAATCCCAAAAAGCTGTTGTTGAACTTACTGGCAACTTGGCTTCTTCTTTACCAGGTTTGACTGGAGTGTAGATGTTGAGATACAAGCAGTCCTCTGAGACCTCAGGAATCTCCACATCCATAGAGAGAAACTCCAGCTCAACGACACTCACTTGCCTGTCCTGAATGCACCTAAAGAAACCACGGTACATTAGATACTGGAAATGTCTAAACACATTTGAATTGAAATACGGTAATGTGGCGTCTCACATTGGTGGCTGTTTGGTTGCATCTCTCACTCCTTGCCATTTCTCTGCAGGCTGGGGCCGATCCAGTCTCAGGGACCCCACTGGGGGCCTGGCAAACGGTACACCGAGATAGCTATTGATGACAGTTTCCTTGCCCTTCACAGTCAGGAAGACACCTCTTAAAGATCCTAATTTTGTTTGCACTACAGGTCCTGTCAAGAAAACCAATAATAATATAATATAAAGATTTAATATAGTTTGCATAAGAAAAAAAAAAAATCCAATTTGACCCTACACTTAGGAAGTAAATGATGGTTTTATGACAATTTAAATAAATAAAAATATCTGAAATTGATAACTTGCCTTCATTCCACTCTTTAATAATCTGTGGGAGTTTTTGTGTCATGAAAGTAAAGTGTTGTCCCTTAATGTTTTTGCCAGGTTTCTGTTCCAGTCCAATGCCGAGATACTCAGCCTCAGCTCCATATTCAGGCCACTTTGTGAGGCCCAGGCCATTCGGAGACCTGAAAAAGTTTTTTTTTAAATATAATTTAAAATACTACTAAATTTCATAAGATTTTTAACAAAAGTTTGAATTTAATCACCCTAAAAATGTAATGTATTGTAACCATCAAGTAAAAAGTCATATATTTTTCTTACAATTTAAATACATCATATATTTTTACTACATTTTAAATACATGCAAGTGCACTGATCTTGTACAAAATATTTTATATATTATCTAACAATAACAAAGGTTAATAAATGTAGTAAAAATGTATTGCTCATTGTGGCGAGTGGGGCGGGGTTCAGCGAGGTCTGCACTCTAAACCTCATCACACTGGTGCTGAATAAGGTCCCCATAAGGTTCGCTGTTTGTGGAGGTCATTCAATCGCTCGCTGGTCTGCACCAAGAACACCATGAGGCACTGCTGGGCATGAGGACCACGAGCTGTTCCAGAGCTGGATCAATCGGGAGGTTCAGGCTGTGGGAACTCTATCTTACCCCAGCCTCACTCACGTGCCCTTAAACAATATGGGTCCTCAAGACGATCCTGAGCCTTTAAAGACCTGTTTGAGAGGTCCGCAGAGGCATGTGGGTGTCCCCAAACGGACTGGCCGGTGCGCCTCATCCCACTGCTGTCCGGAGAGGCGCAGATGGCTGCCCAAAATCTGCCAGTTCAGAACCTCCTGGTCTACCAAGACCTGAAACGCACCATCCAAGATCGGGTCACCGGAGTCCTGAACAACACCGCCAGCGCTTTATATCGTTGGACCTCTGAGAAAGTGGCAGACTCTTCGTGATGGCGCAACAGCTCCGGGACGCCTGGCCTCGCCTGATGGCCGAAGGAAGCGAAGTCGAGGAAATGTCTGGCCGGGCATTCATGAGAACGCGTGGAGGTGGTGCGGGTCTTGTCGTGAATGTCAGTTGGTGAACCCACCGGCCGTTCCAAAAGCACCATTGCACCCTCTTCCTCTAATGCAGGTTCACAGCGACCCCATTGATTTTAACAGAGAAAATTGAAGCCCGTTAAAAGCTGATAGCCAGGCATACTGCGCAGGCTCAAACTGAGCTTGACGACATAATGTCACATGAGCAACCTGTATGTCTTCTAGTAGCTGTGCTGAGTGAAATCTGAATAATTCCCTTCCGAATCTCGCAGAGACGGAGAGCGTGAGCATTAGCTGTCCATGAACTAGCAGCAGGAGACACTTTATGACTCTCAATGGGCTTCTCCCTTGACTTTATGCTAGTGTTGGGTCCGAGTCCACCTTTGTCGAGTCCGAGTCAAGTCCAAGTCCTTAACAATCGAGTCCAAGTCCGAGTCCAAAGAGGGCCGAGTCGGACTTGAGTCCGAGTCCTTAACATCCGAGTCGAGTCCGGCCGAGTCCACAAAGATTTAAATGATTTGAAATTGACCTGGTTTGAATGATTTGAAAAGATGGATCTCGCAATCATAGCCACTGCTAGTAAGGAGTCAAATATGAAGAAGTTGCTGGAAAAGCAAAGAATGTGCAGGAGCTGGAGGATTTTTCCTCATGAACAACCATTACACAAAAAAAAAAAGAACAAAAAAAAGATTGTGGATCATTTAGGTAATGACACAATATAAAAATCAAGTAATTTGTCTTGTATTTTGTGTTTGTATTTTGTCTTGTGGACTAGGCTATTAAACATTTGTTATGTGAAAAAGCTTTTTCAGTACAGTACTAAATAGAAAATGTTTTTATGATCCTTTCTTATAAATAAATAAAAATTACATTTTGGAGATTCTGAAAGGTGTATGTAAACTGTGTAAATGTAACAAAAATCATAAAACTATTTAGGGGTCGACCGATTATCGGCATGGCCGATTATCGGCGCCGATATTAAGCTTTTTTATGGTTATCGGTATCGGCCATTTTCAAAACCGATTTGCCGATAAAATTATTTAATTTTGAAATGCGCGATCTGGCTTTAATCCAGCCACCTCTATCAGAGCGCGCCGCTCTGTGATCTAGACTAATACCCGCCCATCGCCCATCTGATTTGTTGGGAGTCACGGGTTCGTCCAATCAACAGCTGACGGCACTGAAAATGTTGCGCGCGCGCTCGCCTCTCACACTGAAAGCACTTGCTGACAGAAGCTGCTTCTGTGATCATCAGTTGTGTGAGCATCAGTTGTCTCTCAAAGGTAAGGCAGCAGTAGACATTCCTGATGTTGCATTAAATCACTACACTGAAGTTGCAAAACATCTCAATATAATCTATTTATGATGACAAACACGCCCGTTCTCACTAGTTATACTGTGAATTCCCGGTCAATGTCCGTCATTGCAGTGATAGGCTTTAACGGAACCTCACGTCGGTGTAACTAAGTGTAGCCTTACTAAAACCTATTTTAGCTTCTCCCCATTCGGCCAACTTAACGTTATTCTGTGAATAGATTTATCAACACGAATCACGTCTGCTGTGGTTGTTGTGTTCACATAGCTTCCCTGAACAGCGTCCGTGGCTCTTAGTCAAAAATTGTGCATATTTGGAGAAATTTTGCTTTATTCTCACATGATTGCAAAATATTTCGTCATACAGATATTACAGAATACCATTTCTATTGATTTCTCACTGAATCATGCGATCTGAAGAGCGTTTAGCACGAGCTCTGTCTCCCCTGTTCCTGATTCGCGTCATGATCTGCCCGCGCTCTCTCATTCGATGAATAGCTGTACAATCCACTTCCTAGTTTTTATCTCCGTGATACAGTCAAACGTTTCAACATATCAAAAATAAAGAGAATAACCATACAATCACAGTGTGATTTTCATGTGATTTGCGATATTCATATGGAATGAATAAAGAATATTCACATTAAGCAGGTGTAGCGATTGAAAACATCATTAGTCACTGTATGACTACAATCATTATTTGTGTTATATATGAAGATTTCAGATGCAAACGCCTCTAAGCGCCATCTGAAACTTTCTTCTAGAATGATCATTTTTATCAAGCTTGTATATTTAAGTTCAGCAATTTCACTTAAATGGCAATGAAAATAACCTATTAATTGTCATTTAAGTGAAATTACTGAACTTAAATATACAAGCTTGATAAAAAATATCATTCTAGAAGGAAATTTCAGATGGCATTTAGAGGCTTTTGCATCTGAAATCTTCATATATATGTATATGTATGTATGTATATGTATATAACCTGCCTCTATATATATATATATATATATATATATATATATATATATATATAGAGTGCTTTTTTTGTAAATCAATTGATGTGCATTAGACAAATTGAATAGTCATCTCTTTTATTTTAGGCTATGTTTTAGTCATCAGAAAATAATGAGAGGTTAAGCTATTACACACAGCCTACATTTCTAACTTGTAAATTATTGAAGCCAATACTTCCCTTTCCCCAAGCTGCACTTTTTATGTTGTTGTTATTATTATTAATATTAATGTTCTCATTATTAACAGTTCTCAGAATTAAATATATGGTTAAAAGAATTTAAAGAGTCTTTGTCAGAGGCCTTTTTATTCTTAATTTTGACATAAATTTTTATTTTTACACTAGACACATATCGGTTCAAAATATCGGTTATCGGTCTACTTGACCTGTAATAATCGGTATCGGTATCGGTCCTGAAAAACGCATATCGGTCGACCCCTAAAACTATTAGACGCCAAAATGTTGCTATGGTTACTATGTCAATCATCACAATTTCATGACTCACATGACTAAAATTGTACGGATTCACTCCCACATTTAAATGCATTTATCACTCTTTATAATTTACTGTGTGAACGTAACCACTGGTCCTCTAGAAGCACGAAAAACAAAACTATTATTTAGATTGTCAATAGCGCTCCCTTTAAGCCATCACTTACTTACCGCGTTCTGCACTCTCCCTAAAACTCTCGTCATAAACACTGAAGTTGTCCGCACTGCACAGTGAATCTCTCATTTATATCGCGTCTAGACTTTGTTGATTATGAGGGGATTTGCAAAAGGATAAAGCTCGTGCTGATTCTGAACGTACATTTTGAGCGAATTCTCCGCATGTTGACTAAAACGCCTCTGATTTGCCACTGTGTTCATGCACTTAATATACATGTCTGTGATTGGCTACAATGCTCAACGCGGAAACAACACAAGTAGTTTCGTTTCGTTTTTGAATAATATTGTGTCCTCCAGTGCCCGGACTCGACTGGACTCGGACATTTTTCCGAGTCTAAAATGTCCGAGTCCGTGCCAAGTCCGAGTACAAATTCATCCAATTGCGTGACAAGTCCGAGTTCGTTCAAAATTGGACTTGAGTCCGAGTCCGAGTTCGAGTACCCCAACTCTACTTTATGCCTCCACGTCCCCCCGATTGCCCGCAAGCTTCTCCGCCTGTCTGTACGGTAATTTCTCGACTGTGCGACAGAGAGTCGATTGGTGATGCAATCGTTAGCCTATTTTTACAAAAACTGCTTCTACGGGGCCATAACGTAAGATACAAGGTAATGGAGCCTTTTAAACATTGTCGTGTTTCTTTATAAACAAATAATGGACCAATGGAGTCTTTAAACGCCTCAGATGTAAAGTTAATCACTGTCAAAGTGACACCAAAATAAATGGGAGTCTTCAGTTTCTGGCGGATGGATTACCCCCTTGACTATACCCTGAGGCAGTGGCGCTCGGCAGCATTTCTGCGAAAAGCGTAGCGGACGCACGGTTTAATTTAATCTACCGGGTGGGAATCCTGAAAGAGATTCTCACCGACCAAGGCATGGCGTTTGTCACAGACCCTCTGCAAACTTTACAAGTTATTGGGCATTAAATTGATTCGCACCAGCGTCTCTCACCCACAAACAGACGGCCTGGTGGAGTGATTTAATCGCACATTAAAAACCATGATTCAAAAATGTGTTCATGACTCCAAAAATGGGGATAAATGGCTAGAACCCCTCTTGTTCGCTGTGCGCGAGGTCCCCCAAGCCTCCGCAGGCTTTTCCCCCTTTGAGCTTCTCTACGGACGTCATCCCCACGGGGTGTTAGACGTGCTGAGAGAGACTTGGGAGGACAGACTTTCGGGTAGTAGAAATTAATTTCAGTATGTCCTGGACCTGAGAACAAAACTCCACACTTTGAGGTGGCTCTCTATGGAGAATTTGTTACAGGCCCAGGACAAACAAAGCCGGCTATACAACAAGGGAACTAGACTACGCAAATTTGCATCAGGAGATAAAGTACTTGTATTGCTCCCTACTTCCAATTCCAAATTACTCACTAAATGTAAATCACGTCACACGTCGTGTTGGAGATCTCAATTATGAGGTAGTGCGATCGAACAGGACTTATCAAATGTTACCAACTCAAACTCAAAAAATGGAGCGAGGCGGAGCCAGTGATGCTGGCGATGACAGTGAGTGGAGCGGAAGACCTCGGTTCAGAAGTGAGCACTAAAAACAAATCTCTCGGTCTGGGCCGGGAAGAGATCACCTCTCGCCCTTGCAGCTCACTGATGTAGCCAGGTTGTAAACAGAATTTGCAGATTTGTTCTCACCCCTGACTGGTCAAAAAAACCTCAGCGGGGTCTGAACTGGGTCTTCAGCACCCTATTGAGACCGAGCCGGGCGTGGTGGTGCACAGCCTGGCCTGAACACCAAAAAAAAGTGGTTCAGACCGAATTAAAGGTGATGCTGGATATGGGAGTAATGGAGGAATCCAACAGTGATTGGGCGAGCCCGATAACTTTAGTGCCCGGTCCGATTCTGTGTGGATTATGGAAAGGTGAATGCTGTGTTGAAAATCGATGCACATCCAATGCTGCGGGTTGACGAAGTGCTTGATCAGCTGGGTACTACTTGATTTTACTCGAAACTGGATTTAAGGAAAGGATATTGGCAGATCCCCTTATCACCTATATCCAAAGAAAAAACAGCTTTCACAACGCCGTTTGGATTACACCAATTTGTTACACTTTCTTTCGGGGTGTTCGGGGCTCCTGCCACCTTTCAGCGTCTCATGGACCGGATACTCTGACCACATGCTGCATATGCCGCTGCATACCTGGATGACATTATCATCTATAGTAATGACTGGCAATGTCATATGCAGCATCTAGGTGGTTGGACTGATGACCAACCCGAAAAAAGTGTGCGATTGGGCGTGTGGAGGTCAGGTACAGGGGCTTCCACTTGGGTCATGGACAGGTGCGTCCTCAAATTAATAAGACGGCAGCAGTTGCAACCTGTCCAAGACCCAAGACCAAAAAGGAGGTGAGGCAGTTGCTGCTGACGGACCTCATTAAAAAGGAAGCGCCAGATCCGGTCCAGTGGACGGAGCAGTACCACAGTACCAGCAGGCTTTCACCCAGATAAAAGCTGCTCTGTATGGCAGGCCGCTCTTGCACTCCCCTGACTTTTCTCTCTCTTCTATGTTGCAGACTGACGCATCAGACAGGGGGCTTGGAGCAGTCCTGGCCCAGAAGATAGAGGTGAAGGAACTACATCAGTCGTAAGCTCTCTACGAGAGAGGTGATGTACAACATAGAAAAAGAGTGTTTAGCAATTAGATAGGCCATCCTCACCATACCAACGCACGGATCACCCGGTGGTACCCCTGTATGAGTCGGGCGGTGGGGGTATGTGGCGAGGGGGAGTGGTTCAGCGAGGTCTGCAACGCAAGAGAGAGCCAGAGGACGAGCGGTGTGTAAAGTAGGTCAAGTGCAAATTACAAAACACCCGTGTCTTGTTTCAGTAATTGGCATGGAGAAACTGGATAAAAGCCACCAGGAAGCTGCAGAGAGAGACTGACTGGGCACTCATTCAGGCTGGGAGACTGGGTGCTGGAGGATTATTGCTGAATTTATGCATTATTTTAACTTAATTATTGAGAGCGCAGTGAGTGCGACTTCTTTTATTTGTTACCTGTAGAAAGTAGAATAAAATACGAGTCCCAGTCACGCCGACCCTGTCTTCTTCCTTCAAGACTTTGAACCTCATCACATTCATTAGTTAAATGCATTAACTCGTGTTAACAAATTAAAACGGCTAAAGACATCTTTTTTTATCAGCATTTGACCCATTAATATTAGCACTTACTATTCTATTCTATTCATCTTATTTATAAATAAAAATAAAAAATCTACGTGCATTTGCCTAACTGGGACTAGTCACAGCACTTACAGCCTACTGTTGCCCTATTGTTGATTTGATTGCTTCTATTGTTCTCATTTGTAAGTTGCTTTGGACAAAAGGGTTTGCGAAATGATTAAATGTAAATGTGATTTAACATGGCATTTGAAAAAATAATAATAATAATAATAAAAAGGAACAGTGTACACTAAGGTTTCATTTGTTAACATTAGTAAATGCATTGGTTAACATGAACTAACAATAGGAAATACGTATAAGGCATTTCTTATTTAATATTTCTACATTTACTAATGCATTTTTAAAAGTCAAAATTGTCTCTTAACATTAGTTAAGGAACTGTGAACTAACATAAACAAACAATGATCGTTTGTATTTTTAGTATCTAACTAACAAAGGTTAATAAATGTAGTAAAAATATATTATGAGCATAAATAAAGTTAACTAATGCAATTAACAAATGAAACATACTGTAAACTGTTTGTTTTTTTTAAACAAATGTATTAAATAATCACATATATAGTATTAATTCATAAACATGTTTTTTTCGGAAGCTGCATCACATGACTTTTTACAACCTTAACTGACTTGAGGGGATGGCATTTCACTTCCTGTTTTAAGAATGTTTCTGCATATTGGTTGCAACACATGATTTGATTTGGCAGACATTAGATTTGTTTCAAATATTTATAACAATTGAACAAACTGATTCAAAGATTATACCAAAATACTTGGTAAGGTTTTCAAGAATTTTATCCTTTAAAGGAAGCTTTTTATTCATGATATCCGTCTACCACCCTGAATGTTTTGTCTTTATCACTCCAAAATAATTTCAACTGGACTTGTCTGCAGAATCTGATTTCCCCAATGCAACAACTTTGTTGATCCTGGAGCAACATTTCAATTAACCAATCAGATTTGAGGGCCAAGATTACAGTTGGTGTCAATTTTAGGCTTACAACCAGGGTTAGGCGCTTCTACATCAGTGTTATTCACCTTTCATTTCCCTCTTATTTTAGAGATAAGTTATGGGTAAGGTTAGCTTTAGGGGGTAGTGTTAGGACAACATTTTCAGACAGGAATGTTGTTCCGGTATCAACAAAATATGTTGACCCAAGAACGCGTCTACTTGACAAAATTTCACTTACCCAGTGCGAGCAAAGTTCCCCCAGTAAGACATGACAGTTCTACAAAGTTCATTTTCATCTTCTGAGAGTTCGTCTGAATTAAAATCGGAAAGAAAGACGTCAAATAGGAAAAACTAAGAGAGACACTGTATTGATTGTCACTACCTGTAAAATCCTTACTTTAGTCTCATTGATATCATTAACCACAAAATAAGTCAAAGTTTGAGATCTGAAGGTGTGTTTAACATTTTTCATCAAAGTTTCACAATCGAAATCCAGTCATTTCAACAGTAATTGGAAATTTCAAGTGAGGCCGAAAGATTTCCCCAAGCAGATTTCCCAATGTGTTAAAGCAAATTCACTGTGTTGACCAACTGAAAGCTGCTTGGTCTGAAAGTTACTTCTCTGTGAGCTGTGCTTCATACATCGCTACACTGCTGACATTATACAATGGACCATTTTTCTGTGGAATTTTTGTGAAAGTTCGCTAATGCGACCGCACTTCTAAAACACTAAATCCATTTGTTACATTTCCTAATATTATTCAGGTTGTACCTTCCAGCTTTAGAAGTCCATCTGCAAAGCAATAACCAAAAACAAATGCAATTTCATCTGCATGGTCACTTCCAACAAAACTGGGTCTTTTCTTTTGAAGTGTACTGGGAGGATGCTGGAATTCATACACGTATACTGGTGCACCAGCATCTAGACAGAGATGAAATTGATAATTATATTAATATTTGTGTGTATCATTCAAACAGAATTTAACACAGTCATACTTCTACAGCACACTGAACAAACTCTCACCTCTGTGGAAATTTGCTACTTTGCGAGCTGGGATGTTGAACATAAAGTCTCCGAACATCTCTCGAAAACCATCTCGGATTTTGATCCTGTCAGTGGATGTGCCCAGATATTCATTTAAAACAAGCTCAAGAATTGACTGATCTTGAAGCTAAAGGGGATACAAAATAGACCATAAATATTATACAAAGGTATGTCTAACAGGTAAATATACAGAAATTGAACAATCAAACACTGAGCAGTCTTCACTGCATACATTATAAATTCAATATAGATTAATCCTTATTAAAACTACGAAAGTTATTCAGTCAAGAGCAGTGAGTTTCTCTTTGATTTACATCAATGACACCGACAGCAGCAGGTTTATTAGGCTGCTGTCACTTTAAGACCAGACGCATATGATGCGGATCTGACATGCATCCTATTTTCTCACAGCAAGGATATTCGACAGTGTTTTTTTTATTCAAGCTCAAAGAGATTTCAATGTGGCACTGGCGTGCTGTCTGTTTCGGCATTCTGTGTGCACGTTTCAGGTGTTTGTTCACAGAGAGCTGCTTTTATAATGATTTATATTATTGTTATTATTTATTTATTTATTCTTAATGACTTAATTTTATTATTGACCTAACTTATTAACTGCAAATCTCAGGGGACACTTCAAGTAAATATATTTGGACAAAGAGGTTCAGTCAACAAAAAAGTTGGGGGAATGTTTTCATTAGTAGTTGATTAGATATGCAATGTTGAGAAAACACTTACAAGTGAAAATATAGCTGCACACAGCCATTAGCAGGGCCAAGCGCAAGAAGAGGATAATGCCAATATGGCTGGGAGTGTCAGACCAACTGCAGCAAGTAGCAATTAAAGACATTTAAAGATGAATTTAGGCAAAATGGCTGAAAAATCATATATACAGTAACTAAAAATATAATTTAATGGATTATCACTTTCAGTCTTGAAACCTTTTGAGTACCTTCAGACCATGGTGCCGATGACTCATACCGAGTTTTGTAACAATAGTCTAATGTGTTCATAAAGTACAATTTTTTATATCACAATACTGTATTGAAGTCAATGGCAATTTCATGTTTTGTTCTATTAAAGCGCCAACAAGATGTGTTCTCAGAGTGTGTGTGTCAAATTTGGTGAAAATATCTCATTTCGTTTTGGAGTTATAGACATTTATATGCATAAACACAAAAAAAAGACCAACACCTGAATTAGTGTGCATTTTCTTGCCACTTACTATCAATATTTTCACATTTGGGCTCTAACTTGAAGCCAGCGACCTATGTTTCCGTTTATCTTACGGTGGTTTTGTCTCGATCGGTGTAACGGTTTCGAAGATATACCGATAAATGTTTTTTAAGCGCTAAATCACAACACTACACAAACCTTAAGGCAAACCCTAGCATGGGTGGTATCATTGGACTCAAAAAGGATTCAGTAATCTAAGGAGATGACTCCCGTGAAAATAACTCAACCACACCCAGAGTTATAAGCATTTGAAATTTTGATTTTACCACTGGTTTGAACCACTGGCGCTGGTTTGAAACTTCTCAGACTCCTTCGGGGCATCGTACTGATGACCCATACCGAGTTTCGTAACAATATGTTCATGCATAAAAAAAACCCAGCATTTTGTTACAAAATTCAAAATGTCCGACGCCTAAAATGGTCAATATGGAAACATTGGATATCTCTTTTATGATTTTTGGACAAACCATTCAGAAGTTATAGGCAAAAATAGCCATTTTTCGTATCTGTGGACCAGTAGGTGGCGCTGTGCCGAAACACAGCATTTAGCCTCAGGTCATGCTTGTGAAGACATGTACCAAGTTTGGTCTGAATACGATAAAGCGTTGCAGAGATACAGCCTTACGTCTGTTTTCGCAAGTGCTACGTAAAATTAGTTAGCGCAGTATTCGAGAACGGTTTGACGAATCAACTTGAATTCCATAACTTTCTGTTGGCATGGTCTAAAGATGATCTGGTTCAATTTCCGCAAAAATTGGAGCAACCATCTAGGAGGGGTTCGAAAAAGGGGTTGAAGATATAAGTAATATACGCTTACATCTTGATTCAACATCTTCAAAAACGGCACAATCTGCTCCAAGTCCATCCCATCTGTCCATCCTGGAGGTGAAAAGAACTACGGAAAAACAGTTGCAAACTATTAACGTAATGTAAAATTCTTTAAAAAAAAAAAAAAATAATAATAATCTCATGTTTGTATTTTTTACACATTTAAAAGTGAAAAGGTCTGTCTTTACATTAGGCAGTATATATCCACACTCATCATTAGTGATTCCAGTGATCAGAGGCACTTTATTAAACTGGTGGGATTGAAGAAGATCTGCTGCAGGTTTTGGAAGGAACTGGCCATCCACTGTCACTCCGAAACGGAGCATTGGATGCTCCTGTTTCAAGAGGAAAACATATGCAAACAAATAATTTAGTACACATGAGGACTGTTTGCATATTATGGGTGAGTGTTCACATAGATTCTATGAGAAATTTCAGTTTTTGGACAGACAGACCGTAGCAATTGTCAAGATGTCTTCTTCTGTCAGCTGCATCACACAGTCAACAATCGTCTTTGTGCTGGAAATATCACAGCCAGATACACTTCCTACAGCCTAGAGAGAAGCAAGTGATATTTACATTAAATGTATTTAATTTTTACTACAGAAAGTTCTAAATGAATTTGAACAGGTGTAACTAACCTGAGCTAATACAAGAGGGTTGGGACTCATTATAGCATCCATTGCTGCTGTACCGCTCTCTGCGATTGCATGATGGAAGAGGTTTGCAGATAATGGTGATAGAACCTGTGAAAAAATGTAAATGGTTCAGTGACACCGTCACATTTTGCCTTATTTTTGGTTTTGGTTTTGTATTTGGACTTTTGTTTGCTTCTCCTTTTTTGTATGTTCCCGCTCATCATTAGTCACCATAGTTTTTGATTAGGTCTCACATCTATTTGATATTGTATTTGCAGTCTTGTGTGTTTTATACCCTCTGTTTCAGTTATTCACTGTCTGGTGTTGTTTGAGTTTAAATACACACTGTTACTTTGAAACTCTCATTTGTGTTGTTACTCTTCGAATGGATACCTTTCTCTTTGTCATCCTTTGTGGACCAGATTGTGACAGAACACCAGACCAACTGGTGGAAATTAAAGGACTATGGATCAAGCAGAAAAGTTCATCGCCCTTGCCCAAAAATGAGAACCAAAAGTAGAAACTATTCTACTCACTTTTGTCAGCTCACCCAGTGCTCTCAGTTTGATGATGTGACTCTAAAACCACTTTACTGGATTGGAGCTAATCATTATTCCCCATTGGGCCTACCAGATATGACCAGAGGAACCTGGAGAGAAGCCATCCTCAGGTCTCTCAGACACAGAGCCCACGTCCTCCGGGTGCCAGAGCCGGTCTTCGAACACTGATCCCAGGCAGTCCTAAGTCTGTTTCGCCCCCCAGCTCAAAGTATGCATCGCCGCTGACGATGGGCCCACCCATCCTCCCTCTCCTGCCTCCTCTGACAAAGCCAGTCAGTCTTTTGGCCCTGCCTCCGCTGCCTAGTCCCTCGTATCCTCCTCTGTTGACTACCCTGCAATTTAGATCCGCCTAGGGATTTCCGGTCACCAGCTCTGCTGTGGCGAGTGGATTCCCTGGCTGCACTTCGTACCGCCGAGCACTTTACTGCACCTTGGTACAGGTGTCAAAAACAAAAGTCTCACCCTTAAAAGCCATGTCCCAATCACTTCAACATCAATCAAACATACACTGGTTCAAATAGGCTACTGTTTTAAAATTAAATTTACACTGCTATTGTTAGGATTCCTGCCTGTGTTTCCTGCGTCTCTGGTCATGGACACTTAATTTGAAGTTATGCTTTTCCAGTGTTGCTTTGTTCACCTCATGTTTCCCTGCTGCTCTGTTCCCTTGTTTGTATCCATGGACACTCATTTTACTACACCCATCTCCTTAGTAGTATAGTTTCCATAGTAACTCTAATTATTAATTCATTGGTTCTACTCAACAATTATATCCATGCTTGTCACTAGTTTGTTTGTCAGTCGTTGTATGTTCAGCCTCTGGATAATCGTTTCCTCCTGTCCCATGTATCGTTGTTTGCTCCAGTTACATTGTTTTCATTGACCATGTGGTTTATTTTAATAAATCTCACTGCACGTGGATCCGCTTCCCAGCCTGCTCCCTTGCCTACCTGAATGACACTTTCTTACACCTATGGCCAACTTTCCTTATCAAAAAATATATATATATTGCCTTATAAATAAATAAAACAATGCCTAAATAATGCAAACAAGTTATTGGACAACATTACTAGCGTAAAAAGAATCAAAATGCATATGCCATGGATAAATAAAATTAAAAAGCCTATGTATGGACAATAATGGAATGAATAAAAAAATAAAAGTGCTAGTTATTAGTTAAGTGCTAGTTAGCAGTTAATTGTTAGTAAATCCTAATAAATGTTTTTGAAAAAGAAACATCTAAAATATTACCATTTCAAATAGGCTAACAGCATTGCTGTTTGAGTGCGTGCGTTGAAGCTCAAGATGATCACCAGTAAACTAAAGCACTTTATGACCTAGTTAATTAATGTGTTAAAATCAGATAATGTAATAAATCAGATATACAATATATACACAAAATAAACATAATATTACAACTTACTTATTGAAGGAAATAATCCATTATTTATCAGCTTTAAGATATCGAACAAATTTTCTTATCAGACCGATAACGGGCCAATTATATCATGGATAAATGGCCAATTTATCATGCATCCCAACTCTTCACCCCCTCGGCTCCCTTGCCCCTTCGGCTCCAGCTTGATCAGACGTCGCTCTGCCTGCGCCACGGACTTCTGGGGTCATCAGCTGCGCTTCATTCCTCCACCCCTCCGGCTCCATCGGGCTTCGCCTTCCCTCCGGCTGCACTTGGTCCTTGGTCGCACCAGCTCTGCCTCAGTCCACCGGCACCCTGGCTTTACCTTGGTACGGTTCTGCCCTAGCCTCTTGAACCTAAGGTGTCGTATGGTCTCACCATCTCCGCTAACTCCACCCAGGGTCCTCCCACCATAGATTCAATCATGTGGATCTTCAGTCTCGTCTTCCCTGCTGTGGCAGTTTTCTGCTCCTCCATGGGGGTCGACAGTCCTGCTGCAGTGGTCTTCTGCTCTGCCATGGAAGTCCTCTGCTCCTCAACTCTCCTGAACTTTAATTTTTTTATTTATGAAATATTATTCATTTACGGCGCCAGGAGTCACTTCCGGAGGGGGAAGTTCTGTGACGTTTTGGCTTTTGTTTTGGTTGAATTTTGCCTTTGACTTTTAGTTTGCTTCTCTTCGTTCCTATGTTCCGGCTCATAAGTTACCATGGCTTTGACAGACATGATGCCAATTTGTTTTGTATGAAAAATGCTTGAATTTGTTTTACATTTTAGAATTAGACTACTTTATGCCCTGATATAATAAAATGAAAAAAAAAAAACTTATTAAATGAATGAAAAAAAAACTTTTGAAGTTGTTTGGCATAATCTTTTATTATTATTTCTGTGAAGCAGTGAGAAGATCAGCTGTCAAGCTCTACTCGTGCTCCTCCTGCCAGCAAGCGCAAGTCTACTTCAACTGCCAGTCACCTGAACTGGGGAGGGTCAAGCTCAACTCAAAAGACACCATTAACGCCAAAATTTCACCAAGGAAGAATGGTATCACCTCCACAATCACCTACTATTCTGGAGGGTGCTACTCATGATAAATTGGGCTTTTACAAACAAAATCCACTACATTAAATCAATCTGCCCATCCTTGTGAAATTTTAGGAAATGGCAACATTGGGAAAATATTTTTTCACAACCACCTCCCAGCTGAATACACTGGAGGGGGAACTGATAGAAGTGTTATAAAAACACTAGCTTTTAAATCCATCAAACTTCCTCTTTTTTGTGGCTACATTCTGCCCACTCTCAGCCTCAGCCCACGGACAGTTGGCTGAACGTCTGATGCATATGGCACACTTTCCTGGAAAGTCGAGATCTGATTGGTTGAATTCTAAAGGATGTCCAGGAGACGTGTGTGTTGCGTGCTGTGACGGCCAAATCTTGTGGAAGAAGAAAGCCGTTATGTTTACAACTGTGACAACGAGCACTTACCAGGGTCAACTAAACTCTGGATTTTCAAAAGTATGTGAATTTTGCACACCAGTCTGTTAATGTAGGAACATCGACATTAAATTGTCACACCCCTAAACATGACGCGGAACGAAAAACTCTGATTGGTTGCGTCCTTGGCCAAGAAAACCTGCGATAGAGTCCAGACCTTCTGACGTCAGTCTGAGACTACATTCTGCCTAACACCCCCAGCTAAGCTGGAGGGAGGGCATCCTATAAAAGTTAGAGTGTAATTAAATTAATATTATATTTTCAAAGAAGCTAATATTACAGGAAAATATATTTTTTAATTATAAATACTTACATGTAAAGACACACTAACTCCTCCAGCAGACTCTCCACAGATGGTCACTAATCCAGGGTCGCCCCCAAAGCTGTGGATGTTCTCCTGAACCCACTGAAGCGCAGCGACCTGGTCCAGAAGACCATAGTTTCCTGGCGCATGTTCATCTCCTGTGCTAAAGGGCAAAATATCGTCATACAACTCCACCAGAGACCTTAGACATCAATTCCACTGAATCAATTACACTAATCAGATATTCTAAAGCATCACAGACATTAACTGATAAGAATTTATGGCCATTCAAACATCCTCGTGAATGCATAACATGGCCTTGTGAATGCAAACCAAACCTAAACCTTAATAATGCTCAATATGTCATTTTTAATGTTACTCTAAAACCTGGAGAGGTAAAACGAGAAAAAGTGCCTCAATATTGCAAGGCTCATGACTGCGACGAAATGACTACTATGACTGCATGACTGCTACTCATTTGAGCTACGCTAACGTTACGTAGACTGTTTATCCGCTTGGGCTAATAATAGACAATAATGTTCAGGCGAGCTCAGAACAGTTGAGAGTGTTTGAATTTGCAGCAGAGGTCCAATTAATAAAAAAAGCTGCTAGTGTGATGCATTCAAATTCAGTGCAGAATTCTTTTAAAAACCATATCCAATCAAACAGCGCTGACGTGTAAACCAAGAGAAACATTGTGTCATGAAAATTTATAGAAGGCTTTTCAATCCACAAATCACCAACATTCACCATAGATTTAATGTAGTAACGCTAACTGTACCATGGTATTGTGGCAGAAATAGTGTAATGTTTTTTTGTTTTTACATTAATTATCTCAGGGTTTGTACAACCTTTTGAAGCTTTTAAGTGCTTCAGTACTGTGCGCTGTACTGAGATAAGAGAGGGGAGAGCTTGCTTTTTTCCCAGTTGACCCGAAGCCCCAGATGGCTGAGGTGCCTGAGCACCAGATCCCTGTGTTCGCATAACAGCGAGCGGCAGTGAGGAGCACTGGGGTGAGTGTGGTGTGAAACTGACCTGGCTCCGTGGGTCCCGTGAGGGACCGGCTAGGGAGGTGTGAGGAGCAGTGTGTCGCTAACTGCCAGCGCACACCCAATATGGCCCAAAGGCTGAAGAAACTGCTCTTATTGAAAAAGTGGGTCCTCCGGGGGAAGGAGTGGTGCATTCACCACCTCCTGGCTCAGAGGAGCTCCCTCCACCTCTGGGCCACCCATCTCAGGGTCGCTTAGATGGATACTTTGATGGTTTAGCATCACCTTCCTGCGGGGGGCTCGACTGGGCAGACAGGATGACTCTAGTCGTGCTGGAGCTGGTGTACCACCAAGGTGGACATCATCTGGCCGAGGGCAAGGTCAGTAGCTGTGCACAGTTCCTGCAACAACTCCAGCTCAGAACTACCCTTTTGCAGCTCTTTGAGAGCTTTTGTCTGATGAACCTGTAGGATGACCATGGCATGCAGGGCGGAGGCAGCCTGTCTAGTGGAACCGTAAGCTTTAGCATCCAGGACTGCTGTCGCCTTACAGGCCTTGGATGGGAGGCACGGACAATTCTGCCAGGTGGCATTACTTTGTGGGCATAAATGCACCGCAACTGCACGTTCCACCTGGGGAATGTCAATGTAAACCTTGGCAGCCCCGACATCAAGGGTAGTGAGAGTGGAGGAGGCAACAGAGTGGCTTCGGGCAGTAAAAGGTGCCTTCCACGTCTTCTGAACCTCCTTGTGCACTTCCGGAAAAAAGGGCACTGGGGTGGAACATGTCTGTGAACCGCACACCACACCCAGAAACCAATCATTAAACCACGAGCGCTCGGGACAAGGTGCAGGGTTCCACTCGAGCCCGATCCCCGTAGCGGCCCGGGCAAGTATGGCCGTCAACTCTGAATCCGATTCAGTGTAAACGACCACCCCAGAGGGGGGCAGCTCAGCTTCATCATCCTCTCCAGAGGACAATAGCCCACTCTCCGATGCAGCGATTGACATCTGGTCCTCATCCGGACACAAGGTGACACAAGGAAGAGCTCCCACTGTAGCCCTAAGGTCTCCCAAAGTGTTAACCAGACCCACGGCTCTGCTATGGGAAGCAGCGGCGGGTTGGGTAACTGCAGAGGGGACTCAGTGCCTCCATGAAGGAGGAGAGTTGCAACCGCAATGCCGAGCGCATGCACCATTCACAAACGCTCAGCATGCTCTTGGCCCAGGGATTTGAGACCGCGATCATGGTTGTCAGATGAAGCCTGGAAACGACCGCATCCAAAAACACATGGGCCGTGCTTGTTCTTTAAAGAAATCTGCTCTGACACACCGAAACTGAGGGGTGGAACGCTGCACTTCACGGTGCACAGCTCTCTCAGGATGTGAATCACTGCTGGATGTGCCCTCACATCAGCAAGAGAGATCTCCACAGGATGGTATTCTTTAAAACAATTAAAATAGCAGTTTAGGAGGAATCTGACTGTAATGAGCGATCTGTGGCAGAACTGCTCGGCTCCGAAGCAAAGTATGAATGAGAAGTGCATGCCGGCCGTATTTATACCTGTATAACCAGGTAGAAGTGGCTCTGCAAGCAAATTTCGTTGGGCAATGTCCATTGGCTCGTTTAGTTACAACTTCAAGGTGATTGGGCTCCCAGGCGAGACCCAAATACATCAGTAACGACGTAACGTTGAACTTAGTGCTAGGTTTAAAGGTTGTTTTTTTCTTCATATTTTAACAGGCAGTTAAAACGAACCATGCAGCTAATAGATAGCTGTGTGAGTTAATGTGACTAACCTTTGTGGAAGCGATGTCTAATAAAATGTGATGTTGCACATTCTGGTGTCTTTAATCGTTTTCTACACATTCTGACATGGTAATACATCAAAATGTGAGAAAATATGGCTTGATGGCTCCCGTCATATTTCATGGGACATGAGTTTATGCGGGCATATGTAATCGAATTCTATAAGTGTCTGATCTACCACATCACGTTTAAATAGGCCTATGTGAAACCGATATTATAAAACCATTCAAATAAAATGCAAATCTCCTCCAAAGAGCAGAGTAGAACATGAGATCTAAATAGCAAGAAGATCAGGGCAAAAGGGGGAACAGGTGTGAGATAATGAGCGAGGGCACAAGCACTGATTGAGATAGCCTAGTAGACAGCTGTGCGAGAGTGCACATGAAGGAGAAGGACAACAAGCAGAAGAATCAAAC
Organism: Semotilus atromaculatus; assembly: GCA_031834385.1. NCBI lineage: Eukaryota > Metazoa > Chordata > Actinopteri > Cypriniformes > Leuciscidae > Semotilus > Semotilus atromaculatus. The sequence continues at coordinate 6,836,192 of JAULUF010000027.1, read as the reverse complement.
TTGACTCCTGACACTGTTGCTAGCATGTTTTAGATTTAACATAAACTAATTTGGATTTTGTTTGATTTACCTGAAAAATCCAAGTAGACCAAGCCTGTATTGAATCAGGACCACAACTACATCTTGATAGGCAGCTAAAACATGTCCGTCAATTATGGATGCAGAGGCCATCGACAAACCTCCACCATGGATCATAACCATAACCTTTTGCAACATTAAAAAACAATATTAAAATAAAATGCAAACATATATGCATGACAAAGCAACACGCTCAACCAAATCATTCACACTTACAGGCAACTTGTCATTAGCTCCAGGTTTAGAAGGTGTGTAGACGTTGAGGTAAAGACAGTCCTCTGCTGAATCAGGAACCTCTATATTCATAGATATATTGGCTATAAAGTGTTCAACTATCTGCTTATCCTGCAGACACCTGAGAGAGACACAGAGTAACACAAGTGTCACCTCTTGATCTCCAGTGTAAAATCTAGGACCTGAAGCAAAGGCATTGATCTACAGGTGGATTAGCTTTGATTTATTCTCACATGAGCGGCTGTTTCGTAGCATCTCTCACTCCGGCCCATTTCTCTGCAGGTTGGGGTGGAGCGAGTCTCAATGAACCCACGGGTGGCTTGGCAAACGGTATGCCCAGGTAAGAATGGACGACCGTGTCCTTTCCTTTTGCTTTCATGTGTGATCCTTTCAGGGACCCAGATTTGGTTTGCAGGACAGGTCCTGTGTAATTCAATTTGTGTAAAGGTTGATAAAATGATTTTTGACTTCTTATGGAAACACAAGAGACATACTTTTTTTTTTTTTTTATAACTTTGAACATGGGGGTCTACATTTTCTTCTTTAAAAAAACGTCTAAGATAAACTGGCTGAGGCCATTCTTGAATGATTCTGAATCCATGTCACACTTTTCCTAATTATGTTTTTTCTAAAGTTGTTGGTCTCCCCTTTCTGATGGTATGCAAATATAATATTTCTAAATTTGCCATTAAATTGTCAAACTTCCATAAGCAATTAAGTGCTTTTGGACTGCAGGCATTTCATTTACAAACACAATTTTAGTCTCCACAATTTTCAGATTGATTTAATAATGATATTATTTTGGTTTCTTAATTTGTAAACACAAATGGTCATTTGCTTTCTTATTCCGAATTCCTAACTCAATATTGTATTCTTGTCACCCCACACAATACCCCATTACCGTTTAGTAAACTAATTTAACATGCTTTAGTGGCGTCGTCTGTGCACATGTATGTCCGATTACGTCAAACCCGTGAAAACACGATTGCTTCAACGCTTGTGTAAATGCCGTTATCTTATCTTGACAAGAAAAGAGTTAGCGTACAGCTGTGCAAGTAAACGCACTCATTATGGCACATTAATCTGACTTACCATCCTCTGCTTTCACAGTGTTTTGAAGAGTCAGTGTGATCAGCATGCAGAGTGAAAGCACGACAGACTCCCTCATCGCCATGCCGTGTGCAGCCAGTCCTGCTGCAGAATGAGCGTTCACAAGCGCCGTTACACAATTGCGTGAACTGGTCACACTTTGAACTTTGCCATGGGAACTGTGGTTGCCAGATTTAAAAAAAAGGCCACGATTTTAAACTGAAGCGATAAACTGAAGGGGCACAATGTTCCTAAATATTAAAAATTAGATGTAATTATTAAGCTCTTTGAAGATCACTATTTTCAGGAGGAATTTATGTTATTCATAAATGTGAAACAGTTTGTCTGTTTTTAGAAAACTAAAATACTCCAATTTGTGTTGCTAATTATTTGTAGCCTATTATTTTGTATTGTAGTTAATAATACAGTAACTAACAAGAAAAAAAAATCATTATGTCAGTTGTTGTCAACACAGCACTAGGCAAACTCCAATGTGCCCTCAAGATGATTTAAAACAACTTAAATCTTAACAGACAATCATGAGAGAATTGGACATTGTGAAATATGCTTTCAAAGTTGCGACAAAAATTCTGGCTTCCTTCTGGAAACTCCATTGTGAGGACATTTCTATGGAGGACCAAACCTGCAGAAATTAAAAATGAATAAATAAACAAATACATATGCGAATAAATGTAATAAATAAATAAATAAATGTCTATTTATACTTTTATTTATACTTTTTTCCACATTTATTTTTTCATTTATTTATTTATGCATTTATTTATGTATACATGTATTTATGTCTACATGTATTTATTTATACATTTATTTATGTCTAAATTTATACATGTATTTATTTATACATTTATTTATACATTTATTGCTCTGTATGCTAATGAGGGGGGCGTGCAAACCTCAGAGTGGTAGTGCTGAAGCATTGAGGCCACAGCGACACCTTGTGTGTGACCAAACAATACACAAGAGGTTTGTGTATGTATGTGGCTTTACAGGTCACGCAGGAAATAAATGACTTCGAGATGGGCAATATGGCCAAAATCTTATATCACGGGCCATAATTCAAAACGCAGTAAGCTCGTCAGGAATAAGGTGGATAGGATATCATTGATATAATTGATCAGTTAAACTTAAGAAGGCTAACGTTAGGCTACATGATATCATGTAACGTTAGCCTTCTTAAGTTTAACTGATCAATTCAGTGAATAAGGCACTTCTTTGCAATTACAACTGCGTAAATAATGTCCTGAGATTCATTTTTTAATATAACTTTTGACTATTGAAATGTGAAATTGTAGAATCGATGAAATTATACGTTTAAGTATGAAACTTAAACAGCCAGTAGGTGGTGCCAAACCACCGTCTTAACGAGTTCATCATTAATTCAGACCAGAGCCGTTACGACTCTGATTCAGACGATTCGTTCGGTTCAAATAGGGCCAGGCTATTGATTCGTTCAGTAAGAAAACACGTGTTGAGGCGCAGCAGTTCTGTTGAGTTTGGAACTTTTTTTTCTTTTTCTGAAGAAACAGCAAAAAAGAAAGAAAAAGTATTTTTCAACACTCTTCCCGTGTGCTAGTAAATCATATAGCCTAATGTTATATAACAAAATTATCACATACATAGGCTTTTTTACACCATTTTTATTTGGGGCATTTATTTCTTAATTTTGTTGTTTGCGAGGTGGCGGAAGAAAGTTATTAGTTTTTAGAAATTAACCAATTTACATACAAAATAGGCATTGAACAAACAATAGGCTATTAACAATTTACAATTCTCAAAAGGCAGATTTGCAAATTACAATAAATATCAGCAATGAAGTCTCAAATCATATGTACAACCATGAAAGGCAAGGAAGAGAAAATAAATTAATGAATTAAAATGTTATAATTTAAATAATTGACACTGGACACAGATTCATGTTTAAATGCCATCCGATGCTTTGTGAGCTGGAGAGGTCAGGTGTCAATCATGAGAAGTGACAACGGTACTAATTTTAGATGCTGAGATTGAACTGCCCAAAGAGCCATTTAAATATGGAACCAATAAAAAATGTACAGCATTCAACCCACCTTCTGAATCTCATTTCAGTGGAGTGTGGGGAAAACAGATAATCTGTTGTAAAAAAAAAAAAAATCCTGAGATCTGTGCTGAAAGAACAAACATAAACGACAGACCACTTAAAGTTACAACAGATGATCCCACAGATCTTGAACCCTTGACCCCTAATCACCTGTTATCAAGCTTTGTTTTAAGCGTGCTCATTTCCATATGGATTGGTTGCTGATGAAGAAACTATGAAAGATTATTGTAATACTAATATGTAGCGCAGCTATCGACATATCATGTACACGATCATTTCGATCTTCAAAGTACCAATTTATAGAGACCAAACATGGTATAGGTGAGGTTACATTGACCGTTGGTTCTATCGAAGGATAGAAGGATATGCAGGAAAAACAAGGTATTTAATAGTAAACTCGGGAGTAACATACACGTTCACACAAACAATAACCGGCAAGGGATAGAACAGAACAGGGAGTGTGAATACTCAAGGTGAAATCGGTGGAGGAAGATGAACTAATCAGGGTTTAACAAGAACAGGTGCAGACAAGACAGAACAGAATTGTGACAAATATATATGTAAATGCATTTAAAATATTTCAACATATTGATTGTAGGAATGATTGTATAGATGATCAATGAAATAATTTAAGTATCAGGCCACACTCTTGAATCTGCTTTTTAATGGGAAGTTTTGATCATATGCTTTTTTGTTGTTCAATGAAAGAATATAAATTATTTTTAATAGTTTGCATGCTTATATGACCATACAGAATGTTTATATATGATACAGTTTGTATACATTACCCCAAATTTACAAAAAAATCCCTTTAATTTCCCAAATTCCCATGAATTTTTCCAACTTGGAATATAAAAAAAATATAAAAATTAAAAAATGCTTATATATGATACCGTTTGTATAAATTACCACACATTTTCAATGAATTCCCTTTAATTCCCATTAAGTTTCCTACTTGGAATATTTACAAAATTCTTCCCGTGGAAAGTTTCTAGAAATTTACCAGAAATTTGAATCCCTTCTGATCCCTCCCATTTTTTATCATTATCATCCTGATTAACATATTGGATACGCATGCCATGTTTTCTTACAATTTTAATGACAACTTAAAGCACTGCCTAAAACTGCAATTTATACATTTGTGCTGTTGCAACTATAGATTTTATTTGAAATAATATGTAATTTAAGCTGCTTATGTTGGCAGCTAACTATCTGAATCACATTTCAAAGCATGTGGAAATATGCAAATTCACCCTATTTACTTCAAGTTTTTCCTTGTTCAATGTCCTGATTCACTGATTCACAAATGGGTCGCGAATGCCGTTTCAAGTTGACTTCAATTCTAAAACTAATTTATACATTTGTGCTATTCTTCAATTTCCTTTTTTTTTAAGTTCATAATCATATTGAAAGTAAAAACATGTTATCAATAATTGTGATTATTTATGTGCATCAAAACAGCTTCATTACCGAATCAAGAGTCCGGTCCAGGTTATGTTAATCTGGTAATATGGAATATTATATAATATTGTCAATAGTTGGATTATTGTCATTTATGTAAATTTGCCAAAGTCTCAAAGTGCAAATTCATGACTAGTTTGCACCTCGTTGCATTCAGATTCAGGGAGGTTTGCAGCTTTAGCATTCGTTTGTTCTCAATAAAATGGAGGAAAATCTTGAATGTTGTCCAGCTTTTATTTTTAAGTGCAAAACAGATTAAAGTTCATATTACTTGGTCAGTTATTTATCAAATGATTTCTTTCAAATTCAAACTTTAGTATCAAAATATACTCAGTGCTTATTAGATTTTCTCAGGTTAACTATTTAAATTCATAAAATCACAGTAATTTGTTATTCATACATTTAAGTGCTTTGTGTTCATTTGACAAGGTAAAGTTATTTTTTTTACAGTTCTAAGTGCTGTCTTTTCTCTCGGCCTTGTCGTATTAGATCTGGAAGCGTCTTGGTCATGAACGCGGAGTGTTTTCCCTTCAGGTTCTTGCCGGGTTTCTGTTCCAGTCCAATGCCGAGATACTCGTCCTCATCCTCATATTCAGGCCAGTGTGTCAGACCCGGACCATTCGGAGACCTGCCGATCAAACAATAGACATATTAGAGTGCAGAAACAATATACTTTGTTCTTCTACACACAGAGAGAGAGAGAAAATCAGGACGGGTGTTTTACCCAGTGTGAGCAAAGTTCCCCCAGTAGGCCATGACAGTCCTGCATAGCTCTTCCTCCTCCTCTGTGAAAGGAGCTGAAGGGATTGAACCGTTAGATGAGATGTCAGAGGAAAGAGTTCATTTGTTTTTATGATTACGAGTCTTACCGGTTGCTTTGAGATGAGCTTTAGCGAAGCAGGTTCCCTGAATAAAGAAAAGTTCGTCCGCGTGGTCGACTCCAACAAAGCTGGGTCTTTTCTTCTGGGTCATACTGGGACGATGCTGGAACTCGTACAGGTAAACCGGCGCTCCTGACGCTAAAATCACACATTTGGTTTTACACACATTTTTACTCAACGAGTAGTTCACTGTGATTTTGTGGAGCAAAAGGATCATGTAAAACCTGCACAATAGACACGTTTTCTCTCTCTCTCTAGTTCAATGATTGGGCTGCATTCTGAAATGATTAACATGAGGGCTTAAAATGTATATATAAATATTTAATTATTAATATACCTTAATATTCATTTAACAAAATGATGTTTTAATATAATATAACAAAATGTTAATTCATTTGAATTTAAAGCTGCAGTCCGTAGTTTTTCCTCTTTGTCGCCATCTCTGTTTGAAATCTGCAATTATCAACTTTACGTGAGTTGTGCCTCGGCTCGACAATCCAATGTTTTGAGGAGAATGTGCTGTCAGTCGCCGCGCCGGTTTGGATACTGTAATTCGCAATCACAGATTCTACTTTTTGGAAGTATGACCAACATAATTTTCACCGGAAAATAGTAAGTAAGTAACATCCACTTTTGTTCTGACCAACTAAGAGAAAAAAAAATCATTGCAGTAAATCGCGCTGATTAAATCTAACGATCGCTTTTCATATCACGTCAAACCGTGCAAATTATACTTTGTTCTCAAATTGTTAATGTTAACAACATCAGCATTGCGTGACTAATGCCCTTCAGATATTTATCCTTGTTTTCACATGATGTTGCAGTCTCTTTTTCCAAACTCTCAGTCCAAAGTCTTTTGCATTTTACATCGGGTGAATCTCCAGCTGTCACTGCGATTGTCGTTTGAACCTTTCTGGATCCGCCATCAAATTGAAAAGTTTAATTATATCAAGTGCTGTGAGAAAAGGCAATAAATCTCCACCTCCAACATCCTCACACGCAATATGGCCGACTAGCCGAGACTCTTCTATGTTTTGATCATCGTTCTGAATCTGATCTGGAAGTAGACTTTGTCAAAAAAGCGATTTAAAAAAAAAAAATTTTTAATTAATTTTGTTTGTTCAAAATATTTTTTGTATGAAATTTAACAACATTCAAGTGTTGATAAAAACAATGCATAAAGCTAGAATTCGTTTTTTTAAGCAGAGGCTCTGTTCTTTTTTTTGGACATGTTTCATGTCAAATATTCATACAACTAAATATTCTGGGGGCCATGAATAATTTTTTTATTATTTATCAAAAATGCTGGCAACTTAAAAAAAACTAAAAAACAATGCTGGCAGGAAAAGAGTTAAATGAATCTGAAAATATGATGAAACCCTTTAACTATACACAGTTGCAATAGTTAAATATGAGTGAATCAGTAAATTATTGCTTCTCACCGCTGTGGTATTTTGCCAATTGGAGGGTGGGGATGTTAAAAATCACATCCCCCATCATCTCTCTATAAATGTCTCTGATTTGAATGGGGTCGCTTGTGTCGCCCAGGTACTCATTTGCCACCAGGTCAATGATCCATCGATCCCTGGGCTGAAGGGAATTGAGTTCAAAGCACAGAATTCAAAGAAAAAAAAGTGAAGAAAGATTTGAACTATTAACTGAAAGCATAATATTACATAATGTAAATGTGCATCTTACGTCAGGATAAGTCAGGGTCAAGGTTTTTGTGGCTTGCTCTTTATCCATCCCATCAATCCATCCAGGACCGAAAAAATACTAAGGCGAAATAACATATGCATTTTACCGTAATATCAACATTTATTCATTTATTCCAATTGATGAACCTGCACTATCCCGGTCTAAAAAATACTTAATAATTTCAGCCTTTGAATAACACATTTTGTTTCGTTTTTGATGTAAAAAAAAAAAAAAAAGTCAAATTAAAGTAAATCACACCAGGTGAAAGATACCCCTGCATACAAAAAAAAAAGAAAAAAAACTACTACCCTGTGGATACTAATGCATGTTCTGTTGCTTTCTTTATTGAAATAATAGATGTTTGGACTGTGACATTGAATATAATAATAAATGTAATATTGACTCACTGTGGGCAGTAAATAGCCAAACTCATCATCAGTAATACCAGTGATGAGAGGAACTTTACTGAACTCTTGTTTCCGAACGATCTCCTCTATTGACTTGGGAAGGAAATGAGAATCCACAGCAACACTGAAGTGCATCATCTCGAACTATGAACACAGTTTCAGTTTTTAGTTTGAGTATATATTTCAGTTTATCATAATTGCTTGTCAGTTCATTTGGCAGTACACTTCAATATGTTTTTCAAAGTCAATAGAATTATGAAATTCTCTTATTTAAGAATTATGAACTCTTTAGTTTTTATTTAATGGTAAATAACATGCAATTAAGTGTCTGAAAACAAATGAATTGTCAAATGACAAACTTTTTTTCATAAATGACAGAAAGATCCCTTTGTCATTTATGACATTTATGAAATTGATGTTTTACACCATATGATTTAAAAAAAAAAAATCGTAAAGGGATAGTTCACCCCAAAATTTAAATTAGCCCATTATTTACTTACTTTCAAGTAATCCTAGGTGTGTATGACATTCTTCTTTCAGACGAATACAATCAGAGTTATATTAAAAAATGTCCTGGTTCTTCCAAGCTTTATAATGGCAGTGAATGGCCGTATAGACCATAAAAGTACATCCATCCATCATTAAAGTGCTCCACACGGGTTATAGTGTAGTGATGTGTAGTGATATATAAGTGTAGCGATGCGTTTGTGTAAGAAAAATATCCATATTTAAAACTTTATCGGCTAAAATAACTAGCTTCCGGCACACGGCCTACGCAAGTCGACTTGAGCCAAGAGAGTAACACTTGATGATGTATGACGTATGCGGTAGACCAATAACAACAGACTGCGCTGTCTGACCAATCAGAGCAGAGTAGCTTTGACGCATGTAAACCTGTTGTAGGAGACTCCAAAACAACATTAGGAAACTTTAAAATAGCATAATGGGGCACTTTAATATAACTCCGATTGTATTAGTCTGAAAGAAGAAAGTCATATACACCTAGGATGGCTTGATGGTGAGTAAATCAAAAAAAATTTGAGTGAACTATCCCTTTAATGGATTATTTTAATGAAAAATCTCACACCTTTTTGGAACATTCCAGAACTTCCTCCTCAGACCAGCCCATGATGCAGTCAACGATCTTTGATGAACTGCTACTGTCACAGTCGCATGATTTGGCTGCATTCTGCAATGATCATCAACATGAGGACTTTAGAAGACTTTTAAATAACAAAATGATGAATATATGAGAAGGTTATGAAAGAAAATGATACCTGGGCTATCAGCAAAGGATTAGCCATCACTAAACCATGCCAAAAGGCAGTCCCGCTTTCTGCAATGGCTCGATGAAACAGACCAGAAGCCAATGGTGAAAGAATCTTAAAGACATAATGACACAGAAAGTGACTCCATTTTTCAATACAAATAATTATGCAGTTATTACAGCTGAATTATTGTTTCCACAGTTACTAAATAAAGATGCACACCAGCGTGGATACACTGATTCCTCCAGCAGACTCTCCAAAGATGGTCACTGATCCAGGATCTCCTCCGAAACTGTGGATGTTCTCCTGAACCCACTGAAGTGCAGCCACCTGGTCCAGAAGACCATAGTTTCCTGGCGCATGTTCATCTCCTGTGCTGTAAAAAGAAAAGGAAACTTTTATCTGAATCTGGAATTAAAAACAGAAAAATTTATTCACATAATAGGGCTTGTACTGGCCTTATTAGATTTCTCTGGCATCTAACTATCCAGTAAGTTTAAAAATGACTCAAAAAAACCTCGCTGGACACCTCAATTCGTTTCTGAAGTTTATGATTCAACTGTGAAAAGATATTGCGTCTAACAGATGCAAAGAAAGGTGATGCTTAAAGATACCAGTACCACACAGCTACCACATTTTGCTGAACTACAGCAGTACTACTAGTACTTCCTGCTTCCTGAAATAAGAGGTTGTCTGTGACTGCTTTTCAAAATTAAAATCCTCACTAAAATAGACATTTACAAAATTATAAATCCCCTGAAAAATCTAAATAAATTCAGTCCTGCACTGGGCTTAAATCACGTGTACCATAATTTCCAGACTGTAAGCCGCTACTTTTTTCCCACGCTTTGAACCTCGCGGCTTAAACAATGACGCAGCTAATTTATGGATTTTTCTCGCTTTCACAAGCTTCATGCCACCAAAAAACTGAGCAAAAAAACACATTCTGTGACTGTGCTGTTTTTTGGCGGCATGAAGCTTTCATTAGACCAATGAAATGTTAAAAAACAATGTCACTTTTTAGTTTAGTTTAGATTAAATCGAGCGCGCTCAAACTTCCCATCATTCTGATTACGGTAGTCATTTTGTCACCCTCATCATGGCAAAGACATGGACAAATGCATATGATGCAGCTTTCAAGTTGAAGGTGATTGATCTGGCTGTTGGAAAAGGAAATAGAGCTGCTGCACGGGAGCTTGTTCTTAATGAGTCGATGATAAGACATTGGAAACAGCAGCATGAGGAATTGACTTGAAGCTTTCAAAGGGAAGAAAAGCAGATAGCCCGAACTAGAAAATGAGCTCGAAGACTGGGTCAACACACAGAGAGCAGACGGCCGAGGCGGTTCACCTGTGCAGATCCGACTGAAAGCCAAAACGATCGCCACCGCAATGAAGTTTGAGGATTTTAGAGGTGGACCATCGTGGTCTCTCGGATTTATGAGACGTAAAGGCCTGTCCATCAGGGTACGGACGAGTCTGTGTCAGCAGCTCCCTCCCGACTACGAGGAAAAAGTTTAAAACTTCCGCAAATTTACTGATGCAAAGATAGCGGAGCATTCCATAGGCCGCAGGACATCATAACATGGATGAGGTTCCTCTGACGTTTGACCTGCCTCTCACTCTGACTGTCAACAGGAAAGATGAATTATCCGTCACGCTGAAAACAACTGGGCATGAAAAAACGCACTTCAACTGTGTTGAATTGATTTTTAAACGCATGACGATGCCAAAAGAATCTGCGGCTTATAGACATGTGCGGCTTATTTATGTAAAAAAAATAGAGTTGGTGCGGCTTATATTCAAGTATGCTCAATAGTCCGGAGATTACGGTACTAGTGTAGCACCAAAATTACTTTTTTAATGAAACATTGAAGCCAAAATTGAATAATGAAGAAATTTCATCAATCATTTTGGCCCTTCAGAACTTTTTCGCTAATTAAATGTCAATGATTTTGGACAAATCTTTTCAGTTTCAGAAATTTCGGAGCATCACTAATACATACATTGCACAAAAACATAAAATCAATTTTAATGCCAAGTTACAAGCATTAATTGCAATAATTTAATGCCATTAAACATTTAATTAATAATAATAATAATGCATTTTAGTTTATAGGCGACTTTCTCAACACTCAAGGTCACCTTACAAAATCAACAATAAAACACTCAAACCAATTAACATTGAATCAGCGAAAGCAGGCAATACAATAACATAAAATACTATTAAAAAGAACAGGAAAAAGGATTTTAAATCAAAGATCAAAGATCAAAACAAATTTAAAAGTTAAAGAGTATGCCTGTCTAAAAAGATACGTTTTTAAGTGAGTTTTAAAAGTAGTTATGGACGTTGAATGTAGTGGGGCAGAGAGTTCCAGAGATATGGCTGAAAGCTCTAAACCCCATGGTAACCAGACGAGCATGTGGAGGGATGAGCTGAATGGAAGAAGAGGACTGAATGGAAGAGAGAACGGGTGGGTATCTTGATATGAAGGAGCTCGGTGAGATACTTAGGGGCAAGATTATGTATCTTGCCCCTAAGATACATTTATCTTAGATGGCTAAGATAAATAACATTTAAAGCTATTATTGATAGCTTTAAATGTAAGGAGAAGAATTGTATAAATGATGCGATATTTGAAGGGAAGCCAATGAAGTTGCTGCAGGACAGGTGTTATGTGACTGATAAAGGGGGTTCTGGTAATGATACGGGCAGCAGAGTTTTGGACTAGTTGTAATTTATGAATGGATTTGTCAGGTACCCCATAGAGGAGAGAATTGCAATAATCTAAGCGGGAGGTAACCAGGGTGTGAACCAGAATTTCAGCACTGTTAGCGGAGAGAGTTGGACGTAAGCGAGAGTTGTTACGTAAATGGAAATATGCTGACCGAGTGATATTATTAATGTGGGACTGAAATGACAGAGTGCTATCTAGGATAACACCCAGACTCTTAACATGAGGGGAGGGAAATTATCTATTATCGAAATTAAATATCATTATTTTAGAGAATGGATTTGGTGCCAATAAGGAGGAGTTCAGTTTTGTCACTATTAAGCTTGAGAAAGTTTAGCGAGAACCAGGATCTGATTTCCTGAAGGCAATTTGATAGGGAGGTAGGAGGGGGAGAGATGTAGTGGGTTTGGTGGATAAGTAGAGCTGGGTGTCATCTGCATAGCAATGGAACTGAATGTTATGTTTACAAAAAAATATGGCCAAGAGGGAGAAGGTAAATAATGAACAAAAGGGGTCCAAGGACAGAGCCTTGGGGAACACCAGAGGAAAGGGGGGCAGAGTGAGATCTGAAATTTTTAAGTTGTACAAACTGAGTACGGCCAGAGAGATATGATTTAAACCAGTGCAAAGGTGTATCAGATAATCGGTCGATAAGGATGGTGTGGGAGATGGTGTCAAAAGCCGCACTCAGGTCCAGGAGGATGAGGATTGTTAGTAATCCAGAGTCCGCAGCCGTGAGGAGGTCATTGGTTATTTTAACAAGAGCTATTTCAGTACTATGAAGGGGACGGATGCCTGATTGGAACTGTTCATAGAGACTATTGTGGGTGAGGTGGTCATGAATCTGAGAAGCAACTGTTTTTTCAAAAATTTTTGAAAGGAAAGGGAGGTTAGAAATTGGGCGGAAATTGTTAAAGTTGCTGGGGTCAGCCCCAGGTTTCTTAAGAATGGGGGTTATTGCCGCTGATTTTAGGGCTGACAGAACAATACCAGTGATAATCGAGGAATGGATAATTGTAGTTATAAGAGGGGTCAGGGAGTGAATGCACGTTTTAACCAATATAGTCGGAAGAGGATTAAGTTGGACAAGTATATACGATAAATTTTAGTAGAAAAAAAAAATGCCATAATAGAATTACAGGAGTCAGTGAAGTAAAAATGTAGTGGTAGAGAATCAGGTGGGCGAAGTGTTTTATGCACCAATGAAAAAAGTGCTTGAGAGTTACCAGAGCCTGAACTGATTAAGTCTGTATAGTAGTTGGACTTTGCAGTGGAAAGAGAATCTTTATAGGAAAGTAAATGGGTATAAAACATTTGTTTGTGAATGGCCAAACCAGTTTTTCTCTAGAGGCGTTCCTCTAGCTTTCAGTTGGCGATGTTCAGAAGTAAACCAGTTAGCAGATTGGGAAAAGGAAACAGTCCGTGTTTTTATTGGAGCCAGGGTATCGAGGAGATGATGTAGGCCACAATCATAGTGACTGAGCAGTTCATCAGGGGTGGATGTGAAGTCAATATTTGGGAAGATTGGCAATACCAGAGTCTAGAGCTGCTGGGTCAATGGACTTGATGTTGCGGAAAGAGATTGTACATGACGGTTTCGTTTTGAACAGTGTCGCCTTAGCATTAAATGAAATAAGTTTATGATCAGAGATGGGAAGGTCAAATGCAGTCCACTTAAAAGGAGTGACACCAAAGCAGATCCAAGATATGGCCCTTTGAACGGGTGGGGAAATTAATAAACTGCTGCGATTCAAAACTGATAGCATGATAGGCATGATATAAAGTCTTTTGTGAGGTAGTTATTGTCTTTATGAATATGGATGTTAAAATCACCAAGGAGAATAACATTAGGGGAAAGAGGTGATATAAGTGTAAGAAAATCTAAAAATTCATTAATGAATTCTGAATTGGGCTTAGGTGGACGATACACGGGTGCTACAATGATATGGGATGGACCATTTAGTTTAATGACAAGAGACTCAAATAACTGATAAAGTGGCACAGAGACAGGCGAGACTTTCCAACTCTCGCAATATATTATCGCGAGACCTCCCCCGCGACCTGAAGCGCAGGGTTGACAGCTGTAAACAAACCCAGGGGGAGTTGCTTCATTCAACTAGGAAAAGTAATTTGGTTGCTGCCAAGTCTCTGTCAGACTTAAGTCGTCATATTTACGATCATTGATGAAATCCTGGAGAAAAAGTCCTTTGCCCGAAAGTGATCGTATGTTGTATAATCCAAAGTGGAGATCACTAAGGTTGTTCTTGTGGGAGACAGAGCTAGCATAGTAGACCTGGGTAAACTGGTCAGCACACTCTGGTCCACCAGGCTGGATGATCTCGGTTGACAATGAGATGAGGACAAGAAGGAGTTAATTGAAGTGGAAGTATCGATGTTGAAACTCCGTCGGGACCCACGATGAAGATATCTCCGACGAGGTAAGCGAGCATTTTCCGAGCCAGGGTGCAGCGTCGATTTTAACACTGCTGAGGCAGTCGGATTGAAGTAGAGTTTGAGAAGCTCAGCAGTCGAATATTGAAACAGAGCCGATGAGGAACTTGTGAGGAAAAGCGCAACAGTCCACATGAGTACCAACGACTTGCTGATCCACATTTTGGCTCACACAGGAAAGTAAGATAAAAAAGCAAAAGAGCCAGATATAGCTGGTATGAAGGCAGCAATCGGTGACAGTATATCAGCAAGGGCACTAAACAATTAAAAGTTCAATAAAAGCCGAGGTTAAAAAGCCCAAAATTGAACAAACAATCGGAAAGCAGCGGCAGCGAGTCGTGCCAGCGTTTACTTCCGGTGATAATCCAGAGAACTCGACGACACTCGCTTGCCTGTCCTGAATTTCTTACTTAAATTTAACTAATTAACTTTGGTAGCCCTAATGTATTGATATGATTATTATTTTTACTTTTTTTTATTTGATTTTAATTACTAATACCTATAACTTTTATTTCTTTACAAGTTTTTTTTTTTTTTTTCAACCTACACATTTGAAAATGACAAAATTATTTACAAAAAAAATATAAAACAATATTACGGCTATTGAAATTAAAAAAAGCAAAAATCATTTTATTTCATTTGACAATGAAAATGTAATCCATTTGATTAATTTATCAATTACAGACTAAATTTGTGCCTACTTGTAGTAGAAATCCGTTAAATCAAGATTCCAATCTTCTACTGTGTATTTTTAATCCAGTTATATTAGAATCTTATTTTTAATAGTTTTTTTTAAAGAATTAATTAATACAGAATTATTTTCTGGTTATTTTTACAAATATAAAACATCTGATGTAATAGCAATGTAACATGAACTGACTCTATGCTTTTAACTGCCATAATAAAAAAATAATTCAAATATTCGCACCTCATAATAATAAATCAAAATTGGTGATCTATTCGCTTTCATTAAGCATTTTATATGACCCAGGGAATCTGCAGCGGTTAAATAATTTATGGCACCAACCTTAAGAATCCCAGCAGTCCCAATCTGTACTGAATCAGCACCACGACCACATCCTGATACGCTGACAGAACGGAGCCATCGTACACTGAAGCTGAACCAAAAGAAAGTCCTCCACCGTGAATCCAAACCATGACCTAGAAAACACGTGGAAACATTCTCGACCAAATTTCTACGAGGACGTTCAAACCCTAAAAAGCTGTTGTTGAACTTACTGGCAACTTGGGTTCTTCTTTACCAGGTTTGACTGGAGTGTAGATGTTGAGATACAAGCAGTCCTCTGAGACCTCAGGAATCTCCACATCCATAGAGAGAAACTCCAGCTCAACGACACTCACTTGCCTGTCCTGAATGCACCTAAAGAAACCACGGTACATTAGATACTGGAAATGTCTAAACACATTTGAATTGAAATACGGTAATGTGGCGTCTCACATTGGTGGCTGTTTGGTTGCATCTCTCACTCCTTGCCATTTCTCTGCAGGCTGGGGCCGAGCCAGTCTCAGGGACCCCACTGGGGGCCTGGCAAACGGTACACCGAGATAGCTATTGATGACAGTTTCCTTGCCCTTCACAGTCAGGAAGACACCTCTTAAAGATCCTAATTTTGTTTGCACTACAGGTCCTGTCAAGAAAACCAATAATAATATAAAGATTTAATATAGTTTGCATAAGGCAAAAAATATCTAATTTGACTTGCAATTAGCAAATAAAATGTTAATTCTGAGATTGATAACTTGCCTTCATTCCACTCTTTAATAATCTGTGGGAGTTTTTGTGTCATGAAAGTAAAGTGTTGTCCCTTAATGTTTTTGCCAGGTTTCTGTTCCAGTCCAATGCCGAGATACTCAGCCTCAGCTCCATATTCAGGCCACTCTGTGAGGCCCGGGCCATTCGGAGACCTGACGTCAATGACAAACACAACAAAACAGACATTTGAATGCCTAACTGTTACTTGCAATACTGTTATATAACTAATGTTAATCATTTTAGTTTTTCTGACTTAGAAAATATGCATTGTAAAATAATCCTTGCAAAAAACAATTGCTCTTTTATAAGTCAGTGGTTTTACCACAATATAAAAACACAAATGAAAAACACTTAAGATGGTCATTATCAAAACCACTGTTGTAATGGTGCATTTCTACATACTCCTTTATTTGTAAATGTCCATGAAGAACTCATTTATTAATTGAGTGACATTAAAATCAACGATGGGGAGGAGAGTAAGCTGAGCAAGAGGGTGATTGAAGAAATGAGAGACATTACAAAAGAGAAAGGTTCAGAGGAATATCATTGGGAAAGAAGGGGATATCATCAGACAAGAGCTTTAGGACCCGCATTAATATTAGAAAAGCTTTCCACGAGACAAGCGGGAAGGCCTGAAAACGGAAGTCTAGGTTGTTTCTGCTCTATATACGCGAGTAACATTGGTTTTTAGTGTCATTGTTTGTCTGGAGCTGGTGTGCTGCTGGCGACTAACAACCAACTCTTGCTTGTATACTCTTGTGTACTGCATGTTAATTTTTTTTGTGCTTCCTTATCGCTCGTTCGTCATTTTGAAGCATTATTTTGCTTCACTTCTGCAAGAGACACTCTTGCATTACGTGTTCGTGCATTTTATGGGCAGAGCAATTAAGGGAGGATTGCGTTTGTTTGGGTTGATTTCAAATATCAACAGTGTTTCACAACGATTTAGAAAAATAGCATACCTATACCTTTAACCTAGAAGGGACTGTTTTATTACTGATGTAATCACTTACCCAGTACGGGCAAAGTTTCCCCAATAAGCCATGGCAGTTTTACAAAGTTCATTTTCTTCTTCCGTGTGTTTATCTGAATTATGAAGAAGAAAGAATATTTAAGAGACAATAAAAAGTAGCCAATATCTCATTACTTTGACAGTATAGTTCCGGTTAAATCTTTGCAACAAAAAGAACTATGAGACTGCAGATAGAACTTGAATATTAACAAACCTATTATTTTATATAAATTAGGCTGTACCTTTCATATGTATATGTCCATTTCCAAAGCAGTAACCAAAAACAAAAAAAATTTCATCTCCATGGTCACTTCCAACAAAACTGGGTCTTTTCTTTTGAAGTATACTGGGAGGATGTTGGAATTCATACACGTACACTGGTGCACCAGCATCTATTAAGGGAAAATGACTGAAAATAAACTGGAATAATTGGTGCAGTGGCACAGTGATGCATAAATAGAGTAAACTCTCACCTCTGTGGTAATTCGCTACTTTGCGAGCTGGGATGTTGAAAAAAAAGTCACCCATCATCTCTCGAAAGCCATCTCGGATTTTGATCCTGTCAGTGGATGTCCCCAGATACTCATTTAAAACAAACTCAGCAATCGCCTGATTCTGAAGCTAAAGGAAGTGATATTTAAATTAATAGAGTATTTTTTATTTTCCGTTTAACATTTTAAGCAACACAGCATAATTTATCCTCCATGATTTATATGTATTTTTTTAGCCAGTATTTCAGTCATGTCCTAAAACTTGGTATTTTCATTGTTTAACATAACATCTTTAGAAGTAATAGTAATATACAGTGGTATATAAGTTTGAATAACTGTAATAAAAAATAAAAAATAAACTTAAAAAACAACAACAATGCTTTGTGATTGCATTAGCTAAAATGAACACACAACTAAAACAGGAGTGGATCTAGAATAAAACCCTGGGGGATGCCACACATAAATGCTGAAACTATTGATAGGAGAAAATTAAACTAAATAAAATGAACCAAAATAATATTCCCTTTTTTTTCTTCTGTGTAGTAAACACATAAGTTGATAGATTAATAGAATGAATGAACTGTTCTGCCATGTACTTTGTAGATGCACTTATTACTGCTACTTTTCAAACTTTTTTCTTTTTTTTCATCTTGAAAATATTTTGCAGCTATCAACCAAAAAAATTATGTCTTACATCAGAATAAAATAAAGGCAAAAATGGCATGATCTGCTCTCTGTCCATTCCATCTATCCACCCTGGGGGTCCAAGAATCTACAGAAAAATAGTTTTTGAATGTTAAGTTCTCTTACACTCTTACACACATTCAGAGATTTCATATTTTGGAAATAATCTATGACTTTAAATCAATGTTTTACAGTAACATTATGTAAAAAGAAACATTTCCATTACATTAGGTAATACATAGCCACCGTCATCATCAGTAACTCCAGTGATCAGAGGTACTTTATTAAACTGGTGGGATTGAAGAAGCTCCTCTACAGATTTCGGAAGGAACTGGCCATCCACTGTCACTCCAAAACGAAGCATTAGTTGTTCCTGTATTATAAGCCCAACATATGCAAACACACATTTAGCACATAAATGATCTGTATTAATTTTATTATCAATACTGATATTAATCACGTAATGGCGTGGCCTTACAAGGTTTTCTTTTACAGAAAGTAAAAGATGAAAACAATTGATCAAATTCTATTAAATATAAACATTTCATGTGTAAGGATGGATAGATGAATGTATGGTTGCAATGCAAACCCTAGCGATCTTTAATATGTCCTCTTCTGACATCCGCATAACACAGTCAACGATCTTCTTTGTGCTGGAAATATCACAGCCGGATGCATTTCCTACATACTACAGAAAGATACATTTTGGTTAAATATCTGTAAGTCACAGTGAAAGGAAATGAAAATCGTAACTTTGAATTTGTAATGAATTTGTGAAATGTACTTGGGCTGTTGGCAGAGGGTTGGGATTAATGATAGCATCCATTCCTGCCGTACCGCTCTCTGCGATAGCATAGCGAAACAGATTTGCAGATAATGGAGAAAGAACCTATAAAAGATGTAGAGAACATTTTTTAAACACACAGGTCATTTGTAAAGTCATATTTCAGAGGATCTATATCAGTCCCTAATCATTGCATGACCCCAACAACTAAATTCTTACATGTAAAGACACACTGACTCCTCCAGCAGACTCTCCAAAGATGGTCACTAATCCAGGGTCGCCCCCAAAGCTGTGGATGTTCTCCTGAACCCACTGAAGCGCAGCGACCTGGTCCAGAAGACCATAGTTTCCTGGCGCATGTTCATCTCCTGTGCTAAAGGGTCATTTATCGATTACAAGGTCGTAGAGCTAATGTTCAAAACATGGAAAATAGTCTACAAATATTCTATACAACTAAAGGTGCAGTCACATTTACTGTTGTTCGTGAATTTTTACAGCAAAATCTAGTAATTTCAATAGGAATTCATGCATGTGGAATTTCACACAAGGGCAAAAGGTTTCCTCAATTCTTCCAATGCAAATATTGTTTTCATATTCTTCCAATTCTTCCATTTCAGGCACTTTTATATCTCAGAGGTTTCTTTAACAGATTTTAAAAAATACATATATTGTAATGAAGATCCTATTACAACAGTAGTGGGATATTTTTTTATCATGTTTTATTTTTGCTACTTTTCAAATACCTTATACATACAGATTTGACTGTTTCCCTAAACCTGGATTTTCTTGCATTGCGTCATTACGCTGACGTTGATGAGGAAAACTAAATTTTCTCAGAATCCTGAAGCCTGATTGGTTCACGTCTGTGCGACTGCATAGACAAATGTCACTTTAGCCCGCCGAAAGGGGCAGGGTTAGCTGCCTATATAAGCCATGCAGAAATGCCCATTCATCAGAATCTTTCTCCTTCAGAGCCAAGATTATCTCTTGTTACTCCGAAGAAGACTGAAGCCTCTACTCGCTCTCCTTGTCGTTGAACGAGCCTCGCAAGCGGAAAAACGACGCTCTGCACGCAAGCTGATTTAACACGCTCTGTTTCAGCACTCTCAAAAAAAGAGCAAATTTAAGAGCAAATTTGCAATGTTGCTCATGCAGGGTTCACCTGCCCGCTCCAGATGAGCATCCAGAGTGCGTCTCCTGCCTGGGCCGGAGTGGCTCTTCTGGACTGCACGCACAGCGAGGATCGCCACTTGTAGGCTTAATCTAACAGAGATTAAAGACGCTGACAGGATGTCTCTTTTCGACTCAACCGTCGGGCCTGTTTGGCGGTAGACGGCTTCCCATAAGTGTCACTTCTTCCCCAAAAGAGCCAGCTCCTCCAGCATCTTCTCGCTGTTATAGCGAACCAAATACAATTTCTACATTCTCACGAAAAGAGCATTCCTCCTCCTCTCGATACTGTGGCAGGTGCCGTTCTCCTGCCACCCACGAGACGCAGCAATACTTCAACCATTACCCACTCAACTCAGGGCATGGCAGGCAAATCCCCGGAGTGTCGAGCTGCATTTTGGCGATAATAGAACGAGGTTCCTCTCGCTTCAATTCGCTCGTAGACCATCCCGCTTCATGGCCGTGATTAACACTTCGGTCTCAGACAACATTTCTCATGTCCTCAGAACTGAAATTCAGTCTCTGCTGGAAAAACGCACCATGGAGAAAGTTTCCAGAGAACCCAGCAAGTCAGGCTTTTACAGC
The DNA here is from genome assembly GCA_031834385.1 of Semotilus atromaculatus. Lineage (NCBI taxonomy): Eukaryota > Metazoa > Chordata > Actinopteri > Cypriniformes > Leuciscidae > Semotilus > Semotilus atromaculatus. The sequence goes on along the minus strand of JAULUF010000027.1, from coordinate 6,815,293 downwards.
CGCTATTTCTTCGTCCCCAAGAATGGCGGTCTCAGGCCTATCCTCGATCAAAGATGTCTGAATCGCGCCCTCGTGAGAAGGCCTTTCAGAATGTTAACTATTAAACAAATCCTTGCGCAAATTTGCCTCAGGAATTGGTTTATATCAGTGGATCTGAAAGACACCTATTTTTTTATCCGGATAGCCACCCACCACAGACCGTTCTTGAGATTCGCGTTCAAGGGGGTTCATACCAATATACAGTCTTTCCATTCGGACTCGCTCTCTCTGGGTACTTTTACGAAGTCTGTAGACGCACTCCCCTCTGAGACAGCCGGAAATCCGCATACTCAACTACCTCGATGATTGGCTGCTAACAGGAACGGCAGCTATGCAGCCACGGATCACGGCAACAGACAGCAGTGAAATTAGCCTCTTAAGACAAATGAGTTGGTCGTTTTAGGGCCGATTCACATATAGCGCCTAAAAACGCGTAGAAAATGCTAGGCGCGCCGCGCTCTCCTTTTACCAAAGCGCTAGTGTGGTTGCGCTCTGGAGGCATCTGTCGTTGCTAAGCTTGTTGTTGTTAAGGTTCTTGTCACGTGAACTACGGTGCGCTTGCGGCATTCTGAAAAGTTGAGATGTTTTTATTTCGATGCGGCGCGACTGCGTCGCTTCCATTATGAGCGCGCATACCGCGCGCCTACATTTGAAATAACTAACTTGAGCGCGCAAAAGACGCGATATGTGAACAGGCCCTTAAAATGAATTTTCCACCTCAGAACGCTATTAAACACAAATCATCTTTCGAGATGTGATTGAAACAACACCTTCAGAAAAAAATCTGCTAATGCATGCATACACTGTTGGACAATCTTAGTGAACATGAGAGTATATGATGTGTGACTTTATTTTCTAAAAGTCCACCTGGCCAAAAGTGCTCAAAGTTGAAGAAACAATGAAACAATTGGAAGAATATTTTTTAGCAAAAAAACTAAGAATGTTGAGAAGCTGTAGATGTTTTTACCTGAAAAATCCAAGTAGGCCAAGTCTGTACTGGATCAAGACTACAACTACATCTTGATAGGCAGCCAAAACATGCCCATCAAAAAGAGAAGCAGAGGCCGCAGAAAAGCCACCGCCGTGAATCCAAACCATGACCTATTGCACATCATGTATTAAAAAAAGAAAAAAACATTAACCAACATACATTTTTATGCATATAAATAGAGCAAAGCTCAATTAAATTCAGACCAAACACTTACAGGCAACTTGGTGTTGTCTCCAGGTTTAGAGGGAGTGTAAATGTTGAGGTAAAGACAGTCCTCTGATACTTCAGGGACCTCAAAACTCATAGACACATTAGCCATCAAGTCTAGAAGCATCTCCCTTGCCTGTAAACAGCTGGGATAAAGAAAAAAACAAAGTGTCATTGTTTCCAAATGAAAATGCCTGACAATTTAATTTCAGTAGTTTTGCTTTAATCTCACATTGGTGGCTGTTTGGTTGCATCTCTCACTCCTTGCCATGGTTCTGCAGGTACGGGTGGAGCCAGTCTCAGGGACCCCACTGGTGGCTTTGCAAACGGTACACCTAGATAGGTATTGACAACAGTTTCCTTGCCTTTCGCAGTCATGAAGTAACCTCTTAGAGATCCTAATTTGGTATGTGCTACAGGTCCTGTCAAAAACAAATGTGCAACCATTCTTAATATTATACAGTGAGTCTTAGCCAATTTTTAAACAATGCTGACTCTGATAACTTGCCTTCCTTTCGCTTATTTATTAATCGTGGAAGGGTTTGAGTCATGAAATTAAAGTGTTTTCCCTTCAGGTCCTTTCCAGGTTTCTGTTCCAGTCCAATGCTGAGATACTCAGCCTCAGCTCCATATTCAGGCCACAATGTGAGGCCTGGACCATTCGGAGACCTGAAAAGGGGTTTTAAAATATAGTTTAAAATGCATGTGCCGAACTCTTAGAAATGCAATCTTTTTATACATATTTGTTTAATATAGTTTTAAAAAATAAAATGTGAGCGCCTCCAGCTTGCAGAGCGGACGTGTGGGTGCCGGTGCACTTTGGCTTAGGGGTGTGCGATATCACCATTTTTGATAGTGGAAGATTAAAATCCACAAATAATCGTAGTATCGTGTTACAGTGCATTCTATCAGTTGCAGTTCTTGCGCCTTGCAAGGTTTACATAAACATAGTCGGTTATGTCTAAAGTGAAAGCAAACATTTGAGAATAAATCGGGTGCGTGTCATATGCGTGTATATTAGATGCATGCCGGTCTTAAATTGACAGTAAACGTGCTGCCGCTTGTCCTTAAAGGGATAGTTCGACAAAAAATGATTTATTTACTCTCTAATGTTGTTCCAAACCTGTATTCATTTCTTTCTTGTGAGGAACACAAAAGAAGATATTTTGAAGAATGTGGCTAACCAGACAGTTGCTGTTCCCCATTGACTTCCATAGTAGGAAAATATATACAACTGTTTGGTTAGCCACATTTGTCACAATAACTTTTATTTTCAACAGAAGAGATTTCGGTTTTATACATTTTGTGACATTAAAAGTGTTCAGTGACACATTATGCACTTCATACATTTCAGTGTGTTCACTGTTCAGTGACACTGCAATGCAAATAGCTTTGCTAATAAATTGGAATAGAAGTTATTATTAATCAATATTTAGTTATCAATATAATGTGATACACATAACAGAATACCTCAGCTGGTACACAGCAAGTTGTTTTTTCAGCTCTTTTATTTTTTACATTTTTGATTTTTCTTTTTTAAGTATTGCAATATATCGCAATATGTATCGTAATATATCGAGATATAACATATTACGACACATGTATCGTGATATGCATCAAATCTTGAGACCCTTGCCGATACCCAGCACTAATTTACAGGAAAAAGTATGAAATTACCATCAAGTTATTTGTTTTTCTTAGAATTTAAATACATGTGAATGTACAGATCTTGTGCAAAATATTTAATATTTTTATTATATAACCTTAGCAAAGGTTGATACATTTAGTAAGTATACATCGCTCATTATTAAAGTTAACTAATGTATTAACTGATGTTAACAAATGATACCTACTGTAAACCTAGTTTTTTTTTTTCAAATGTCTATTGTTATAAATTATAACATATAGAGTATTAATTCATAAAAATGTTTTTTTGGGAGCCGCATCACTTAACTTGTAAACTTGTAAACTTGTAAACGCATAACTTTTTACAAGCTTAACTGATTGACTCAAGAGGACGGCAGGTGTCTTCACTATGATATCACTGTTTTAAGTGTATGTTTCTGCATGTTGGTTGCACAAGATTTGGTTTGGCAGACATTTGATTTGTTTCAAATATTTATAACAATTGAACAAACTTCTTCAAAGATCATACCAAAATACTTGGTAATGTTTTCAAGAGTTTTATCCTTTAAACAAAGCTTTTTATTCATGATATCCGTCTACCACCCTGAAAATTTCAACTGGACTTGTCTGCAGAATCTGATTTCCCCAATGCAACATCTTTGTTGATCCTGGAGCAACATTTCAATCAACCAATCAGATTTGAGGGACAAGATTACAGTTTGTGTCAATTTTAGGCTTACAACCAGGGTTAGGCGCTTCTACATCCGTGTTATTCACCTTTCATTTCCCTCTTATTTTAGGGATAAGTTATGGGTAGGGTTAGCTTAAGGGGTATGGATAGGGTTAGATTACATTTTCAGACAGGAATGTTGTTCCAGTATCAACAAAATATGTTAACCCAGGAACACGTCTAACTCTGTAAAATTAGGGCATGAGATTTGTCTCACTCACCCAGTGCGAGCAAAGTTGCCCCAGTAATCCATGACAGTTCTACAAAGTTCATTTTCTTCTTTTGAGAGTTCACCTGAATTAAAACAGGAAGAAAGACATCAAATAGGAAAAACAAAGAGACACTGTATTGATTGTCACTACCTGGAAAAATCCTTACTTTGACAGCTGTTGTGGTTAATGATATCAATGAGACTAAAGTTTGAGATCTTAAGGTATGGTAACATTTAACGTTTTTCTGCAAATGTTCACAGTCGAAATCCAGTCATTTCAATAGTAATACACATGACTGGAAATTTCTTGTAAGACCGAAAAATTTCCCCAAGCAGATTTCCCAATGTGCAAATTCACTGTGTTGACCAACTGAAAGCTGCTTGGTCTGAAAATTACTTCTCTGTGCTTCATACATTGCTACATTGCTACTAAATCTGTTTGTTATATTTCCTAATATTATTTTCGGTTGTACCTTCCAGCTTTATAAGTCCATCTGCAAAGCAAAAACCAAAAACAAACGCAATTTCATCTGCATGGTCACTTCCAACAAAACTGGGTCTTTTCTTTTGAAGTATACTGGGAGAATGCTGGAATTCATACACGTATACTGGTGCACCAGCATCTAGAAATAGACGAAATTTTTGTATATAAATATTATTGTTGTGCATCACTGAAACAGCATTCTACAAATTTAACACAGTCATACTTCTACAGCACACTGAACAAACTCTCACCTCTGTGGAAATTTGCTACTTTGCGAGCTGGGATGTTGAACAAAAAGTCTCCTAACATCTCTCGAAAACCATCTCGGATTTTGATCCTGTCAGTGGATGTCCCCAGATACTCATTTAAAACAAGCTCAAGAATTGACTGATCTTGAAGCTAAATGGGATAAAAATAGACCAGAAACATTATAAAAAATGTGTACTAATTGCAGCTTACTATCAGAGTTCCTCTAAAACCCTCCACCTCCACCAGCTCCACCTGCCTAGATCTATTGACACTAGCAAGTCCATACTCTGCAGAAGCAGCAGCAATCCTCAAAAGCAGCAGTGTAACAAATCTAGACCACCAAACCAAACTATTTCAAAAGTTAAATTATTATGAAAGTTGCCATGATTTAATATATTACAATCATAACAACTTTTGAAATAGTTGGCTTTGGTGGACTATATATATGTATAATTGAAGATAAAACTCTCTTACAGCATTAAATATGGTCAAAAACGGCACAATCTGCTCTATGTCCATCCCATCTGTCCATCCTGGAGGTGAAAAGAACTATGGAAAAACATTTGAGAAATGTGAATATACTGTAAAATACTGACTGAAGTTCAAATTTTTGGAAAAACAAATCTCATGTTTGTATTTTTACAAAGTCTGTCTTTACATTTGGCACCATATGTCCACACTCATCATTGTTGATTCCGTTGATCAGAGGCACTTTATTAAACTGGTGGGATTGAAGAAGATCTGCTGCAGGTTTTGGAAGGAACTGGCCATCCACTGTCACTCCGAAAAGAAACTCTGGATGCTCCTGTTTCAAAAGACAACACACCGTTTAGTGCATGGGTGGACTGTTTACACACATTTATGAGTGTTCACAGAGATTCAATAAGAAAGACTAGTATTTGGACAGACATACCTTAGCAATTGTCAAGATGTCTTCTTCTGTCAGCTGCATCACACAGTCAACAATCATCTTTGTGCTGGAAATATCACAGCCAGATACACTTCCTACAGCCTAGAGAGAAGCAAGTGATATTTACATTAAATGTATTTAATTTTTACTACAGAAAGATCTAAATGAATTTGTTTAGAATTTGAACAGGTGTAACTGACCTGAGCTAATGCAAGAGGGTTTGGACTCATGAGAGTATCCATTTCTGCTGTACCGCTCTCTGCGATTGCATGATGGAAGAGGTTTGCAGATAATGGTGATAGAACCTGTGAATTTTTTTTTAGAAACGTTTTGGTTCAATGACATAATGCAAGTTTTTTGACTGAAAAATACTTGAAAGTCTTATTGGAATGTCAGCCTTATGGGTTTTGTAAATATGTGACCTATGAAAAGTGTTAGAAAGACCTTGTGACTAAACCTTGTAACTGCATTGGCTTCTCAAACCTCAGTCAAACCTCATAACTCCACCCCGCCCCTATCATGAATGAAGTGCCAGGTTGGTGACTACTACACCATGCTGACCAATGCCTACCTATGCACTGTGAAGGTCACCGAGCACAACCTTGTCAGGCTTAAGCACTGAAGTACTTGATGGGCCTCAACCCAGAGAAACCTAAATGCATCAGCAACTATATAAGACACATCCTGTGACACCACAGGCATGCTACCTAGAAGCTCAGTGATATAGACTCCAGGAAATAACCCAAAGCCTCCATGCTCAGCTGTTTCTGAAATGTGAAGTCTTGTATTAAACCAGTCTGAGCCACAGCTGCAGGACAGCCCAGAGCCTCTAAGAGAAAAGCTAACAGGGGAGACTATAGACATAACCTCAGCTAAATCCATAGTACTACATCTAGCAGCTGAACCAGGCGATAGATGAAATACAATGTGGCTCACAGCAACTCTACCCTACCAGGACAGAACAAGCCTAGGGGAGCAGTGTACCGAAGGATGTATGCAAAGAAAGAATTCGTCAGCTTTCAAGAATAACCAGACTAAAGGGCTGAAGAAGCAATAGAGAATGGTTTGCAAACCGTGACAACCACTCAAAGCCCCTCTGCAACCTTAGAGTAGCCTGGGGACAGGGATCAACCCATTCACAAGGAGCATAATCCTGCTTCAAACCCAATATGACAATTTGGGGAGGACAACAAGTGAGAAAGTGGAATTTTCCATACTCAATCTCAGCTGTCAAGCTCTACTCGTGCTCACCCTGCTATGGCGCTCAACCCTACTTCAAATCCCAGTCACTCAAGCTCAACTCAACAGATACTATTATCCCAGCGATGAGCATGCTATACAGCAATATCACCTCCTACTCTAGAGGGGGCTACTAATGATAGGTGGGGTTTTTACAAAAAATCCACTACATTGTATCAATCTGCCCATCCTCACGAAAAATGTTTACACAAACACCTCCCAGCTGAATACACTGGAGGAGGAACTGATGGAAGTGTTGGAACACAGGCTTTTAAACCCATCAAACCTCCTCTTCCTTGCGGCCACATTCTGCACATTCTGCATAACACCCCCAGCTGGAGGGAGGTCATCTTTTAAAAGTGAAGGGGTTGCATTACCTCACCATGACCAACACGATCATCGGCCCTCAGTAGACATTACAGAGGAACATGCTTAACAACGGCATTGCTCTGGACCAGATAAGAAAGCGGATCACCTCATCTCACTGCAGCTTCACACTTCCACTTAACATCAGTCTATCCTCTGGACCTAAGCCCTAGAGGAACATACTGAACAACAGCATTGCTCTGGACCAGATAAAATTGTGGATTGCATCATCTCATCACAACTCACACTCTTAACATTAGTCCATACTCTGTGCTTAAGCCCCTGCAAAAGCAGGATGTAAGCATTAAGCAGAGTTCTCCTAGAGAAGCAAGTAGAGACAAACTGCACTCGCTCTAATCTCCAAGCCTAAAAAGCTGGAGAGGGTGATAGACCTCTTTTATTCGTCCATAGAAAAAACACCTGCAGGACCATGAAGGCAGACCCCAAAATCAGCATAAACTGAATGGGGGGGAGCCTAGGGAAAGAGGGATAATGTTTCCTCCCTCTATGCCAAATACTACTCCTCCAACCCTCACAGACCCCCAGCGAGGGATATATCTCCTGAAATCTGCTGACTGAGACCTTGCCTTTGTAACTTCTCTACTACCGCCTCAACGGCAGTCCGCAAAGATAATCGTAATCGAACCGAACCGTGAGACCAGTGTAGGTTCACACCCCTAATATCTAGCTCCCTCGAGAGTTGAATGCACCCGAACAGACTCTTATCTTCAACACCCGAACAAACAAACAAACAAAGCTGTTTCCTGAAGACAAAAAAGCTGATGACGTGTAATCCAGGCACCCTTTTGTATGCCTGGGCACTCTCACGTACTTCAGACACAGGGTTCGCAGGACACGTCTCCGTAGCTTCAGTAACTGACACAGCGAGGAGCTCTTCAAAAAGGAACTCGCGGTTATGGTAAGGGGTGTGACATTTCCCAAACATGCTCGAAGAGGTTGACCAATCACAACACACTGGTCCAGCCAACCAATCAGAGCATATTTTGCTTTTTTAAAAGGAGGGGCTTCATAGAGACAGGAACTAAACAGAGAGTTACTGAGAGACTGGGAAGAGAGGTGCTGCAACTGTGTGAAATATGTAAGAAAATGTGAAAACCTATTCTATTAGACCCCCAAAACAAAATCAAGACTTTGTAAAAGGGCAAAATATGGCCTCTTTAATAAATACTATAATACACCGCATGACATTTTAGAGTAAAAAAATGATCTGTTTTACAGAAGATATATATATATATATATATATATACACTCACCGGCCACTTTATTAGGTACACCTGTCCAACTGCTCGTTAACACTTAATTTCTAAGCAGCCAATCACATGGCGGCAACTCAGTGCATTTAGGCATGTAGACATGGTCAAGACAATCTCCTGCAGTTCAAACCGAGCATCAGTATGGGGAAGAAAGGTGATTTGAGTGACTTTGAACGTGGCATGATTGTTGGTGCCAGAAGGGCTGGTCTGAGTATTTCAGAAACTGCTAATCTACTGGGATTTTCACGCACAACCATCTCTAGGGTTTACAGAGAATGGTCAGAAAAAGAAAAAACATCCAGTGAGCGGCAGTTCTGTGGGCGGAAATGCCTTGTTGATGCCAGAGGTCAGAGGAGAATGGCCAGACTGGTTCGAGCTGATAGAAGGGCAACAGTGACTCAAATAACCACCCGTTACAACCAAGGTGGGCAGAAGAGCATCTCTGAACGCACAGTACGTCGAACTTTGAGGCAGATGGGCTACAGCAGCAGAAGACCACACCGGGTGCCACTCCTTTCAGCTAAGAACAGGAAACTGAGGCTACAATTTGCACAAGCTCATCGAAATTGGACAATAGAAGATTGGAAAAACGTTGCCTGGTCTGATGAGTCTCGATTTCTGCTGCGACATTCGGATGGTAGGGTCAGAATTTGGCGTCTACAACATGAAAGCATGGATCCATCCTGCCTTGTATCAACGGTTCAGGCTGGTGGTGGTGGTGTCATGGTGTGGGGAATATTTTCTTGGCACTCTTTGGGCCCCTTGGTACCAATTGAGCATCGTTGCAACGCCACAGCCTACCTGAGTATTGTTGCTGACCATGTCCATCCCTTTATGACCACAATGTACCCAACTTCTGATGGCTACTTTCAGCAGGATAATGCGCCATGTCATAAAGCTGGAATCATCTCAGACTGGTTTCTTGAACATGACAATGAGTTTGCTGTACTCAAATGGCCTCCACAGTCACCAGATCTCAATCCAATAGAGCATCTTTGGGATGTGGTGGAACGGGAGATTCGCATCATGGATGTGCAGCCGACAAATCTGCGGCAACTGTGTGATGCCATCATGTCAATATGGACCAAACTCCCTGAGGAATGCTTCCAGCACCTTGTTGAATCTATGCCACGAAGAATTGAGGCAGTTCTGAAGGCAAAAGGGGGTCCAACCCGTTACTAGCATGGGGTACCTAATAAAGTGGCCTGTGAGTGTATATACACATATATTTGAATTTGAATTATAAATTCTTACATGTAAAGACACACTGACTCCTCCAGCAGACTCTCCAAAGATGGTCACTAATCCAGGGTCGCCCCCAAAGCTGTGGATGTTCTCCTGAACCCACTGAAGCGCAGCGACCTGGTCCAGAAGACCATAGTTTCCTGGCGCATGTTCATCTCCTGTGCTAAAGGGCAGAGTATAATCATACAACTCCATCAAGACCTTAGACCTCAATAGCACTGAATCAATTAAACTAATCAATCAGAGATTCTAAAGCATCACAATCATGAAGTAGTATGACTTTATAGCCATTCAAACAGATTACATGTAAGTCTGAAGTCCAAAAACACATGGCCTGCTGAATGCAAACCAAACCTAAACCTTAGTAATGTTTGATGTGTCATATTTTAATGTTACTCCAACACCTGGACAGGTAAAACGAGAAAAAGTGCTTCAATATCTTGGCAGTGATATTATTTAGAACAAGACAGTAAAGTTTGTTGATAAACTTTGATGTATGCTTGAGAAAGCTTAGTCTGACTGTTTAAAATGGTTTAACAAGTTGTGAGTTGTAAGAGCGAAAAAGTTTGAAGGTTTAAAATATTTGTAAAGATTAAAGTATTTAAAAAAGATTTCAAATCAGCAACAAAATCTGGCATGAATTGTCCCATAAATGTCGTTTTTTGTGCTAAACAAAAAAGCACTAAAAAAGCTAGCATATTTTTCAGGCAGGACCAGCCAATGCACATGTGCAGTCCTAAGTGTGCATTTAAAAAAACTGACTGTTTCTACAGGAACTGTGACACAATAGCTTGAGCAATTCATCAATCTATCAGTCTTTTATTTAGAAGGCAGGACCTCTTACAACATACTGGACATTCCACTTTCTCCCATTCACAGAAATATGAGTGTACAGTCTTTCTGTATATAAAGTCTTTGCATTCATGGAAGTTACAATTATGTTTTAGCATGTCAATTTTCTATCATGTAGTTAAAGGTTGTTAGCACATTTCTAACATGTTTTAGATTTAGTTTAAACTATTTTGGATTTTATTAGATGTTTATGTTGGTAACAATTAGTTTTTACCTGAAAAATCCAAGTAGACCAAGCCTGTATTGAATCAGGACCACAACTACATCTTGATAGGCAGCCAAAACATGTCCGTCAAACATCGACGCAGAGGCCATCGAAAAACCTCCACCATGTATCCAAATCATAACCTTTTGCAACATTAAAATACTATTAAAATGCATAAAATACATATAATATTAAAATACATAAACATCAACCAAATCATTCACACTTACAGGCAACTTGTCATTAGCTCCAGGTTTAGAAGGTGTGTAGACGTTGAGGTAAAGACAGTCCTCTGCTGAATCAGGAACCTCTAAATTCATAGATATATTGGCCATAAAGTCTTCAAGTTTCTGCTTATCCTGCAGACACCTGAGAGAGACACAAAGTAACACAAGTGTCACCTCTTGATCTCCAGTGTAAAATCTAGGACCTGAAGCAAAGGCATTGATCTACAGGTGGATTAGCTTTGATTTATTCTCACATGAGCGGCTGTTTCGTAGCATCTCTCACTCCGGCCCATTTCTCTGCAGGTTGGGGTGGAGCGAGTCTCAATGAACCCACGGGTGGCTTGGCAAACGGTATGCCCAGGTAAGAATGGACGACCGTGTCCTTTCCTTTTGCTTTCATGTGTGATCCTTTCAGGGACCCAAATTTGGTTTGCAGGACAGGTCCTGTGTAATTCAATTTGTGTAAAGGTTGATAAAATGATTTTTGACTTCTTATGGAAACACAAGAGACATAAAAAAAAAAAATTCTGTTTTCAGAACTTTGAACATGGGGGTCTACATTTTCTTCTTTAAAAACGTCAAAGATAAACTGGCTGAGGCCATTCTTGAATGATTCTGAATCCATGTCACACTTTTCCTAATTATGTTTTTTTCTAAAGTTGTTGGTCTCCCCTTTCTGATGGTATGCAAATATAATATTTCTAAACTTCCCATTAAATTGTCAAACTTCCATATGCATTTAAGTGCTTTTGGACTGCAGGCATTTCATTTACAAACACAATTTTAGTCTCCACAATTTTCAGATTGATTTAATAATGATATTATTTTGGTTTCTCAACTTGTAAACACAAATGGTCATTTGCTTTCTTATTCTGAATTCCTAAATAAATAGTGTATTCTTGACACCCCACACAATACCCCATTACCGTTTAGTAAACTAATTTAACATGCTTTAGTGGCGTCGTCTGTGCACATGTATGTCTCGTGAAAATGCCGTTATCTTATCTTGACAAGAAAAGAGTTAGCGTAGCTACTGCTGTGCAAGTAAACGCACTCATTATGACACATTAATCTGACTTACCATTTTCTGCTTTCACAGTGTTTTGAAGAGTCAGTGTGATCAGCATGCAGAGTGAAAGCACGACAGACTCCCTCATCGCCATGCCGTGATCAGCCAGTCCTACTGCAGAATGAGCGTTCACAAGCGCTGCACGGTTATTTACAATGCCTGATCTGGCCGTACTTTGAACTTTGTTATGGGAACTGTGGTTGCCAGATTCATTCTAATAAAAACAACTATTTTAAATTGAGTTGGTGGTGGACTTAAAGGATTTTAGTAACGCTTTAGATTACAGCCCGAAAAGTACTGCGTAATTGAGATGAATTTACAGCGTAATTTTCTGTAATTATAGAGTATACCTATAATTAAAGTACTTGCATTCATGCATTAGTAGGCTACTTAAAGGAACAATAGGCTATGTAAAGTTTGGGGAATAAAGGCGTAACAATCAGGAGAAACATTATTTATACTGTAAGTATTATAGAATTAAGGGTCCCTTATTCTACTATTATGATACAACAATCTTACATTTGGGAGATATTTAGCGAGAACATACGGTCCACTGCGTAGCTACCTTTTTGTAATCCCTCACATCCCGATCGCCGCGGTTCAGCTATGAATCACAACATTAGAAGTTTTGAAACTTTGCAGGTTTGAATACTTTGCAAAGTCATAATAAAATCATTTTCTCTGAGTTTATGTGTATGTGATTCATGTATTGGGCCAGTGGCGCTTCATGCCACCTGTAAATCGTGGTTATCCTTGGTTCCGACAGCCAATCACATTCCCTGCTGAAACCATGATTGGTATTATTCTTGGTTACGACAGCCAATCACATTCCCTGCTGAAACCATGATTGGTATTATTCTTGGTTACGACAGCCAATCACATTCCCTGCTGCAACCAAGATTGGTATTATTCTTAGTTACGACAGCCAATCACATTCCCTGCTGCAACCAAGTTGGTATTATTCTTGGTTATGACAATCACATTCCCTGCTGCAACCAAGATTGGTATTATTCTTGGTTATGACAGCCAATCACATTCCCTACTGCAACCAAGATTGGTATTATTCTTGGTTACGACAGCCAATCACATTCCCTGCTGCAACCAAGATTGGTATTATTCTTGGTTATGACAGCCAATCACATTCCCTACTGCAACCAAGATTGGTATTATTCTTGGTTACGACAGCCAATCACATTCCCTGCTGCAACCAAGATTGGTATTATTCTTGGTTACGACGACAGCCAATCACATTCCCTGCTGCAACCAAGATTGGTATTATTCTTGGTTACGACAGCCAATCACGTTCCCTGCTGCAACCAAGATTGGTATTATTCTTGGTTACAACAGCCAATCACATTCCCTACTGCAACCAAGATTGGTATTATTCTTGGTTACGACAGCCAATCACATTCCCTACTGCAACCAAGATTGGTATTATTCTTGGTTTATGACAGCCAATCACATTCCCTACTGCAACCAAGATTGGTATTATTCTTGGTTTATGACAGCCAATCACGTTCCCGGCTGCAACCAAGATTCGTATGCTATGGCCAATCACGGCTCGTATTGCTACCATGATTCAGCCTAGTAACTTACCAAGAATTGACCAATCCCCCGAGACTTGCGGATTGCGACTGAAGAAGAGGATTACGTTCATTGATTAACTTCTGACCAACAAGTAAGTCAATCTTTTGTCAATAAAAATAAAGTGGCAAATATATATAGTTGTTTTAAATTAATAACCTGTGGCTCAGACTAGCTAATAATTCAAGTAATTAATACAAAATATAATTAAAAAAATAGATTTTATAGATAAGCCGACTAAGCAGAACAAAGTACAGTATAACGTTATAGTTTACTACAGCTTTACCAGCTGCAACATTAAAATGATTGTTACACACTAAGGCATCACTAATTATGATCCAATAATATAGTGTACATTATGTTTCTACTTTTAGTATATTTTGATGCTAAACTTACTTGTTTTAGCTAAGTAGGCTAACATTTTGAATGCATGACATTTACTTGTAATAGAGCAGAGGGTTTCAAAGAGGGGAAAGTAGTGGTATAATAATGGTATAATAATTATTGAAAAAATTACCTCTTGCTCTGGGATCATTCTGAGATTCTGATATGTAAACCAACATTTTTAGCCTGTTGGAAAAATATACACACACAAAGCATAATAGATAATCAACATTACAAGGTGATCTTGAGTAAATAATGTAATATGCACAGCTGTATTAACTAATGTGTCACCAAATGTGTTTGTCTGTTTCTCTATATGGTAGTCTTGAAAATGCCCTGGGGTATGCTGCTTACCTGGTGGCAGCTATGAAGAGGGACCACACAGGAGGCAGCAAAGACTCCCAGGAACATGCCCACAACAAAGCGAGTTTCAGGGAGTATTTTGTGGCATTGCCATGAAGGAAGAGCAACATGCTGGGAAAGCTCCACCCAGTAACGCTGCCACCACCCAGCACGTTGCCTCCACCCAGCACCACCCAGCACGTTGCCTCCACCCATCACGTTGCCTCCACCCATCACGCTGCCTCCACCCAGCACGTTGCCTCCACCCAGCACGTTGCCTCCACCCATCACGCTGCCTCCACCCAGCACGTTGCCTCCACCCAGCACGTTGCCTCCACCCAGCACATTGCCTCCACCCGGCACGTTGCCTCCACCCAGCACCACCCAGCACGTTGCCTCCACCCATCACGCTGCCTCCACCCAGCACGTTGCCTCCACCCATCACGCTGCCTCCACCCAGCACGCTGCCTCCACCCAGCACGTTGCCACCACCCAGCACGCTGCCTCCACTCAGCACGCTGCCTCCACCCATCACGCTGCCTCCACCCAGCACGTTGCCTCCACCCAGCACGTTGCCTCCACCCATCACGCTGCCTCCACCTAGCACGTTGCCACCACCCAGCACGCTGCCTCCACCCAGCACGCTGCCTCCACCCAGCACGTTGCCTCCACCCAGCACGTTGCCTCCACCCAGCACCACCCAGCACGTTGCCTCCACCCAGCACGTTGCCTCCACCCATCACGCTGACTCCACCCAGCACGCTGCCTCCACCCAGCACGTTGCCACCACCCAGCACGCTGCCTCCACCCATCACGCTGCCTCCACCCATCACTCTGCCTCCACCCAGCACGTTGCCTCCACCCAGCACGTTGCCTCCATCCATCACGCTGACTCCACCCAGCACGCTGCCTCCACCCAGCACGCTGCCTCCACCCAGCACGCTGCCTCCACCCAGCACGTTGCCACCACCCAGCACGCTGCCTCCACCCACCCAGCACGCTGACTCCACCCATCACGCTGACTCCACCCAGCACGCTGCCTCCACCCAGCACGTTGCCACCACCCAGCACGTTGCCTGCACCCAGCACGTTGCCACCACCCAGCACGCTGCCTCCACCCAGCACGCTGCCTCCACCCAGCACGCTGCCTCCACCCAGCACGCTGCCTCCACCCACCCAGCACGCTGCCTCCACCCATCACACTGACTCCACCCAGCACGCTGCCTCCACCCAGCACGCTGCCTCCACCCACCCAGCACGCTGCCTCCACCCAGCACGCTGCCTCCACCATCACGCTGACTCCACCCATCACGCTGCCTCCACCCAGCACGCTGCCTCCACCCAGCACGTTGCCACCACCCAGCACGCTGCCTCCACCCAGCACGCTGCCTCCACCCATCACGCTGACTCCACCCAGCACGTTGCCACCACCCAGCACGCTGCCTCCACCCAGCACGCTGCCTCCACCCAGCACGTTGACTGCACCCAGCACGTTGCCACCACCCAGCACGCTGCCTCCACCCACCCAGCACGCTGCCTCCACCCAGCACGCTGCCTTCACCCATCACGCTGACTCCACCCAGCACGCTGCCTCCACCCAGCACGTTGCCTGCACCCAGCACGTTGCCACCACCCAGCACGTTGCCTGCACCCAGCACGTTGCCACCACCCAGCACGCTGCCTCCACCCAGCACGCTGCCTCCACCCAGCACGCTGCCTCCACCCAGCACGCTGACTCCACCCAGCACGCTGCCTCCACCGATACTTCCACCGCCTCTCTCCACTCCCTCTTGTTTAGTAAGTTGCCTAACCAGAAAAGCCTGACCAAGACCATAGAAAGGCTGGTTTCCCCCGTCAAATCCACACCTTGTAAGCAAACATTTCTTTGTATAACACTTTTTTGGTTTGTTTAATATTTATTGCTTTGTAAGATTTTAGGATTTATTGTTCTGTAGTCATGTTTATCTGTTTGTTCTGTGTTTTGTTTTGTAGCTTTGGCCCAGGCACGTACGCGGCCCTCAGCCACCCTCACCCGCCCGACTGTGTTCACAAGAAAGTATGCGAGGAAGACAGACGTCATTCTTTGCAGGAAGTGCAACAAAGAGAGAAAAGCCACCATCACATCTTCAGCACTTTGCCATCTGGTACTGCGAAGAGTGAGACTCAATCGTGAAGTGAGGGCTGTGCTGATGGAACGAGGTTATAGGAAAAAAAAGCCAGGAAACGACAACCCTCCAGCTTCTTAAAATTGCTCTTTCAGCACGTTATTTTTATTTATTTATTTGATTCATGTTTGATTATAGAGCAATTCTCCAACAATGACAGCTGTCTCTAAAATGTATAACAAGAGTGTGTGATGCCTTTTGGTTCTTTTTTAAACACGGTTTTTAGTTTACCTTGTTATTTATGTGTGCGTTTTCTGAGATTGTTTTTATGGTCCTGTTAGTAGCTGTCACAGGGCAACAGGTGGTTGCCTGGATTTTGTTGTTACGTCAACTTTTTTGTTACGTCAACTTATGCCTTAAGTTCTTTATGTACCTGATTATCATTACTATATTAGTATTATTATTATTAATAATAATATATATTTTAAATAATAATAATAGATGAGAAGCATTTATTTTATTTTATTTATGTTTAGTTGTGCCTTAAGTTATTTATGTACCTGATTATTATTACTACTATTATTACTATTATTAATACTACCACTATTAATAATTGTTGTGATTATATAAAAATTATATAATAGGGGTTTGGACGTTTCTGTGTTTTTTCTTCTTCCTCTTATCATTATAATTATTGTTTACCTAAATTGCTACTATCATTATTACTATTATTATTATTAATAATATATATTTAAAATAATAATAGATGAGAAGCATTTACTTTATTTTATTTATGTTTAGTTGTGCCCTAAGTTATTTATGTACCTGATTATTATTACTACTATTTACATGGCGGAATTTGCAAGTGGAAAAACTGAACGCTTCTCCAGAGCCCAACCGAATATTGATTGAGGGAGAAGTTATTTTAATTAGATTACAATGATACATGCGTAAAAAAAATTATGATGTGCACGGATAAATCATTTATAATAAATACAAAAGAAGTTAAACATTACATCAAAAGTTACATTTCGATTTCATGATGATATATAAATAAAAAAATAAGACAAAAAAGCATTAAAAGTTTTCAAAAACATGGATATAAGGAAACAATTTTTAATGTGTGATTTCAAGACAAGTAATGTAAATTTATACAAATCTAACGCCATGGGTGTTTTAATAGTGAATATATTTTATTGTTTAAAAATATATCTTTTTTGAAATCCTTATCCAGTAAATAATGAAAACTGGAAAAGTCACAGGGCCTCCAAAAATTGTTATGGGCCTCTTTTGGAGTCAAAAGGGTTGAGAACCACTGAGGGAAATCGCAAGCTAGTAGGCGCAAAATGATTCAGTGGTGTGTTTTCTTTCAATCTGGCAACACACTGAACTTTATCAAATAGTGTCTGTATTTCACTAAAGATTCCCTTTACCCCAGTGCCTATTCATAATGACGAAATGATAAGGGATTTGTCAATTACCTTACATGGACCTGTCCTGGATACATACAGATCACATATATGTGTATTTCAACCTACAACAGAACAATGTCAGTTCTAATGTGCTATAACGTGCTTTAAAACTTAGCAATTAGCTTCCCTCGTCGCGGTTCAGGTACATGAATCACAACATAAGTTTTGAAACTTTGCAGGTTTGAATACTTTGCAACGTCATAATAAAATCATTTTTTCTGAGTTTATGTGTAAGTGATTCATGTATCGGGCCAGTGGCGCAATGGATAACGCGTCTGACTACGGATCAGAAGATTCCAGGTTCGACTCCTGGCTGGCTCGGTTCTTTTGAACTTCGATTCTCGAGTTCGTCGTTTAATCCGGTTTTGAACGGGATATTGCCTTCTTATACTGTCTATGGATAACAAACACAGGACGCACCTACAATGTATGTGAAGGTTCAGGTTAATCTGCATTATGTCAAAAACAATCTTAACAACTCGACTGAAATTATTCCCTTTTGTTTGAATACGTTTCGTCGAATTCGCCACTGTTTTGTTTATCTTGAAGAAAATAAACACATTAAAACCGTCCAAGCTTTTAAGTTTAAAGCTCCAGTCCGTAACTTTTATGGGTTAAAAAATAGATTATTTTTTATCTTCTAAGGACCTCAGAGTAACTTTTTTAAATCGACGCACAAGATTTAAAGAACTATAGCATCCAAAATTCAGATTTAAATGTTTTAATGCGCATTCTTTACTGGACCAGCATCAGGTAATTATTCACAAATATTCAGTTTGTGAAGCCAGCGTTTTTACAATTTATAGTGGTAAATGGAAAGTCTCTCTCGTGTTGTTCAAGACAGTGGTTCACAGAGTGCGGTTCGCACTGCCCTCATGCGACTTGTCCTTGCAACTACATACTTATTTACCTAAACTAATACAAATGAAATATATTGTGTTTTACATGAAGTTTCCCATGTTAATATGTTAAAATCGCGTTATTCAGGCACCAATTAGTGCATCCTGACGAACAGCAGGGGAGATATTCTATGAAACAGAGGCATTTTACATATATTATTTTTACCTTTCTGCTTTTAATCTATGAGGAGATGCCGCGAGAGGGCAGTAGACTTGCACTATTTTAACGCTTAAATGCCATAAATGACTTGGGTTAAAAACATTGGTTTAGGTCACCTTTTACCTCTTTCTTCAGTGTAGTAGAGCAGTGTCATGTTAGCAAAGGATTCAAGTATGCCTATATGCTTTTTTATTGAAGATAACTAACACGAAGCGAAACATATTCAGTCAATGAATCATCACATGCGTTGTAATGACTTAATTTTATATGATATTGAATTAATGTGCAATATTTCACGTAAATATTTATGCGCGCATCCATGCCAGACTCGATTAGCGCTGTCTTAAGTTCGAGAATCAAAGTTCAAAAGAACCGAGCCAGCCAGGAGTCGAACCTAGAATCTTCTGATCCGTAGTCAGACGCGTTATCCATTGCGCCACTGGCCCGATACGACATCACATAAGTCACACAATATAACGACGTAATTTGACATTTTTCACACAGCTGTCATTAAATAAGTTTAATTGTGTCTCTGAATCAGACTGGTATAGTGAGAGTTCCCGTAGGTTCGCATGGTACACGTATCGGGCCAGTGGCGCAATGGATAACGCGTCTGACTACGGATCAGAAGATTCTAGGTTCGACTCCTGGCTGGCTCGGTTCTTTTGAACTGATTCTCTTGACTGTATATTCCAATATGCAGGTTAAAAAATTGGCGCGATTCAACTGAATTCATGTTTTATAGCCAATTAGTTAACATTTAATACAGATATTAATTATAAATATAAACGTATAATGTATGAAACAATTGGTCCAAATGGTCAATAGACTTTTTTCAGAGCAGCGCCATGACAGTTACGAAAGCGAGGGATGGACTTGCTGTGTTTTCAATGGTATCCGTAGTAAAAAAAAAGCTGTTGTATAAATCTTTTAACTGAATTTCCGTTCTATAACTAACTCGTTCCTTTGTGCACGAATACGTGCTGTTGCATTGCACATACGTTAAACCACTTATCATTTTCCACAGCTCATGTTGTCTAGTAGTTTGGCAAGTGAAATTTCTTGGAAATAATTTTTTTGTGTGTCTCGTCTGAAGAATAAAAAATAAATAAATACAAAAATTAAACAACAGTACAACCCACTGAAGAGATGTCTAATTCTTACAGCCTCTCTTTGATTCCCGTTAAAAATCAAATATGGCGGTCGCGCTGCTGTGAATAATGCCGCGTTCCAGTCGGTTCCAGTCAACCGGTAACCCGTGTTTTTGCAACCTTATACCCATGACGCCAGAGCTTGTAACTGGGAGTACATCGATCTAGTACGAGTTCACGGGTGGGAAGTCAGGGGTTTGACTGCCGTGCCAGTGCACTTTCACGGGTTGGAAAAACACGGGTTACAGTTTGCCTGGAACGCGGCATAAGGTCTATATTGATAATAAATAACTCTAAAAATAATTACAGTTTTATAGTTTATGCATACATTCATTAAAAGTGTTAATATACACTGTCAAGCCAAAATAATTGCTGTTTGGATTTAAATAGGCAAATGTCTATGTAAGAGTCTATGATTTGGATCGTTATAGGCCTAATTGTATTTCAGCATGTTACAGCAACAGTTCTTCTTCTTCTTCTTTTTCTTTTTTATGGCGGTTGGCAAACAACGTCTGGTTGCATTACCGCCACCTTCTGAATTGGAGTGTGGGTCTGGATAAATTATTTCCCTACACTTAAATTATCTTTATTAAACCTGTTCTTCTAAAAAATGAAAATAAAAACCCAAAACAAAAATCTCCAGAATTCCTTAGCAAAATATCCCTTACTTTCAAAGGTATCTCTTCATCTTCTAGCTGCTGGATTAACTGTTGTCTCTCATTACTATATCTAGTACATTCTTCAATAGCATGTTCTATGGTATCCTGTGTGTTACATACACTACACCTCCCATCAGCATGTTTTTCCATTAAAAATAATGTACTGTTTAATCCTGTATGCCCAAATCTCATTCTTGAAATGATGTTCTCCTCCTGCGTATTTCTGCAAGTACTTCTACTCACCCCCACTCTTTTTTGGATATTATATAGTCTCCTACCAGTCTGACCATTATCCCACAACACTTGCCACTTCTCCTTTATCTTTCCTTTAATGATTGATTTCACCTCTGCTTTACTATACTTAATGCTTAAACTTATATACTCCATTTCTGTTGCCTTTTTTGCATACTTATCAGCCAACTCATTCCCTGTTACTCCTTTGTGGGCAGGAACCCATACAAGTCCAACATTGACTCCAGTTTTAATTAATGTACTAGCCATTTGGACAATTTCTATAACAATGTCTTGTCTAGATTGTGAATTTATGTTCTGAATACTCATCAGAGCTGACGCTGAGTCTGAAGCAATTACTAAACTTCTTGGCCTGTTACTCTCAGCCCAAGAGAGTGCCATTAAAATAGCAATTAGTTCTGCTGTATAGACTGCTAAATTATCATTAATTCTTTTTTGTGTTGCTACTTTTAATTTTGGAATAACAAAAGCCACCCCCACTCTCCCATCCCTTTTGGACCCATCTGTGTACATTATAATCCTATCCCCATATCTTTCAATTAAATACCCCTGCACCATATTACTATCTATATCCCCATTCTTAGTTTCTTCCAAAAGACTGAGATCAACTGAAAGATCTTTAAGAGTCCATAAAGGAACTCTTGAAAACACTACTGTAGGACTTATATCCAACAAGGCTATTTCCATCTCATTTATTTTCTGTTTAATAGTCCACCCAAAACTACTTTTTGTACCATTCTGTCTCTCTTGACACTCTAACAATGTAGATTGACTAAAATGGTCTTCCCTATGACCTTTAAGGTTTGCCCAAAAAACCAGGCTAAGCTGGTCCCTTCTGAGATCTAAAGGCAACTCCCCCATCTCTACTTGGATGGCTGCCACTGGAGTTGTCTTCATAGCTCCACAACATAGTCTTAAACCTCGACTCTGCACTCTGTCTAGTTTATTTAAAGCTGTCTTAGCAGCAGACCCATATACAACACACCCATAGTCAAAAACTGATCTAATCAGTCCAGTATATATTGTATGCATAGCACTCCTAGTTGCACCCCATTCCACCCCATGCAAACACCTCATTACATTCAATACCTTTTTACACTTTTCTACCATCTTCTGAATATGAACTGCCCATGTTAATCTTTTGTCAAACCATATACCTAGATATTTAAAGCTCTCTACTCTTTCCAATTCCTTACCTGATATTTGAATCTGTAACTCCTGACTTATTTTCTTCCTTGTGAAGAAAATGACCTTAGTTTTTTCCACAGATATCCTAAATCCCCATTCAATTGTCCATGTGTGTACTGTATCCACTGCTTGTTGTATCTTATTTACAATGTGATTGATATTTCTTCCCCTTTTCCACATTGCTCCATCATCTGCAAATAAAGCTACACCAATAGACCTTTCTACATTTATAAATATCTCATTTATCATTACTGAAAAAAGTAATGGGCTAATAATACTCCCTTGAGGAGTACCATTGTCTACCTCATATACCTCACTCAAAACCCCATTTACTTTAACTCTAATTTTCCTCCCAGATAAAAAGGATTTTACCCACGCTAACCCTCTCCCCTTTAATCCCAACTGATATAATTTGATAAGAAGCCCCTCCCTCCACAACATGTCGTACGCCTTCTCTATATCAAAAAATATAGCTAAAACTGTTTCTTTGTTTACCTGAGCTTTTCTGATGTCATCTTCAAGTAACACAGTTGGGTCCATAGTCCCCCTACCTTTCCTAAAACCACTCTGGTAATTCCTTAATGCATCTTTAGTTTCTAAATAGAATGCTAATCTATCATTTACCATTCGTTCCATGGTCTTACCCAACTGAGATGTCAGTGCAATAGGCCTATAACTACTAGGCAATTTAGCATCTTTACCAGGTTTCCTAATAGGAATAATAATTGACTCCTTCCAAGTACAAGGGATTACCCCTTCTACCCATATTTTATTAAAAAGAGCCAATATTACTTCCTTACCTTTATCAGTTAGATTTTCTATCATTGCATAGCAAACCTTGTCATTCCCTGGTGTAGATTTACCCACCTTCTTCAAAGCACAATTCAGTTCCTTCATTGTAAATAGAACCTCCATCACACCACCTTCCTCATTATCATTACCCAACTCAGCACTATATCTTAGTTTAGTAGCTTCTCTTCCTTCCCTTTCTATCTGATCTAAATTTGCTTCACTATGTACCTTTACTAATGACTTTGCTATAACTTCAGCCTTGTCCCTACTATTAGTAATAATCCTGCTATCATCCATCATTATTGGATACTCATATTCTCTCCCATTACCCCTCATTTTCTTTATCATACCCCACACTTGTTGTATTGGTGTAGTTCTACCAATAGATTCACAAAACTTTTCCCAGTATATTTTTTTTGCCTTCCTTATTGTCTGTCTCACTATAGCTTGCAATCTTTTGTATTCAATCATTTTCTGAAAGTTGTGTGATCTTTTCAAAATTCTAAAGGCTCTATTTCTATGCTTTATACTCTCACTGCAATCCTTAGACCACCAAGGAACAATTCTGGTGACATTTTTATTCTTAGTTTTAGGTACAGCTACTTCTGCTGCATCTACTACGCTACTGCTGATTTCCCTACACAAATTCTCAACACTTTGATCCTTATTTACACCCACCAATCTGTATTCACTCAACTCTCTAAATGTGTTCCAATCAGCTCTTTCTAACATCCACCTACCTTCCCTCATTACACTCTCTCTTATCACCTCCACTCCTACCTTAATTGTAATTAAAAAATGGTCACTGCCTATAGTACTTTCCCTCAATACTTCCCAGCTACATTTATCACACTGTAACTGATTTCTGTAATTTGAACAGTATTTTACTGTAATATGTACTGTAAGATACTGTAAAATGTTTATACAGTATGTTACTGTAAACAGCAAAGGATTATGGGGAAATATATGGTCACTACTGTAATTCTTCTCTACTGTAAAGTCAATTTACAGTAGTGAACTTGCCCGCGAAAAACTGACCAATGGCAAGAGAGATTTCTTTTGAATTTTTTTGACTGTTTGGTTGAAGGCAGTTAATCTGGACAGAAGATGTAGCCTACCGGTAACTCCAAAAAGGTTAGTATATTATTTCTATTTTATGTAAAACAAACATTTGCAAAATGTTTTCATTTGTTAACAGCAAACTAACATGATTTGTCTTTTTGTTTTCGTCGGAATGGTTTTGGTGCCTTTTTTTTACTGACTGTCGGCCGGATCTCCGTCACGGTGATAATATTAAACTGGTAAGTAAGCTAAGTTCACCTATATTATCCGAAATATTCTTTAGTTAAAACGATAACAATAACGTTTGTGTATTCATTTGCCTCTTTAACGTAAGCTCGCCAGGCGGAGTCGTCGGTTAGGCTAACTTAACGTTAACCGCAACGAACTAACGTGTCGTGAAATACTGAGGTAAAGTGAGATAGACGAAACCCTTGTTTAAGTGAGGTTTTTAAACAATATTTCCAAGTATATGCTTTGGTTTATTTTCAGGTTTGTGATCTGTATAATGTCTGCAGTCTGCAACGATGGAGGTGTGTGTTGGAGCCTTTTCATTGCCGTCATAACGGTGATAACATCAACTGGTAGGTTAACTTCACCTAAATAAGCCGAAGTAAACTTATTAAACAGAGAAAAATAATAACTGTTGTATGTTCCGTCCTCTATTTATCACAACTTAGCTAGTTAGGCAGATGTAACAACGTTAACAGTGAGCTAACGTGAAAAAATAAGTTAAAGGAATAGTGCACCTCAAAAAGAAATTCTGTCATAATTTACTTGCCCACAAGTTTTTCTAAACCTGCATGAAGTTCTTTCTTCTGAACATAAAAGGAGATATTTTGAAGAATGTTGGTAATGGAACAGTTTGCTGGATGTAGCTATGTGGATGTAAAAAAAAAAAACTATGGATGTCAATGGGGACCAGAAACTGTTTGGTTACTCATGTTTTTTAAATATCTTCTTTTGTATACAGCACAATAAATAAATTAATACAGGTTATGAACAAGTTGAGGCTGAGTAAATGGTGACATAAATTTTTTTTTTTTAAGTAAACTAACCCTTTAAGCGACACCATTGTTAATTACATAGCCTATTTTGTTTTATTTTCAAGTTTGTAGTCTGAATCATGTCTGCAATGTCGGAGGTGTGTTTTGGAGTCTTTTCTTGTGATAGCCATCGTAATGGTGATGACTTCTACAGGTGAGTAAGATGACATCAACTAAATTAGCTGAAGTATGCGTTAGTTAAGCAGGCAAACATAATATAATGTAACTGCCGATGAAACCAACGGAAGGGGAGAAAACGGGTTTATCAGGCAGCAGAGTTAAAGTGCTTGTAAATAATCATCCATCAGTTTCTGTTCTTTATTTTGAATTTGCAGAAGCCATTCCCTCCGGACTGTACATCACTGCTGACACTCTCCACTAATACACAGAATAGGTTGACGTTTGAGGAGGAGGAGGAGGAAAGGGTTAGCAATATACCATTATCAATATAGCAAAATTTTGCTAACTAATATTTTAAATGTTGTTTAATTTATTAAAAACTATAAACACCATACAACATCATATCTTACATCATCTTTACCCCTCATGTTGTTGTTGTTAGTTATAAGTAGAGGTCGACCGATATTGGATTTTACCGATAACGATAGCTGGGTTGGGCCGTACTTGCCGATAACTGATTAATCAACCGATAGTTTTTAAAATTGATACTGGATAAAAACAATTATTCACGATACAGCACAGCCTCTGGAACCTTATTGCTTAAACATAACACATTAAAACAGTGCTGAACTTTATTATATAGGCATATATATATATATATATATATAAAACTGTATGAACCATGAAAACATGCTAAATGAAATAAATGTATAAATATGAATATTAATTAATTAATTAATTTAGTTAATTAATTCAAACTGAAACAAAAAGTAATACTCTAACAAATAAAACCAGTTACATTCAAAATGTATCTGTTTAACAGTTACATCCATTTTGTACAGCGTACAAAACTCATCCAATACAAGATGATTACAACAATATTATCAAACTCTGTAAACAATAAATCAACTCTGATTTCATGTTAAATACAATAAAAAACGGAGACGCAAGACGGCAAGTTGTATTTGAATGAAATGAGAGCGCGCGTCCATTGTGATACATGGATGTGTGCTGTTATAATGCGTTATTGATGACGGTAATTATAAGGAAGGAAATGCTACAGAATCTTGCTTTAAAAAGTTTTTCCACTGTTCAAACAAGTTCAAACACTGAAATGTTTTCATCAGTTCTTTTTGAACACGAATCGAATGCTTTTCTGATTTGTTTATATGTTTCTGTCGGCTGTATTAACATATCAGTTTACTATTTTACGTCTAGCTTTAAATATGCAACTTCGCTGCATAATGAATGCATAAAAGTGACCAGCTGTATAACGTTATAATCTAATGCAAATAGATGGTAACAATTGTGACATTAAACATTCGGGTCGGACTTAGGTTTGTATTTGTCAGTGTTTAACCGCTTGAGGTAGCCTACTACTAATGAATGTTAGCGTCCTCTCAGCCTCGAAGGCAAACAAACATGCGGTTCTTTCTCTACTAATGCAGCATAGTCAACAAATGAATCACTTTATAATGATATGACAAAATGTACTGTATGAATACCTTTTCGCTGTCGGTGCTTTAAACGCGCATCTGATGTAAGCGCTCTCAGTGCAGCGCGCAGCGTCACGTGTCGAGATAAACAACACGAGGCATCAGTGATAGTCTTTATTACACCTCTAGAGGCCGCTCTTGTACTGCATGATGCCAGCAGACCTTTCTCAGCTCTCTCGTACTGTGTAATGTATTACAGCGCGCACTTCTCAGCCGCTCCAGCAACGGACGCAACCAGGAAAAACTATCGGTATGGATTTTTGTCGATAACGATAGTTCCACCAATCAACTATCGGTGCCGATTAATCGGCAAAACCGATGAATCGGTCGACCTCTAGTTATAAGTTTGGTTATTGTATATTATTTCTGTGAACTATAATAACACTAAAAAGGCTGCTGTGACATTGTCTTGTTTCAGGAGAGTCTGTTCTCTAAGCAAAAACATGGATGCTGACTATGAAGGGCAGTATCATCATCCAGTTACAACAGCTAACAGACTCTTCTTCAGCATTTTGTCGAATGCAGAATTAGGTAACCCAAAATATATTTTTTACATTACATTTACATTGATGCATTTGGCAGACACTTTTATCCAACGCAAGTTACATTCTATTTAAGTTTAAAGGAACACGCTACCGTTTTTTGAAATAGAGGTTTTTCACTGTCTCCCCTATATTTAGATAAGTGGGCAAACACATTTTTGTCTCAGTGCATGCATTGTCTTATGGTGCATTCACACCAAACGCGAATAGAACGTCTGGTGCGAGTGATTTAAATGTTAAGTCAATGTAAAGACGCAATTACGCATGTCTAGAGGTCAATCAACATCAGCCATCTTGCAAACAGACAACCATCGGACGCGCGTCAATTTCGCTTCAAACGCTTGCTTTTTATGCGTGTAAATTTTGCTTTGGACGCGCGAATGGATTCAAAATGTTCAAGCGTCCAACAAGACGCGGTACACGAGAATTTGACGCTCTATTCGCGTTTGGCAGCGCCGCTGGATAGCATGTCCTGAGTAAAAGTGACCCCCCCCCCCCCAAAAACAAAACTAATTACTTATTGTGGCCTGCGTATTCACAACGGGTAAAAATAGCAATGCAGATTAAAGGAACACGCCAACTTTGGGACTTTAGCTTATTCACCGTAGCCCCCAGAGTGAGATAAGTCCATACATACCTTTTTCATCTATGTGTGTGCCTTAACTCTGTCTGACGCACCCACCACTAGCCTACAGTAGCTTAGCCCAAAGACTGAATGTAAATAGCTCCAGCTAGCATACTAATCCCAATAAGTGTCAAAATAACACCAACATTTTCCTATTTACATGTTGTGATTTGTATAGTCACAGCGTGTACAAATAACAAGGTCATATGAGACACAGCCATCTTTTAACCATATAAATACTGGGAAATATATTCTCAGAAGGCGAAGCACTCCTACTTGGGCAGAATGATTACCGCTACTCAGCGGTACCGCTACGGCTTCTCAGGTGCTGCGAGCAAATCACTCCACAGAAGTAGCAGTGCTTTGCCTTCTGAGAATATAGCTCCTAGTATTTATATGGTTAAAAGATGGCTGTGTCTCATGTGACCTTGTTATTTGTACATGCTGTGACTATACAAATCACATCATGTAAATAGGAAAATGTTGGCGTTAATTTGTCACTTATTGGGAGCAGTATACTAGCTGAAGCCATTTACCTCCAGTCTTTGTGCTAAGCTAGGCTAGCGGTGGGTGCGTCAGACAGAGTTACGGCACGCACGGAGATGAAAAAGGTATGCATGGACTTATCTCACTCTGGGGGATACGGTGAATAAGCTAAAGTCCCAAAAAGTCGGCGTGTTCCTTTAAGACTAGGCGATTTCCTAGGCAGATATTGACTTGGGACTATATTGCGGTGAAGCACTGCTACTTGGGCGCAGAGATATCACGCAACACCTGAAATCCCCCAACTTCCGTCAACATACCGCCGTGAATATTAGTTAGCTATTTTTCCTACAGTAGACATAGTGAATGGCGATGAATATGCCGGATTTTGTGAGAGACAAAGAGGATGACTTCTCAAAAAAGTAGAGGACTGCAGGAACGATCAACGCAGAGAAATCCTTGGTAGCTGAGACACAACTGCGGGCACCTCATCTTGATCTGACACGTTGAGCCTGGTCATCGATGGCAGTACCTTGTCCCACTCGCCACAGCACACATACTCTATTTCAGTCGGCATAGGCTGGCATATTCCCCTACACTCACACCACCAGTTCGTGTCGGCTCTCCTCACGTCCTCAGGCTGTTGAGCGATCGCAACCTCCTCCTCCTGTCGTTCTATTTCCAAAGCACGCTGCTCCTCTTCTGAAAACTCTGGTTCGTAGAGGTATGGTTCTGGATCTTGACTGTCTGAGAAGTCATCCTCTTCGTCTCTCACAAAATCCGCCATGTTTATCGCCATTCACTATGTCTACTGTAGGAAAAATAGCCAGCTAATATTCACGCCGGTATGTTGATGGAAGTTGGGGGATTTCAGGTGTTGCGTGATATCTCTGCACCCAAGTAGCAGTGCTTCGCCTGTGTTTCCCCCCAATATAGTCCCAAGTCAATATCTGGCTAGGAAATCGCCTAGTCTTAATCTGCATTGCTATTTGTACTCGTTGTGAATACGCAGGCCACAAGAAGTAATTGAGTTTTTTTTTAATCACTTTTACTCACAACATGCTATCCGGCAACAAAGGGTTCCATTTATTATGCTACGCTAAGCTAACGGCGGCACTGCCAGACTAAGACAATGCATGCACTGAGACAGAAATGCGTTTGCCTACCTATCTAAATATAGGGGAGAAATATAGAAAATATACAGGGAGTTTCTCTGCTGTTTAAGCTACACAGGAATGTATTGTAAAATAATAAAGCTTAAAGGGGACATATCATGCTTTTAAATCGTTCCTTTTTACATATAAATCGTACATTTGTGGTCTATATAAAGCGGAACTGCAATACTTGGGTCTGAATTCCTCATTATTATAGCTCCACAGGCCCCTTTTCTACCCCTTTTCTGATATGCGTCTGAGAGCAACTCGTTTTGGTGCGGTCTCTTTAAATGCAAAAGAGACACTTCATACCCCGCCCCCTCTCCATGCTGCAGAGGTAACACTCGGTTCAACTCCACCCTGTTCGGCCATTTTTGTAGTTTGAAAGTAGAGATTTACGATTATCTAGCGGCACAGAAACTTTTTATTCACACGTTATTAACAAAATGTCAACAACGGACGACTTGTCCTTTGCGATACATCCATATGAAGATGTTGTTCTGCAGGTTCGTCGTCTTCATTTTCATCTCGCTCCGAGCCAGAGTCGGACCCGGAGCGAGATGAAAATGAAGACGACGAACCTGCAGAACAACATTTTCATATGGATGTATCGCAATGGTGTGTTACTGTATTTACAGTAACTTCATCCATGCCCACTACTACAATACTGCATGTTTTACAACGACTATTTAACAAAAAAAAAGTTGCTGATAACTTCTGGATGTGAAATACAAATAGTGAGTAAATGTGTTTGTGGTACAGACGCGGATCAGTTGCACACTGCAAACGCAGCATATGTGAAAGCACTATAGCGCGTGCTGCTCCTGTACCGCATACGGAGTATGTGTGAAACGGGCGTAATACTGCTACAGACGTGTAATAAAAAATATTGTTGTTAAAAAACGTCATAGAGAATAGAAAAATCCGAACAGGTTGCAAATTATGTCCAAATCAGAATATAAAGATATCAAAGAAGCACCTGAAGAGACTAATTTCAACTTTTCTGTACTTATAATCACTCCAAATATACAACAAAATGCATTTAAGGGCTAAAAAAATGGATTTAGCATGATATGTCCCCTTTAAATGATTTAAAATGTAATGGATTATGAGGTAATTATGTACCATCCCTGTAGGTGCATTCAGAATCAGATGTTTTGCTTTTATCAACATAAAGGTACATGCAGCATCAAGTTTGAGACTTAGGGCAAATTCTGACAACACCGATCTCAAAATGAATGTATTTTTTCCCCCTTTGTGCTTGCAGGTTCATTCTGAGAATCAACCCTGATGGCACCAAAGACTAAAGGCACAGAGCAGATGGAAATCTGGAAGGATCCACAAAAAAAAAAGCATCCGCCTGAACCCCTCAGTGTTTCTCATCAGAGAGCTTGTCAACTTTGACTGGCAAAATTACTGCAATATAACAACACAAACTGACTTTTACTTTATTTAATTTTTTAAGACCTGTTTTGGTTTTCAGTGTGTGTACGTTTTTGCCATGCTACAGATACAAATGGTCTGCAGGAGATTAGTTCAATGGACTTTGGTGATTTTGCCTTTTTTTTCCCAGCTATTGAGGTCAAGATTTGTAATTTGTACTTCTAAAAACAAAATGTTTAATGATTAAAAAGAATATTATAAGGACAAATGTTCATGTGTTGTTGTAATTTTTGGGAGTGGGGTAAACATGTAAAAAAAACAGAAAAAAACCTCAATACTAATACTGTAAATGAAAATACGGTAATATTACTGTAAATCCAAATACAGTAAATGGTTGTATACTGTAAGTGAAAATACAGTAAAGGTGCAGTATACTGTAAGTGAAAATACAGTAAAGGTACAGTATACTGTAAGTGAAAAAAACAGTAATAATACTGTAAAACATTTTACAGTAAATTACTGGCATCCAGCTGCCAGTAAGTTACTGTAAAATTTACAGCAATCTCTTTACAGTGCAGCTACTGTCTTTGTAGCCAAAGTCAGATCTATTGCAGATTCATATCCCCTAGCTATATCTATTCTCGTACCTGAGCCATCATTCAAGCATACTAGCCCCTTCTCACCCAAATATTCCTCAATCACTTTTCCATTAGAATCATCCCTATCCCCCCAAAGAGTACTGTGTGCATTAAAATCACCACACCAAATACCTTTACCATTTAAGATATCCCACATTTCATCCAGATTCTCATCTTCTAGTTGTCTGCATGGATTGTAAAAATTTATGATACCCATACTACCACTATCTGTCCATATTTCTATTACAATATATTCTAAATCCACACCCTTCTTAACCTCTCTAAACTGCATCCCTCTTTTAACAAATATTGCACACCCTCCACCACTTCCCTCCACTCTATCCCTTCTAATACGTATGTACCCCTTTATAACAAAATCTAATGACTGTTTAAGCCATGTCTCCTGAATGCAAATTACATCTGGCTTAACCTCTAAATTATTAATAAAACCTTTTAACTCCTGCCCATTTGCTATAAGACTTCTTGCATTCCACTGTAAAATCAATAAGTTCTTAGAGGTGTTAATGATGGATCATTTGTTTCACCCTGCATAAGATCAGCTTGTATTTTTTCCCATGATAAATTATCCACATTCAAGAATTTTGCAGCAGCTTTAACAATTATTTTTATTTTCTCAGTTCTCGTTTTAGCTTGATCAGAACAATTAACCACGTACGCAATGAACAGTATCAATTTCTCTGAGCTTAACACATCCTCCCTTGACCTTCTGCATTCAGCACCACCTTGTGTTGCAG
The DNA here is from genome assembly GCA_031834385.1 of Semotilus atromaculatus. Classification (NCBI taxonomy): domain Eukaryota; kingdom Metazoa; phylum Chordata; class Actinopteri; order Cypriniformes; family Leuciscidae; genus Semotilus; species Semotilus atromaculatus. The sequence continues at coordinate 6,783,080 of JAULUF010000027.1, read as the reverse complement.
GTATCTCCTGTGTCTCTTTCCTTTCCATATTGACAACCTTTACAGCCTCAGCATATGTAATTTTTTGTGTTGTCCGTACCTGCTGCACCACCACTGCCCTTTTGCTTACAGGACATCCCCCATACGCAGCCGTATGATCCCCACCACAGTTACAACATCTCCTCTCAACCCCCTCTCCACATTTCCCATATTCATGCTCTCCACCGCACTTCCCACATCTTAATTTCCCTTTGCAAACATTTGCTATATGACCATACCTTTGGCATTTATAGCATCGAGTTGGTGGAGGGATGTACTCCCGCACCCTGAAACTCAAATAGCCCACCATTACTTTATCTGGCAACACTTGCTCCTTGAACTCCAAAAGTACTGTAGTGCTATCTACTTTCTCTCCATTATGGTTTGCTTTAAGTCTTTTTATGTCCACTACAGTTCCTCCCTTAATGTTCTTTTTAAGATCGTCCAATTTTTCCCCAATCGGTATACCTGTAATCACTCCCTTTGTTCTTATACCTACAAAGCTTCGTACCTCACTCACTTCTTTCTTACACACCGACTGTAATCTCATAGCCTTCTCTCTTTGCTCAATATTCCTGCATTTAATTAATAATCTGCCATCCCGTAACACTTTTGCCATTTCTATGTCTCCTACAGCCTTTTTCAATCCACTCGTCAATGTAAACAAACCAATTTCGTTTATATCATGCCCCTCTTTAAATTTAACGACTACTTTCAAATCATCTTCCTGATTTACCTTCCTTCTCACATCTCTACCTACTTCATCAGATACATCTTCAATACTCCTCTTCGATGGTCCTTTCCCCATTCCCTCAGCCCCATTAAACCTAGTATTGTTTCCTCCTCTCCCTCTACCGTGTACATAACCTTGATTTTTCCTATCTTCTAGACCTTTTAACCAATCCCCACTCTCATCATCATCCTCCATTATACTATCCAGACCCAGTCACAAATCAGATTATGCCAAACCTCCTCTTGAGACTGTTATGGAGCCTGTGATCCTGACTGTCCGTCGTTCCGGTTCACACACCCCTCCTGGTCCCCCCAGCAACAGTTCTTCTAACCCTAATAGGCTTTATGCACAGCTTCACTACTTCCTGAACTTCAGCCAGCTCTTTTGTTTCCTGTCTGCCATTATTGGACGAACTGATTAATCCAGGTGTGCCTGATTATTGTTACTGAGGCCAGACACACCTGGATCAATCAGTTTGTCCAATAATGGCAGACAGGAAACAAAGGAGCTGGCTGAAGTTCAGGAAGTAGTGCAGCTGGGCATAAAGCCTATTGATGGAGTGTGTAGCTTTTAATTTCTCAAACAATGTAGGAAGACACATCATGGACACATTCCAGGATAACAAGAGCTTAAATTGTGAAAGAATGGTTGGGAGGAGCAAACAATCATTTTCACACATGATTTGGCACTTTTGACCTTAAGGATTAGTTCACCTCAAAATGAAAATTTCCTGATAATTTACTCACCCCAATGCCATCCAAGATGTTCACGTCTTTCTTTCTTCAGTGGAAAAGAAATTAAGTTTTTTGAGGAAAACATTTCAGGATTTTTCTCCACACAATGGCTTAACAGTAACCAAATTGTTGAAGTCCAAATCCATGCAGTTTCAAAGGACTCTGCACGATCCCATCTGAGGAATAGGGTCATATCTCACAAAACGATCAGTAATTTTCTAAAAAAAATAAAAATTAAAAAAAAAAAATATATATATATATATATATATATATACTTTTTAACCACAATTGCTCGTCTTGTCTGGGTCTGCAACGCAGGCAATTACGTAATCACGTTGGAAAGGTCACGCTGGACGTAGGCGGAAGGCATTGTTTACAAGCGTGGAGAAGGAGGATCATTAAAATTTTATTGTTGAATTACATATATACGTCTTTGTGCCAGTTTATTGTTTAAAATAGTCCTTTCGTGTGCGTATCCTGGATGTTTAAATCTTTTGAAACCTAAAAGTTTTTGGAAGTCTTGGTACTTCGCTTCCGCCTACGTCCAGCGTGCCGTGGCCCGTGACCTTTCCAACGTGATTACGTAATGCCTGGCACGTCGCAGAGCAGCACAAGACGAACAATTGTGTGTGTTTTTCTTTTATTTTTTAGAAAATGACCGATCGTTTAGCTTGATAAGACCCTATTCCTAGCTGGGATCGTGCAGAGCCCTTTAAAACTGCATTGATTTGGACATTTTGGTTACCGTTGAAGTCCATTGTGTGGAGAAAAATCCTTAAATGTTTTCCTCAAAAAACTTAATAAAGACAGACATGAACATCTTGGATGGCATTGGGGTGAGTACATTATCAGGAAATTTTCATTTTGAGGTGAACTAATTCTTTAAATTCATTGAAAGTCTTTGGGGTGTGCTGGAGGAGACTTTACAGAGTGCTGGACTCTTGCATTGACAATACAAGATCTTGACCAACAATTGATGCCCCTCTTGATGGAAATTACATTCATTTACATCATTAGAAACTGTAAAGGGTCTGTTTAATTTGTGTACACTCACAATAAAAACCAAACACTGTGCTTTTGCAAAATAAAGAAAACAATCAGGCCACTTTCTGCTGTCCAGTTTTCCTTTCCGTGAATTTTGTGGTGTCCGTCACAAAAATTAATCGAAACTTAATCGAAATACCATAGGCTATTAGCAAGCTCCTGCGTACCATTTGAACGTTTGGTTTGGTGCATAGGTCGTCTCTTCTTCTGCTGCTCTTTTTCATGTTGTTAGCAAACAAAGTTGCATTACCGCTATGTGTGTATGAATAAATTCTGTTACACTGCTAATATATATATATATATATATATATACAGTGAAGAAAATAAGTATTTGAACACCCTGCTATTTTGCAAGTTCTCCCACTTAGAAATCATGGAGGGGTCTGAAATTGTCATCGTAGGTGCATGTCCACTGTGAAAGACATAATCTAAAAAAAAGAATTCAGAAATCAATTCAGTGGCGCAATGGATAACGCGTCTGACTACGGATCAGAAGATTCCAGGTTCGACTCCTGGCTGGCTCGGTTCTTTTGAACTTCGATTCTCGAGTTCGTCGTTTAATCCGGTTTTGAACGGGATATTGCCTTCTTATACTGTCTATGGATAACAAACACAGGACGCACCTACAATGTATGTGAAGGTTCAGGTTAATCTGCATTATGTCAAAAACAATCTTAACAACTCGACTGAAATGATTCCCTTTTGTTTGAATACGTTTCGTCGAATTCGCCACTGTTTTGTTTATCTTGAAGAAAATAAACACATTAAAACCGTCCAAGCTTTTAAGTTTAAAGCTCCAGTCCGTAACTTTTATGGGTTAAAAAATAGATTATTTTTTTATCTTCTAAGGACCTCAGAGTAACTTTTTTAAATCGACGCACAAGATTTAAAGAACTATAGCATCCAAAATTCAGATTTAAATGTTTTAATGTGCATTCTTTACTGGACCAGCATCAGGTAATTATTCACAAATATTCAGTTTGTGAAGCCAGCGTTTTTACAATTTGTAGTGGTAAATGGAAAGTCTCTCTCGTGTTGTTCAAGACAGTGGTTCACAGAGTGCGGTTCGCACTGCCCTCATGCGACTTGTCCTTGCAACTACATACTTATTTACCTAAACTAATACAAATGAAATATATTGTGTTTTACATGAAGTTTCCCATGTTAATATGTTAAAATCGCGTTATTCAGGCACCAATAGTGCATCCTGACGAACAGCAGGGGAGATATTCTATGAAACAGAGGCATTTTACATATATTATTTTTACCTTTCTGCTTTTAATCTATGAGGAGATGCCGCGAGAGGGCAGTAGACTTGCACTATTTTAACGCTTAAATGCCATAAATGACTTGGGTTAAAAACATTGGTTTAGGTCACCTTTTACCTCTTTCTTCAGTGTAGTAGAGCAGTGTCATGTTAGCAAAGGATTCAAGTATGCCTATATGCTTTTTTATTGAAGATAACTAACACGAAGCGAAACATATTCAGTCAATGAATCATCACATGCGTTGTAATGACTTAATTTTATATGATATTGAATTAATGTGCAATATTTCACGTAAATATTTATGCGCGCATCCATGCCAGACTCGATTAGCGCTGTCTTAAGTTCGAGAATCAAAGTTCAAAAGAACCGAGCCAGCCAGGAGTCGAACCTAGAATCTTCTGATCCGTAGTCAGACGCGTTATCCATTGCGCCACTGGCCCGATACGACATCACATAAGTCACACAATAGACTCCAAATGAATCTATATGAAAACCAACAGCCCTATTCACATAAATGAAATAATTTCAAATGTGCAACCTGTACAAAACAATGTATGCACCATGCAGCTCACTTAACGGAATCAAATGTCGTTTGCAATCATTTAAATAAATCTTACAGGCATTACATACATTGCTACATTTTTTTAATTAAACAGATAATTTCTAATTGAATATCAATTATAGACCAGTATCGATTTGATAAAACACGTTCAAGACTATTAATATCAAAACGGTTCGGTAATATAGGTGACGAGTGTCAACTTTAGTCTCTCCACATGTTCAGAGAACCACATGGACTGAGGATTTCTGCTCAATAATCATGGCAACATCGATACACGAGACAGTTCTCGTAGGAATATGTGATGGAGCTATTGACAAGAAGAAAAACACATCTTATTGCACGAACAAAATCGGAGATAGACCGGTAAAGGAAAAGTAATTTGTACATATACTCGGGGATTGTGTTATGCTAACTAAAGGCTACAGACACTGCTTGACAGCTACTTGGTTATCTTGTAATTAATTAAATTCATCATGTAGACAGTCAATATCTTTGAGATCTACGCAAAATTAAATCAGGTTTCTTTACTTGCTGAATTAAACATTATATGCTTAGCTTTATAAAAGTGCTTGAAAGTAGGCAATTGCTAGCTAGCCAGTTAGCTAACTATGGGGCTAAACATAATAAGTAGCACATTCAAGATTAATCTCGGATTTTTCAAATTACTTTAATTGAGGTATTCGATGTTTGTTTTATAACGACGTAATTTGACATTTTTCACACTGCTGTCATTAAATAAGTTTAATTGTGTCTCTGAATCAGACTGGTATAGTGAGAGTTCCCGTAGGTTCGCATGGTACACGTATCGGGCCAGTGGCGCAATGGATAACGCGTCTGACTACGGATCAGAAGATTCTAGGTTCGACTCCTGGCTGGCTCGGTTCTTTTGAACTGATTCTCTTGACTGTATATTCCAATATGCAGGTTAAAAAATGGGCGCGATTCAACTGAATTCATGTTTTATAGCCAATTAGTTAACATTTAATACAGATATTAATTATAAATATAAACGTATAATGTATTAAACAATTGGTCCAAATGGTCAATAAATAGACTTTTTTCAGAGCAGCGCCATGACAGTTACGAAAGCGAGGGATGGACTTGCTGTGTTTTCAATGGTATCCGTAGTAAAAAAAAAGCTGTTGTATAAATCTTCTAACTGAATTTCCGTTCTATAACTAACTCGTTCCTTTGTGCACGAATACGTGCTGTTGCATTGCACATACGTTAAACCACTTATCATTTTCCACAGCTCATGTTGTCTAGTAGTTTGGCAAGTGAAATTTCTTGGAAATAATTTTTTTGTGTGTCTCGTCTGAAGAATAAAAAATAAATAAATACAAAAATTAAACAACAGTACAACCCACTGAAGAGATGTCTAATTCTTACAGCCTCTCTTTGATTCCCGTTAAAAATCAAATATGGCGGTCGCGCTGCTGTGAATAATGCCGCGTTCCAGTCGGTTCCAGTCAACCTGTAACCCGTGTTTTTGCAACCTTATACCCATGACGCCAGAGCTTGTAACTGGGAGTACATCGATCTAGTACGAGTTCACGGGTGGGAAGTCAGGGGTTTGACTGCCGTGCCAGTGCACTTTCACGGGTATAAGGTTGGAAAAACACGGGTTACAGTTTGCCTGGAACGCGGCATAAGGTCTATATTGATAATAAATAACTCTAAAAATAATTACAGTTTTATAGTTTATGCATACATTCATTAAAAAGTGTTAATATACACTGTCAAGCCAAAATAATTGCTGTTTGGATTTAAATAGGCAAATGTCTATGTAAGAGTCTATGATTTGGATCGTTATAGGCCTAATTGTATTTCAGCATGTTACAGCAACAGTTCTTCTAACCCTAATAGGCTTTATGCACAGCTTCACTACTTCCTGAACTTCAGCCAGCTCTTTTGTTTCCTGTCTGCCATTATTGGACGAACTGATTAATCCAGGTGTGCCTGATTATTGTTACTGAGGCCAGACACACCTGGATCAATCAGTTTGTCCAATAATGGCAGACAGGAAACAAAGGAGCTGGCTGAAGTTCAGGAAGTAGTGCAGCTGGGCATAAAGCCTATTGATGGAGTGTGTAGCTTTTAATTTCTCAAACAATGTAGGAAGACACATCATGGACACATTCCAGGATAACAAGAGCTTAAATTGTGAAAGAATGGTTGGGAGGAGCAAACAATCATTTTCACACATGATTTGGCACTTTTGACCTTAAAGGATTAGTTCACCTCTAAATGAAAATTTCCTGATAATTTACTCACCCCAATGCCATCCAAGATGTTCACGTCTTTCTTTCTTCAGTGGAAAAGAAATTACGTTTTTTGAGGAAAACATTTCAGGATTTTTCTCCACACAATGGCTCAACAGTAACCAAATTGTTGAAGTCCAAATCCATGCAGTTTCAAAGGACTCTGCACGATCCCATCTGAGGAATAGGGTCATATCTCACAAAACGATCAGTAATTTTCTAAAAAAAAATATATATATATATATATATATATATATATCTCTATATACTTTTTAACCACAATTGCTCGTCTTGTCTGGGTCTGCAACGCAGGCAATTACGTAATCACGTTGGAAAGGTCACGCTGGACGTAGGCGGAAGGCATTGTTTACAAGCGTGGAGAAGGAGGATCATTAAAATTTTATTGTTGAATTACATATATACGTCTTTGTGCCAGTTTATTGTTTAAAATAGTCCTTTCGTGTGCGTATCCTGGATGTTTAAATCTTTTGAAACCTAAAAGTTTTTTTCAGTTTAAACAATGGCTTGGTACTTCGCTTCCGCCTACGTCCAGCGTGCCGTGGCCCGTGACCTTTCCAACGTGATTACGTAATGCCTGGCACGTCGCAGAGCAGCACAAGACGAACAATTGTGTGTGTTTTTCTTTTATTTTTTAGAAAATTACCGATCGTTTAGCTTGATAAGACCCTATTCCTAGCTGGGATCGTGCAGAGCCCTTTAAAACTGCATTGATTTGGACATTTTGGTTACCGTTGAAGTCCATTGTGTGGAGAAAAATCCTTAAATGTTTTCCTCAAAAAACTTAATAAAGACAGACATGAACATCTTGGATGGCATTGGGGTGAGTACATTATCAGGAAATTTTCATTTTGAGGTGAACTAATTCTTTAAATTCATTGAAAGTCTTTGGGGTGTGCTGGAGGAGACTTTACAGAGTGCTGGACTCTTGCATTGACAATACAAGATCTTGACCAACAATTGATGCCCCTCTTGATGGAAATTACATTCATTTACATCATTAGAAACTGTAAAGGGTCTGTTTAATTTGTGTACACTCACAATAAAAACCAAACACTGTGCTTTTGTAAAATAAAGAAAACAATCAGGCCACTTTCTGCTGTCCAGTTTTCCTTTCCGTGAATTTTGTGGTGTCCGTCACAAAAATTAATCGAAACTTAATCGAAATACCATAGGCTATTAGCAAGCTCCTGCGTACCATTTGAACGTTTGGTTTGGTGCATAGGTCGTCTCTTCTTCTGCTGCTCTTTTTCATGTTGTTAGCAAACAAAGTTGCATTACCGCTATGTGTGTATGAATAAATTCTGTTACACTGCTAATATATATATATATATATATATATACAGTGAAGAAAATAAGTATTTGAACACCCTGCTATTTTGCAAGTTCTCCCACTTAGAAATCATGGAGGGGTCTGAAATTGTCATCGTAGGTGCATGTCCACTGTGAAAGACATAATCTAAAAAAAAGAATTCAGAAATCACAATGTATGATTTTTTAACTATTTATTTGTAAGATGCAGGTGCAAATAAGTATTTGAACACCTGTCTATCAGCTAGAATTCTGACCCTCAAAGACCTGTTAGTCTGCCTTCATTGAATCTCATTCATTGAATTTTCATTTTAACAGGACCTGCTTCCAGTAATCACTCTCCAGTATCCCATATGCAGTCTGTGTCAGAGAGGTCTGTCTCATGTTGTGCAAGTCTACTGCCCCCTTGCGGCATCTCCATACCACAGAACCATCAATGTATTTGCTTGCACCAATCCACAGTGCTCTGGCAAATCAGAAAGGTAACATCTTGTCAGTTTAGATTAGGCCATTATTTTCATATCAGGTGTGTTTCTTTAACTATTCCTTGAAATGTTTTATTCTCTGGCATTCTGACCATGTCGCCTCTATGTATACCTAGTTGGATTGTCCTGCGCTCTCAGTGCCGGGATGACGACATCAAAGGAAGACAAGAAAACAAAACCACGACATGTACAGAATCTGCAATGTCCAGAACAGACTGGTGTGATGAAGCAGATGATTGGGGGATGGACGAAGAAGAGCAAGAGAATGTGTCTGAAAGCGGCGTACAAGTGCCAAATGACAGTGTTAATGAAGGAACTGATGTCAGCAGCAAGCTTCAGGGCCTGTGCATTGATGGAGGTGTGGATCAGCAAAGTGCCCTCCAACCCACCCAAGTGCACGTTTTTAAGTCGTTCTACATAAGCGTTATGGAGGAAACAGACTTGGATGGATTTCATGATACGGATCATGAAAACGAACTGCTTCGAGAGTATGAGGAAAGGGAAGGAGTGATTGTCGGTGATATTCGAAGGTGAGGAGGATTGATTTTACAACAGTGTTGAGGAAAGTTACTTTTAGAAGTAATGCATTACAATATTGCATGACTCCCTAAAAAAGTAACTAATTACGTTACTTAGTTACTTTTTATTGGAAGTAGTGTTACGTTACTTTTTCTCACCTTGCTGAGGCTCGCTCTCTTCCAGGCCTTGCTGGAGTTTTTACTGAGAAGTTCTTTTTTTGCAGGTGTTTAACACAGTAACGTGTTTAACAACATAGCCTATATAACATACATCTTCATTTTCTTTTAAAAACACATTTAGAATATTATATTTTGACCTCTTAGAATAATTCATGAGCCATAGAGCTATGTATGCCATACAAAAGATCTCTTAACGTTACGAGTTATATCTTCTACTGTAGAACTCTTTGTATTGAAAGATTAAAGTTGTGTTGTGTCACTTTTTATACTTGACTTTTCCCGCGCACACATGAGTGCATGTCTAAGTGACAACGTTTTGAAAAAGAGACAGAATTAGGTAACACTTTATTTTACACTGTCCTTGTTACATGTTACATGTACCATAGTAAAACAGTAAATTATGCACAATTACACTCAACCAAATCAAGTAATCTGATTAGATAATGCATTTTACTTGTAATGCCCCAACACTGCAATGTCTGCAACAGTTTCAGTTTGAATTTCTGACATCAAATCTGAACAAAAGTGTGATGTATGTTGCACTACATGACTAAATGTATATGAACATCTCCTTAAATTGTATATTAGTCATGTAACAACTCATTTTCTATACTTTTTTTTAGTTGTGGAAGTGGGGAAGCTCAGGAGGAATATGAGAAAGCCACAGTCAAGCATGGAGATGAAGTGTTCACCGGTTTCATGAAGAAAATATCTCTTTGTCCTGAACAAGTGTTACGGTGATTGAATATTTTAGTATTGAAATTAAGTTGTTGTTTTTTTAAGCCCCAGACTGTGACTAAAATGGTTGCAAATAAGGCAACAAATTTAAAATTCCCATTCAGGAAAGCTTTGTGTGTCCATAAGTGTTTTCATGAAATTACATTGTCAAATGACATCACGCATCAGCACTTCCCAGACAGCAACATAGTGTCGGCCCAGATCCGGCCCGCATCTGGTACGCGTCCATAAGTCCCAAATGTGGCCCGGACACTATGTTGCTGTCTGGGTTACTACAGCAGCAACACGAGCCGCGCTGTCTGATTTGTGAACAAATTACTCTTAATGAGTCAGTCAGAAAGTTTTCTTTCTTTTTTTATTTTTTTTATTTAAAAGGTCTGTAGTTTTTTAATTTTTTATTTCAGTTTTAGTTTTCGTTATTTTAGTACTTCAACTTAAAATAAATGAAAATTACTACTGTTGCCTTGCCAGTTTTTAATCAGTTTACATAATTTTTTAAGTTACAAAAATGTTCCCCTGATTGGGTGAGTTTTGAATAGCAGCTGGTTTTGTTATGCAAACCTGGCAACCTGCGAGACGTTGCGAAAAACGGCAGACGTGAGTTCAGCGGTCAAAAACGTCCATGTAGCGCATGTTTACACAGAGAAACAATAGAAAACTCCGTGGTACGCAAAAATGGCATCCAGTGTTTTCTGCATAACAAAATGTGATAATTCATTGTATTATACACCCAATAGTTTTATTATTTATTCATGTTTTAATCAAATGTGTTACATCTCAACTTATAGGTACAGTTGGGCCGGATCACCTCTATTTATAACAGAGCCGCCTTTCAATGTTAATGAGATGGTGCCATTCTGTGGTCACTGCGGCAGCCCGAGGGTTTTCGAATTTCAACTCATGCCTGCGTTGGTCAGTTTGCTCAGTAGTGCAGGCACAAATTCAGGTAAGTCAAATGTTTTTAAAATATATAAAAAAAATAGGAATGACGTATTCTGTCAAAACACCTCTCAAAATGCTTGCTACTGATGTGAAAAATCCTGCAATTTTTTTATGACGGAGGAAAGTTTCTGAGGCTGTGTGTAAACATGACTGACAAAACGTTAAGACCGTATTTATTTTTTTTATCTGCGAAAATTTAAGACGAGAATTTCGGACTCAGTGTGTAAATTTATTTCGGTAAGTACTTGTAACAATGTAAAGTCAGCCAGTAATGATCTCAAACTATCCCTCTGGTACAAGACTGATCATCCTTTCAGGATGTATTATGCGATAATGAATGGCTTACTGTACATTACATCTGATCTTACTTGTTACTTGTTAGTGTATGTAGTGTAAGATGTGATTTGTTTTTGTCTTCTCAGACACTCCATTGGAGTTCGGAACAGTTCTGGTATACACTTGCAGAAATAGTTGTTGGAAATCTGGATCAACAGTTCCAGTGGAAGAATTTCTTTTTGTCCAGCCCGATCCAGACCAAAAGCTCTTCAAATGATATCATTTATCACCAATAAAGATCATTTATTAATATACCTGCCTCCATTGTGGTTTATTATTTAATATATACAGTAGTGGCTGAAAGGTAAATTGACATCTTCACCCTCTATTCAAATATTATGAATAAAAAATTTTTGAAGATTTTATAAGCATTTTACGTAGTTGTGCTTAAAGAGGTAAAGCGTCCTACGGGCATGTGTCCGTGCAGCACCATGCCAAATGAAAGGTTTACAGTAACGGATGCGACTGTTAACGCGTTATTCGTGGTTTTTTTTAGCAGGTTGCCATCAAGCGAATGCTCAAGACTTACAACGATCCTTATCTTGCTATTGTAAGTTGGTCAAAAACTGAATGTGTATTTGTTGTTTAATTTACTGTAGTCAATATACCCGTAGGAAGCATTTACTGTATGTAATAGACAAATAATAAGCCTGGAAGGGCTCTGTTGATTATATCTACAAAGATCAAAGCAAAGTACATTTAAAAAGTATATTTTTTCTTCAGATTTTTACCCAGTTAACCTTCTGTCTACTAGCTTTCTCTAGCCTGGGCATCCCGAACCTCTCATTACAGAAGTGGCACTGATGCTAATGATGATGCAAGAACCCATAAGTCCCTACGTCATACAGCTGTACAATTGGTTTGAACACCCTCGAAAGTTCACTCTCGTAATGGAGTTCCCTGAACCGTGCGAGAGCTTGCTGGACTTCATCACTCGTAATCCTCAACTGGATGAAACAACAGCACGGGTCATCATGCGACAGGCTGTGCTGGCAGTGCAACACTGCATTGTTTTTCATAGTGATGTTCATGCACAGAATTTCCTGTTGAGGAAAAACGTGTTAGAGCTCAAGCTGATAGACTTTGGCAGCGGTCACCTACTTAGTGCTGCGGCTACGACAGTGACGTATGCGTTGGTGAGTATTTTTGGAGTGTGTGGAAACCTGAATGTAGCGACTTACTGATTATTTGATGCTTTGAAAAAATTGCTCAACAATGTGCGAATGTCTTGCTTACAGGATTACTGGATCACTGCCCACCTGAAGTCCACACTGAACCTCGATTCTACGCCGTCCCAACAAATGTCTGGGCTCTTGGAGTGAAGTTGTACGAGATGGTGAACGCATGTCGTCCTTTTCACACTGCAATGGAAATCACAGAAGCCAAAGTTACATTTGAGAACTCCAACTTATCCAAAGGTGAGTGAATAATATTGATAACATTGATAAACACACACATAAAGCAGAGGCTGTACAGAGAGAGTTAAAGGTGAAGTATGTACGATTTTTTTATGTTAAAATACAATCTCTTCTCCCAGTTTATTGTGCATCAATTACTATTACCGTAAAACTTCAAATAATAGCCCGGGCTTCTATTTGCCCAAATCGTCGTACTGCACCGGCTTGTAGGCCTATTTGAGACAGGCGTCTATATGAGACAGGCCTTTATAATTTAGTGTTAAGATGTTGTTCATTGAGATGTTGTTCCTAGAGTCTCTAATCTCTAAAAAATCTCCAAATGCTCCACGTGAAACTGCGGTCTTCTGACCTTTTACTTTCGTGTCCATTGATTTTGATTAATATGCGCGAGGGAGAGCGAGCAAGACAGCGCCCGTATTGTTTGAAGACGTGAGAGTGCGCGCGCGCGGCCGGGGCTCGCTCTCACTCTCTCTCTCTCTCTCTCTCTGCTCGTTTGCGCGCCCTGTCAAGCGCAGCAGTCATTCTATTCTACATCACTCACCGATCAAAAAAGGCTTTGTTGGGACACAAATTTGCGTTGGCGGCCGCCAAAAAGCGGACGATCCGACGAGCATTTAGAAGAATACAACCCGAAACTAAAAAACAGACCCGGCCTCTATTTGAGACCGGCCTTTATTTACCCAAACCTGTCGCCACACCAGGCGTGTAAAAGAGACAGGCGTCTATTCGGGACTCGGCTATTATTTGAAGTTTTACGGTAGTATGTCATTTATGGGTTTATCTCCCCCAAAAGTGTAAACATTGAGCCTCCAAATCTCTTTCCAGCTCAACCTATATAGCGTGTGTTTGGGGGCGTGGCTACTGAGGGTGTTTAGCCGCTGTGGGACCATGGGAAAAGATATTCAGCTTTAGTCACAGAAGTGAAAGCAAAAATTCACTGCATTTATACACCAGAGATCTCAGAGCCGGAGCAAGAACATGAGAGACTGCAAGACTGGAAACAAGTCATCAAGTCATCACTGTTCCTCAGTTTTCAGCATTTGAATGCTTGGTTTTGAGTATTTCTGTTACTTATTTACTCCTACAATCATTGCTACAGTCTACAAACCACCTAAGACTATGTCACATGCTGTTTTTGTGTCAGAATTTGCTGACTTTCTTTCAATGTTGACCCTGAAGTTCCACGGAATTCATAATGCTAGGAATTTCAACATTCATGTGGACCAAAGTGACTCTATGACGGCTAATGAATTTTTATCGCTACTTGACTGTTTTAATTTCTCGCAATTAGTAACTGGCCCGACTCACTGCAAAGGCCCTACTCTTAATCTTGTGATTATAAATGGCTCATTTGTATCGTAGTTTTCATCTGTTGACCTCGGACTGTCCGATCACTCAGCTTTCATTTGGAACTACATTATTTTTGTGCGCCTACCATTCGAACTATAATATTTCGGAAGTGAAAATCTATTAATCAGACAGTTTTTTCTAATTCTGTTGTTTCCAGTTTAAGTAACTGCACTTTACATCTTTGGAGGAGAAAGTCTCACAGTTAAATAACGCTCTTGCTGCTAATCTAGACTATTTTGCTCTGAGGTCACACAAGGTTACTTTTGCTCGCTCTGCTCCATGATAGTATAATGACAATCCGCGCACTAAGAAGTAGCGATGCACGATTAATCGTATTTTAATTTGCGATAACGATATCTGCCTCTCACGATTCATTTTAAATAATCGTTATGATATTTGCCCGCTTGTTACTTTTCCTGAAAACATTTGTTATCTTGCATTGGTAACAAGTCCGCACTAGCGTTGATGTTTGTGGTTGCCAGATGTAAATAGCTTAAATTGCCCAGACAGAGCTTTTCTCTTACATTTTCTTAATCAGTGCAATCTGGCAACCCTCGCACGCTCGCTCTACACCGCGGGAAAAGCACTGATGGTCTGAAAACAAACATGCGCTGGAGTTTAGCGATTTTCCAGCGATATTCTACTTAGATGAAATTGTCATACAGCCAGTCTGTTTCTTCACAAGCCACTTGTGCTGTTTGTGTGACTAAATATGCCAATCAAACCTTCTCCACCTTATTGTTTGGGATTATGTTTGCAGAATTAAATGAACAAAAAAAAACTAAAAAGAATGTTACCCTGGACGATTATAATAATTATCATCCTATCTCAAATCTTCCATTTCTGGAAACAAAATACTTGGGTGTATTGTTGACGCTCATTGATTTGTGTAACCATCTCACGATTAATAACCTTTTTGAACCCCTTCAGTTGTGTTTTTGTAAATGTTTTTGTTGATGTTTGTTTTGTTGATGTTTATTTTGTTATTTATTTATTCTATTGCTTTTAAAGGTGCTTTATAAAATAAAGTTTATTATTATTATCACAGCCACATTTGTTTTGTTTTAAAAGTCAAGACAAGTCATCTTAATCTGTGTAGTGTTATATATGACCAATCTGTATGACTCCTTTGAATAAATGCTTTCAATGAATACAAAAGAAGAAATGCTTTTAAGCAGTCTCATTTTGTGCCTCCCGAAATAAAACTGTTTAAAATGTCTATCTTGGTTGCAAACTTCAGTGCATTGTAGAGCCTGTATTAAACATAACGCTACAATAAATGAGACTAGAACAATTAGATAATAATAATATAATTTGATGTGTGACACCCCTATTGGTTAATTAGGTTAAAGAAGCTTGTACTATAAGCCGAAAGTATACTTAGATTTTTTTACACGCAGTCGAACTCACAGCCTTGAAAAGTATTCTTCTTTTGACTTGTACATGTACACAGGCATTCAACGCATGCGCAGTTTTGAGCACCAAAACACACTTGAAGCCAATCAGCAGTAAGGGGCGTGTCCACTCATGAGGGGGGAGGGCCATTATGCGCCACTCACTCATAGCGTGTACATGAATTTGGGGGAGGAACTATCAAGATCAGAGTGTGATCCTTTTGGGTAGGGGTGTGTTTGTTTTGGTGATTTCAAATATCAACAGCGATTTTCAGAAATCGCTTACTGCACCTTTAACTCAATCTGCTGACAATCACATCATTCTCTTTAGGGCACAGCTGACTGGTTTCTGCTGTATTACCAATACCCATTACCAATACCCTGTACCCATTACCAATGAGCTGGGATGCTCAACCTCAATACTGTTAGTATTTTCTGTACAGAACGCTTTCAGAAACCCTCCACCTTTCCCAGCTCCAGCTGTATCATTTTTTAACTAAATATGCAAGACCAGTCTTACATGTCTGTTTATAACACAGGGCGTTCATCCTTTGCTGGGCCGCTGTAAAAAAGAAATTGCCATAAATTAAGAGTAGCCTATACCTACTTTTCCAGGTACCACTACACTACTGTTGGAGTTCATTGTTTTTGTTTTTTGTAATAATAACACAGTCAATGTTTGCTTTTTTTCTGTGCATGTGCAAAAAGTCATGTAAATGTAATTTTACATAATTTACATAAATACAAGATTGACATCATTTGGACGCAAGTACTTATGCCGAGGCGGAAAACCTATAGATGTAAGCTCAAAAAAAGAAATCATAAACCTAAAACTTGCTGTGTGTTGGTTCGTCCCATCTATGGTTCGTCCTACAACGGCTGCAGTACTGAACACTGCCACATTCTGTGCGCATGCGCAGTGAGAACAGCGAGCGGCGCTCAATGCTCGGGTTTTTCTCTCGCGAGGAAGGACGCCATTATCGGAATCCTTACAAACAACACGAGAATTCATCATTCACACGGTAATATAAACCATTCTGACACGCGACACCTCCAGCTCTCCGCGCGCGTCCAAAATATGGCGCTGTGCATTAAAGAAATAACCATTTTCCTGCTGTTTTCTTGTCAACTGTGTCTTGCGTGCTATGAAGGGCACAAATGAGGCCTAGATGCGTTTCGCTGCTGTTGTTTGGAGCTGTTCGTTAGCTAGCCGAGGCTACATGAGCAGGTTAGCTGCAGTGTGCTAACTGGATTAAAGCACTGGCCCTATTATTAAACTGTTCAACGATTTGCGTCTATAAAATCACTGTTTTTTTTATTTATTTTTTTAAATCCCGTTGCGTCCTTGTTTTTTGTTTGTCAAAACACTCACTGCTTAACTGGAGTTGAACTAAATTAACCTAGTTATAATATCAGCAGCAGTTTCATATTAATTGAGAATTATGCATGTAACGTTACATCGTAATAATAGAACCACGATTTGGACATGCCTTCATGCTTTGGTGTATTGAGCAAACATTGCAAGTAAATAATATATATAAATATTATATACATTATTTTTTAAAGTACAATGGCATTACTTTGTATTTTGTAAATGAATATCAAATACCCTGGGGCATGAATTTCAGTCAAAGTACCATGGTATTACTATCATGCTACGATATCAACATGACTGTACAATGGTAACGTTACCACAGTACTTTTTTTTAATACAGCAATGACTTTTCAGAATAGTTATTAAGTTAATTTTAATATAAACAGACACACAAACATATTTTTTATTTACTATATACTTAATGCACACATACACACACACACATAGCCTATGTTTATGTTTCTATAAATCTAAACTATATAGTGAGTATACATTTTTGGAGTTTTGCTATAAATTGCCTATTTTATTGCCAATTTGCAGTAATAGAAATTCATAGTGAAGGGACCCTGAACTATTTAAAAAATGAAATGCATATCTTAAAGGTGCTACTAGTAGGAATAGATCTGAAAGAGAATGTGTACCAGGCACTAATTTATGATATTATATTATTAAAATGTGTATTAAGTATTTATTATTAAATATTATTTTATTATTATATGCATTAATTTTTTTTTAGTTAAATATTATTTTAGGTAAATAATTTATTCAATAATGTATTTTTAAAATTTTATTTAAATATTAATTTAATTATATTTTTTTGTTGCAAAATTGCAATTCATCTTTTGTGAAATGAAATAGGCCTATGTAACAAAATAAAAGTGAGGTTACCTTCAGTACCACATCCCCCCTCAGGGGGTCTCAGCTGTCAGGTTTTTTTTTTTTTTTTTTGCAAGGACACAATGCTGTTCTTAGCAAATAATTGATATCAGTGTTATTTTAGTATCGAGATAATAATAAAAAAACATTTCGTTTTAATTTTATATCAAGTTTTAGTAATTTTGTTGTGTGTTATTATCATTTCTATTATTTGAAATATGTATGTATAGTTTTTATTCATGTTTTATTTCATTTTTAATTTAAGTTCTTTTAATACATCAAGTTAAACGTAATTAAAAAAGAAGAGTGGCTTGAGAAACTATCTGAAAACAACAACGGTATATATCAATCAACGTTTATTTTATTTCAGGTAACTTTTTTAAAATTATTTCAGTTGACTATAATAACCCTAACTGATATAACACAAGCCACCCCAAGTTTACCAATGACATCTTTCTGAAATGCAGGTTTGAATGATGTCAGAGCAGGATTTGGTGGAGATAGTCCAGATCGCAGTGGCGGATTTGAATCACGAAGGACACCAAACAGGTCAGTCCTCCGAATCAAAGAAACGGGTCATGCTGGTAGTGTGTGTGATAGGGATCGGCCCGATATATGTTCATTTTTAATGTTATCGGCCCGATAATAAAATTTGACCGATATCTTAAAGCCGATAAATAATGGATTATTTCCTTCAGTTCACCATGATGGTTTTGAATTGCTTGAAATATGATTGCAATCGCTTCAAAGAAGGAAAATACAGTTAAGTCAGTGCGACATGTGCAGCGCAAGTCTGTTATATAAGCTACACAAAATTATAACGAGAACATTATAATTGTGTGCTTGGGACGTGGCTTTTAATGGTGAGACTTTTGTCAGGCTCTCAAAAATTCAATTTGGATTTAGATTTATCGGCCAGTATATCGGTTATATCGGCTTTGAAGTATAAATAATTATCGGTATTGGCCAAAATCCCCTAGTTTGTGATTTTCTTCTGTGCTTTTTTGACGAAACTAGATATCCTGGAGAATAATGAAGACGCTGATCAACCAGGAAGGAAACGAGCAAGGATTGACATCAGTCAAGAAACAACTATTAAGGTAGCATCTTACCATTGTCAATAGAGATGATCAATTCGTCTGGTACAGAATATAAACAGCTTATATAAGCATGGACTTTTTTTTCCCAGTCGATGCTGATATCCATCAGTCAGGCGATCTGCCAGCGGCTGGACAGCATGGAGGCGAAGCTGCAGGTTCTTGAGGCCACCTGTCGAGGTTTAGTGGAGAAGCTGGACATAGTGATGGGGAAAAACCAGTTGAACATCCAGGTACCCATGGTGTCAGGGTCCCCTTTTGGAGCCACTCAGACTTGCGACAAAGTACGCTGGTAAGTGGACCGTAGATGATGCCGGGTTGTTTTATACAACAGCACCTGGACTGTTTTTTTTCCCCCCATTTATTGAAGATGTTTGGGTGGATAATTCAAACCGGTTCACATAGCAACATCTTGAGACTGGTTTAATAAACTGATGAAATAGTTAGTGGTGAAATGTTTAGAAAAAGTGGGAAATCAAGTACAGTTGCTCTTTATTTGGGATTACAGGTGAAACTTGAAAAAATTGAATATCGTGCAAAAGTTTGTGTATTTCAGTAATTCAAATTAAAAGGTGAAACTATGTATTAAGTATATAACTATATACATATGCATGATTATTCTTTTTTCTTCTACATTGATTTCATGTAATATTGAAATTTTCTGAGATTTTGAAGTTGGGGTTTTCATAAGCTGTAAGCCATAATCATCAAAATGATAACTTTTATTGTAATTGTTCCGAGTTTCACCTGATGATCTGCGTGACTGAAAACCTTCAAATACACTTGTTAGCTAAAATTCACAAATTATCAGCTGATTTTCTTCATGGCTGTACTTTGAAAAAATTAGATATCATGCTGAAGTAAACTACAAAAATATGAATGTATAAATATTTATTAATATGAATATGTTCTCCATATGCCAAAAAATATATTCATAAATAATTTGTATTTTATTTTACCGTTTTAATTAAACGTTTATTATTAAATATAATTATTACATACTTTTTTCAGTCATGCATTTTTATCTTGTGATGGCTTAAAATAAACACTTATATGAAAACTTTTCTTGAAAATGGACAGATTTTTATAACATTTTGTTTCCCCCCCAATAATAATCATGGCAAATTAGAACAGTAGTGGACTTTTTTAGGGATTGATATCAAAACATGTTGTTGAATCAAAATGAATCAAATGAAAACACTAGAAATTAATGCCAAAATAATGTAACAAATGCCTTTAAGA
Organism: Semotilus atromaculatus; assembly: GCA_031834385.1. NCBI lineage: Eukaryota > Metazoa > Chordata > Actinopteri > Cypriniformes > Leuciscidae > Semotilus > Semotilus atromaculatus. Next base: position 6,763,180 of record JAULUF010000027.1, on the reverse strand, counting down.
TCATCAACAAAGGATATGGTTGCTCGCTTTTTCTACTCCCTATTAAAAGTTAATCACCACAGTTATTTTTTCATTCCTAACTATATAAGATTTTATGGGTAGGTGCATTTTATTATGTTTTATTTTATTATTTATTATTGGGGATACACATACATTGGTATTCTGTCCAATACTGAAAAGCTGATCTAAAATTCTGCACTATTTTGTATAAATAAATAAAAAACAAAAATCAGTCATTTTAAATGCTCCAAATGAATTTAAGAATTTTAACATTATAATATACTGGATGAAAAATGTATATTTTTATTTTAAGATTTGCTAAAAATTACATTTAACAGCGTAATTAAAGTTTAAGTAGTTTAAATGTAAAAATAGAGAAAATGAGCTGCAAAATTTAATATATAGTAATGCCTAAAAGCATTATGATATTGATGTATATTGAGCATATATATTATGGAACAGACTGTTTTTTGTGTTGCAACCCCCCAGTTGAGAAGCACTGATATGAAGTTTTCAGTATTTATGAAGATGGTGACAGTGAGTCTTTGCTCTCAGTGTTGTTCCCCAGACAAACGTTATAGTGAGTGGAGACAGGCCGAAGACTCGGGAGGAAACTTCACCACGTGCGTCGGACTCTTTAGAGAACCTACTCAGCAAGTGAGAACAGATTGTGTTTTTTTGCATAAATAGAAATAATGTCTCCTGTGAATGCAAATCTATGCATTATGCATGCAAAATATCGAGAAGACGATTTCTGGATCTGTCGCACAGCTTCTCACAGTGAGGACAAGCTCTCTGTCTAGGCCTAATGGCGCTTTATTTTTTTGTTGCAGTACCGTTGGGCGAGGAAGACAGAAAACCATAGTGCTGAAGGTTCCAGTCCACGAAGAGATTCAGGATGATCAGGAAAGCGGTTCTGAAACGAGCGATTCGGTGTCCAACAGCGGCCAGAATCAGAATACCAACAACGTAACGCTCATCACTCTCAACTCAGAGGGTAAGACTCATTAACGGGTTGTGTTTTGAGATTGGTTTGTGCAAGACATACTGAAGGTTAAGTTTGCAGATTTTCATAATTGGCCGACTCCTGCGTCAGCATCACACGCTTGTGTCGCGGTGCTCACGTGTACAGCGTCAGACACTGACATGGAAGAGAAGAAAATGTTGAATGAAGTCGTTTTGACCAGGGCTGTCAAAATGGCTGAAATTTCTTTCTTAAATATTAGCAACATTAAAGGTGCATTGCGGAAGTCTCTGAGTTTTTGCAGAACTATGCCCCCCTCTGGCGACAAGCGAAACTGCAACCAGAGGTGTGCACGCTCATGGACCACAGGCACACGCACGCACGCTCATGGACCAGTCTCTTTGAATCATACCTGTCAAGTATCTCGTTTTGGCCGGGAAAGTCACGTATTTTACCCTTCTTTCCCGCCGTCTTCCCGTATTAGTATTTTCCCGTAAATCTCCCGTATTTTAACCTGCGTTATTAAAAAATAATAATACCCCGGGTCGGAGTAAAAAAACAAACATTCCCAATCTGAGCTGTCACTAGCCTCGCGATAACTGCTACCTGCAGTAGCCTAGTACAGACTGTAGGTGGAAGTTGTCGCGAGGTTAGCGTGTGAGGTCAGATGATGAGAGACAGAGAGACAACGAGACAACGCGGGGAGGAACGGATGATGGACGCTACGATAGATACGATAGCACTCCTGCCAAAAAATAAAACCCTCATGTAAATACCGCGATCAATGGCAGCGAATTTACTTTTCTGAAGAGGAGCAGGGTGGGGGACAGGCACGCGTTTTGTAAGTTTTGTAACTGTGACTTTAGCATCTCACTGACACGAGGGAAGGAATGATATGTCAGCACGAGAAATCCCCCAACCACAAGCGCGGACTAGAGGCACAAAAACATCAGAAAGGGTGTTTAGCATGGTACGAAAGATTGTTACAGAGAATAGGATGACGTTAGACAACAGAACTGTTTGCGCTCTACTCTCATGTAAAATGAACCACTCTGGCCCAGCCCACACATACATACCTTCCAAAACAGTCTTAAATAATGCAAAGTCTGCAATAAATTTGTACAATAACTCACTAAAAGAGTAAAGAAAAGTTATGTGAAATGAAAAGAAAAACTGCAAAAAGAAAAGCAATATGAAATGAAAAGAATGTGTGGAACGAAAATAAAATGTAAATGTAAAGACAAGCAATGTTAAATGAACAGAAAATATGCAAATAAGACCTTAAATAAATGCTCTTCATATAGCCTATAGCCTACCCTTTTGTGTTTTCATTTAGGCTATAACACTGTCTTAAAATGTAAGGGATATGGGAACATTTTCATTTATCTGTGAACTATTCCTTTGCTTTGGCTGAAAGTTTACATCAATTTAATTAAGATCATTCATTTTTATTTTTTGATTGTGTGACCCTTTATGTGGTAAAATTAATGGGGTGGTGGGACTGCTCGCGGTGGGCACCGGAATATTTCCCTTATTTTCAAATCCAAAACTTGACAGGTATGCTTTGAATCCATCTTCTACTTTTGTCGAAAGTTGACTAAAGTTTTGTCGCTCGAGTTGTCTTCGCTGATACGGAGAATGGCGGCGACAAACCTGCCAGACATAGCCAGGTGAGCGTGAACGCGCATGACGTCACGCCCAGTCTCAAATTCCGTCCCGAATCCCTCTTATATATTTTACTGTACAGGATTATAGAGGCAATCGCAGTGATCAGAGAAGGGCTCATTCAGCCCATCAGGCAATTGTTTAAGCATGTATGGGTTAGAAAAACGGGTATTTTTTAACATGAAATGTTGCGCAATGCAACTTTAAGTAAGGCGATACTTAATGTTAGAGGAAAAAAGTACTGTATTGTCTCCTATGCCCACAAGAAGGCGTCAGTAACACCAGACGGTCACCTTGATCTGCAGCAAGTGCCGAGCGCTTTTTTTTTTTGGAGCTGATGAAAACAAACGCTCTGACCGATGTGCCAGGCATGGTCAAGTGTGTCGTTGTGTCGTTAATGTCGTTTCTGATTAGCTACGCAGCCGCACCGCGCCGTATACTAGATAAGCTAACAAAAACAAAACAGCGGCAGTTACGTCATCATCATGTCTCACGCCTCTTGACCGCTCTTGACACGGCAAAAGTTTGATAGCACGGTTTTTGCACTTTTTTATTTTCATTCGACGAATATACGAAATTCGCATTTTTATTTGACAGCCCTATTAGTCACATGGACTATTTTAACGATGTCTTTATTACCTTTCTCTGCCTTGAAAGTGGTGATAACATTGCAAATTACAATTAGGTAGGTATTGTTTACTCAATACTGTTGTTAAAGTTCATTTAATCTGTATCTCAACTCAAGCAGTGCTTTACTGTCAAATGTTAATTCCCAAGAAATAAACGTAATATTATTACTAACTGCACTTATTAATGTAAAACAATAGTAATTTAATGATTAAAATGCCTTAACGATGAAAAATCCCCCCTAGTGCTACTAAACGAGGTGCTGGCGCCACCATCTGTTGGACTTAGTTGCACCGGCTCTCAATGGTAGTCTGGAGCCCTGCATTTTATAGAGAATTTGATTGGACAAAAACCGGTGTAGTGCAGGATGAGTCATCGATCTTATTAGTCTGTTTTCCAGAAGAGAAAGACTGTAAATTTGAAATCTACTAAAAGCTAATTTTGTCAACGTTAAGAAGTGCGCTAGCATATAAACGTCCTCAAAGCTAACTCACATGTAAAAGTTCCAATTTTGATTTTATGGCGTCTTTTAAAGGATATAATTGTTATAAGCCAGTGGCAACCATTTGTTCTGAATTCAGCACAAACATGGCCTCACAAGAAGAGCAACCAATTTGAACAATTATTTAAAAGACGTGGGAATCTTTGAAATGCATCTGCACAAATAAAGATGATCGCGTGTGTTTTCATGTGTTTTGTCTGTGTGTGGTGGGGTGACTTTTAAGCATGGAAATGTAGCGTATAAAAAAACTTCAGGCATAGTTAGTGATATCAAAGTGTACTCAACTAAAGCAACATTTGATGATTAACAATATAAACGTGTTTTGACTATTCACTAGTACTCCCTCGACACATTTAAAAAGCGCGTTACGTCAACAAAGTGTCTTGTGTTGGCCGTCAGTGATTCAGGGATGTATCTTTGGTCTGGAGGAGGTCTGGGATTAAAGGGTTTGTTTTGATTGCTTAACTTCTGCTTTTGCTTTTCTTATTATTTGACTGGGTTATTTTGGAGTGGAGTCTGGGTTAGCTTGGTTAGTTCAAAGACGTTCCTCTGCAAATATTCACTCGTCCTCAGCTGTTTGTGATGATATTTAGTCAAGGAATGGCACATTTAGTTCTTAAAAGGCTTTGCCTTTGTTTGTGTTGTGTTGTTTTGCTCTTGCTTTAACCTCATCCATGGTTTTGATTTAGGGGAGCGGGGACAAATGTGTCATCCCTTTAAGCCAGCAAACTGCATCATTTTTGTCATGTGACCCTCTATTTAAAAAGTGGGGGGTTTTTTGCAGCTGCCTGTGATTGAGAGATTCACATGGGGGAATTTTTTTTGTTGTTTTTTTAGTTTTTTTTTTGCATGGGGTAAAATAAATTATGTAGATTATTATTTTCAATTATGTTCTGGTCTATGTTTCTCTACAATTTATTGTAATATAATATAATTAGTGCTGTCGAATCGATTAATCGCATCTTAGAAAAGTTTTTGTTTACATAATAGATGTGTATATACACTACCGGTCAAGTTTTAGATCAGTAAGATTTTTTATGTTTTTAAATGAAGTCTCTTCTGCTCACCAAGGCTGCTTTATTTGATGAAAAAAAAAAAAATTTACAAACAGTAATATTGTGAAATATTATGACAATTTAAAATGACTGTTTTCTATTTTAATATATTTTTAAAATGTAATTTGAAAGCTGAATTTTCATCATCATTACTCCAGTTTTCAGTGTCACATGATCCTTCAGAAATCATTCTAATATGCTGATTTTATGCTCAAATAACATAAATTATTATTTTCAATGTTGAAACAGTCGTGTACCATTTCCCCCCCCAAAATTCTTTGATGAATAGAAAGTTCAAAAGAACAGCATTTATTTAAAATATAATCTTTTCTAACATTATAAATGTCTTTACTGTAACTTTTGATCAATTTAACTCATCCTTGATGAATAAAAGTATTTTCTAATTTCTTTCCCCCAAAAATAAAAAATAAATTCTTACTGACCCCAAACTTTTGAAGGGTAGAGTTTAATGTTACAAAAGCTTTCCATTTCAGATCAATTCTGTTCTTTTGAACTTTCTATTCATCAAAGAATCCTGAAATAAATATGTAAAAAACTGTTTTCAACATAGATAATAATCATAAATGTTTCTTGAGCATCATATTATAATCATTTCTGTAGGATCATGTGACACTGAAGACTGGAGTAATGATGCTGTAAATTCAGCTTTGATCACAGGAATAAATTACACTTCACTATATATTCACATAGAAAACCGCTGTTTTAAATTATAATAATATTTCACAATATCACAGTTTTTTTTTTTTTTTTTTTTATCAAATAATTGCAGCCTTGGTGAGCAGAAGAGACTTCATTCAAAAACATAAAAAATCTTACTGATCTAAAACTTTTGACCGGTAGTGTATATATATATATACACTGTACACTGTACACACACACACACACACATTTATAAATATATCAAATATAATAATATAGATGCACATGTATTATGTAAACAAAAATGTTTATGTTAGATGCAATTAATCGTGATTACCGGTAATTGATTGCACAGCATATAATATAATATAATATAATATAAGTGGCCATCTTATACAGCTGCCTGTGATGGAAAGATTTACATGGGAAAAAAAATATTTTGTTAAGGTAGAAATGTGTATTTGCTTGAAAATGAATAATAATTAAATTATATATTAATAATTAAATTAATATTAAAAATACAAAAAGTGGATAATTGTTTCACTTACATCCATCTTGGGTTTATGTAAATGTATTATTAACATTATAATGCAATTATACTTGCAGTCCACGCATTCCTTAACTTACCTCTTGACCTGAAACAATTTACTCCCTAACATCGTTTGTACACTCACGCTTTGACAATCCATGATAAACTTTAACCGACCCGCCATAAACCCTGCCAGCTACAGCCAAAGCAATGTTTGGCATGCACTAAACATACAAATATTGAACAGAAATGCCAAATAAAATAGTTTCTGAGACAAAATTTATAATAATAATATAATAATATTTAGATAATATTTAGATTTTTAGTGTGAAGAAGAAATTTGATGGTCTTGCTGTTAAACTTCAATCAAAATTTGTAGCCATGCCAAATTCTTGTCCATGTAAATACGGCGTCTCTGTCTTAAAGGGTGTAAACAGCGTCGCTGTTGTGAAGTGTGTGTTAGGTGAGCCAGCAGGGGACACTCTTGCATTTGCTCTGGACGTTTGGAGTGTGTTGAGAATCCAGGGCATGTTCTCACACCCACCACAGATATTTGGGATTAGTGCTCGGCTAATGTTGAAAACAATGGCTGATTACATTTGTTCCCACTCAAATCCTGAATATGTCATTATGACCTTGTGAGAGTCATGTACTTTGACATATGTTTCATTATATCTACCACAGTGATCAGCAGGCTAGATCAAACTTTTGTTGCCAAATATCAAATATTGTAATATAATATACTATGTTATTTAATTATATACCATGTATTAAGATATTTATACTGTGTGAGAAATATTGTATGAGTAATATTGAGGACAACATGTTTCCAGAGTTAAATAATTGGCATGCAAACTAATGCAAAATAAAATGTAAATTAACAAAATTAAAAATATAATTTGGAAAAAGTCTACAATTTTGTGTATCCTTTTGACCCATTATTAGCAGTGTTATTTTACTTTTATTAATATATCTGCTTTTAAATTCAGTTTTTTGTATTTATTTATTTTTAGCTTTAATTTCTTTTTGGTTTAGTCTTAGTAATTTTTGTACTTCAACACTTTTATTTCAGTTATTGCCAAGGCAACAATTCCAACTGTCGTTTAAGTAAACAATTTTTTTTTAGATTTTTAATTGTTTTAGTTAACTGTAACAACAATAATTTCAGTAAAATGCTTAAATGATAAGCATTAATATTCTTCCAGAGCCGCTTTACAGACCATAATGCCATAAAACCCTCAGTTAGCGAGCTGAAGGCAAGACAACATTTCACAAAAATTGTACCCTAAAAGGCACAAAAACTAGACACAAAACCACAATACATTTTGATCAATAGAATAAAATAAGTGTTAATCAATTCAATTCTCAAATATTGTATGGGCCTTCTGGCACCCCCTTGTGGCCCCTGTTGGACCCCAGTTTCAATAGTCCTGATCTACAAGCATCATCCCCAGATAAATACAATTTAAGTTTTTTATGTTTTGTTCTTTGGTCATGTTTTATCCTATTTAAAGCCTCAAGTGAGCAGTTGGTCCACATTGAAAAAACAGTCTGATTAGTACACATAGAGTTATAAAAAGCTTCATAGTTCCATAACTCTTATAAATTACAGTGACCTGTTAACAAGGCAACACTGTGTACGTTTGGAAAAACATTTTTGTAATGGCCACATGCGTCTTTCTCTTTCCTCCATAGAGGACTATCCAACAGGAACGTGGCTCGGTGACGAGAACAACCCTGAGATGCGCGTGCGCTGCCCGGTGTCTCCAGCAGACATGTTGCACATCAGCACCAACTGTCGCACGGCGGAGAAAATGGCCCTGACGCTGCTGGACTACCTGTTCCACCGCGAGGTGCAGGCCGTCTCCAACCTCTCCGGCCAGGGCAAGCATGGCAAGAAACAGCTGGACCCTCTCATGATCTACGGCATTCGGTGTAAGTCCAGTAAAAGTATGGTTAATAGTCTGTTGATCGACTGATAAACAAATCTTTACGTTGTCGAATGAGCAGCCAGTCTGTAAACACAGTCTATTGTGATACATACTATGTCAAGATATTAGCTATATGTGTTTGATTTCAGTAGAAAGAACTGAGTCGTAAGTGTCATTAACTTGACAATCAGATTGAATCAGTTTTGATTCACTAAAAAGAACCAGTTCATAAGAGTCGTTTGTTTGAGATTCAGATTACACTGATTGGCCGTGTCTGAAATCACATACTCTCTTGAGTTGGTACTTATTTTGAATAAGTAATTACTCCACAAACAACATAAAAAAGTATGTTCTATATAGTATGAATGTACATACTACATTCGCCATGTTGTCATTATCATGTGACCTACCAGCATCAGTTACATCGCTTCACTTCACTTCATAAATCTTCTCCCGTGGCCTCATGGGACAGTAAAGTGTTTATCATATGCACACTTCAGAATCCCTCCAGAAGTAGTATGACATCTGGGGACTTTTTGCCTTCTCTTTTGTGAGTACTGTGAATTCAGACATACTTGTCATATACTGTTTTCCACCTACTATATAGTAGGTAAGTATGCGATTTTGGATGCCGACATTGCATTGTATGCTTTTGAATCACTGAAAAGAACCAGTTCATAAGAGTCATTAATTGGGGAATCTTGATTACACTGATTGCACTGCATGGATTTGATTCCCTCAAAAGAACCACTTCATAAGAGTCATTAGTGCGGGTATCGGACCATACTTGTCAATGCTGTAAGGTTTTGATTCCTAGTTAATAAGACTCAATTGTTTAGGAATCAGGCTTTACACTGGTTGCAAAATGTGTGCTGCACTGTGTGGTTTTGATTCACTAAAAAGAGCCAGTTCATAAGAGTCATTTGTTTTGGATTTGAACCACACTGGTTTTGCAGAATATTTTTTAATTCAATGAAAAGAAAATCATTCTGTTTTCTTGTTGTAATTAACCAGTTTTGAAGCATATCTGTTACAAATCTTGTCTGTGTTATGTGGATGAAGGACGAACCCAATCGCAGACAGCAAATTACTCACACAGGGTTTATTAACAACAAAAACAGAAAACAAAACCCACGATGGGGCAAAACAAGACAGGATAGACAACACTAGACTAAGACTCAGACAATAAACTAACAGCTAAGACAGGATCAAACACTTCTTTCTAGACAAGACTTTCAACAGGTTACTCATGACTTGATACACACAAAGTATGACAAGGTATGATAATGAACCGGCACAGGACAGCAAACACAAGGGGATTAAATAGGGAGAAGCTGATAATGACAGCAGGTGACACTGGTAAAGCAATAATGACAAAAGGAGGAGAACAAGGGGGCGGGGTTAAGTGACGAGACAACACAAGCACATGGCCCAAACAATAGGCCATGCGCTTGTACACAAAACATGGGTCTGCCATGATCCTGCCACAAGACTAGGGAAAATCAAGGACGTGATGGCAGAATCATGACAGTCTGTGACAAATCTGATTATATCAGTTTAGTTTATGTGAGTCAGTTTCATTCAGTTTTGTCCTGTCTAATTCAAATCATTTCAGTACTCAAGTAGCTCATCTGCGGTTGTGCCTCATCCTCGACACCAGAATTAATTCCGCACATGAGATAATTAGTAAGGTCTCTAACCGCTCCTCTCATTCACAACAAATCTTCCGTCACGTCAATATGTTGGTCAGTTCCAGCAACAAGCCATAACATCGCTAAATTATGTATACGAGGAATGTTACGTGCAGTTTTGCACAAACAAACCCTATTTGACAGCGGCTAACGTTAATTAGCTAAGAGCTGTTTGTTTGCATGTTTATGTCTGCTTCAAAGTGCAAAGAGTTTATTTGTTTGCAGCTTAATGGCATGGGTAAATATTACATCAGTGTTTCCTCCCTTATTTCCTCACAGATTATATCATGGCTGCAATGTTCTGTATGTCAGTGTGTCAATTCAATTGCCCATTTTCCTTTTGCAAACATTACCACCTTATTTTTGAGCATGTGCGCTAATTGCTAAAAACAAGAATTAGGCAAAAATCAGTATATAAGCAGCTTTGTTCGCAACACATTACAAGCTTTTCAAATATGGTTGCTAACTGCTAGAATATGAATAAGAACTTTTTATTTGTTAAGCAGCAGCGTTTCGTGTTTGTTTGCACACTTTACAATACTATGCTAACCACTTATACGCTAACGTTAGAACATGAATTCGAAAAACTATTCTCAATGTTTTGGTCAATTGGCCCATTTTATTAGCAAACATTATTTTTAAGCACGTGTGTTAACTGCTAAGAACAAGATCTTGACAAAATTCTGTATATTTCATAACCAATACCAACCAAACATGGTTGGTAATTGCTATAATATGAATCAGAAAGATTTTTTAAATATTTGTTAAGCTGCATCGTTTAGTTTTTTGTTTGTTTGCCTACTTTACAATACCATGCTAAGTACATGTGCGCTAACTGCTAGAACATGAATTTGAAAATCCTCTCAAATAAGTAGCAACTATTCATTTGCTTATGTTACCATATCATGTTTGCTAACTGCTAGACCATGGATCCTAAAATTATGTCAGTGTTTCGTTAATTTTTTCCTGACACATTTTATCATGATCGCAAAGTTCTGAATATCAATGTTTTCAAATGGCCATTTTCATTTTCAAACATTACTATATAATATATTTAAGCATGTGTTAACTGTTAAAAACAAGAATTCTAAGAAATTCTGTATATTTAATAAACAGTTGTGTTTTCGTCAGACAACTTTTGTTCACAACACATTACAACATTTTTAAACACGGTTAACCAGAATATGAATGTGACATTCACTGTCAGGCAGCAATGTTTCGTCTTTATTAGCACACTTTACAATACCATGCTAATAAGTGCATGTGCATTACCCGCTAGAACATGAATTCGAAAAACGTCCCTATATTTAATAAGCAGCAATGTGTTAGTCAAATTACCATATTCATTTGCATATGCAAGATATTTATGATGTGCAAAAAAACAGCCACATTGACTTCTCTGATTGCAGCAACTTCCATTTATACTAGATATTTTGCGCCAATTTCCGCGCCAATTCTGTGCCCCCACATGAACACATGGTATGGAAACACTGCTTTATTCACAAATGTTTTATGCAAAATTCCATTTTTGCACATAAGTTACGTTCACAACTTTGGATGGAAACAAAGCTAGTGTTTTGCCCCTTATTTCATGACTGATTTTGTCATGATATCAGTGTTGTGAATGTCTCTGTCTATGTGCAACCAGGTCACCTGTTCTACAAGTTCACCATTACCGAGTCCGACTGGTACCGTATCAAGCAGAGCATTGATTCCAAGTGTCGAACCGCTTGGCGTCGGAAGCAGCGAGGACAGAGTTTGGCTGTTAAGAGTTTCTCACGACGGACCCCCGCCTCGCAGAACAGCACAGGTATGGACCCCTGCACCCTTTCCCGACAATTTTGTCTCTTGCGAAACTTACAAGCCCTGTTTCTCTTAGATTTTGATCTAGTGTCTTGGCCCAGCTGGTTTGTGTTCAATTGAAAATAAACATATGCTGAGAGTGAGTGAGTGTGTGTGCAAGAGAAAATACGCAGTTTTCGTACCATGAGCTAGTCCGCCGTCGAATCAGCTATGTGTATAACCTTGTGTCCATTTGTGCAAACGTCGTGTACATTACGCGCACATGCACCCTCATGTGTTTATTTGCACACTCATGTTTGTGTGCGAGAGAAAAACTCTGTGACTGATGTTTCCTCAACTAACAGATGGTTCTAATCTCAGGACAACGCCTCACGTCCTGTCCCTTCCTCTCAGAGATTCACAGGCCTTCACCTTTGACCAATTTTGGACTAACACAAATATCCTGTATTGGTTCTCTCCACAATGGTCCATACACTTATGATTGCTTCACCTCCTTCTGTTGTTCATGTCCAGCTGGAGTAGGCCTCCCTGCGTTTGATTAAACTTGTAGCTCATGAACAAGCCAACTGGTGCTGAGCCTTCTTTCAAACCAAAATCGAAGTGTGAGGAACATGTGGACTATGAAAGGAACAAAGTGTTTCCGTCCGACAGCAAAAATATCAGTTTTTTTTTAATGTGCAGGAATGGAGAAAATAAGCTGCAAACCTGCTGTAGCTTTCAAAATTCTGTATATATTTTTAAAAATGCTTTTGCTTTTTGCATTTTTAAAGGGATAGTTCACCCAAAAATGGAAATTCTGTCATCATTTACTCATCCTCGTGTCGTTTTAATCCCATAAGCCTTTTGGTCATCTTTTGAATACAAATGAAGATCTTTTTAATGAACAGTCCCTCCAGAAAAACGTGATTATGCGATATTTAAGTCCGCATATTTATGCGGGGGCCGCATTTTTTCAAATACGCCGCAGTTTTGCCGCATAAATTGCAGATTTCTTGCAAAATATGCGGGCGTGCATGATTTTATAATCCCCGCATTTTCGTTGCAAAAAAATAACATATCTCTTTTTTAATTTTTTTATAGCTTTTATTTATCAAGTACAAGAGACATAAAGTGCATACAGGAATACAATGTCTTTTTTTATTTTTATGAACTTAAAGGAACAACACCCCGCCTCCCTCTCCCCTCCCGTCCTCCCCCCTCCCCAGACCCATGATCCAAAAAAAACAAAAAACTATACATGTACTCATACAATTATACACACCTACAGTGAAGAAAATAAGTATTTGAACACCCTGCTATTTTGCAAGGTCTCCCACTTAGAAATCATGGAGGGGTCTGAAATTGTCATCGTAGGTGCATGTCCACTGTGAGAGACATATTCTAAAAAAAAAAATCCAGAAATCACAATGTATGATTTTTTTAACTATTTATTTGTAAGATACAGCTGCAAATAAGTATTTGAACACCTGAGAAAATCAATGTTCATATTTGGTACAGTAGCCTTTGTTTGCAATTACAGAGGTCAAACGTTTCCTGTAGTTTTTCACCAGGTTTGCACACACTGCAGGATTTTGGCCCACTCCTCCACACAGATCTTCTCTAGATCAGTCAGGTTTCTGGGCTGTCGCTGAGAAACACGGAGTTTGAGCTCCCTCCAAAGATTCTCTATTGGGTTTAGGTCTGGAGACTGGCTAGGCCACGCCAGAACCTTGATATGCTTCTTACAGAGCCACTCCTTGGTTATCCTGGCTGTGTGCTTCGGGTCATTGTCATGTTGGAAGACCCAGCCTCGACCCATCTTCAATGCTCTAACTGAGGGAAGGAGGTTGTTCCCCAAAATCTCGCAATACATGGCCCCTGTCATCCTCTCCTTAATACAGTGCAGTCGCCCTGTCCCATGTGCAGAAAAACACCCCCAAAGCATGATGCTACCACCCCCATGCTTCACAGTAGGGATGGTGTTCTTGGGATGGTACTCATCATTCTTCTTCCTCCAAACACGGTTAGTGGAATTATGACCAAAAAGTTCTATTTTGGTCTCATCTGACCACATGACTTTCTCCCATGACTCCTCTGGATCATCCAAATGGTCATTGGCAAACTTAAGACGGGCCTTGACATGTGCTGGTTTAAGCAGGGGAACCTTCCGTGCCATGCATGATTTCAAACCATGACGTCTTAGTGCATTACCAACAGTAACCTTGGAAACGGTGGTCCCAGCTCTTTTCAGGTCATTGACCAGCTCCTCCTGTGTAGTTCTGGGCTGATTTCTCACCTTTCTTAGGATCATTGAGACCCCACGAGGTGAGATCTTGCATGGAGCCCCAGTCCGAGGGAGATTGACAGTCATGTTTAGCTTCTTCCATTTTCTAATGATTGCTCCAACAGTGGACCTTTTTTCACCAAGCTGCTTGGCAATTTCCCCGTAGCCCTTTCCAGCCTTGTGGAGGTGTACAATTTTGTCTCTAGTGTCTTTGGACAGCTCTTTGGTCTTGGCCATGTTAGTAGTTGGATTCTTACTGATTGTATGGGGTGGACAGGGGTCTTTATGCAGCTAACGACCTCAAACAGATGCATCTAATTTAGGATAATAAATGGAGTGGAGGTGGACATTTTAAAGGCAGACTAACAGGTCTTTGAGGGTCAGAATTCTAGTTGATAGACAGGTGTTCAAATACTCATTTGCAGCTGTATCTTACAAATAAATAGTTAAAAAATCATACATTGTGATTTCTGGATTTTTAGATTATGTCTCTCACAGTGGACATGCACCTACAATGATAATGTCAGACCCCTCCATGATTTCTAAGTGGGAGAACTTGCAAAATAGCAATTATTTTCTTATTTTCTTCACTGTATACCTACTAGGGATGCAACGGTACACTGTAAAATCCCGGACCGTTCGGTCAGCCCTGCACGGGACAATCTACCCTCGTGTCCCGCGGGACTTCGGTTTTGCCATTGAGTTCGCGCTGATCCTTTTAATTTTTGCTTTAAGCCTTGTTTATACTCGACGCGTCCGCACGAGCCCGAGTCTCCGCTGACTGCGCACGCACCTTTCCAAACGGATGAGGCGTTTATACTTGACGCGCTCGCCGTTGTGCTATTCTGTGAAACGACAGGGGGCGACTCGGAGTAATTCTCCTCTAAACCACCAGGAATCAGCAGTGAAGAAGTAGTTTGCCGTTTATTAGTAGTTTATTAATTGCTGATTCATAAAAGAGTAATAAATGCAGTAGGTTTATTGTAGCCTACTTTCACTGCATGTAAACTAGTTAAACAACTGAAGCCTGAGTGTTTAAACCTTAATTTCATCAGCAGGGCTTATGGTGTGTTCACACCGAACGCGAATAGAGCATCGCGTCTAGTTAGACTCTTGAACATTCGCTCGAGTTCAAAATGTTCAACTTGCACGGAAGACATTCGCGGCAAACGCGTCGCCCAATTCGCGTCATTCGCAACGCCCGGCGCGAATGATGCGTCTATTCGCGTCTTTGCATTGACTTTGTATGTAATCTACTCGCGCAAATAATTAAATTCGCGTTCGGTGTGAACACACCATTACTTCTGTTATTGTAGGCTTATTTTGTAAATGTAACCAATTACTTTAGACAAGTGCAAACTGGGTGCTTAATGCAAATGTGTTCCTATTCACAAAATGAGAGGCTTTTATGGTCGCCCATCAATGCAAATGTCTCCGTGTATAGAAGGATCATAAACATGCTGGTACAGACGTACCAGTTCGGCCAGATTCGGCTCGAAGTCGTTCATCTTCACAGAAACACAGAAAGATAACCGGTGCATTGGGATTCCATACACATTGATGTTCTTCCTACTGTGACATTCTGTTTATGCTCATAAGAAAAATAAAACATATTTTTGGGATGAAATAGCAGTCTCTTTCTGCACAAAACATGTACCGAAACCGAACCGAGACCGTGGCCCAAAAACCGAGGTACGGACCGTACCGTGGGCTATCTGTACCGTTGCACCCCTAATACCTACACAGTAATAGTTAAAAATATAAATGACAGGTGCTAGTGCTAAACATTAACTGTACACAGTAAATATCAATCAATTGCTGCTCAGTCACCAAAGCAAGCTCTCTGCTGCTGGCGGACCGGATCAGAGGGAATAGTACATATATAACCATACAGTGGGACTCTACAAAGAGACTTCCCGAGCTGGCAGCTTATCTAGATGGTTAAGTAGTGGTCTCCACTGAGTATAGAACCTCCCAGATGACCCCCTAAGTGAGCATTTGATCTTCTCCAGTTTCAGAAGACCTAAAATGTTGTGTAAAAAAGTAACATATATCTTAGCAGAAAGTTGAAAAATGTTGTGTTTACTTCACACAAGAGCAGCCATTTCCCCCTGTTGCCATGGGAACGTTATGAAGCGACGTAATTACGTGATGTATCATCGAAAAGCTGCAAACCCTGCAATGAAGCCATGAATGAGCTTTGTTGTTTTTGACGCGCGTCAAACATCTTTCCAAACATGAGAAGCATTTATGAACCTCTTGTCCAACAAAAGACAACATTTAATAAATCAATCAAAGCTATTCAATCTTCTGTTTATTCAGCTACAGCAATAGTATGATGCAATAAAAATGCAATATCCTAATGCAGAATTATCACATAAATGATAAACTAAAAGCTGTGAAATGTGCATATATCTATTGCAGATATAGATATTCGTACATGTGAATAACTAGGTTGCAGATGAACAGTCAACTTGCTCTCGAGTGTTCATGAACCCGATTTGACCGTTCCAATATGGCGGATGTCTTACATATTGGAAGCAAACACTAAGGAGGCATCTATATATATTGACAAATCCAACAAAATTCTGTATGTTTAATAAGCTACAGCATTTTCATCAAACAACCATCTTCAGAGACATAATCAAACCGTTTGTTTAATTACCAAAAAATAATCATCCAACACAGTTGATTTTGTTTTATTTGGGCATTGCTAAACCCATAGCAGCCAAGAAGTAAAAACAAATTGGTTTAGAGATCTTTCAGATGCATAAAATTGAATCCGGTTTACTTTTCAGCCACAAGTTAGGAAAGACCCAACATAGTCTCTGATCACATTTTGTCTGGGGAAACTAACAGAAGGGCAGCGTCACATTTGGTGCTTTTTCCTCTAAGTAACGCTAGCCTGCTTATATGCCCTTCGCTATGATTTAAAATCACTTCAACTTTGTAAATCTATACCCGCACCATTTTTCCAGAGACAACTCGACGACCTTTAATCAGAAATACGGTACGCCTGTGTTTTAAGCGTCTAGGCTGTCAGCAATACTCGTTGTTTAGACTAAGGGGTTGGGTTTACGTAGAGGTTTAGGGCACGAGTGTGTTTGGGCTGCTAGGTCGAGAGCCCTTGTTGTGTATTTTGAGATCATTTACGCTGTATAAACATGCTCTAATCTGGCAGATGCGCTGGATCACATCCAAGAGCAGTCGGAAGGGATTTTCCTCAAGTTCAGGGTGTGTGTATGTGAACTCTTTCAATTCTCTCCGTCTGTGAGAACCTTGTTTATCCCGTGTTCTCTTCTACATTTGTTTGGGTTTGCACATTGCACATTCGTACAAATTTTGCAGAGTATGTGTATGCCAAAGGGCGTTTGTCTGATAACACCGAAATATAAGATTCGCCATGACGGGGAACAGACTGTGGTCTCTCTCTCTCTCTCTCTCTCTCTCTCTCTCTCTCTCTCTTTATCTTCGTCTCACTTAAGCGTGTGTGTATGTGTGTATTTGACAGTTACAGTTGAGCATCTTCTGTTATTGAAACCAGTTGTTTGACACGATTTGACCCAGTCTCTCTACTTTTTGGTTTGACCCACATAGTTGGACAGTGTTATAAACTTGTTTATGTGTGTCCTTGAACAGATGGAGTCTCGACCGCAGAGACGTCGGCTCTCGAGACCTCTACCCAGCAGGCCTTGCACTACGCTCTAGCTGGAGCCACACAACAAGTCCAGATCCACCGTATTGGAGAAGACGGACAGGTGCAAGTTGTGAGTATAGTTATGTCATAATCCAAAAGGCCAACTCACATGAAAATATATTCTTTCTATCTATCTATCTATCTATCTATCTATCTATCTATCTATCTATCTATCTATCTATCTATCTATCTATCTATCTATCTATCTATCTATCTATCTATCTATCTATCTATCTATCTATCTATCTATCTATCTGTCTATCCATCTCTCTATCTCTTTCTATCTTTATCTCTCTCTCTGTCTCTCTCTCAAGGTCATCCGTCAAATCTTCATTAAAGCTACACTGTATATTTTTTTAAGTTGATTCTTATCAAAAAACACTTTGTTCTTTCAAATTTATATGTGCTCATTAATGTGTAATTACTTCCACCAACTAATCTAGTATTTTCGTAAGCGTATAATCTGCCATTCAGAATACATACGAGCGAGTCGCTCGAATGGCGGCGGCCATGTTGCGCATCCATCATGAAAATACATTAGCCAAAGAGGGACATACCTGTAAATTCAAGCTTTGCCTTTCGTGCATCAAACTTTGTACTTAATAATGATTATTTTATGATTATTATTTGAATACCTTGACAATGTGAGCAGTTTAAAGGGTTAGTTCACCCAAAGATTAAATGTCTGTCATTAATTACTCACCCTCATGTCATTCTAAACCCGTAAAACCTTCGTTCATCTTCGTTCTAACAGCTCTGATTTTATCAAAAATATCTTAATTTGTGTTACGAAGATGGACAAAGGACTTATGGGTTTGGAACAACATGAGGGGGTGAGTAATGACAGAAATGTCATCGTTGGGTGAACTATCCCTTTAAGGTACTTAGCCTTAATAAAAGTCTTGAGTTGGGGCGGACTCTTTTGACTTAGGCAAATATCTAAAAATGCCATAGCAACCACCCAGATCACCCTAGCAACCTTGCAAGCACTGCCAAGGTTGCCACATTTTGCATGGACAAACACCACTTTTCTTCACAAAACACAAATACCTGGCTTAATTCACGCATTTGCAAGACCACACATCTTGTAACGTAATACATATATACCCGTTCGTTTCAACGTTATGTCAGCTGCGCAGACAAACATATAAACACACTCAAACATCTTTTTGAAAGAAGGTCTGGGTCTCCCTGAACTCTTTGTGCTTGAGTGCAAATACTCTGTGGAAAAGCCAATCCCCTGCAAGCGTTTAATGGAGCTTTAGCAACAGAATTTCCGCTGTGCCCGATCATGCGGCCTCTTTTGAGAACCTAAACATGATCTCGGACTTTCACAGCTGCATGAGGTCATCTCCACCCCTACACACCATCTGAAATATAATCTGCATGCATTGTGACAGCACAATCAAAACTCTGAATACACAATGTACAATCAAGAGAGTTAAATCTGCGGAGGAGTTCTTGGCTTCTGCGGACTCAGAAACGGATCTGTCATCTGTTGTTTGTGTAACATCTCCCTGAACCGAACCATAATAGTTGTACTCTCAGAGGCAACCACTCAATGGTCAGTTTTTGTCAAGCCCTTTGACTTCTCAAATGTTCAGTTTTTGTCACTCGCACATAATCGATAATTTAAGCCTGTCAGATACGGCAAACAATGACACGCTCTTTTTAGGGTTTGAATGATCGCTTGTGTTGCTTGTTATAAACGTTCCTAAATTAGACTTTTTAACGCACTTTTTGGGAAAGCAGTGGCGGAAAAAACTGATTAACAAAACCAATAATATCAAATGTTTGGGAACACGTCACGTTAATTGTGGAAAAATGTATCGTAGACATACCGCAATGATGAACTAGCAGGCAACATGAGACAAAAGTCATCCAGGGTTACCCATGATGCATTTAGCGTTACAATAACTTCAGTAAATATTTTACTGAAAGACAGCAGTCATTTTGTCATGATTATTATTAGAAAACATTGGGATTGTTGGAAAATGTGGTGTTTGCCACAGCAACTAGCCGTGCAGTCTGCATTTACAAACATTTGTGGAAAAAATTGGTCGTTCTGAAGAGCTCAGTGAATTCAAGCATGGTACTGTGATTGGATGCCACCTTTGCAATAAGTCAGTTCGGGAGATTTCATCCCTACAAGGATACATGGGTCAAAAACAAAATCTATATTATTCATTTATTACTTTTTGTGGTGGGGCCAGTAAAAATGATTCACTGATTTGAATCGAGAATCGTTTCAAAATTAAGAATCGAATCGAATTGAGAGATTGCGAATCTGAACCGAATCGGGACATCTGTATCGATACACAGCCCTATTTGGGATGCGCTGGAACAGAGATTGCAAACCAGGCCTTCTCGTCCTGACCTCAAAAATGCTCTCCTGGATGAATGGGAAAAAAGTCCAGCAGGAATACTCCAAAGTCTTGTATAAAGCCTTCCCAGAAGAGTGGAAGCTGTAATAGCTCAGCTGCAAACGGTGGGAACAACTCCATATTGATGTGTATGCATTAACTAAAATGCGATGCAATTAAAGTTCCTGTTGGTGTAATGGTCAGGTGTCCCAAGTCCATATTAGTGTGTATATATACACACACATAAATGCACGCAGTTGAATAACATTGTCACACTTTTAATTGTCAAATATAATTTTTTGACAACAGCTTGATTGGAAATGACATTTGTTTCAATGTGTTTTTTTGGTTCATAGATACCGCAGGGACACCTCCACATCGCTCAGGTGCCACAGGGGGAACAGGTGCAGATCACACAGGACAGCGAGGTACACATCATTTCCTTTAGGTTTCTTGTTTTTCTTTCACACATTCGTTCTTCTTCCTCTGAGTCACTCCACCCCTCATTTGTGCGTGCTAAATGAAGGTCTCAGGGGGTTGAGCCATCAAACCTCAGCACCGATCCATAATTATTTATGAGCTACCAATTATAGTATGATCTTTGGCTGAGAAATCTCCCTAAGCCCTGATTTCGAAGGCTTTTGATTTGCACTCAGTGTTCTAGATTTGAACAGGATTATTAAAAGGTATCCGCAAATATGTAAACAATGTTTTTGATCAAATCCATTCATCATCCTGAGAGGAAGAGAAAACAATTGTAGAGCGTTTCCTGTCTTCGTTTACAAAAAAAGATGATGACCATAGACTTCAGTACTCATGTTTTTGGTAAATTCCCAGTGATATTGTTTGTTTTTGAGTCCAGAGCTTAGCAACAGCGTGCCACTTCATCCAACCTCCACTCACAAAGACCATCTTTGTAATGCATTTGGCCCGCCTCATCAAAACCATTTATCTGAGAAAGTTTGTAAAGGAAATGAGCCGTCGTAAGACCATTTCCCTTTATCCAGATATTTGTCAGGTGTGTGTGTGTTTTAGAGTCAAATGGAGAACATGATTAAAACTTTGCTGTGGTGTAGTTTTTTATCACCGATAAAAAAAAATCTGTATTGTGTTACTGCTACGTTTTATGTATAAGATACAAAACAAGGTCTAAAATTTTCTTACTTTTTTCTGTTTTTTCTTTTCTTTTCAACAAATGGTCAGTAAAAAACTTCAAAGATGTTAATCATCAGCCTCTGGTGAAACGAAATATTCATGAATATTCATGTTTGCAATATTTTCAACCCTGTTACTAAACTTTGCTTCTTTATTTTCTAGGGGGGAAAAAATTAACAAAATTAAATAATAAAAAAGGAATAATTAATCAATATAAAAAAATTGTGTAGAAATTAGTTCACAGTTGGGGCTAGCTAAACTGGGGCCAAATGTTGGTTTATTGTTTATTGATAAACTGGATAAAATGTTAATTTAAATTTTTTTTCCTTTTGGTGCATTTCATTTGTTCATTTTTTTCTACAATATCTAGGGTAACAAGGTTAAATGGGTGAGCTCGACGAATGCTGATTTTGTAAAAAAAATAGGGCATAGCCTATTGAGTTAGGATAGACCAAAATGACCATTTTAAGCATGAGGATACACATGCTACATTAATACTACTTAATTTTATGTTAGATAAGCTGTATTTAATAATTATCACAACAAAAATTTGTTATTTGTCCACCCAGAACACGTTTTTACATTGTTTTGTAAATATGCACTGCTAAATATGCACTACTGTACACTTACTACGTTGTTCTCGCATCTTTTACAATCTCCCATGTGTCACACGCCGTTCTAAAAAAGCGTGAATTCCCTAAATGCTTTTGAAAAAAACGTTCACTCATTTTTACCTCATTTGAATATGTTTATGTCTTTTCCTCTCTTGCAGGGCAACCTACAGATCCACCAAGTGCATGTTGGGCAAGATGGCCAGGTAAATGTAGGTAGCCTTTTCCATTTATTGGTCCGTGTCCATGTGACAGTGTCTTTTTGTGTCCTCTCTCGTTCTTTGGTTTGTTCTGAGAACATATTGTTTGGGGACAGTGTGTACTTCCTGTTTCTCAGCTCAGTTCCACCACATCAAAGAGGGTCTTTAGATCAAACAGGGCTAAAAAGCAACAGAGACTCGTGTTGAAATGAGCTAATTTCACACACACAAACAAACTCAACTTCAAACCGTTTGTTATCTTCCTTGGGGTGGCAGTGGCTCAATGGGTAACACTGTCACCTCATAGCAAGAAGGTCCCCGGTTTGAGCCAGGAGTCTTTCTGTGTAGAGTTTGCATGTTCTCCCAATGTCAGCGTAGGTTTCCTCCAGTTTCCCGACACAGTCCAAAGACATGCAGGTTAGGTGGATTGGAAATGCCAGATTGATGTGTGTGAGTGTAAATGTGTTCCTGCACTCTCAGTTGAATCAGGAAGCCAAATCAAATGTGTGTGTGTCTAGCGGACCCTGCAGATGAGCGGGAATTACACTCGGAAGATGGTTTATCTTCCTTACTAACATGTGACACCACCTTGTATTGAGAGACACCATGAGGCCATTTCCAATTATTTTTTCATGTTTTTCCATTTTCCTTTTAGTAATTATTTAGTAATTGAAATATTTTCATTTCAGTTTACTTTCAGTTTTAGTACATTTTATTAGTATTTTTTATTTTATTTCAGTAAACATTTATTTTATTTCAAGTAACAAAAATATGTTTATGGTTTTAGTTAACTATAATAACCCCAAGCTTAGCAACCATAAAACAACATTTAGCATTGTGGATGAACATAGTCTGCACACTTTTTCTGCAGAAAATGAAATTGTGATCTAGTTGCTGTTTTATCAGCACCGTTTTTGGTCCCACTTTATATTAAGTGGCTTTAAGTACTATGTACTTACATAGAGAAATAAGTACAATGTACTTATTGTGTTCAGGTTGTATTGTAAAACACTTTTGCTGCTATTGAGATGTGATACTGGTAAGGTTAGGGACAGGTGTGGTGGTATGGGTCGATTTAAGGGTAGGTTAAGGTGTAAGGGAAGGGTCAACTGTGTAATTACAAATGTAATTACATCAATTAAGTACAGTTGTAATTACATGCAGGTATTTTCAAAATATAAGTACAATGTAAAAACATGTATGTACATAATACGTCCATTGTATCAAAGTAGTAACTTCAATGTAAGTACATAGTACTTAAAGCCACTTAATATAAAGTGGGACCCAGTTTTTTTTCTAGCCTGTTTCTCAGCTCTATCTTTTTACACACACTCATGCACCCATAACATATCTCATTATGATGATAGTTTTCATCTGTACAGTAGCAATGAGAAAGTGTTTGCCTTGTTTTCCTTTCTTTCAATTATTCCTGGCATATCGCCCATAGTGTAAAAGGAGCCCAGATGATCATAGATATAAGGGGCCATTCAGTCCCCAGTGCCAAAGTTTGCACATAAACAAAGGACGTGTGGACAACATACTTACTAATATGGATAAGACAAATGCTTTCACATGAAACTCACATAAAAGGAAAAAAGAGGGAAAGAAAATGTCATTAACCCTAAGACAGGCCTGGTCCTTTCTTATCCTTAAGTGTCATTGCCCCCCTAGCACCTCCGTGAGAGATGCGTTGCCACACAGCATAATTGAGATGGTTTCATGGACTAGGGTTTGATAAATAGTAATCATAATGGTGTACCATGACTCCAATTTGGATTTGGGTCACAGTTCAGAAGGATTTGAATCAGGACAAAAAGAGTACAGTTACCGGTAAGCATACAGGACAGCGTCTGTTGTGTATATGGATCACTTTTTGGCGAGGTAATTAATATTTGTTGGCATTATTTCAGAGTCTTGGAATTGTTCACCGAAAAAGAAAAATTCTGACATTGTTTATACAGCCTGATGTCTTTCCAAATCCGTATGACTTTCTTAGATTGATTTTGAAGTTCGGACGTCATTGACATCAAACCTGATTTAACACGTCTAACAGTAAATATTAGAGAATATTTACTGTTTGTCACACAGAAACTTGGAACATAGTCCACGTATCATTTAGACTCTTAGAAGGTGCTTTCATGGTGTTTTTCTTTCTATTTTGAGCTTTAAAGACTTCTCATAAAAAGATCAGTGTGAAGTTCCTTGCTTACTAAGGGATTCGCCTTGTTAAGAAGAGTATCTGAATTGTATTCAAGTTTTTACATCCCCATCTGCCCGCCATGTTCTCTTTGTCGTAAAGGAGAAGAGCCATGATTTGCAGGCTGTCGGTCTATAACAGCATGCCTTATCATTTAGCCCCCTTCCACTATCTAAAACAAACACACACAGTCGGCACATGAAAGTCTTTCATGAGAGAAAGTGAAGGAGTGTTAAATGGACGGTAATTTAAATCAGTCAGCGACCTCTTGGGATGCTCTTATCTGATGCCCTCTCTCCTGCCCTCTGATCTGACCCCCACATCTAATAGAGGTACAGATCGAAAGCTTAGGGGAGAGAGTGAAAAGAGGGTGAGAAGACTGAAGTCTGAGGAGATTTTGTTTTTACTTGGTACAATTGGTTAGTTCCACATTGTGCTCGCAAATTGCACATGCAGATGTTTATTACTGAAACTTCTCGGTCCTTGTGTTTTCCATCAACAAGAGTTCTTTATTTACTTCTACTTCCACAGGGAGATGGTGCACAGTTGTGCACATAGTTGGGGTTCTGTACGGTGCTGCAAGACACGGCCTTGACTAGTTTAGAAGTAGGAAGGAAGAGATTTAGCTCCTTTTGGTGCATTACTTGATGTTCAGATTGTGAAGCCCCTTCGGTGCTGAATTATTCAGGAGCTTTCTGCAAGCACAATAGATATATGCACAGCGCTGTAGCAGTGTGGTTGTATCTCAGTAGCTTGTGAGTCTATAGTCTCACAGACTCTCAAAAACCCTTCATTTGGAGAGGAACGGTCTTAGAGGCTTGAATATTTTCTTTCTTATTTTTCATTAAAATTCTGGGTCATCTAAGGAGAGACTGGGAAAGATTTGGCTCGCTGAACAATAGCAAAAAATAGAATACAAATAGGAAAAAAAAATACCCCTGAACAACTGAATATCTGTCTGACTGAAATGTAAAGTGAGCAACCAAAAAAAAAGTGATGTGAAGGCAAAGTATGGCAAACCATACTCGGAATTTGTCCTAATCCAAGTTGAATGCATTGATAATTGTAACAGTTTTATACAAGAAATGTTTTGTTTTTGCACTGTGCACTTTTTTTTGGTATGCACCGAGCACTTTTGTATTTTTATGGCCTCTGAATAAAGGCTAAATGATTAAAAATGCTTTAACATTTGTAAACATAAAATGCACATAAATAGCAATTAAACCGCATAGTTTAGGCATAGCTACGCATAGTTTAAGATTTTGACTTTGATTCAATTTTGTGTCCCTGGTAGCCAATAAAAATGTAGCACCAAATGAAAATCAGGCCTGAAAGAGTCTGAAGTTGACATGTCGGGCCTCTCAAGCAAATAGAGCAATGTTTTGAAAGAAACCTACTTCATTTACCGATAGACTTTTAGCACTATTTGCACATTTGAAAGTGTGCACTGCACATTCAGACTGCACCAGAATCAGTCAAACAAATGTAAAAAGAGTAAGGAAAGACTACTGTGATCTGTTTCCATTCTGCTTTTTTTGGATTTGTTGTTTTATTGATTTTGGACAAGACAAAAATGAGCTCAGGAGTTTCAATATCATTCACAAGCTGAATCTGTGTGTTCAATTGATGTAACTTTTTCCCTCTGTAAATGTGTGTATATTTATATTGGTATGTATGCAATTATGCCCATTTGCAATCCAGAACTTCAAGTTTCCTCTATCTCAGTATTGAAACCATATGTGTGCAGAGCTCACATCCATTAAGTACCTGCTGTAGGATCTAAATTCTCTAGGATTCAAGGTTGTTGTCTCAACCTTGGGGCTTTAGTCCCAATTCAAACTCCTAAATGAATTTACCCTTTTTACCTCCATTGGAACAATGTTTTCCCCCAAGATATAAAACAAAATATGTTAAATAAAATGGTCCAAGGCTTTTTGCGATTGTATTTCAAAGCATTGTTGATGTGCTTGCCTGTCTTGGGTCGTGATAGTGGAGTTCTGGAAGCTAATGTGGTCATGGCAGGGATACAAAGGTCTTCTAGCAAATATTCACAAGAAAATCCCTTGGTAATCTAATGGAGAGAAGTTCTCATGGATCTGATGCAAGATTTGTTGTCGGTGGACACTGGTATGTACACAAGTCACATTGCTTGACTTTCCTCATTAGCGCTTGTGACACAAGGAATCGTCTTTGTGAGCAATTCACCTTTTGTTTTACCGCTAGTTGGATGCAATGAAAACGTCTGATGAACAAGTCGGCAATAAAATCATCAAGTCATCATAATTTATGTTGCTCTGTGATGCTTTCCATTGGAAACATTGAAAACGTTGAGGAAAAACTCAAGTTTTGGAGGCGGGACTGGACTGTGCGTCTCCTCACAGAGGTTGTTCCAAGGTCAGATATTTCACAAGTTTACAACACATGGAGTGATTCGCCATAGCCTGTCAATTCAGCAGTATAATTAGAAACATAATGAAGACGACACAAAAAAAAGACGTGACACTTTGACACCAACACTAAAGCAAGCTTTATTTCTTTGTTCCCAAGAACAAGCTTTGCAGCTCGGCTTATCTGCATGCCGTACATTTGTTGTAAAATTGTTATTTATGTGATTTCGTCTGCTCTTTGAATCAGGAATCTTATAAATGTGTGCCTGTCGTATGAATTGCGCAGGGTCTGTTTAATCCCTTTCTTTGGATACACTGTAAAATATTGCTTTGGCAAGAGGAATTGTATCTCAATCTGCCACAGGGGTCATATTTAAGGTTGTTGTTACTGATTTAGGGAGTATTAGGATTTTGAAGCTAACTAAAATTGCAGTTTAAGTTGGTTGTCAACCATTCCGGCCATGGAAGTCATACTTGTACAATGTTATACATTGAGGCTCATTTTGAATCTCTAATTTGAACCATTTGTAACAGGAGAGAAACTGTAAAACAATACCTTCTTTCCTAGCTTTCCTTCATGCTTCTGTTTCAGCATCCTTTTTTCTGTGCTTGCTTCCTGACTTTCAAGCTTCTATCTGAGCATCCTTTGTTTCTTCCAAGTCTTGTTTCTTCCTAGCTTTACTTCTTCCTTCCAAATGTCCTTACATCCATTTTAAGCTATCTTCCAAGCCCCCTGACCTTCCTTCCTTCTAAGCTTCCTCACCTTTCTACTGATCTTCCTTTCTGCCCTCCAAGCTTCCCTCCCTCTGAGTTACTTTTCTGCTGCCTGAGATTTCTTCCGAGCACCCTTCCTCCCAAACTTCCTTGCCTTCCTTTCTTCAAAGCTTCCTTACCTTCCTACTGAGCTTCCTTCCCTCCATGCTTCTTTTCTTCCTCTTGGGTTTCCTTCAGAGCTTCCTTCCTTCCTGTTCCCAAACGTCCTAATCTTCCTTTCCGAACCTTATTTCTGCCCTCCAAGCTTCCTTCCTTTTTCTGCTTTCTGAACTTCCTTCATTCCTTTCAAGCTTCCTTCGAAACTTCCTTCCTTTTTACCTTCTAAGCTGATCTCCCTTCTTGCCCATGAAGCTTCCTTCCCTCTGAGCTTCTTTTTTTGCCTCCTTAATTTCCAAGCATCCTTCTTTTTGAGCTTCCTTCCAAACATTATTACTTTCCTTTCAAACTTCCTAATCTTCCTTCTGAACTTTGTTCCTGCCCTTGTATCTTCTTCCTACCCCAAGCTTCCTTTCCTTGAGTTTCATTACCAATCTCTTTCCATTTGAGCTTCCATTCAAACTAATTTGGTGATGACTAAGCTAAACCCTACATTTCTTCAACGTTACTAATATCATAACACGTGCGGAGGTCTAGATTGGCCACAATTACTGGCCCTGTGATTTTCAAATGAATGAAGGAATAGCATTATGAACATTTGATGATGACTTGAGCTAAACCCTGCACTGTTTCAACATTAGTGATGTAATGCAATGTTTAATTATTTGGAACTGCATATATCCATTAGAAATTGTATCTGCTTCCAGCCTCAAGACCATGTTAAATTTGTGTGGATACAATAGGGTTGATGATGGCAGCCCTCCAAATTTAAATTTTTCAATTTATGAAATAAAAATACAATTTGATGTTTAAGAAGACATTAGTTAAGACACCATCCATACAAGCCTAATGCTGTATCTTATAAGACTGTCTTGTTTGTGTGGAGACTTTCATAATGTAGCAAATACGTACTCATGTAACAGGAATTAGTCTTTGAGCTCAGATGACTGCAGATGTCCTCATTAGATAGTGTTCATTGTTGGGGTAAAATAAACAACTTTTGTATCCAAATTTAGACCTATCTTTAATGTACAACTGTTTTTTTTATTTATTATTAAGTTCATTTGTCGGTCTGTGGGAGGTTTTGCAGCAGAAGTGATGTAGGACTCTCAGATGGTTTTAGGAGTTCACTCAGTTTGTTCAACGTCCTGTCGGCCGTCTTTCTTTCTGTCTGTCTCCCTCTCTCAGAACAGTTAGGCCATCACATCTGTCCTGGCTTAGGTCTGGCCCGCTCCAGATGCAAGTTGTTGGAATCATGTAGAAATTGGGCGGAAGTGTTTACCTTTCCAGAGAGACTTTTTTTCTCGTCATACTGACAACACTTGAGGGTATGAGGGAACTGAACATGTTGCTGGGAAGCTAATCTCTTTCACAACACAGTTTATTGAACTGTGCAAAAAAAGAAATCCAATTTCTTCTTCCAGAATTGTTTGCGACCTGCATATCCAGTCGTGAAGAACCATCCAGTTGTCATCAAGCTTAATGTTAGAGCTTAACCAATTTCATACTCTTTTCAGGGGAATTCATGATTTTGAATGTCTTCATCATTTAGAGCTAGTTGAGATTCGTATGCACAGAAGACGACACTGGAAAGCCAATAAAGAAAAATGAATCTTGGGAGCAATGGCATGTTTGCACAGTTGGTTGTTATGTATCGAAGAGTATCCCAAACTAAATGTTTTTTGCATTAAGCTGCTGTTGTTTTGTTCCTCGTTGTCTTTGCTCCAGTTCCTCAATGTGTTTGCTGTCCTACTCTCCTGCTGAAAGCATTACTACATTAGAGAAAGATTTATTCTGGGTCCTTTTTTTTCCTGTTTGCTTTTTGTCCCATCAACCCAGGCTGACAGCAGATCCTGACTTGCTCTGCCAATTTTTAAACCCTTTGTTTGGCAGCTCGCCTGTATAGAGATAGCAGATCTGAAGTTTGGCTGTTTTCGAAAGAAACAAGGCTGGGCACAAGGGTAGTTTAGCTCATGAAGACCCTTGAGAAAAGGCCAT
Organism: Semotilus atromaculatus; assembly: GCA_031834385.1. Lineage (NCBI taxonomy): Eukaryota > Metazoa > Chordata > Actinopteri > Cypriniformes > Leuciscidae > Semotilus > Semotilus atromaculatus. The sequence continues at coordinate 6,734,012 of JAULUF010000027.1, read as the reverse complement.
TATCTATTTCAGTTGTAAATACCTTTTAATGTGAAGGCAAACAAATGCGGTGCTCAACATTAACTCTTGTCCGAGACAAGTGGATTTATACCAGCACATTTGCAAATGTGACATCAATTTTATACAGCTGTTCAATAAACAACATAGTTAACATTAAGTGGATTCAATACTGACTTAAACAATTAGTGACTGACTGTTTTTGCTCTATTTAGCCAAAAAAAATTATTCCAAACAAAGTCATAGCAGAACAGCTGCCATCTTTGAGCAACACACAGTGGTGTTTAGTTACTAAGTGATTCAGGGGTTTTGAACTAATCGGGTGAGTCAATGATTCAATGACCCATTCATAAAGACCCATGTATATCTGCCACCATTTAACACTTGTTTATTTAAGAATTATGTAAAACATTAATCTCATAACATTATTTATGCAGTTGTAATTTTTCGGTTTAAATACATTCATCCCACCTCTGAGCTGTATTAAACAGTCTGTGTAAATACATCTAAATGCCACTTTTGGAAAGATGGATTTCATTTGATTGGTAACAGCCTTATATTCTGTGTCTTATACTATGTTCTAATTAAATTTATTGAACAATTTTAAGAATTTAACATGAAAGACGAAAAATGCCCTGGAAACCATTTTAAGGGGGGAACTATTACAAATATGCTGATTTAAGTAAGTACGAGCTGATAGAACACTGATGAGAATATTGCTTCAGAATAAATTACATGCATTTACACACAAAAAAGGAAATATTTATTTCTGGACAAGCAAATGACCGATTTACTTATTCGGACGAGCGAATGACCGATTTACAAGCACATAACAAGGCTTAATGTCGAGCCCTGAACTGGCTTGGTTATTTACTCTGTTTCCTCTGAGAGTTTGATTTACTCACTAATGACAAACAGAACTCGGATAACTAATGTCTCAAACGAGCCCTTTCATTTCTGTCAAAGTCAGCAGGCCTCATGCGAACACACCGGTTTAACTCGGGAGACACGTTGTGACATCATGACTGTTTTTTCCTTTGGATTTTACCTTTTTCTGGCCAAGATTAGTGACACATAAGCCTAATAAACAATTCGGCAAGACCTGTTGGATGACTTCAAGAGCCAAAGTGTGCGTCTCCAATGTGATGTGTGTTTTGAATTAGCTTTACTTTATTTGATTGTGTTGGAAGCACGTTCTCATGCTCTCCCGATCAGCGGTGGAGTGGAGAGTCGTCTTGAGAACAGTTGTGAGGCCGGATGTCAACCGATGAGAACGAGCTTTCATTGCTACACGATTGCAGACGTTCTCCCAGCATCATAAAATTCTCATTGTGTTAAGTCGCACAGCTGAGCATACAAACAATCCTCACTTGCAGTTTTAAAATTCCTGCTGTTGTAGTCGTGTTTGCTTTGACAAGTATTATTCAATGGATAAATCCCCAAAACGCACTTTTTAATGTGGAAAAAGTGCATTTCCTTCTTTTATGAGGCCTGACGGATGGTTTCAAAATGGCATATGAATTCTCAGCGAGCGGTGAACTTTATTTTGATTGTTTTTATGATTGTCTGCATGAGAAAGTATCCAAGTTGGTGCCTCCTGTGTGTGTCTTTGCAGTTTTCTGGTTGGTGATGGAATGAAAAATAGGAAGTTTAAAAAGATGTCCCTCAGCTGTGAATTACTCTTGTTCCCAATAACTTTATGTGCATATCTCTGTACTTGTGCATGTGTTTGTGTTTAAGACCTGCTGGGCCATCCTTCAGTTGTTCTCATGCTATTCTTTGTTTACCAGAGTATATGGGTTAATGACATACAAGAATATCCACGATAAAGAAAAGGAAAAATCTTTAAAACACATGCAAAAAGGAAAGAAAAATTGAGTCTAGTTTCTAATAAATTAACTTTTGTGGATTCATGGTGGTTTAATATGGTTTTGAAACACTTTTATACCATTTTCAAAAAGCTAAATATTTAATGACTCTAAAAACGTACTGTTGTGTAGCAATCAAGGGAAAAGTAATGACATATGTTCCCATTTCACATTCCACATTGTGTACACATCATTATATCCCAGAACATTTCCAAATGTATTTTCAAGCTAAAAAAAAAATTCGTTAAAAAAAATTGTTAATCCACAAATAAAAAATTACGTAAATAAAAATACCATTACGATTTTTGGAAGCCGTATCACATTTACAACCTGATCTTACCTGGTATTTGCATAATTATTATTTTTTTTGACTTTGAGAATTTTGCCCATACTACTTGCCTAAGATTTTGCAGACACATTTTTTTTTTTTTTTTCAAATCTTAATAAGTAGTGAAACAGTTTTTTTTCTCCCAAGAAATAATAATAACAAATTACTTATTCTTCTCAAGAATTTCATTCTTTTAATGAGGCTTTTTCTTAATTATGATAAGAGCGTTGTATCACCCTGATGTTTTTGTCTTTTTCACCAAAAATATCAAAATTAATTTTAATTTAGAAATTAAAAACATGCTCAACATAGAAGAGTTGTATTCAGGTCAATTTATGTATGAAATGCATTTTTTATGCATTTTTTTATTATATTTTATCCTGTTTGAACCAACCCAACATCGTACGCTCTTTATTATTTCCACATGATTTGACTGGCAGCATCAAAAAAGGAGTCATTGTGGCAAAATATGGCATCCTTCCTCCATGCCATTGGAGACAGGGTGGGCTTCGCATGGGTTGATGAACTCAAAGCATGCCACTGACTCATGACTTCAAAGTCAACGTCTGCACTTGAAACTGGGGTAGGGGCAGAGACGAACTGGATCTGAAATCGGGGGTTATTGTGGGATTTTTGTGCAGTGAAGCAGATTTTCTTTCTCCTAATTGAGAGTGCATGGCAGTTCTGTTCCCACTTGGGGAGACTCAGACTTGATTGTTTATGCCCACACTGGCGCTGATGTCGACAAGATGAACCATAGAGGTGTCACCGCGTGGAGTCGCAGAAGAACTGTAATGATTAACGATTAGTGTTTAGTCTGAAGTTCACGTTTCATTTAAATTCTATCCCGGATGGCTGTTTTTGAATGAACGTTGTGCATGTGGAAACGGTCAACTGCTGCAATGGAGAAATTACAGACTCACAGTTCAGGTTGAAGACTAGCACCAGTAATTGAAAAGAAGTCAGAGGATCCAAAACCATGGTGACCACATCAAAGCGCATTTAGCGGTCAGATGATGTGTAATCAATGATGTGTTCGAGCTTGCTTTGTGGCAATCAAACACAATGTGCGATCATACAAGTGTTTTTGCTTGCGTGTGCCTGTTTTGCGAAGAGTAGGAGCTTGGCACCGGATGGAGATGTGTTTGTGAGAGCACAGCTGGAGACTGGGCCTTCCACCGGACTGTTATGATGAGTGCTTGAATGTGTCACACATGGCAGAATCAGTTTCACATGCATGAGGAAATGGCTCTTTTTTTTGGGAGGGGGGTTAATGTAGTAAATCCCTGGCCTGATTTGAATTTGGTTTGCACCACCACTTACTTAAATGCCAGATCCTAAGGATCTTGAAACTTCAGACTTGGCAATCAAGCAAATGCATTCAAGCTGTCAGTTTTATATTGTAGTTACATAGGTTTGCACTTTTTAATCCTGGAACAGCAAGTAGACAATTGTTTAAAGACTTGCAAAGAAACAAAATTCATGCTGACAATCCTTTGATTTGATTGGCCCGATTAAGAAAATGTACTCCCTTGGATTATGTCCGAATTTCTGTACTATTATAGTGTTTTGAATTAGATTTTAAAAAACGTACTTCTAGTCTTCTTAAAGTGCTTCTATTATGCTTTTTTAAGAAAGGTCTGCACAGTTTTAAAGATCGAAGTGAACGACAAATAAAGGTATTGTCCCCTAAAAGAAGAAATCGATTCTGAACTGCAGAAACAAGTCGTCAGCGATTCCAGTCTCACTTCCGTAACTTATCTACAAATGTTTGTAACAAATTTGCGTGAAATAAAACGTGAAATAAACCAATCAGAGCGTCATCTCACATTCCCTTTAAAAGCAGGCGCGCTTGATCCATGGCGGATTCCTATTTTGATGGCAGATTTGCCAGGCGCATGCCAGGAGCTTCACAGCTCCTGGCTCCACAGCTTCGACGTTCTCGTCAGGGCCGTAAAAGACAAGGAAGTGACATTGTATGGAGATGGGAGAAACCCACCCAAATTAGCTTCGGTTAAACAGGCGTATAATAATTTTGGTAAATGTGTGCTAGATTTATACCTATTTTTTCACATCTTCATGGACACCACAATGATTTCCCTCATGTGGTAATATTTTTCCTTGTAATTATGCATGGTCTGCAAAAATGGTAACTGCTGCGTCTGTGTAAATGAGAGAAGCAAAGTGTATGCGCGTTGTGCAGACGCTACATTATGGCTAAGCATGCACCCTTAAAATATCATCTGAATATCACACCTCTGACTTTAGACTAGGTTTTTCCTGGTTTGTGGCGGAATTGTTTTCTGAAACTGCAAAATAGCACCAGGGAACGTTTGGACCAGAACACGCCTCCTCTTTTCCCTGAACCGCCCCGGGAACTAGTTCATTCCCTAATTTACAGACGTGCGTCTGTGGAGGGAAAAGTTTGCTGTGCGTCAGGTGCAAAATAGGAATGATACATGCGTCAGTGTACAAAGTCAATTGTGCTGGGTGCAAGATAGGGCCCTATAGTTGTAGCAGAGTCCTGAAGAGTTTGGTTTGCGTTGTCGAGAAGACTCTGTTTTCTGTGCTGTGAAAACAAATCTGCTTTGTATGAAATTCCAAAGGATGAGGACTCGCGCTGAAATGGTTACGGTAAAACTGACAACAAAGGATGAAGACTCGAGCTGGAATTAATATGGTAAAACCGACTCCAAAGGAGAAGGACTCGTGAAAAACCGACTCCATCATTACTGTTCGTATCACTGTGTATTAAATGCTACAATTCTGATATGGTAATGAGCGTTTCTTTTCCAACATGTTCTGTAAGCGGCAGACCAATCACTTCAGAATCTCAGCAGATGTAGTACGTTAGCCGGATATTTGGCTTATTGTAAATACTTAGTACTGGACTAACTACTCATTTGACATGCTGTTTGCATACTTTATGCAATTTTGGACATTTAAACTTCCTGACCATGTGAAAAGAAAAGCGTAAAAACAGGTGCACATTATTGTGGTTTACTGGCAGGCAGTTGCATAAACTATAGAATAAGTGGAATCATTAGCAGATTAAAATGTAAACTGTGAGAATTTAAATTTTCTTTAAACAGTGAGGTGATTGATATGCTAAATTAAGTTAGAAAAGAACAATCAACAAGGACTGGAAGGAACAAATTGGTAATAGTTTTAGAAAGGAAAGCACAATGATTAATTTACATTTCAGCATACTTCATTTCATTTCCATATAAAAACCAGAATATCATTTGAGTCTCACCTTCCACTTCCAAGAGAATAACATTTTGAGGAAAAGATTTGATCCTAGCAGCAGTGTTGGAGAATAGCTAATTAGAAGAGCTACTTAGTTAAATGAATAGTTTGCCTAAAAATTTGTTATGTCATAATTTACCCACTCTATTCCAAAACTTTGACTTACTATCAGAAAACTCTGCAAAATATTTCAGTATTGTGTAGCTATTACTGTAACTAGATATTTTTTTTAACAAAAAAAGGCCAGTTTTGTAAGTCATCACAGTAGACAAAGCATCATAATCCAGACATATATTTTAGAAATTCTTGATAAATGTTATAAACAGGAATAATGTAATTAAGAAGAAATTAGAAAAAGTAATGGGAATTTCTATAATGAAATAAATATTTTTCACAAAAAATTATGCAAGTCATGACCTGTAGCACTTCACGTGCTATATATGTTTTTGAAATACGTTTAAAAAAGCATTTTATCCCTGTTCTTGAGTAAAATGTTTTACTTTTTTGTCAAGTTTTTATAATTACGTTTTTTATTTATTTAGATAAGTTATGTGCTCCAGTTTGAGGCTATTAACAAACTACTTTTTTTTAATCTTGACTAATTGTTTTTTGGACATATAGTTTTAAAAACACTGCGCAGGCAAAACATTTGAGTATTGTAAAAAATATATACAGTGAAGAAAATAAGTATTTGAATACCCTGCTATTTTTGCAAGTTCTCCCACTTAGAAATCATGGAGGGGTCTGAAATTGTCATCGTAGGTGCATGTCCACTGTGAGAGACATATTCTAAAATAAAAAAAATCCAGAAATCACAATGTATGATTTTTTCACTATTTATTTGTAAGATGCAGCTGCAAATAAGTATTTGAACACCTGAGAAAATCAATGTTAATATTTGGTACAGTAGCCTTTGTTTGCAATTACAGAGGTCAAACGTTTCCTGTAGTTTTTCACCAGGTTTGCACACACTGCAGGAGGGATTTTGGCCCACTCCTCCACACAGATCTTCTCTAGATTAGTCAGGTTTCTGGGCTGTCGCTGAGAAACACGGAGTTTGAGCTCCCTCCAAAGATTCTCTATTGGGTTTAGGTCTGGAGACTGGCTAGGCCACGCCAGAACCTTGATATGCTTCTTACAGAGCCACTCCTTGGTTATCCTGGCTGTGTGCTTCGGGTCATTGTCATGTTGGAAGACCCAGCCTCGACCCATCTTCAATGCTCTAACTGAGGGAAGGAGGTTGTTCCCCAAAATCTCTTAATACATGGCCCCGGTCATCCTCTCCTTAATACAGTGCAGTCGCCCTGTCCCATGTGCAGAAAAACACCCCCAAAGCATGATGCTACCACCCCCATGCTTCACAGTAGGGATGGTGTTCTTGGGATGGTACTCATCATTCTTCTTCCTCCAAACACGGTTAGTGGAATTATGACCAAAAAGTTATATTTTGGTCTCATCTGACCACATGACTTTCTCCCATGACTCCTCTGGATCATCCAAATGGTCATTGGCAAACTTAAGACGGGCCTTGACATGTGCTGGTTTAAGCAGGGGAACCTTCCGTGCCATGCATGATTTCAAACCATGACGTCTTAGTGCATTACCAACAGTAACCTTGGAAACGGTGGTCCCAGCTCTTTTCAGGTCATTGACCAGCTCCTCCTGTGTAGTTCTGGGCTGATTTCTCACCTTTCTTAGGATCATTGAGACCCCACGAGGTGAGATCTTGCATGGAGCCCCAGTCCGAGGGAGATTGACAGTCATGTTTAGCTTCTTCCATTTTCTAATGATTGCTCCAACAGTGGACCTTTTTTCACCAAGCTGCTTGGCAATTTCCCCGTAGCCCTTTCCAGCCTTGTGGAGGTGTACAATTTTGTCTCTAGTGTCTTTGGACAGCTCTTTGGTCTTGGCCATGCTAGTAGTTGGATTCTTACTGATTGTATGGGGTGGACAGGGGTCTTTATGCAGCGAACGACCTCAAACAGGTGCATCTAATTTAGGATAATAAATGGAGTGGAGGTGGACATTTTAAAGGCAGACTAACAGGTCTTTGAGGGTCAGAATTCTAGCTGATAGACAGGTGTTCAAATACTTATTTGCAGCTGTATCTTACAAATAAATGGTTAAAAAATCATACATTGTGATTTCAGTTTTTTTTTTTTTAGATTATGTCTCTCACAGTGGACATTTAGTTTCCTCATATGACGGATATTTGTGTTTTTAATTTAGAGAACGGCCTGCAGTAAATTGCCGTCTGATTCCAGTGTGACGGCCACAACATTCACATGTTAGACAACATTAGTCACAGAAATTAGTCACATCGTCACTTAGGAATGAATCTTACTACAACTATTAAGCCATGTTGAGAAAATTTAAGCGGTGGGTTTTTGTCTAAAGCACTGGTGATCGCATTCCAACTGACAACACATTTAAGATAGTTTTACCTAGTAGTTTCCCATAGTGCTAATGTTTCTCTTTCCTCTTTCTCCAGGTGCTAAGAGGACCGCAGCTCATCGCTGTGGCGTCGACCGACGGGGCCGGCGGGGTTGACGCATCTCCTCTCCAGGGTAACGATATTCAAGTGCAATACGTCCAGCTGGGAACGGTGACCGACCACACTGGCGCTGTACAAGTGAGATAAGCCAAAACACACACAAACACAACTTACCATAGTAACGTTTTCATCAACAGCATCATCTGTGGCGTATAACCAATTTATTATCACAGAGGAATGTTTTCTGTCGTGAGACGACCACCAATGTTGCACGGGTGTTGATGAATGTCGTCTCCACCATTCTGATCTGTGGTGGGCGGCAATTCGCTTCAAACACCGCAGGGTGGCGTAGTGGACAATATGTGTGATCTATACATTTCAAGTCTTTAACTCGCTCTCTCACAATGTGTTCTTTTGAAGAAATCGCACCAGGGATCTTAACCTGCTACTTTCGGCTAATCAGCAACCCACATCAGTTTGTTTTTCCTCTGAACAATAAATAGCCCCAAGTTGTCCTTTTCCTCCCTGTGTATTTTCTCATTTTTATCCCCGTTTCCATCTTAAGCTCCGCATCAAGCTCTCGACATGCTCAAGCCCTCCTTGATGTGTTTTCACTCTAATCACTTCCCTATGATGCCTTTACTGCATTTCAGAGCCGCTATATGGCGTGCGCACATATTCAAACGCATTTAGAGGTTTGACAGTCATTACAGGTCACCACATTTCCTCAGCGGCTCTCACGTGTTTGGTTCATTTGGTTCAAGCTAGGGTTGAGGAGCACAGCCACAATTTGACTTGCATACTTGCACATCTGCTTTTATATTTCTGTCTTTAGAGAAGCAAACACTGTTTTTAAATCTGAAACAAAGAACAGTTGGTGAACAGTTTGAAATTAGTGACACATATTTTGGTTGGTCTAGACTTTTTGCTTGGTAAAAAAAACGATGACAATAAAATTATTTAGATTAATTTATACAGTTGGCAAACATTTAAAAAAACTAATTATTATTATTATTTATTTTAAATTTCTTTAAGAAAAAGAACAATGTAGAAAGAATTGAGTCAAACATTTTATAAATGTTTTAAAATTGCTGGAAACAAGGTTCATGATGGTCATTGAAAACCTGGAGATCAGAGAAATAGTGTGATTTTTAGGCCTGAAAAAATATATACGTTAAAATAAATAAAATTAAGTACATTATAAAATAACTAAAGCTCTAAAATATTTAATTTGCTAGACAAATCTTTTTTTAAATCATGGAAAAGTCATGAACATTTCTATAATGAACAATTTAGTCTATCTTAGCTAAGCTCTAAAATAATTAAAGTCCCTGTAAAGGCAATTTAAAAAAAAAATTCTAAACACATTATAAATGTTAGAAATGTATTGCTAACACATTTTACAAAGACTGTGAACTGTGAAGTACTGAATTGTGGAGTTAGACCATTAAACAGTTTTTCACCATTGCAATTTTCCGGATTTTCTGGGCGGGGCTAAAAGGGGGCTCGATGACGCACTGGAGCCCCTGAGCTCCTGGACACCCTACTTGATGACGCACTGGAGCCACACTAGAGCAAATTCACATCAGTTTGCCGATCAATCGCGTCAGTCTATTAGATACTCGCCTACAGTTTGCTAGCTAGCTATGCCTTCATCACGGAAATGCGTACTACCTGGATGCCATCACGTACAAAACAGATCTGTGTCCTTATTTACATTTCCGAAAAACGATCACATCAAGAAAAGGTGTATTAATTTTGTGAAGAGCCACCTTGATGGAGAGATGAGGATCACCGACAAAACCCGCATCTGTAGTGATCATTTTACACGGGATAGTTTTATAAATGTTCGTCGGAGACAACTGGGATTCACTGATAATCCGCTGTTACTGGTGAATGTGGCCGAACGGGCCGAACCGACTATCTCCCCCCTTTATCCTCCCGTCGCACCGACAACTGGTGCCATCATCGGCAGTGCGTGCCCACCAATGAGTGTAAGTTGCCTTGTGTGCTTATGTTATAATTATAATTGGTAGTCGGAGTCCACACAGTAACAGTCCATTTCGGCTGTAGCGGTGACAGAGTTGAGTGTGGCGAAGGCAGCTTTCCCGCGAGTGGGCGTGGTTTCAGCGCAGCCAGCGAACACGCCCCCAGCGTTTGAGAGCAGAGACTACTGCTAATTTTTTCAAGATTTTAAAAGCTTATTTTATGTACTTGCCGGCTTTTTTTATCATTCAAATTTGGCTGGGTGACTAATAACACATTTGTCTGTGGTGTGACAAACTCAGAACACATACTTCATTTTGACTTTACAGGGACTTTAATTGCCAAAAACTACTTAAAAAAAAAAAAAAAACGGAGAATTTTTGTAATTTTGTACAGCATCATCACATAAAACTGGGCTATGGGCTAAAGCTAATGAATATAATGAAATGTTGACAAAATAAATTATTTTCAGCGTTTCTTTCAGTTGAGCTCTTCTTTGCTCGCAATGATTCGGAATATCCGCAGAACTTTTACTAGTATTTGATTCTTCAAATAGTTTGTTTCAGAATATAAAAGTCTCGACACAGCGTAACGTACTTGCTCTGGCACTAGTTTTGGATCGAGACGTGCTTGCTATTGCCATTTGTTATCGTCGTACCAGCAGATTGTGGCGATTGGTCGTTGTGGTATCTGTCCCGCCCCTCTTCCACTGTGATTGGACGACCGGGTAAAACGTGACAGTGATGAGCGTTGCGTTTTCCCCCCAAAGTTGAACATTATAAAACTATCGGCAACCGGGGAAAAACCATCGTGAAATAGACACTCAGTGCCTCGTCACGCTGTCGCCGTTTTAAAAATGCAGAGCTCCCATTGAAAACAATTGGAAAAATACACTTGCTTTGGGTAAAAAAAAAAATTTGGTGAACACACGGCAAAGAGACACAATGTATGTCTAAAACAAAACAAAACGATGTAAAAATGAATACTGAGAACAGACATTTCAGTGCCCTTTGTTGTGGACCATCCCTCTTACATAAAAAATAATACTTCTCAAACACTCCTCAGACACTACGCCACTGGCACGCACACCCCCAGTATGGCTTTTGTGAGTCAGAGAATGTGAGCTATTTGGTAACAGGAATGAGGACAAGGCTTTTACCACAGTTGCCCTTTAAAGTGGTTAGGCTGGTACAACTAAAACCTCTTTAGACGGAGACCTTTGGGCGCTTATGGTTTAAATATTCTGAAAGGGCATTTCCTGCATAAAGTCAGTACTTTTTTTCAATTTTGCTTTGCTAATACACTTTCTTGGTCTTGCCGTGCATGATTCATGAGCACACGTTATTTCAAAAGAAATGAAATCTTTCATTAAAATGTTACACCTTGCTCCGCCTCTGAAACGACTCTACTTTACAGATGACATCACCAAGACCTCTTCTTTTTCAGCCCCTTCCCCTTTCTGTGCTGTGCTGTAAACAAGGCCCTTTACAGAAACCTCTCTTTGAAGTACATTCTTTCATCAGATGTGCTGTAGCTGGGCCAAATGTGTTGCACGGCTTAATAGTGGCCTCGATGTCTTGTTATCTGAGTGACCTGCATCTTTCTTTTCCTCTTTCTCCGTCTCACGGATATTACACACTTGCGTTTTGGCCGACCTTCAAATATGTAGTGTCGCATCTTGGTCTAAGCAGGCTGTACCAAACCCCCGGAAAACATGCAGTTTGTGGGAACCGCCTGATGATCTCTGTACCCAGACCCCATCAGAGGGTCTCTGGCCTCACTTGTTGCTTGCCTTGGTGGTCTGGACGCCTTCCAAATTGTCTCTGCAATTACACTGTACACAACAAAGCTGATGGAAAGCTGTTAATGGACTTTGATGCTTGTGCAGAACGCCGAGTAACCGAGTAAATCTTTGCAAATCGGTTATAGATTACTGCCTGTTGTTGTGACAGAGCTCGTGGAAAAACTTCCTGCTGTTTTTGGGAAGATGATTCGGTGGGACTTTTGTTTACGTGTAAATCCATTCTGGAACACTTTATTTTGATGGTCCCCTTTAGACATTCTGTACTATGAGTAACTGTGTGTGTAACTACATAACTCATGGAGTATTAGTAGACTGTTAATATCTGCTAACTCTTTATTTTGATGCTCCACCAACAGACAATCTACTGACTAGTAGTAACTTTTCAACTACATGTCAATTTTATTCTACTAACCCGAGCCTAGCAGTCCTAATGCTCTAATGAGAGTTAGTTGAGATGTAGGTGCAACGTTACTTAGTCTTGTCAATGTCCCAAGGAGACCATGCACATAAACCATACATTTCTTCATGCTTTACATCTTGCTCTCTAGTTTTTTCAATTGTAATATTTAAATTCAAATTTGCTTAACTCTTAAATACGTAATAAAACTTCCTGGATATAGGCCTTATTTATTTCATATGCTTTCAAATTTACATCAAAATTTTAGGTAGAGTAGAAAAAAATGTATTCAAAATTGTATTCAAATGTGTCCTAACCAGTTAAATAACCAATAACGGTTATTTACATTTGTTTTAGTGAGATCTCATTGGTCCAAATTCCTGCTTCACAGAGCTGAATAGGAAAAAACTTGTAAAATGAAATATGTAAAATAATCACAAAATACTGTATTTGTGGACATTGGGGAGAAAAAGTGATTATAAAACCTTAAGACCGTTAGTGGCCCTCAAGGAAAAAAATAAATGTACTTTGTAAGGGAATTTTATGTGGGCATAAAAAAATATATATATAATATAATGATTACAAAAAAATAAATAAAAACTTATTGGACCCCAAGGCAAAATTTAAGCAAAATTAAAATAAATAAAAGGATTTTAGCTATTTATTTTTAATTTATTGACTAATTGATGAGCTCTCAGGAATGTGTCCAGTCATTTTGAAGTTTTTCTTTTTCCCGAAAATGCTAGTTAACTTTATCGTACTGGACTAAAATTTACTGACTTTACTCACCCTTGGTCTAACTACTTCACCAAATTTTTTACCAAGTATTTTCGTGATTTTTTTTTACACCTTGTTACTACACTTGTTGTGTCCTAATTAAAAGAAAAAAAGTTGACAAAAAAGATTGAATCCAATGTTTAGTGATAATATAGCATGACAAATCGGTCATTTTTCTGACCAGGAACATCAAAGACGATACAGGGTTTTCAACACTAATAAGCCAGGAAATGACATCAAAAGTATATATATTTTGAAACTCTAAAAAGGCTTAATAATTGGGCACCTTGTACTCAGTTCAATCATTTAATTTCCATCTGAAATGATTTCAGACAGCTGTCCTCACACAGATGATGCTCTGCTGGCACTCAACCACCATCCTGAGGTCATGCGCTTCCTCCATGTGAATTTCAGGATTATTGAAATCGCTCTCATCTGCTGCACAAAAACATGTGGTAGTGTTTACGGACATTTTTTTTTATGTACACACCCCTTTTTTTTTTCTTTTTTTTTTCCTTCATTTAATAGTTTCCATATCACACATTTGATCACCACAGATGATAAAAAAAAGGTTGAAAATAAAGAGAAGTTTCCGGCCAGGAAGGTCTGTTCTCTGTAGAGTCTGATAGAAGTGTCAGTTCACTTGCTCTGTTTAACGATTCGGTCGTGAACTCCCTCGTCGGCCCTAATGAGTGCCCTCTTGTGGAGCCGCGGGAAATCGGCCCCTGAGGACTTTTTGCACTTAACACCTCAGATGAAAAGCACAGCCCCGCGAGTGTCTCGCATCAGACGGGCCGTGTTTTAAGAGCCTTGGCACTTCTGGGCCGTGCCCTTGAGTACAGTGTGAGCCTTTGCACCGTGCAGGTGTGCGGTCTGTTCCCCTGGCGTGGGTTGAGGAAGGAATGACTCACTCCACATACTCTGAAGTGACTCATCCTGCGCCGTCTCCCCCTGCATCACTCCCTCCATCTTTCTTTTTTTCGAGGGAGTGTTTTTATTTCGACGACTGAGATAAAGTGTAGCCTTTTTCTGACCCTTTACTCTTCCCCTCTTTTTCCATCTCTTGTTGTTGCATTGGTCTTTGTTTTTGCTGTATCAATCTGTACACCTGTCAGCGTTGTATTCGTCTGCTTTCACTGCGTTCATCAGTATGGTAAAAGGGGACATGTTAAGCCTAGGCGAAGGGCGGGATGTACAGTGTGGCGATTGATATGTATACACACACGTTATTTTTATAGAACAACCGTATTGCAGACAGATACTTCTGCTGTAGATTTGTTTTTAATGCAGTGGATTCCTCTTTGACATGTTGGGTGCATCAGTTCAGCGTTGACACTGTTGATCCGGTGCATTAATGTGGAATTCAGATGACGTGCGGTCAGCTGTGCACAAATGTCATAATACTGTACTGGCTTCATATTTATATTGTTTTACACTTGTCAAGTTCTTGTCTGATGTTTTACATAATGTGAAGCTTTTTGTAATTATGCCACAGTTGGTTTAATTGAATTGCCCATGTGAATTTAATGTGAAAAGTCAAAATATATAAAATCAGATAAATCATTTTGGAAGTATTTAAGAAGCACACACACACACACACACACACACACACACACACACTCACACACGCACAAACAAACACACACACACACACACACACCACACACACACCGATCAAAAGTTTGGAAACATTACTATTTTTTTATGTCTTATGCTCATCAAGCCTGCATTTATTTGATCAAAAATACAGAAAAATATCCAATATTGTGAAATATTATTTCAGCTTAAAGTAATGGTTTTCTATTTTAATATACTATAAAATATCATTTATTTCTGTGATGCAAAGCTGAATTTTCATCAACCATTAACTCCAGTCTTCAATATCACATGATCCTTCAAAAATGATTCAACATACTTACATATTTAGTTGGTTGTCTCTTGTTTTTGCATGTGTTCATAATTTCTTTGTATGACAGCCTGGCCATTTTTTTTTTATTTTTTCATAAATACTCCAAGCACAACTATGGATTATGCTTACAAAATCTTCCAAGAAATTTAAATAAGAATAAAATACAAATGTTATTTATATATATACATACATATACTATATACATGCATACATATATTATTATACACATCATTTTTTTTTTTGTTGAATATTTTGTAAGCATATTGCATAGTTGTGCTTGGAGTATTTGTGAAAAAAGAAATGTGTGTGTATATATATATATAGCGTTACATACCTGTTGTAACAGACAGGACTGTGTGTTTTCCAATAGAACGTTCAGGAAACCAGTTTAAAACAGTCATTATTTTTGCGGTTACATTTCACAGTAGCCCAACACTGTTTAACACTTTAAACCTCATGTAGTGTTTCCTGTCCTCAGGCTGAAGCTCTGACTCCGGGTATGCAGACGGAGATGGACGTGAAGGAGGCCATTCAGCTTCAACAAGCCGAGAACGGAGAGGTGGTGCAGATCCAGATGCCAGGCACTTGAAAACCTTCTCGCATCTTCATAAACAATGATATTCGGCTAGAGCGTCAAAGAGAGGGCAAAACCAAGAAGCGTGGCCACTCAAATTCTCAACCGGAACCACCTCTCAGTCAACAATTATTGACTAAATCCAAGTAAAACAAATGCAATTTGTTGTAACACGTCAGCTGGTTTGGAAACTACTGTCCGTCTCCCACCAATAACAGTCGCAGTGTTCTTAGTAACATATAAACAATGCTGGCTTCATCTCCAGCTTATCCAATCTCTCTGGCACTGAACAAACCCGAACAGAACAGAAGGCTTTTCCTCT
The DNA here is from genome assembly GCA_031834385.1 of Semotilus atromaculatus. Lineage (NCBI taxonomy): Eukaryota > Metazoa > Chordata > Actinopteri > Cypriniformes > Leuciscidae > Semotilus > Semotilus atromaculatus. The sequence continues at coordinate 6,718,307 of JAULUF010000027.1, read as the reverse complement.
TCGGTTTATCTGAAGTACCTCGTATGCAAGGAACAAGCACGGTTAACTAAAGATTCAAGCAGACGGTTGAGTTACTGGGCTTAAAGACTTAGACTACCCATGTGTCGTTTCAGCATCACACTTTGTAGACTTTGACTATCATGTATATTATGAATCAGCAGCTATGTAAAATAAGCTTCATAATCCAAGATTTTTCCGTTTTGCTATCCTTTTGTGATGTTTTTTGGTGTGTATGTGTGTGTTTGTATTGGTGAAAGACCGGGGTATGTTTTGAGGTCCGCCCCTTCTTCATTCATCAATCATCAATTTGTGTTCAGAATGGTTAGTCTAAATATTTTTAGTTTCAAATAGCTTTATTGTACAGATGAAAAAAAAAAAAAACTACTGAAAGTTTTGTGGAGCTTTTGTAGGGCAGTTTACTAATACACAGTAAAATGACGACGGTGAACTGTGTTGATGTAGTATATGAAATATGTACTTTTTCATATATATATATATATATATATATTTGTGTATGAAGGATTTGTTCAAAATGAATAAATGACCGTTGTTTCCACGTACAGTGTCCTGAGTAAATAAATGAATGCTCGCACAGAAGTCACTTTCAAACCAAACAGATTTCCGTCGGTCAACGTTTCGTGACGAATCTCGGGAACTTTTTCGCCCTCATCCGAAACTCCCGATTGCATGGATTCCTATTGAAATGACATAGTATAAATAATAGTAGTCACACTATGTCTACTATTATTTCAGCGAGCAGTAAATAAACGGAACAATATGCAAACGTGCCATAAAATACCAGAATGACCTAGAGTACCACACACCGGTAAGTACACTATATCCCACAATGCAATGTGCCCAAATTGCCTGTGCACTTTCAGTGGGATGAATGAAACTTTAAGCAATCACTCATTTTATTGAACATAAAAAATAAAAAAATTAAAAAAAAATCAGATTATCAAAATCATATTAATGCTAATATGTTCCTTTCAAAACATGTTTTGTGTCAACCCTGTCACATTCAAAATATTTTGGGGTTGCAAAATATTCAATATTCATAACAAGGTTGAACAGGCTTTCTTAGAATAAAATGAAATTTAATGAAAGTGAAATTTAGCTAGAAACAAAGCTTTTTTTTTATGTAACAGTGATTAATGTGACTTCAAATTGGCTTAACTTCTGAGTGGGGAAAACATTTTTTTAATTAAAAGATATTTTGCATTACATTAAACAAATATATCAAATAATGATTACGTTTTCTGGTAAGTCATGAGGACGAGTTTAGTTTCCTGACAACAGCACATATACTGCACAGTATTCATAACAGATCCGTTCCAAGCAAAGTCATTAAGCGCAAACGTTATTGCAAATTAAGTGTCGGAGTTGATCTTGTGTTCCGCCACTGAACAGTCATCACACGCATTGTGGTTTAATGATTGCACACTAATGAGTGGGAGTGATTATCAGCAAGCGGCGGTGATTTTGGTTGCTATGTTTATTTTATATTTATGTGATTTGCTTCAGTTGACCAGAACACCATAGTGTGTGAAAATGTTTTGGTTTGTTAGTCAGATCACCATATTCTCTCTAGAGACCCCCCCCCCGAAAACTCCTACTCTGACTCCCTCGTCTCTAATGGGACTCAGTCAACCTCTCCCCCATTCCGGATGCAATATCCCAGATTGTAAAAGTCTTGAGTTTTAAGGCCGTTGTCATGGCAAGGTACACGACGCACTTGTGAGTTTCTTACTCATCCTTTCCCACTGTTGTGGGTTTTCGTCAGATTATCTGACTCTTTGGGGCAGGGGCGAGGACAATAAAAAAACCTTTTGTTGAGTTTTCCCACGCACACTGTAACACTTTGGTGTATTTTGGATCGGTTGCAGAAGCAGCCCGTATTAACGCTGATAAAAACATCTCTCTATTTCCTTTTGTTTTCTTTTAGTCTCAAAGTCTCCTATTACCCGTCTTCTGTACGCCATCCATCTCTTAAGGAATCTATCGCTTTCTTTTTCCTCCGATTTCCGAATGTTCTCATCCTCCCACTCTTTTTTTCGGTTTGTGTCTGGTGTTTTTTTTTTAGCTTCCCTCCTTCTTCGCTACCTTTTATTCTGCACTGGTCTTGTCAGAACTTGGACTACGGTGTCCCCGCAGCCCCCCTACAATCCAACACTGACTCCCTTTTCTCTAATAGGATCTAGTTGGCTTCTCCCCCATTCCAGAAGATGGATGAAATACCCCAGAATTTAACGGTCTGGAGGCTTTTCAGAACCCACACTGAGGGTCGTGTCCCCGGGACTGTCGACAATCGGCGGAAACACAGATTTGGTCGCCACTCTCTGGGGTGCCGATAACCTCTATTTGTACATGGGATAATTCCCACTGGGCAGTTTTAATGTCATATTAGTCTTTATATATTGGATTAAATGTCAAACTCACAGTTTTTAATGATGAAATCGTATCAGTTTTCTTTTATCCGAATACAAATGCCATTGTCAGAGGAGGTTTTGGGGCGAATTGTAAATCATTTCACTTCGATTGGCACAAAGTTCCCTTTTTTACCACGTCTCTGGATGAAAAAAAAATCCTCTTTTCTTTTCCCTAATTGTTGCTTTCTTTTTTAATACTAATTAGTAATCGTTTCCCCAATGTCCTCAACATCACCTTTCCACCCTGTTATCCCAATTATTCTTTAACCCTTTCATGCATAGTGGTCACTACAGTGGACTGGACAGCTGTTCAAAAAGCATTTTCTGGCATTTGCATGGGTTTGATGGCATAGTTGCACATCAGTCTCTTCAGTGGACACTAGTGCATCATCCTATGGCAAGCTGTTGTGTCAGATATTAAAAAGTTGTTTTGTTAGATATTAAAAAGTAATCTCTTTATGTAACACACGTTACTTGTAATGGATTACTTTACTCGTTAGATAAAAAAATAATGTGTTTACAGTAATGCATGTTGCTTGTAATGCATTACTTTACATAATCAGATTACTTTTTGATCTAACGAATAATGGACGTTACTTGTAATACGTTACTTTACTCGTAACATCCAAAAAGTAATCTGATTACATACTGCACCTTTGATGCATTCTGGATTATTATTATTATTATTTTATGGAAACAATTCAATTATAATTAATAAAGTTTATTTTTGAGCTTGACCAGAACATATTTCTGAAACTCTGGTGTACCCTTTTATAGAATTATTTCTAAACTACAACACATTTTTTAAAATGTTACAGAGTTCAAGTCCCAGTTCTATATAACAGAAGTAAAGAGACTACATGTACCGTACTGTATCTACGTTGGCCTGACCTACATGTCCACTCTGAATTTTTTTCTTTATAGTTTTTATCTAATGCAGAGAAAATATTTTTCCAAGCCAAAACATGAAAGTGGTCAGTCTCCAAGAAAATAATTCAACGCTTGTTGATCTGATAACTAAGTGCAAGACGTTGGAGCAGTCTGGCCCAAGCACAGCAAACAGGAGACAAGGTCAGACTTTTTATGACCCTAATGTTCCTCAGTGGCGTATTTTATGATTTTGACTCCATGGGTTCAAGTTCTGCATATGATCATTCAAGTGAGCTCATGTTTTTGTGTGTGGACTCATGCCTGATGATGTGTATAGGTTTCTTTTATTTTCAGGATCTTAGAACGCAAATCTACGTGGTACGGCGATGACCTGCATAGATTTCTCAACCCATTTACTGTATTTACATTATCTTTTAATATAGGATTAGACCTTAAAAAAGATCATTACATCATTTAAGACACGAAGCAACACTCCCAAATCTCCCAAAAGACGCCGCTGGTGCTTATCCAATTCTTTTTAAAGAAACGACATAAAATTCTACTGCATGATTGTGGGAGTAAGATGAAATTATATCTGTATCTCGGTTACATATTATGGAAAAACCTTTCCAACATCTTACATTTTTGGCTACAAATAACCTTTATTTCTTGTAACCTGATTATGGAGGCTGTAGATAGCAAATTTTATTACAAATTTTCAATTTAACATGACACTTTATATGAAGTGACTTGTTATGGTTTGCCACACTCTTAAAAATTGTTGGTTTTAGTTGAAAAAGTAAGTAAACTGGTTGCCTTATTTTAGGTTAATTGAAATTAAAACATTGAGTTAATACAATTAAGGAGATTGGTCTGAGCCACATAAACAACTTGAGTTGATTTGACAAAATAAAAAATGCTGTGATGATAAATCATGATTTTTTTTTTTACAGTGCAGGTATGTGCCTTTTTTTAAGATGCAAATGTGATAAATCATGGATCGACTCTTTTGCAGTTTGAGCGAGTTAAATAACAAAGTTTTACTTAAAAAATATATTAGTATTGTCATTTTTTACAGTTATCTCTTCTAAACTTACAAATGTTTTTTTTTGTGTGCATTTTTGGCTCTGATTTAGCTATATTTCCCAAAATTTAAGAAAATGTCATTCTTGACAATAAAAAATGAGACAACTGTAACTTCCAAGTGTACAAGGCATATATTTAAACTTATGCTGTATTAAAATAATGTTAGCAGATTTGTTTAATGTTTTTTGTTTTTTTTTCACTACTAAACCCAGAGCTAATCTGAAGATATTAGTGTTTTGTATCATAAATACAATTTGTTTGTGCTATTTACAATAAATCCCACATGCTGTTATTACGTGCAGCGACATTCATACACTTGAAGTACTGTTAGGCCACTGTTTTATTATTACACAATGATATATTATTTCTGCATACTCGAGCGTTTGTAGGTTAGGACTGAAAGTGGTGTTGTGGTCAGGGAAAGGTTAACTGGTTCGAGCTGGTTGGGCTGTGCTCTGACGCGGGGATGGAGAGCTCAGAGATGCGCTTCTGCTCCAGAGGATCCCGCGGCTGAACCTCCTCCGGCTTTCTCCGCTCTTCTGCGCCGACACTTTAAACCACGGGTGAGTCCCGCTCCTTCCGCAGACATATTCAGCGCGTGACGCATCCAATGAGACGTCACAGTAACGTAAAGCGCGTGCGAGCGCCATGCGTAGTCTATATGATAACATGACAGGTTCATTGAACAGCGCGTGAATAACTCCGACAGTTTGATTGTAGTCCTCCTCACAAGTTAATTTATAATGCAAGTGTGAAGATGAGTAAGTTAAAATTGTTTTTAAAAACACAGTGATTGATTATTTTGTCAACATACTGATGTTGCTGTAGAGCCACTCCAATTTACAAAAACATGATAACCGTTACTGCAGTTGTTACTTCAGTAACTTGGTTTTAGTAATCAGCAAATTAAAAAGGCAGAAATGTATCAGAAATCGCAATTAATTATTGATTTTACAGTAGTAACAAGATCTAATACCTTTTTGAACGGTTACCATGGTAAATGTTTGCAAAGGAAATTTCCATTCCCAACCATTAATAGAGCGAGTGCACGCACGCACACCCCCACCCCACCCCCCCCCCCCATTATTATTTATAATAATGACGTCATATTATTATAATTTATTATTATATAGATTCTATGATGGTAATAATTACACATATTATTGTGTAGCCTATTGTTGCTATTATTAATAATAATGTATCAATAATTCTTGATGGCATTATTATGATATTAATAATAATAATTATTATTATTATTTGTATTATATAGATGTAAAAATGAATAATAATTATTAGCATTTTACCATTGTTTAATGCGGCCATGAACTACATGTGTTTGCTGCATTGCAAATTAACAAATCAAATAAAAATGGAAAATATAAAACCACTCCAAATTTAAAGTTCAATTTATAGAAACAATACATTTTAAATTTATAAAAATATATATTCATATTCAAATAAAGTTGTTTGAGAGTGTAGTGAAATTGAGAGACATTTGCTGTGTTTTATGGGAGTGGGCGGTCACTGTAGATATCTTCTTTTTTTTTTTCTCAGTTCCTGATTGGTTGATATTTCTCTTCAGGGATCATGGGTAATAGTTCTGCACCAGGAATTGATTTGATCAATTTTTTAAAAATGAAGTGCTGATGGCTTCAACAGAAGCAAGCATATATCATGTGTTGATAACCTCTGAGCTCACGGAAGGTTTGTCTTTAAAGGTTTACAAGTTATTGTTAGTAAACAATCCTCTTATGGACAAATAAATGGGATTTTTTTTTTTTTTTACTTTGGTCAAGTGTCTGGTATTTATTCATTCTGAAAGTGTTTTATTGCTTTTGTCCATGGAACAATCTGTCGAGTGTTGTACACATGTGGACTTCGGAAAATTGTTTCCTCTGACAAAGTATGCAGAATCAACAATTAATTAGCATCCTTTTAATAAGCATCATTTAATGTCTTAAAAGTGCAGCCAAAACATCAGGACTGGTTTGTGTGGGTGGATGAAAGCTGGAGCGATGGAGATCCATGCATGTTGAGAAACTTTACCAGAACTAAATAATTGTTTAGTGACTGGGACTTTCCCAAACCTTTGCTGAACACAATGTCCTGTTGTTAACCTTTTTGCCAGAACAGATAAAAAATTAACCAAGCCACCTTCCAAATGTGCTTGCACTTCCTGATTCTGCCAAGTTAGACCCGTTCTTGTAGCCTGGTCCTACCCGACTCTTGTACATTTCATTTGTACAGAGAGTCTGGACACTCCCCATTGACAAGCGTTAACTTCCTTGAAGGCGCATACTCTGTTGAAGTTTAAAACTATTGGATCTGCCCAGAGTCACTCTGGATCTGCCATTACCAATTGCTAACGTTTGGTCGTGACGTACTATGTCTCAAACTAGTGCACCTCAACGTCATCGTTCTCAGCCACTCCCTCTGTTCGCTGATTGGACCGGTAAAAAATTGACCGGAGAAAACCCACGAATATACCACAAACCCAGACGTAGTACTGAAGGAAACTACTCGGTTACTTTCGAAACCTCAGTTCCCTGAAAGAGGGAACGAGTATTGCGTAGCTATACGCAGTGGGGAAACTCCCTTTCTATCGATTTACTGAAACCTATATGTAAAACGCATTTGCAGCTGCACGAGCTAGCACATTGAGCGCCTGGCTCACTCATAGGCTGTGCTGCGGCAACTGCACATCCAACGGCGCGGGCGCCTCTGACGTGCGGCGAATGAGATAGCCCCTCGTCATTGCATGTCAGAGCCCGCCAAAGGGGGCGTGACCTTAGTCTATAACAGTCCCCCGAATTCGCCATTATAGCAGGTTTAACGACTGAAGCGACAACTCTACAGGTTACATAAAGGGGGCGGTTGGGCCAGACATGGGCCATCGCATCACTGCTCTTTGAGAAGAACTCTCTGCAGTGGGTGTTGGCTCGCGAGGCGAACAGGTCGACCTCGGCCTCGCCGAACACACTCCATATCAGGCTGACCGTCTGAGAATTCAGGGACCACTCGCCTAGGGGAGTGTTGCCCCGTCACTGCATATCCGCACCCAGATTTTGAATGCCCGGAATGTGTGCTGCTCTCAGAGAGCTCAGATTGCTCTGTGCCCATAAGAGGAGGTCTCTCGCCATGGCATGCAGGTTGCCCGACCTGATGGCACCCTGACGATTTATGTAGGCCACCACCGCCATATTGTCCGTGCGGACCAATACGTGGTGACCTCTGAGGTTTAACAGTAAAGCTTTCAGGGCTAAACCAACCGCTTTCATTTCCAGACAGTTGATGTGTAAGCTCTGCTCCGTGCTCGACCAGAGGCCTGAGGCAGGCTTGCCCTCGCACAGCGCTCCCCAACCCTTGTTGGAGGTGTCTGTGAAAACCACTTTCCTTCTGAACACCACTCCCATTTATCACACCCTTGTGATACCAGTCCTGAGCCTGCCAGGGAATCAGGGTTCTCAAACAACCGTAATTCACCATGATGTTTAGGCTGCCTGACTGCCAAGCATGGGCTGGTACGTGGCCGGCGTGCGTTCACAAATCTCCATAACTTCCGGTTGCCGTTGGCTGCGGTGCTTCTTCTTCCTCGGCTGAAGTAGGCCCGGGAAGGGAAGCGTGGTGGAAGCGGCGTCGCCGTCTCGAGACAGAGCTAGCCGGGTACGCAGCACGGAGATAGACATGCTCTCGCAGGCCGCACATCCGCTGGCAGAGAGTGCATTCTCTGCATGGTCCAATCCCAGGCAGGAAATGCAGCTCGCATGTGGGTCGGCCTCATGCAGATTGCATCCGCACGTGGCGCAGGTGGAAAACAGCATTTGAAACAACGCCACTTGTTTTGTAATGAAAGGATATGCAATGTCGCCGGATAGCCACAGGTGAGGTGGCGTCAGGAGATGACGGTGTGAAGGCGAAGTCTGCTGAAGATGAAGCTCGCTCAGGCTGCAGGGCTTGTTCGACGGCAAATGCTCAGTAAAAAGCTCAGGGACATGCTACTGTCGCTGAAGGAGTAAAATCTGCTATAATGGCGAAGTCAGGGGACTATTATAGACTAAGGTCACGCCCCCTTTGGCTCTTTGGCGCCCGCGCTATTGGATGTGCAAATGCGAAAAGCTGCAAATGCGTTTTACATACAGTGAAGAAAATAAGTATTTGAACACCCTGCTATTTTGCAAGTTCTCCCACTTAGAAATCATGGAGGGGTCTGAAATTGTCATCGTAGGTGCATGTCCACTGTGAGAGACATAATCTAAAAAAAAAATCCAGAAATCACAATGTATGATTTTTTAACTATTTCTTTGTAAGATACAGCTGCAAATAAGTATTTGAACACCTGAGAAAATAATTGGTACAGTAGCCTTTGTTTGCAATTACAGAGGTCAAATGTTTCCTGTAGTTTTTCACCAGGTTTGCACACACTGCAGGAGGGATTTTGGCCCACTCCTCCACACAGATCTTCTCTAGATCAGAACCTTGATCTCCTTGAAATGCTTCTTACAGAGCCACTCCTTGGTTATCCTGGCTGTGTGCTTCGGGTCATTGTCATGTTGGAAGACCCAGCCTCGACCCATCTTCAATGCTCTAACTGAGGGAAGGAGGTTGTTCCCCAAAATCTCGCAATACATGGCCCCGGTCATCCTCTCCTTAATACAGTGCAGTCGCCCTGTCCCATGTGCAGAAAAACACCCCCAAAGCATGATGCTACCACCCCCATGCTTCACAGTAGGGATGGTGTTCTTAGGATGGTACTCATCATTCTTCTTCCTCCAAACACAGTTAGTGGAATTATGACCAAAAAGTTCTATTTTGGTCTCATCTGACCACATGACTTTCTCCCATGACTCCTCTGGATCATCCAAATGATCATTGGCAAACTTAAGACGGGCCTTGACACATGCTGGTTTAAGCAGGGGAACCTTCCGTGCCATGCATGATTTCAAACCATGACGTCTTAGTGTATTACCAACAGTAACCATGGAAACGGTGGTCCCAGCTCTTTTCAGGTCATTGACCAGCTCCTCCCGTGTAGTTCTGGGCTGATTTCTCACCTTTCTTAGGATCATTGAGACCCCACGAGGTGAGATCTTGCATGGAGCCCCAGTCCGAGGGAGATTGACAGTCATGTTTAGCTTCTTCCATTTTCTAATGATTGCTCCAACAGTGGACCTTTTTTCACCAAGCTGCTTGGCAATTTCCCCGTAGCCCTTTCCAGCCTTGTGGAGGTGTACAATTTTGTCTCTAGTGTCTTTGGACATCTCTTTGGTCTTGGCCATGTTAGTAGTTGGATTCTTACTGATTGTATGGGGTGGACAGGGGTCTTTATGCAGCTAACGACCTCAAACAGGTGCATCTCTAATTTAGGATAATAAATGGAGTGGAGGTGGACATTTTAAAGGCGGACTAACAGGTCTTTGAGGGTCAGAATTCTAGCTGATAGACAGGTGTTCAAATACTTATTTGCAGCTGTATCTTACAAATAAATAGTTAAAAAATCATACATTGTGATTTCTGGATTTTTTTTTTTTTAGATTATGTCTCTCACAGTGGACATGCACCAACGATGACAATTTAAGACCCCTCCATGATTTCTAAGTGGGAGAACATGCAAAATAGTAGGGTGTTCAAATACTTATTTTCTTCACTGTATAGGCTTCAGTAAATCGAGGAAAGGGAGTTTCCCCACTGCGTATAGCTACGCAATACGAAGTAACCGTTCGAAAGGGAACTGAAAATTGAGCGAAAGTACGTAGAAGGGCGGAGCCAGGCTACCGTTCTTGATGATCCTGAAACAACATTCCTGTCCGAAAATGTAGTCCTAAACCTACCCCTAAAGCTAACGATATCTATATTATCTCTAGAATAAGAAGGGAATGATAGGTGAATAACATTGATGTAGAAGTGTAACACTGTATAAACTGTAAACTTGTCCCTCAAATCTGATTGGTTGATTGGAATGTTGTTCCCCTTGGTGAAATCAGGTTCTGCATGCACGCACTGGAGTTTTTCCCCCTTCTTTTTTATTTTTTTATTAAAGTGTAAATTGCAGGTTAATTTTTTTTTGAGATAATGCAATGTGCTTAAAGAAAAGAACCCCCCACCATTGTTTTGTATGTTTTTTATACCAAAATGCTGACTATAATATGAAAAGTTGGTACTTTTTACAGTGTTTTTTAGCACTCCGCCTCCCTTCCGCTAAGCTGGGCGTGACGTCATAACAGGGACTCCAAGCGGCAAGCAGCCTAGAGTTACCGTCTAACGGCAAGCTTTCTTTTTAGATTCAGCAGTGATGAATGAAATAACTCAATTGTAAACATACTCGTGTGTGCTGGCTTCATGAGGACCGTGATCCTGCCTGAAATGAGAGTAAGATATTCGCAAAACAAACGGGCATGCGTCAATAGGGATGTTCGCCGGAGTCAAATGTGACGTCACGATATGGGCGTGGCCGCGAACTGGTTGGCAGAAAGAACCAAACTCAATGCAGATGGCCTGTGAAGAGAATGAAGATGAAATTCTCTAGTCGTGCATTGTGTACGTAATTAGATTTTTTGATCCAGCCACTTTTTATTTGACCCTTTTGTCTTGTTTCAGCCCCAAACCCCATCTCTACAATACAAATTAATAAAGGCTGGTTTGGTTTCTAAAGTACTTCTTCCAGCCTCCATAATGTTCATGGGTAGCCTGAATGGGTTCTGTTCAGACCTTAACATTAAGTATTTTACTGTAAGGTGTCAACAAGATTCAACAAGACATTTTCACCTGGCTATACCCAATGTTTAGATCTGTTTAGGTATTTATGCAAATTAGCACATACGTAATTAGATTATGCACTGTTTGTCTATGTTAACAACAAATGTTAATAATGTTAATAACTGTTAACAACAAATGTTAATAATGTTAATAACAAACAATTTCAAAAAAACTTGTAATACATTTTTTGTTTGTCTTGATGTAATCAACTCAGTAATTATCATGGTGATATCTGGGTTTAAATGTGTACCCTATTCTAGACGCCTAATTGCAGAAATCCACAGATATCTTCTTGATTCAAGCTGTTTAGGTACGCGGTAGAAGGTTACTCTTATCGAACCTGTTAAGACAGCACGATACAACCATTTGTCTTCTGTGTTTGCGCTGCGCAGCAAGCCCTTACTTTTCTTTTTGCCAACCAGAGCGCATCGTGACGTCACGGCGAAGATCCCTATACCAGGATGCTGCGTGGGTCGCGGGTCGAGCTGCTCCACTAAACTCCAAAACGCGTTCACCTCACGGCAGCACACCTCCACTGCTGATTCCATTGGGTGGCATAGCCCACACAAACACCTGTCTCTTTTTCTTTCTGACAATGAGCATCACTAATTAGTTGCGTTTTAGCACAGGCAATATATCGCGTTCTGTCAGCAGATGCCAGCAAAAGCGCCATTGTGTCTGTGCATCTCTACAGCTCTGATTAGGACTAACGTTTCTAACACCATGTAAGTAAACAATGTCTTCAGTCGTTGTGCCTCCTTGCTATTCTACATGACGGCAAGATTTTGAAAAGACTTTGGCTTGTTCCCTAATGTTATCCGAGTTAGCTCCAGGCTAGCTCTAGCTACTCACCCAGGACACCTGACCAACCCTCCACTCATTTTCCTCACACCAAGCATTTATCACTCTTTGAGGGCCATGATTTCTGGCAATTTCCTCCCCTCTCTCGTGCCTGACTAGTTCAAAATTATAAGGCTGTGGTCCATCAAAAATTTGATGGTTTTCCACCTCCTCGTTCTCCATAGTCAAGCCACAAACAGTGGTAATCTAGCAGAGGATAGGTTGCGACTCCCTGTTATGACGTCATCACAGTTACTGTAAAAAACACGCTACCTTTGAAGAAACCCCAATAAATGATATTTTAACGCATTTTAAGACAGAAATGTTTAAATATATACATATTGAGCACTTTATTTACACATTAATTGATTGTGGTGGTTAACCTGCAATTTACACTTTAATACTTTAATTCAGCAAGGGTGCTAAATTGCTAAATAAGGCATATATATATATACACATACAGATGATATACCTTCTTCCATACCTTTTCTTGGCATTTTTGTAATCCTGTTTGAGCAGCTGGTCTCAAGATTTTCCCAGACCTGCCCTGAACCTCAGAACTCTCAGCATGTCCTGTAGTTAACACTTGTTTTCTAACCAAAAGCATGTGCGATGTGTAATGACTCACCCTACTCATTAACTAAATAGTTTGGGTATGAATTGTGCAGAACATCAACATAGCCTAACTGAAAAAAAAACCTAATTTACCTTCCTTAAAAATGGAATTAATCTGAAAGCGTGTAATATTGAGCAATGATCGTATACAGTTACAGTCGGCAGATGAAAGATGAGCACAAAAATTAGCTGCTAATGTAAGTCTTTACTTTTATTCAGCAAGGATGCATTAAATCCTTATTAGCTGACATTAAAGACATTTTAATGTTACAAAGGATCTGTTTCAAATAACTGTTCTTTTGAACTTTTTATTCATCAAAGAATCCTGAAAAACAAAAGTATTACTGTTCCCACGAAAAAAATAAGATGCACAACCGTTTTCACCATTGACAATAATCAGAAATGTTTCTTGAGCATCAAATCATCATATCAGAATGATCTCTGAAGGATCATGTGACACTGAAGACTAGAGTAATGATGCTGAAAATCCAGCTTTGATCACAGGAATAAATTACATTTTAAATGAATATTCAAATAGAAAACATTTATTTTAAATTGTAATAATATTTCAAATTTTTTTTCTGTTTTTACTGTGTTTTTGATACCAATAAACTTAAAAATCTTACTGACCCCAAACTTGGTAGTGTATATGGTTGCCATGGAGTTGCGATGCATGTTTTTTGACTTCTATTTGGGACATAAATTAAAAAAAGTGATACATTTCTTCTGATTTCATAATGAAGAAGATAAAACAAAAACAAGGATGACATTCTTGAAAAGAAAACCTTTTTGAGTAGTTTGGCTTACTATGGAAGCTTGTTTTCTGTCACAGAACAAAAAAGTAATTGCGTCTTTTTAGCTCACAATTCTGACTATTTTTTACGACTGTAACGTTATAACTTATATTTACTCACCCTTGTGTCGTTTCAAACCTATATGACCTTCTTTCTTTTGCGGAACTTCGAAGAATATCATAAAATATATTTTGAAGAATATTGGAAATCAAACTGTTTTGGTCTGTAAATATATCTAAATACCAAATTCATACGCAGCTTCTGAAAAATATCATGGCCGTTGTAGCCTAAAAGTTGATGTGTAATAAATGATATGTTCAATTAAATCAAATATTTCAATCTAAAGCTATTTTTTGTAATGTCTATTTGATGTTTTTCTCATTTAACATAATGACTTTAAATTATCTTTTGGGGGGAGGGGGGGTCATCTCTCAGCCAAATTTGATTTGCGATTAATTAGATTAATCACCGCAAAAAATTTTATCGCTTGACATCCCTAATATTTAAAATGATTTTTGGAGAATTTGTGTACACAATAAGAAATCTAAGGAAAATATTTTACTTTTTACTTGATGGATACACCACCTGACATTTTTAGAGTTATTAAATGTACTCGTTTGTGGACAGCATGAAAGTTTGTCAAATTCAACATGAAGAGCCCTATTTTAAGGATCTAAGCGCACGGTCTAAAGCACACGTACACTGAGAGCATGTCCGAATCCACTTTTGCTAGTTTAACGACGGGAAAAATGGTCGGCGCTCCCGGCGCATGGTCTAAAAGGATTGTCCCTATTCTCTTAATGAGTAATGGGTGTGTTTTGGGCGTAACGTAAAATAAACCAATCAGAGTCTCATCTCCCATTCCCTTTAAAAGCCAGTTGCTCTCGCCATGGCGGATTCGCTATTTACATGGCGGAATTAGCAAGTGGAAAAAACGTGTCTCCAGCTTCTCCGAATACAAAGAGTACATTTGAGCAGACTTGCAGACAACATTTGGAAAACAATTTCTCTTTACTTTATCGCAGACACTCTTATTTGTCCCACTAATGTTTTGATTAATAAATTCATGAAAATAACATATGGCAGACACATGATGCTTTCCAAATTTCAAAAATAGCCCCATTCCCTGAACTTGTAATGGCCTTTCCGCCAACAGACCAGAAAGAGATAAAACTCAAGCCAACATTAATACGATTAATTTCAAAACAAATAATCACCATATCCGGCCAAGGTGAGCGTGAACAATGTCTGTTTTGTCTCAGCAAGGCGCTGAGGCGTTCATTGCTAATTAGTTCAAATCAAAGAATTTCAAAGAGCTGAACTGGTACAATATGGTGCTAGCAACGGCGAGGTCATGGGTTTGAGTCCCAGGAAAACACATACACTGCAAAAACGAATGCAATGTAAATGCGTCGGGTTAAAGTTAGATAGAAGTACAGCAGTTGTACCTTCAGATCACTGTATGAAACTCCACTTATATGCCTCATTTGCAGAAAACATTGAAGAGCTTTTTTGGCTCTCTGCTACTTCTGGAACAGAAGAAAAGTTGGGACGAGATCAGTCGCCAATACTGCGTTTTATTGATATAGCACTGGTCAAGTTAAGACAAGTTAAGACTTATGGGAGAATTCTGCTAAATCATTCTTGATAGTCTTGGGAGACGTTTCTGAAGAACAGATCCAATCGTGCTCTAACAGCTCTGTTGTTGTTTGATTGTCAATGTGACAATATCGATAAAAAGCAAATCGGGATTGAATAACAGACGTGAGAGCCAAACCAATGGAAAAGAAAACATGAAATCACTGGGATTCAACAAAACCAAAAACACTATAATACAAAAGGACAAGAAATATGAAATGTTAGACAGAATGTAATTGATTACTGTCATATTTGTGAACCCGTCTGTTCTAACCAGCCTTTAGTATGTCTAGCAACCATCACTAATGATAAAAAAGCTATTTATTAATTCATAAATATAATTACAGTTTTGGGGAGTCACGCCAACATGACATTTTACATCTGAACTAACTTTGACATTAAAAAAGGTCTAATTATTTGACTTTTTCTGAGACTAACTGACCATGGCACATAGTCATGAAGGTCAGCTGAGGTCATCTCTATGATGTCACTTCCTGATTATTTAATTTTCCTGCATATTTCTGCTTGTCGGTTGCACCACATGACTTTGATTGGCAGACACAAGTTCTAAGAAATAATTTTTTCTTTTTCTTTTTTCTTCATTAAGACATCAGAATCGTTGTAACACCATGACACTTTTTTATTTATTTATTTGTGTTACATTTTTATTTAATAAAATCAAAATCAAAACTAATTTTAATTCCGAAATTTAGAACATGCTCATCACAGAAAAGTATTTGTAAGCCATTGTATGAATAAATGACATTTATTTATTACATCTTTGAACAGATTAATTGGTCTAGGCCAAAAAAATCTGTATCATGTTTCTGACTTGTTTTAATGCAATCGATTTCGATCAGTTTAAGAACGGCAAAACAAACACCTGCGAAATGGACGTTTTTGGAAACTGTGACTCAACTTTCATCCACACTTTTATTCTGGCATGGTTTATGCAACGGTAATGTGTCAGCATTTCAAGTCTTTTCCTCGGACAATACTAGAATGTCAAAACGAACAATTTGATTATATAGCAGTTGCTAAATGCTTTTTTTTTTGGTCAGAGTGGGTCTTGCAGCATCATGTCTGTTTGGAATCATGTTCCTATTCCATGGGAAAAGTTGTCTTGTTTGTTGAATGCAGGAAGAACTGTCATTTGAACATTTCTTTGAACTAAAAATTCAACTGAGCTTGGCGAAGCTGTGTTTAATTTCTTTCCCCCTATCTGTGTTATAGTTACAAATATGATCATGCCAGATGTGGCAGAGGAGACATGCTTCACTTAAAACATTTCATAATCTTTACTCTCTGTTACGCCAATTTGCGCAACTGCCAAAAGTTCACGTCGGGGGAACGGTTCCTTTGAGAGTGGCCGGTGTGCTGCCAGCCGTATGCCGCTGTGATTTAATTATTATTAATGGAATGTCTCGTAGGCCAAATATTTGTGATTTCTCGGACTGGCTTGTGTGCGCTTCTTACACGCTCTCATTTGTTGTAGACGGACAGATACGCGGTGTCGACCCCCGGGGGTGTTGATCTGGGTCACATCACTTATTCCTGATCTCTCCACTCCGCCTTTCCCAGCCTCGTTTCACTTCTGCTGCCTGTAAGAGAGTTGAGATTCAAGATATTCTTCACATTTTCTGAAGAATATCTTGAGTTACATGTATGCATTTGGCAGGTGCTTCCAAAGATTTAAAGAACTACAGTGTTCCCCCAAGAACTAAATTGTCCTAGAGCCAATTTCCTGGTTGCATTTCCACCGTCAACTCTCATGTGACGCAAGACATCTGACAGCTACGTCATTTAAAGGGTTAGTTCACTCAAAAATGAAAATGATCCTATAATTTACTCACCCTCAAGCCCATAAGGTGTATATGACTTTGTTCTTTCAGCCGAACACAATCAATGCACCCAATAAGAGTTATATTAAAAAATATCCTGGCTCTTCCAAGCTTTATAATGGGACTGAATGGGAGTTTCTGAATCTCCAAAAAAGCGCATCCATCCATTATAAAAGTGATCCATACGGCTTCACAGGGTTAATAATAAAAAAAAAATTGTTGGTAACCAAACAATTGTTGGTTCACATTGACTTCCATTGTATATATATATATATATAAATACTTTGGAAATCAGTGGCGACCAGAAACTGTTTGCGTTACTGACGTTCTTCAAACTATCTTCTTTTGTGTTCAACAGAAGAAAGAAACTCAACAACACTCAACAACACTGGTTCCTTTGACTTTCGTTATATGGCCAATACACTGAGACGTTTATGAAAATATCTTCTTTTGTGTTCTGCAGAAGTCATACAGTCTTGGAATGACATGAGGGTAAGCAAATTATTCAGAATTTTCTTTTTTGGTGAACTATACCTTTAAAAATCAGCTCTCATGAAGACATATTGTCAGGAAATATATTAGCATGAATTCTCTACTAAATATAGTATTTTCTCCAGCAAAACAAGTAGATGTGCAGATACTGGCAGCTTTCTCTGTGGGTTGTATTCGTTCCTCGTACCAAGACGATTAAGTTGATGATAACCGAAATGTGTGTTCTGCTCTTGACAGTATTGATAAGGGCTGGTGAAAGAAGAAAATACAGAAAAAGTGTGAACTTATGCATTAACCGAGCCAAAATCGAGTTCCCACTTGGGAGTCCTGACCTCATTTTTCTCAGTCTGGCTATATTTTGTCAAATCGAGCTCATGAAGCACTGCCAGACCAGTCTCATGTTTCTCATCATGTGTGAGGGCTTCTCCTCTTTCAATGAACTATAGCTACAAAAACTGTTCGGAATCTCAGAAAGCTGTAAATTAATGCAAACAGCTTCATTGGCAGAAGCGATGGCACATCTTGTTGTTTCTAAAAGAAATTTATGAGATTTCCACCAAAAGGGGGACAATTTGTGCCATTTCATTTTTGTAGAGTTTTGCCAGAATCTAGTCTTAGTTTTTGTCCCATGACCTAAAATAAACTTTGATGCTAACTCTGATTTATGTCTTCTATTTGTTCTGGAAGTATATTAATGTCATAAAAAAGACATAAAAAGTAGCAGTTTTGAAGGAAGTCTTTGCATCCAGTTCTATGGATTAGCCGGAAACGCAGCTTAGCCCTTGCAACCCTGTCTAATAGGCTTTTAATACACTACATACCGCTTGCTAACTTGCAAATGCACTCTCCAGTGCCCTTGGGTAAGATCCAAGTACGAAATCTGATCTAATCTATCTTCATGGAACCACCGTGGCCTGTCAATTCATTTATCCTGAGCGTAATGCACCTCAAGGCATGTTGTGAAAAGGATTATCTCTTATGCAAGGCCATTTGCATTACTGTCAATCGAATAAGAACTGAATCGATGTTCTTTTTGTATGACAGATTATGCAGTTTCTTGGCTCAAACCTTTAAAAGTCCAATCAGGTCTAATTAGTATGTATGCTTATGTAAGAGAGCGAAGGAACCGGAGCCAGAAGTCTAATCTGGGAAGACAGTCTGAAGCGTCAATAATCCCTCAAGCAATCAAGCCTAAACAAAAAGATTACTTGTACTTTATTATACTGATGTGCAGCCCGCTATTAAGATTGGTCAAAAAAGGAAATTCTGTCAACCCTCGTGTCATTCCAAACCCCCTTCCTTTCTTCCACGAATCACAAAAATAAAAATAACTGGAAGTATGTACTGGAAATCTTCCTTTGGCATTGTATTCCTCATCTCATTTGGGAAATCTGAATAACCACATTAAAATTTTATGCGCCATGCTAGACGTCCAGCTAGGAGAAGCAAATGTAATTTGGGCCTAATGGGTGAAGCTACAAGAAGCCAGATTATTTTAAAGGTTTTAAGGGGAGCGTGACCAAAAAGGTTTGAGAACCACTACCCTAACCCTATATCCACAACCCTATCCCTCAACCCCGTAATGAGCTTTTATTACGTTTCAACTGATTTTAGCATTTTCCGATGTTTCAGTATGAGGAACTTTTTCAAAAACACTTGAAAACGCTAGTTTGCCCATGCTGGTATGTCGAGATCATGGCACATTCAGAGACCGCACACAGCTCAATTACATTCTGATGCATATTTCTCACAAAATTGAAAAGTATTTTCTCAATCTGGCAGGTCTTAATCTGATTGGCTGATTTAACGCATCTTCTGGGAGTAGGGGCACACAGTTTTTATCAGTCTGCTTGGAAACGGTCGGGTCGTGTTTATGATGTTGATACAACATGAGCCTTTGAGGATGAAGTCATTGAATTTTGAATCACATCTTTAAAGATATTCAATTTGTTTTCAGGCAAACACATAAACTTGATAGACTCATTCCTAAATAAACAACAAAAAGAACTGTGGTTGGTTGCCAAAGTTGGTTTTGAGAGTTCTATCTTTTTTTGTTGTTGCAAAGAGCATATAGGCCTAGTTCTACTTTCAATGTCATGTGCTTCTGTTGTCTATTACGCAGGAAGGTATGCAGAAAAAGCTGATTTACATTTCAAAAATAAACATTGTGGAGCATCCCAGGGTGGACAATCAGACCACCTGGTATTTTGGCCAAAGGATTTTTCATTTGTGCTGGTATGTCCACACTTCAGAATTATAGCTGTTGCTCATCAAAAGGATTGGTTGATGTAAAAAAAAAAAAAAACTGGCAAGTTAAGGATCTCAGTGGCTAAAAAAAAAAAAAAAAAAAATTATTTTTACATCAGGGATTGTCACAATGCCAACATTTCAGTTGTCTCTACCAGTGAAATTTCACTATTCTCTACATAGAATTTTTTTATTATATTGAACATACTCCATCATTAAAAAAAGAAAAATATTTACAAATCAAATTAAAACAATGGCATGTAGCCTTGAAGTATTTCTCAATAAGTAGACGTTGCTTCAATTGTTCAAGTAAACAAACTGTCAAAACCAAATAAATAAATGAGTGTTTTTCTTTGTTTCTTGTCAATGTTGTTTGATTCATATAACGCAGTGTCTATATTTATATTAGGGATAATGGTTTCAATTGTTTAAATCATACTATTGCTCGCGTGCTCATGAAAATAGTTATCGCTGAACGAATCAGAAGATTCGAGTCACTTGGATGAATCAAATGAACCGCAGTTCATCCAAGTAACGCTACACCTTTTTTTTTTTTTTTTTTTATTATTTTTTTTTTTTATTGCTTAAACAAGACAATACAATACATAACACACTCTAAAGCCAGGGGGATACAAAAATACAATAAAGATAAAAAAAAAAGAAAAAAAAAAGAAAAAAAAGAAAAAAAAAAGGGACAAGACCTCGTATCAAACAAAGATTTTGAAGACAGTACACAAATGCACAGTCTTATTAGCTTTTGCATTAGTACTAGATTGAATAGTAGAAAAATAATTTTTGAAATCTATAAGTAACGCTACACCTGTTAACGGACGCAGTGATGATGAACACGCATGACGCCACCGACGCAGTATGTGTGGAGGCTGCACTGAGGTAAAAAAAAAAGAGTTATTTATCATACATTATTCATCCTTATTCGTGTCAAAACATTCTTACGTGCTGAGATTAAGGACGTCGCGGACGTTAGCACATTCTTCTCTCATTTAAAAAAGAAAATCTTGCTGTGTAACGTTACGTCAATAAACGCCATTTTTCAGTGGTTGAAAAGGTCGCCACGCTAGGCTTAAAAATAATTCGAATTAAAAGCATTTAGCTTATAATCCATTATTTGTACTTTACACAACGTGGGCCTAGTGGCTGTTTGAACAAAGTGTATGGTAAATATCAACAAACATTGTTTACACTGAGTATAACGTTAGCCTAAATAGTGATAAATGTCTTAGAATAAACTGTAATTAGAATTGATATACTATTTGCATTTACAATGGTATTTAGTTTGAATAATTGTGGGCTGATTTGAAAGCACATACACTGCCTTAAAGAGCCCCTATTATGATATTTTAAAGTTTCCTAATGTTGTTTTGGAGTCTCCTGCAACAGGTTTACATGCATCAAACGTCACAAAACTGTTTCATATTCTACTTATTATACATTTGCACATCACCAGATTTTCAATGATTCTCAAACGACTCGCCAAATGAATCAATCTCTCTAAATCCCTCCTTTCCGCGAGCTACTCTGCTCTGATTGGCCAGACAGCTCAGTCTGTTGTGATTGGTTTACCGCGTACAGCACGCGTCGAAAACAAAAATTCAACACCTCTGCGTGTCCTGAGGCTTCCTACTAGGGCTGGCCGATAAAACGATAACGATCGTTATCGCGATATAATTTTTCTCAATAAAACGATATCAAGAGTTCGATAAATGTTCGATAATGTTTATGCGCCAAAAGCGGAACGAAACTCATTTGAACCGCGCGTCACACAGACCATTTATCCGCTTGGCTCAAAGTCCAAACGGCAGCGCAGCGCGAGCTCACTCGAACAGATGCATTTATTCTGATCGGTCTCGGTCACGAGATCCAGAGAAGTGCTTGAATTCAGCGAAGAACACAAATGTCTCAGTGATTTAAACCAGTTTAAAGGCAGATGAAACAGCGCTGATGAACAGGAGAAACACTGTGCGCAACGATACAGTCAGAAAGCTTTTCCGTCTACTAATTCCCACAATTTACCACTGATTTACTGTAACGTTAGTCTACTATTATTAACTGCAAAATGAAATGTGGGATATTGAATTGTATTATATTATTAATGTAGACAATATATTAAAGGACTAATGTTATATAATTACAGTATTTAATGTATTTAGGCTACTGTTTTTCAAATACCATAAACCATACAGTTAAATTTTGCCATGATAGTGAGGTGCTGTAGGCTATGCCTGGTTTCATCTGTGGTTATCATGATCTAAATGCATGATGCTGGATGACCAATGGTTAGCAGTCAGAATATTACATTTTACCAAATAAAAATTAGCACATGCAGAAACTAAGAAATATTTTTTTCTATTAAGATATTTATTTTGTTTGGCAAGTGTTTGTCATGATATGCTCTGACAATAAAGAGTAGTTTAAAACCACAATTAACACTCTGGTTTCTAAAACTTTCACTTAGGAGCAAAAATCTGCCTTTAAACTTGAAATAAATAAAGATTTGACATTTATCGTGAAAATGATCGATATCGACTGTTATAAAAAAAATTATTGTGATAATCTTTTTGGGCCATATCGCCCAGCCCTACTTCCTACACCGTAAACTAAACACAGTAACGAACAATGACGTTGATTTTACCATATCAATCTGAGCGCAAGAAGCGGACTTAACCTCAGACGCGCGTCAATTTCGCTTAAAACTTTTGCTTTTTACGCGCGTCCAATGCATTCAAAATGTTCAAGCGTCAAACTAGACGCGATAGATGCGAACTTGACGCTCTATTCGCATTTGGTGTTAACGCAGCATAACAGTTAGCCTAAGTCTTTCATTCATCTTCGGAACACAAATTAAGATATTTTTAATGAAATTCTGTCCCTCCATTGACAGCTACAAAACGCAATGCAACTTTGACACTTCAAAAAGTTCATAAAGAGATCGTAAAACTAATGCATACGAATTGAGCGGTTTAGTCCAAATTTTCAGAAGAGACACAATCACTTTATATGATGAACAGATTGAATTTAGGCTTTTATTCACATATAAACATGAATCAACTCACACGTCCGTTGTGGTAAACGGAACCTCATTGGTTCTTGCTTAAGCTCAAGCGCGCTGCGTAACACGAGAATGAACCTCATTGGTTCTCACACGTCAAGTGAACATGCTTGAGCTTCCGTTTATCACAACTGATGTGTGCGTTGATGAATATTTCTGTGAATAAAATCCTAAGTTCAATCTGTTTGCGTCTCTTCAGAAAGATTATGTCTCTTCTTAATTCATATGATATGATCTTTGGGCTATATGAACTTTTTGAAGTGTTAAAGTTGCGCAGCTGTCAATGGAGGGACGTAAAGCTCTAAGATTTCATTAAACATATCTTCATTTGTGTTCTGAAGAACAACATGAAGGTGAGTAAATGATACAAAATAGACAGTGACAAGTTCTTTGTGACAAGTTCCCTTTGCTAGTACTGGATTCACACAACAATTTGGGTCGTAATCCACATTTTAGATCTGCAGTAGTTGGCGTGGTTGTAGGAAGCTGTGTCTAACTAGGTATAAGTGGAAGAGTATTAAGCTGTTTGGAGGCCACATGTTAAAATACGAGGTAGCGTCAACACCTGAAGATGTTTGTGGGAAATGTCTGCAGTTCTGTTAGCAGTTAAGTAGATGCTTGAAGTTGGACCAGGAACTAATAGCTGTCTCCTCTCATGTCACTCTTTTCAGTCTATCTTGATGAAAACATCCTCAATAGAGAGAAGTTGTGCGTGACAATTTTTCCCTCTTATGTGATGTCATCATAAGAGGTTTGCTTTTGCACATACAATACTGGACAAAAAAGCCTCGAATATTGTAAAATATTATTACAATTTAAAGTAAGTGTTTTCTATTTGAATATATTGACATTCTCGCAGTGGAAAATACATCACGGAGCAAAAGAGGATGCTGACAACTTGCCGACAGCTTTCAAATTTCGTCTTAAAAAAAGAAAGAAATTCAAGCAATACAGTTTTGTGGCTCTTTGATGTGTTGACGTATCGCTTCAAGCGGCATGCGAACCGATTATCTCTTCTATATAGCATGAAATTATCATTAATAGTTCTTATTATAAACAATGTCGAAAACAGTTTTTGCCATTTAAAAAATGAAAACAGTTTTTTTTTTTCAGCATTCTTTGATTTTTTTTTTTTAAATAGAAATCTTTTGTAACATTTAAAATATTTAGGCCTACTTTTAAACTATACATATACACTATATATGTACACTACTATCCATCTGGGATTTAATTTATTTTATATATAATATATAATTTAAAATCATAACCCAGATGGATATTAGTGTATCACGGTTTCCACAAAAATATTAAGTAGCAAAAACTGTTTTCAAAATTGATATTAATAAGTTGTTATTGTTTCTTGAGCTTCTAATCAGCACATTATAATTATTATTTTTGAAGGATCATGTGACACTGAAGACTGTAATAATGATGCTGAAAATTCAGCTTTGGTGCACAGGAGTAAATTACATTTTAAAATATATTAAAACAAAAAAAACTTTATTTTAAAGTGTAATTAATATTTCACAATATTACTTTTTCAGACTTCAAAAACTTTCAAAAATCTGAATTATTACAAACTTTTGAATGGTAGTGTATTCATATTTTTCCCAATTTGTGTGTTAAGAAAAAAAAAACATATGGCTTTCTTGCAGGGTTGGAAAGTCCCTTGATAGCAAGCATTTTTTCTCTCAAAGGGTTGTTTTTTTGGAAAGCAAAATATTTACAAGAGAGAATTTCTCAAGCACGCAGATTGTTTCTGTAAAGGAAAGTGGTCTCTCATCGTGATTCCCATTGCTACAGATTGTCTTTTCATTAAATGTGCTGAATCCCAATTTTAAATACTGCACATTCCTTCCCAAATAGGAAATCCACAATCCAATCTATGTGACCTATATGTGTACCTCGATAAGGAGTAAATTTGTCTTCTGCACAAATTGATCTGTCATGAACAAATTTGCTAAATATGCGAGCATGCTTCATGCATGGTTTGTGTCCTGCAACTCGAATGCACAGATGGTGATCAGTGATCTAAAAGCTCAGTGTTCTTGTTTGACCTGGTTTGATGTCACTGTTGTTGAGCTCTGGATGTTGTTCTCTTGGTGGGATGACGAAAGAGTCTGTGAGACTGAAGCTCTGTCAGCTCGACTTCAGGGAGAGAATATTGAAAGCAGCTACAGCATTTCTGCCTGCTTCTTGGCATATCCGCTAATGTGTGCTGATGCAAGACAGATGCATTTAAAGGATGCTTTTAGCAAGGGGACCATTATGTGATAAATACACAGATGCACTGCTTGCTTACACACATGATATGTGAAATTAGGGCTGCCAATGCAGTATGCAGTATTAAAAGTTCAATTAATCATGCATCTGTTAAAAGAAAAAAAAAAAATCTTAATTTATCACCAAACCATTTGTTGCAAAACAGCATATCTTAAACATTGCCATTTGAACAGCCAGTAATGAATCTATTAGTTTAAGTTGCAGTAATATTTACTTAACTACTTATGATTATCTTGTGGTTTGAGTCAGATGTTGATTCAGGAATGCTCTGACTCAATCAGTGAGTTCATTTACTAAATGACTCATTAGAATGATTCAAACATTTAGTTTGTCTTAAGGCCCTTTCGTTCAAATTCGAAACACAAATGAAGATCTTTTAGATAAAATCATAGTGATTTCTGTCCCTCCATTGACAGTCTACGCAACTGACACTTTGATGCTTCAAAAAGTTAATTAAGAGATCATAAAACTGGACTAAGGTTAGACTAGGCCTCAAGATCCTCAAAAACACGATACTCTTCAGCAATTACAGTGCAGACACTGTGAAAGTGCTAGATCAGGTCAGTAAAGATGAGATGAACCAACAAATGAACTACTGCATTGTGTTTTTAAGTTTCTACAACTAATCACATTGTTCAAGCTAGAGCAAACATTTGGAGTCTGTACAGCTGCCTCTAGGACAGTCACCCGTTACATCAGGCTTTGTTAATAGGCATTGCTAGACTAGACAAAAGCAGTGTCATTGAGCTAGAGAATACAATTTAAACATCATTGTCTGCAGCATTTTAGTAATCAATCCACCATGTTCATATGACTCAGAGCAAGTCTTTAAAATCAGGAACAGCTTCAAGTGCAAATGAGCATGTCAACATTTCATCAAACACACTAAAGCAAGCCGCAAAATCCCCTTTCACAGCAAATGACCGACAGAATGGACTGTTTCATATTGTTTTAAAGAGTCCAAAATGTGGTCACAAGACCCTCGTTCCGGTGATGTCAGTGGCTCGTCTGAAAATCGAAACAACACTTCTAATGCAAACAGCCTTTTGCTGCCTTTGCATATTGATTTAAAACAAACGGGAATGGCAAAAATGACAAATCAAAGTGAAGGGGGGTTGTTAAAATTCATTATACTTCTAAACCGTTAACAGAAAAATGTGACCTTAAAGGAATAGTTCACGTCAAAAATGTAAATTGTGTCGTTATTTATCCATCCAAACTACTCTTCTGTGAAACACAAAAGATGAGTTATATTGGCCACATTTGTCAATATGATTACAATGAAAGGGTACTGGATCTCTCAAGCCTGAAGGATTTCACTAAAAGCATTATAAAAGGGCTCCGAATGAGTTGTGCACTATATTAAACATCTTTAGAAGTTTTGTGTTACAAAAAAGCTATCATTTAATGAAAATCTTATTCGTCTGTTGGACTTCATGAGAAAAGTAATGATGTCTGATTCATCAATGCATCTTTTTCATGTGTCAGAACATTCCAATGAATTACTTCATGAATGATTCATTCATGAATCTCACGTTTACCCCACTGATCCAGGGAATATCATATTCATGATCAATCATATTCATAGTTCATGAATCACACTGACCTCCTTTATTGCTCTTATATGCTGTTATTGCGTCTTTTTGAAGTTTGACTTTCCATTGACCATTGACTTTCATTATATTGAAGTATTCTTCAGAACACACCTTTTATGCTCTGTGAAAAGTCAAATGGTTTTGAAACAACATGAGGGTGATTTAAATGGCAGTGTATTCATTTTTGGATGAATCCTCCATTCATATAAATGGTTAGCATTTCTGGCTTTATAGATTCCACCTGTGCATGACTTTCCTCTGTATAGATGCTGGCATATAGAACCAAACTACCGTACTGTAATTGTTCCCAGCATCTTTACTATTACGCTGTTGTAGATCTGGCCTCTGGTTTGTTTTACAGCTCTAAATACATCCCCATACAGCCACCTCAAAGTATGCAACATGACGGCATTATGACGGATTACCCGCAAAACTCTCATACACGAACCCGCTGCCCAACCCCTGCTCCCCTGCTCGGTTATTTTCATGCCAGGAGTACGTTTCATCACTTTCATCACTGAACCATAAGATATAGACGTAGGGGTGTGTGATATTGACAAAAAAACAGTGTTTAAGATATTTTCTGGGATTTTGTCAATCACGATAATTAGACAATATTTTGCTGTGTGTTTTTGTGCTGGTAACTTGGCTGGACTTCCAAAGCTTTTCATATTCTTCATAATCTGTACGGTCAGTTTACAGCAGTGGCATCTTATATCATGAATCATGATATGAGTAATTTTATTTCATGAAAACAATTTATATAGTTATTTTTGCTTAAACTGGGCTTGACTGTTCCTTTTTTCCCAAGGAACACCTGTGCACCATAGAAGTTTTAGAGACGCAACTAACAGTTTTTGGTAGCTAAAAATTTGGTGCATCCTTATTATGAGGCAAAATTTGCCCCCTTAAACTGATTTCCAGGGGAGGGTTTCAACCCTTATTAGATGTAGGCCTATGCGTCATCTTTTGTCAAATCCTTACATTTAATCAATAAATTAATTTAGAATAATACATTTATAGGCTGTTGATAATGAAATGGAATCAATATCAACTAAATCAATTTTTGCAGTGCAGAAGTGGCACCGAAGCTGAAATCACCGAACAGGTGTGTTTTTCTCCAGACATCAGTGGCTTATTGATCATTATAGGTGTTATCAATCTTTTAGTTGCTGTTGCTAGTTTGAGTTGAGAAATACATGTTTCAGCATTGTCACTAATCTGTGGAGTTTCCTTAAGAACCAAGCAAGTTGACTCATGAAACCATGTGTTTATTATATCGCA
This sequence comes from Semotilus atromaculatus, assembly GCA_031834385.1. Taxonomy (NCBI): domain Eukaryota; kingdom Metazoa; phylum Chordata; class Actinopteri; order Cypriniformes; family Leuciscidae; genus Semotilus; species Semotilus atromaculatus. The sequence continues at coordinate 6,690,473 of JAULUF010000027.1, read as the reverse complement.
ATCGCAATATTTACCTCAATAATCGCAATATGACATTTTCCCTGATGTGCAGCCCTAGTCCCACCTCTCAGGGTTGGTTCGACCAATAAGAAAGATGGAATTTTCAAGCTGGAAATTCCTCTGTTTGGAGGATGACTCTGTCTCAAGTGTGGTTAGACATGGGGCTTCCCGCTCTTTCAATATATACTCTCAGATATAACAAACACACACTGTATTCTATGAGAATGTGATGTTCAATAAAGTGTGAGTCATTAAATGAGGATTAATTAGACAGACACGATATAGGTGGAGTTAGATTAACTAGTAGTTCTCTCATAATGCATTCATAAAATAAATATAAATGCAAGAGACAGTAGACCTATACAAGACATAAAATTATCACACACAATGTCGTGGGATGCATGTTCATTTATAGATCAGTTCGTCTATAAGTTAATGCAGGAAGTCTGCATTATGGCCTCAGTCTTGACCACATTTTTTACAGCATTAAAGGCATCTTATATGATCGTCGGCCTGGCGACTGAAACCTTTCCTGCTCTCTTGTCTCTTTTGGGGGATGTTTAATTTCTAAGAATGGGCTTTAAAGCTTATTTGTTAAATGTAACAAATATGAAAATAAAAATATGTCTGATTGTCTCAGTCGTTACAACGTCAACATGTGATCATCAACGAGTGGATCTCTGAGCTGCTGTGAGTGAGTGGAGGCGGGGCTAATTTGCGATTCGTAGAACCACGTATACTAAATACGTGTTACAGTTAGGGTTTTTGCCAAGGTCGATATTGTCCCCACCACTTTTTTAAACCACTCGCTGCACGGATGTATCTAATACAAATAAATAAAACATCTCCATTCATTCAGGGCATTCATTTTGTTTGTTTGTAAGTAAGAGCCGTTCTAGCGCTGAAATGTTTGTTTTTTTAAATCAAGCTGCTGAGCTTGTTGCCGCTGCTATCGGTGGGGCGGATACAGTGTTCTCTTGTGGTCTTCACTCGGGCGAGACTGATAATATACAACCACTGATAAACATATTCGGTTTTGATGAGGAAAATAAAAACTATCCGAGTGCAGATTAGAACCCAGAACCTCTGACACGCTTGGCAAAAGTTCTTCCACTAGACCATTAAAGTACACATTTCATTGGCGGATCTAACAATATTAGTAGATCTCATTAAATGGCAAATTAAACCCAATGTACTATTGAAGATTTCTGGACACCGTAATGTTATATTTTCCGAAAATAGTTAGGCTATTTTACACATATATTGTATCTTAGCATTGTATAGCAACCTCCTCTCCCCACACCCCACACACCTGTCCCACCCACTTTTTTAAACAAAATTACTCCACTGGTTGGAGATGTGTGTTCTGTTGCTCAAACGCTCGAGTTTTATTCAGTTTTCTAACTGTACGTTGGTTAGGAATGAAATGGCAAGAATTTATTCACACCTCTACTATTGAATGCAACGTATCATCAGCGCTCGGATTCGCTTCCATGGTCCTGTCAAGTGCAACTTGCAGTCTGTGAGGTAAACTAAATGCTATTGGCTATTTGAAAAGGGGGAGGAGCCATTCAATATGTCCCGCCTTAGCTTCCTGTTTCAGTGGAAATTACGTCAACGCATCATACAAAGCTGCGCGTTCCAAGGCACTTCAGTGGGCCTTTAAGGCATAAAGACATTTTTTTTCAAGGAAAAAACATTTAAATATTTAATTTTGGTGATTTTAAGGGATACAATTATTGACTACAAGGTGTTTTAAATGCTTTTTATCATGTTGTTATGTAATGTGGTTGTTTCTAGGGTGTTCACGATTGTTGCTAGGTGATTGACATTATTATTATTATTATTATTATCACTGTCAAGATATTCAGGTCTATACTCTCAAGATATGACTCTAGCCCCTCCATTGTAACTATGGGATTCTTACTGTAGTTTGTCCTCTTTTGCCCCTCTTCTTGTCGTATCTCCGTCTCTTTTCTCACTGTTTTTTTTTTTGATAACACTGTGGCATGCTCTAGAGCCAGTCCAAAGTGCACAGCAGAACTTCCTCTTCAGCAGACTAGACGATTGATAAATGATGTGGACTGTCCAGCTGGTTTCTTTCCAGATGGAATCAAACAGCTGAGGAACATGGGATTTGCCTGGCTGTAATAATGACTTTTAGCAGTAATGTCTGACTCTGCCCTGACTGATGATACACTGGTGCCCAGATACAAGCCTCTGACAAAACCCTTCTGGCCAGAACGGACCTGAAAACATGCGCTGACTGTCTGCTGCTGCCTACATCTCAGGTTGTCTCCTTTTCCCTCTCAACACTCTCTTCATCACCTGGTCGTCCACCTTCCCACAGGAAAGTTTTGTTGCTCATATGGGTTGATCTTTCATAGCTCACACTACTTGTAGTGGCTCAAAGTGGAATTGCAAAAACAGTTTTTCTCCCCTGTGGGTCGAGTGCCCCGATCCTCTCCAAGTGTTGTGCCGTCTGGATGCTGCAAATATGTTGCTGTTTATCGAGTGCTGTAAAACTTTGGCATCCGATATCACATCCCTCTGGGTGTATGGTGTCTATAAATGAGTGAATAAATAAAAACACGCTTCCATACTCTGACCTAGAGCAATCCAAGGATCTGCTCAGTTCTGGGTCCTATAATGGGACAGATGTCTAATTTTGGGCTTTGTGCTCTTTATTCATTATTGGTAGCCCCTCAGACTGCTTACTTGTAGGTATTCTTCAATTGTTTCCCAGTGGCCCCGCTTTTTACACAGTCCCACGACCTTTCAGAGGACCGTTTTATAAAGAAAACTTCTCGGCATTGTTGCTCTTGCTTCTTCATAGCCTTGTTCAGATCGGATCCAACTTACTTTGTCTAAACACAGACTTGGGAAGGCCAGAGACGGGCTTATCTTTTCGATGGGGGTCAGGGTTAAGTGGGACAGACGGCCCATTTCTGTGTAATGTTGTGCAGTGCTACAGCACATGTGGCTGTACACTGTCATCTGTCTCGTATAGACGGCTGTAAAAAGATGTTTCCACAGACAAGTGAGCTATTGCTTGATGATTCTGTCCTATTTGAGTGTTTAACTCTAAGTTTTTTTTTCTTTTTTTCTTCTAAATGTGGTGAATAAACAGAGCTTAGTTTGAATCATTCTCCTCAGTTCATTGCTTGGCCACTTGTGGCGCCAGTGTGCTCACACTCCCAGAAGAGTGCATTTGCATAGTCAACAGTGCAGGTGGTGTGAATACTGATGCAAACTGAGATTCAGAACTTTTTCCATCTTCCAAACTATGATTTTCATGACTTTCGGTTTCATTAGTGGTTTTCAAACGTGCATTCCTCTGTCCATGTAGAACTGCTACCAATGGCTCTTATGAGCTGGTTCTTTTTAAGGGAAGCAGAAACATACAGCATCTGGTGACACGTTGTATTAGTCGTTATATTTGATTATTAAATAATGAATTTAATTTAATTATCAATCACATCGAAACATTTTTACAATCCTACAAGCCCTTTATTTAGATTAAAAACCATTCTCATTAATTTGGTGAGGAACATAGCGTTTTGAGCAGCATTTGCAGACCCTCATGCTGTTGGCCATATGCCACTGCAGCACACGCATATTACAGTATTAAGGCTAACGATTAATTGATCGTTAATTTAAACGACGATCGATCATGGGAATTTGTGAAAATTGACATCCCTAATCGCTATCGACATAAATTTTATCGCGATTCGATTAGGGCTGTCACTTTACGTTCGAAAATCGATTGCACAATCGATCGGACCAACCAACACAAGTTTTGAAAACGAAAATAGGGAATCGATTTTAACGTCCTTTTTTCTTTTCTTTCTTTTTTTAAACCAAAAATGTGTTTTAGGTGGACAGATCAATACAGTACACAGAACATGTAAGTTAGGATATTGGAAAATAACAATGTCTTTTCTGTTAACCAAATGCTTTTTAATATTCGCAATACTTCAATGCAAGTGAACAAGCGCGCCGTTATTTGTTGCTTAGTGACGTGTGTGTTCAAGCAAGCCAGAAATGCACAGGTTCTGCGCAATACGCTGTATTTAATATATCAAGAGGACTCACAAGTTGCGTATTTGCGCTAAATCCGCGCAGCTTTGGCTACACGAACTTCCTCAGCAAAGTGAGTAAACCTAGACACACTCGTGATTTGACAGCGTTACCCAGTGTTATTTGACAGTGTTAATTTCAATCCCTGACGGTTGCACTCCTGTTTGTCATTCTGCGCGAAAGTTCACGCCAATAAATCATCAGAAATATTTCTGACTTGTGCGCGTCTCAAGCGCCCTCGTTACGCTCGTTCTAATAATGCCTGTTAGTTGTCCGTGGATTTGCCTATATTTAGTGTTGAAAATGGAAACGTCTTTAGACATGGAAAATAAATTTTACAATCGATTCAATCAAGTCTCAAAAATCGAACAGGATTTTTTCACAAAATTGACAGCACTAGATTCGATATGATATTGTTTATCGGCCCAGCCCTAGTATAAGCTGTTTTTGATTGTGGTATACAGCTACAATTTCAAGTCATAAGTCTTAGACTCATTATTTATTGGCAGCTTTGTATGTCACTAATTATTCAGAAAATGCGTCCACAAGCATTATTTTTGTTTGAAAGCTGCTGGTACATAATTCTATATTTTTGTATGAAAGCTGTTTGTGATTTTATTCTTGTGATTTCTATTTTTTTTTTTTTTTTGTCTGAAGGATTATATTGCTCATTTGCACATAATGTTGGTTAGAAGTCTATTATTTTATATTAGAGATTCAGAATATTCTGACGTTTGTATTAATTTACTACAAGTATGCTGCTAGTACAGGCATACATTTCTTTTCATGTTGGTTCTTTGCAATGTTGGGACATATGCTGGCAAATGTAACAGTATAGTACAAATCCTGTACAAATGACTCTTAGCGAGCTGGTTCTTATTAGTTAATCAAAACACTCAGCATGTACTAGGTATACATTTGTACCAGTATAGTACAAAACCGGATCAAATGACTCCTATGAGCTGGTTCTTTTTAGTGAATCAAAAACACACAGCATGACCAGTGTAGTCCGTTTCTCGAACAAATGGTTCTTATGAATGAATGACATATGGTACCACATTATAAAAGAATCAATTGCACTTATAAGAGAATGGGAAAAGTCATTATGAACATCATAAATCTTTCACAAGAATTGTTTTAAACCTAGATTTGTTGAAATCTGAAATTGTCATCAATTGGCAACAAAATTCATTAGTTTTCCCCCAAATATTTACTCCTCAAAAGTACTAAAATCGTTAATGGAACAATTACAAGGATTCGGGACCAAAATTCCTCACCATTTTCATTGCTGTCTACGGAAAGTTTATTTTCTGTAAATCCCAATGTGTGCGTCTGGGAAATCTTGTACGTAACATGCATAAATCAGGCCACAGGAATGTCTATCATGGAAAGAAATAGTCTATTTTGATCCCAAGTCTCCATTTCTTCTCCTTATAATCACGTGGCTCTCCGGGAGACCCAATTGAGACATAAAATTGAGTTCTCATTTGTGACTTTTCCTTTCCTCTGGCTTGTTGTGTTGGTGATAGTTCATCAGGCATTTCCTGGACTTCCTGGTTTCTTGGCCCAGTACAGCTGTGCAGTCCACCTGTTCCGCTTGGAGATTAAACTCGCTTTCTCAGGACTCCTGGAGTCAATTAAGCAGTCCGAAAACGCAGAGCTGAGGTGAATTTAGATGCAACTGTCTGCCGAATGGAGAAAAAGCTGCCAGCGCTGCAGTGAAAGGTACATATAAACGGTACCAGAATTCAACAGTCACACATTCACGTCCTTGTTGACTCGACACAAGCCAAGGCAGAGCTGGGGAAGCTGGCGGACGGCCATGTTGAATCAGTGATTCATCGTATGGGCATAATGCGTTGGAGATGAAATGTGGTATTTTCGGCTCTTTGTGTATGTGGGCTAGTGACAAGGGGAAAGTGTTGCGAGTCACTCGTGGGAATAATACCGTAACATTCGAAAATAGGATTACAAATGCTGTTTTTGGCATGGAGCAGCAGGTGCGTTAATGCGCTGTCAAGGACTCATGTACTGTTCTTCTGTCTTCTATCAGCCACAGGCACGCTGAGTGTCATCTGTAATCTGTGTTGATATACAGTAGGATCTGCTGTCTATAGTGGAGCAGGTAACATCTCCAGATAAGGCCGTCCATTAGTGTGGTCCCATAAAATACCATAATGAATGGCCAGTTATTATTTATTCTAAGGTTTCATTCAACTGCCTGAGGCACGCTTCAACCTGCACTGAAAAAGAGTTACTGTCTGTCACTTAAAAGTTGATAGTGAATGCAAAATTACAACGAATCGGCAGGTAATACATTGAATTAAATGTGAAATTTTGAAGTAGAAAGACTGAAATAGCCGTTTCTTGTAAAATGTTCTCCATTTTGTTTAGTTTGAGTGTTATTTTAGTATCATTTGCACACCATTCTTGTATTTCTTGCATTCTTGTACTTTTTTTTATTTATATTTTTCTTTTTTCTTTTCTGATTTAACATTTCTATTTAGCATCAGTTTATTTTCATTTCAGGTTTGGTATTTTACATCTAACAGTTGTATTTTTCAACTTTGTTTCAATTTTTAAAAATGATTTGTAATGTTTTAGTTAGGGATGCACCGATACCACTTTTTTCAGAATCGATCCGATCCGATACCAAAAATTCAGAGTATCGACCGATACCCGATACCAATCCGATATCAACACACTTTTTTTTTTTAAATCAAGTAGAATTTATGTAACTCTTTGTGTGTTGAACTGATAAGCACTCTTTTGTGTTAAACACAATCTACTTAATACAGACAACTTCATTATAAAGAAAAACAAATCCAAAAAATATATGATCATAATCTATGACAAAAATGCTATTATAAACTAGATTAGTGGATAATTCAACAGTAAAATTTAGTCTAGAAAAATCATGAGTCGACAATAATTGTATAAAATCTGAACATTTAGTGAAAAAAACAAATAAGAGACAATAAGTGTAACACTAAATCTGGTAAAACGTTACACATTGCTCTTTGTATTGTAAAATACATTCATGAAAAACAAGATAAAAATCAAAAAGATAAATTATTTTATATATAGCTATAGGCTACTATACAATTGAGACATGTTTTAAATGTATAGCACTGCTCTTTAATGAGACAGCAACATATGATAGAACAGAACAAGAAAGGCTATTAATAATCTTCCATTGCGTCACTGTATTATGATTATGAAAGGCTCTAATACAGTGCGGCACAAAGCGCTAATGCGCATCCCGAGCGCAGAATGATGCGCTTGAAGCAACACAGAGTCACAGCGCGCAGCGCGTCGAGTCCGCATTGAAAAGTTCAAAGCACAAACGAAAGACATATTGATACGTAGTGTATTATACAGTATCTATCTTTGCAATAGTTCATTGAGCCTTTTCTTTTAACAGTTTTAAATTTCAGTTACTGTGCGAGTGAAGAACAATTATAGTGCAGCTGACTCTAGTGTTGTGATCTAACCGACACCCGGTAGAAAGTAACAGGATTAAGTTACAGCTAGGGGTGTGACGGTTATGATATAACTGTGAGACCGACGGTTATAGAGATTGCTAATGTGACGTCATCATGACGTATTACCAATGGTGAACGCAAAGCATTTTGGGAATCCGCGGCACAAACATAAGGCGCCAGACTTGATTGCATGGAGGGAAAAACGCTGTGTTCAAGATGCCGTCTACCTGCTGTGTTATAAACTGCAATAGTCGTTCTCACGATAGAAGTGGCATTTGTCCACAACAACAGTAAACTCACTCCCCTCATACATACAACACGCTGCCCCCCAGCCCCCACATGTAAACCATTCATCCCCTCTATCTTAATCCAGCCCTTAGCCACCCCCATCAGTTTGGTCTGAAGTGTGCTGCTGGGGACAGAGACGCTTTCGGAAGTGCATTTTCAGAAGTGCTGGGTACAATGACGCAATATACGTAAATGTATGGTTAGTAAAAAATATAGGCCTACTAATGTCATAGAACGGATGTACCTAATACAAATAAACAAACATCTCCAGTTAACTAGCAGAGCATTCATTTAGTTCGCTATTAAATACGAGATCTAGCGCTTAAATCTGTTTTTGAGATCCAGCTGAGCGCTCGTTGCCGCTGCTCATGCATAGTGTTGTGGCTCGCGCACAGTCCTCAGTCGGACGCGCGCTTCAATCTATCGCCGTTGCAGAGACTCTCTGTTCGTTCCGGTAAAATCACAAAATAAACTGCACACAAATTTGTCCCTGCTTGATATAGACTGTAACCACTGATGAACATGTTCGGTTTTGTTGACAGAAAAAAAACTAAACATTGTGTGGATTAGAACCCGAAAACTCTGACACGCTTGGCAGAATATCTACCACTAGACCATTTAAGAACTCAAACAATGTGTGCGGATCGAAGTATTTCATTTGGGAAATAACAAAAATAAACTGGTGTCACAGAGGGGACATTCTACACTCATGATATTCTTTAAAAAAGGAAGCGCGATAGTCAGCATCATGTCAAAAAGAAGTGGACAACAAGACAAAGCTTTTTTTTTTTTTAAGTGGTGGGTACAAAATGACTCATGATGAAATCTGCTGGGTGCTGCAGCGACTTGAAGTTACTGAAAACTTCGTGTGTGTATGCACTAACACCATGTAGTTGTATATGGGTGCTGGAAGTTGGGCAACAGGATGACGTCTCCTGACCTGTCAATATGCTCGTAAGGATCCAGTCCTTTGATTCCCTTTATTTTCTCGTCATATCTCATCTTTGCATTAGGATTTAGTTTTAAGCAGTATGGTCCAACAATGTTTTCTTTAGCCCGCTGCATTTTGTAGGATTGTATTCTGTTTTTCACGCTAATTTTTCATGATTTTTATGCCAGAACGCTATAGCCTGCTATGCCAGCCCATGTAAACGGGCCAAACATACCCATAATTCTTTGCGTTCTGATGACGTTGCCGCCCAGTTGGTCACATGTCTTAGCGATCTCTATAGTTGAACACCGTCATTAGAACTCTATAACCGCCAAAACCGTGTTATTAAAATATATTACAGATAAGGTTATACTATCAGTGTTGGGGAGTAACGGAATACTTGTACCGGCGTTAGGTATTCAGAATATAAATTATGAGTAACTGTAGTCTCCACAGAACATGAAATATTCATTTTATAAAATTTTTCGTGTTCGCATTTATGAGGAAAAAACAATGTTATGGACGTGAGCGCTCTGAAAGCGGCACTAAAATATGCTTTAAAACCTTCACAGAGGCATCAAACAGAAAGCACAAAACCTTTCTTTAAAATGAATTTCGTTTTATATTAATTGTATCTTCATTTTAATCAATGTTTCATCAACCAATTGCCTGGATTTAATAAATAAGAAGTAATAAAAGATAAATATAGCAGACGATAGATAATCACGAAACAGAGGCGCCGGCGCGTGAACTGGAGCTCGTCTCATAAATGAACCGAAACTCAGCGTATAAGGTCGCCTACTCGCCTCACAGTCACAGACATGTCTACTTTTAAACAGAACAATTCAAAACGAAAGAAAACAGACTACAGACTGCTCTCTGCTTATGTAAATGTGCATTTCTCTCTGGCGCGTTCACTACTGCGAAGATCGCGAGTCAGCATCGTCGTCACCTTCATCTTTTCAGATACTGACAAAGAAAACACTTGTTTATTAATAAACAATTAAAATATCTCCTTGCTATATTTTACATATTCATAATCATTATTTTTGCCGGTTCTTTGTGACAGATTGTAGGTGCTTTACTGGCAGCGCCACATGAACGCGTCACCACCGCATCCACCAGAATAGGCCTGTTTTGTTTTGTGTGCGTGTTTCATTTAATGGAAAGCACATTCACTGCTAGTTGTCTTGCTGTTAATTTTAAATAAACGTAGAGCAAGTAGCTAGCTAATCAGTGCCTGCTCGTTTATTCAAACTAAGTTGTCCTATAACAACCCCCCCCCCCCCCCCCCCCCCGTCACATTTAACTCACATCCTAACCGTCATCACCAATTCTGAAACCGGCACACCCCTAGTTACAGCAATAAAGTCTAGCAAGATAAAGTTGTTTTATGCAAAACCATAGAGCTTTATCTACAGATCAAGTATAATAATAGTAACATTGAATCATCTTGGAGAGAGTTTCATCGTTGACTGACTCGTAACCGAACGCGACGCGACGCGCTGTTGGAATGCTGAATGGAGAATGACTGTCAGCCGCAGCAGAGGGAAAAGTTTACGGGATCTCGAATTTAATGACTTAAATGTTCATTTCTATCTATACTATAATGGCTTAAGAACACTTGTAATATAGTGCACAAAAACTTTATGGTGCTTATAATGTTTGTGTGCCTTTTGTGGGGCTTAACAACAACACAGAATAGTAAACGCACAATATCGGATTTGGATCGGCCTCGTCTGACCGATCCCCGATCCGGCAAAAATGGCAGTATCGGACCCGATATCCGATACAAATATCGGATCGGTGCATCCCTAGTTTTAGTTAAGAATTACACTGGCTTGATCTGGGATTGAAATCTAAAATGCAAGAAATCGTCTCTTAATGAGTAATTTGCTTGGTTTTGCAGTAAAAATACAGTAATTCTTAAATCAAGATTGTTTTGAGGAGCATAATTGCGTAAGATAGTAACACAATATCGAGACGTTATTGTATGTATGTATGTAATGATGATAATAATAATAATAATATTTATAAATATATTAAGTCATTAAGTCTTTGTAAACAATAAACATTTTTCACAATAATTGTTTTAAACTTAGATTTGTTAAAATCTGAAATTGTCATCAATTTGCAACAGAATTCATTAGTTTTTTCCAAATATTTACTCCTCAATTTAAAAAAATCACAAATAAGATCTCTTTTATGACTCAATTTCCTCTCATATGCAGCAAAGAGATGAATGAGCAAATTTTTCTGAACAGGTCTCAAACTGTGCTCAAGTTTTTCAACTTAATTCCCATTCAATAATAATAATAAAAAATAAATAATGGTTTAAGGTGTGCCATTCACACTATAGCATAAGAATTATTAGGAGAAACATCTGAGATTAAATTTATGTCATAATTGCCGAAGATGATGATAATTGAAACACCAAGGCTGTTCTATAAAAGGGCAACCGCTGAGCATTAACTGAATCATGATTTATCGACTGTTCTTAAAAACTTAATAGAAACCGAAATGTTCCTCTTAAGGAGACTGATAATCTCACGGCGAACGGTCAATCTCCCCGTTTTATTGTGTCATCGACTGCCTTTCTGGTTAGTCATGTTTGTTTGCATCTGTTTGTTCATGTCTGGCTGTAGTTTTGTCTTCCTTCATTGGGACGGGCCTCTTGAGAATGAGAGGTGAACGCAGGCTGCTGTCAGATCCAGTCTGATGTGGATGGATTTGATTTCATTTGTGTTTTGAGACCAGAGCAAATCCAGACTTCTAGCTCTTATCCAAAATGATAGCTGAGCAATAAATTTGATAACATTTTCTGATGAATCCATGGGAAAATGTCTGCGCTGCTTATCGACAAGAGTTTTTATTCAGTATTAAAGATAAAACCAATATATTTAATATACAAAGCTCTTTCAGTAAGTAAATAAACAGCTTCTCATGTACTTAAGTACTAATTTAAAAATCTAAAAGAAGAGGCTTATACTTGCGTGATGCTCAAACCATTGAGTTCTGTTGACTCATTTGTCTGTTGCCAGACTTTTTACATGAAATGCAAGAATAATGCAAAAAAAAAAAAAAAAAAAAATCGACATAAATGTAATATAAAATACAAATATAAAATATAAATTTCAAACACTATTAAATACAATTAAACAGTCTGTAATGAAATAAGAACAAATAATTAAAGCTACAAGCGACAGCACAAAAACACAATAGAACAAAGATACAAAAGTGTTATTTTAGGTAGATCTAACAGTAGCTAGATACGATTTGGTAGTTTAGTCTTCACTGTATACATTTAAATAGAAAGTTAATACATTACAAAAGTCAATACATTGTTTCTGGGAAACACCACAAGTCACTACGTTATAAGTGTAGCATTTAAGAAGAGTATTACAAGGCATTGGTATAAGCCGGACACCCCCTTACTTGGAGAATGGATAGAAATTGTTAAAGAAATATATAATATGGAAGAAATTACTTTTATTTTGAAACTTATAAATGACTTCTTTTTTAAAATACTGGTAGAAATGGATTGAGTACTGTAATGTAAACAATGATTATATGTAAAACTATGTAAACCCCCCCCCCCCCCCCCCCCCCCCTGTCTTTCTAAATGTTGAATGCTTGAAATATCATCAATAAAAATACAGTAAAAACAAAAGAAAAAAAGAAGACTTCAAATATAGCACACGAGTCTCATGAATCACCTCTATAGTGCTTTAATGTTTTGTTTAAAGCTTGAAAGCTCCAGTCCCCATTCATTAAGGGTTCTTTCACATCTGTAGTTCGGTTCATTTGGTCTGGACCAAGAGAGAACAATTTTACTTTGGAGCATTTTTCAGGCATTTTGATTCCTTTTCACACCACACTGATTGCTCTGGTCCGAATCAGTTGATGAAACGAACCAAAATGCAGTCATGTGACAACATCCACATCACTCGTTGGCCAGATGGGTCTTGAACGTATTTTCATAACTGCACGTCGATTGTCAGAATTAACGGGAAAATTCCAACAGAACTCCCGGAATTAAACAAAGAGGAGGAAAATCCGGCAGACAACGCGCCGCTTTTTACTATGGAGAGACGGCTGCGTGGGCTGATTGTATCTTAGTCATGGTTTATTATATAGTTTGTCTACACCACTTTAGGCAAACTATAACATTTAAGAATGAAGCGAGGATGTGGCATGAAAATAATGTTTTATGCAATGCACGCGGCGAGTCACTTTAGGAGGAGGAGGCGGCGCGTGCATTAATGTTGCTAAACAGTGACATAATGCACAGCGCGGCTGACTACGGCAGCTGGTTTAGTCCAAAAATGCGCAGTTCTTTGGCAGTCGGGTCTGTTCGAGGTCGGATCACCGCTCCAGAGTTCGTTTAAAAGCGTACCGAGACCTCCTTCGTAAAAGCGTACCGAGACTTCAGGTCGTTTTTAGCCGCTACCTGCTTATCTTGGGTGGAGTGAAGCATTCCTGCAGTTTGGACAGGTCTGATCTGGCCTTGTGCCATAATATCAGGCCTGAAGCATGTACATATGTCTCAACACACATGTTCTCACGTCTAAAGTGTGTATACTACAGCCAATCGTGAGGATCTACACTATAGGCTTATTTGTGTTTGCACTTGTGGTAATATTGCCCAGGCATGTATTGTTTGTTTTGGCCTCTTTTGCGTAAAAACAGCCATGCGAAGCTTTGAACACGATATAAACCCTCGGTAGCTTTGTTAGTGTTTGTCTGCAGTGCTCTGTATCTCTACAAGTCTCTTTTGTTTTGAACGAGCGTGATGTACTCATGTGTCGGCCGACCACCCAGACGCCGGTTCATAATAATAACACTTCCACTTCCTATCTCTGATAACGCTACGGTTACGGCTGAGCGAATCTGCAGGACAGACTGTATCAGTCAACTCGGCCCATGTCAGAGAAACAGACCCCTCTGTTTAGGAAACAACGAGTCAAGCCTACATGTCAAAAACTTCCTCCTCGCTCGTGTAACCTAAACACACTAATCTGGCTCTAAACTGTCATTATAACAACGTTTGCTCCAGTGTTAATGCTCTGAATGTATACATCGTTTTCTGCCTATCTAGAGCTTATTATGGATATCGCTTACAGTGACTTTGCCACGTAGTACAGGACGTGTTCCTGGACACTACAGTGTTCAGATATTGTCGTTGGAAATGTCTTTTAAATTTGTTTAAATGCATCAAGTTGGTCAATAAAACATTTTCTTATTATAAATGTTGAGAACAGTTTCTGTTTTGGTGGGAACGTTGACCATTTATTTTTCTTTGATTCTTATGATAAATAGAAAGTTCAAAAGAACAGCATTTATTTGAAATAGAAAACTTTTGTAACATTATAAATGTCTTTTGATCAATAAATCTGAATAAAAGAAGAAAAACATCTTTTGAATATTGGATTATTTGAATGAATGTTTTCATATTTTACTTCTAAATTATAAAGTAAAATATAAATATTAGAATTACTTCTATTTTTTCTACTAAAACAGTAGGCTAATATATTTACATCTTGCAGTTGTTATTATTTTTATTGTCATGCCATTTTTCATTGGTTTTAACATTTAATTGTTAATCAAGTAATCATTATCAATATTTATCTATTGAATTGTCTTATTATAATTGACAAACTCTTCATAATTTTTTTTTGCCAGTTACGTTCTCTTGGTTTCTCTTTTTAATTTACCATTATGCTAAAATGAAATGAAGGGAAATTAATGGTTGTTGTATAAGCTCTTAACCGTATTAATTTTTTAAAATTTTTAAAATTTGATTGGTTGATAGGATCATTATTCACAGACCAATAAGGACTTTGATCCCGAAACATGTCATACTTGGCAAAATTAAGGGAAACAACTAATATTAGTGGTCAAATGATAAAGTTTTTCTTTTGACTAATATCTGTTAATGCATATACTTAAATTAATTATGGCAAACAAGATATGATAACATAAGAGTATAAAAAAAGAAAAAAAATGGTATATAAATTAACACTCATGAATACAATATTTACAAAAAAAGTCACTAAAAATAGACTGTAAAAAGTGGAAACCTGCAATGTCTACTTGATTTAACCCATAAAAAGTGTTTGTTGGTGTAAATAAATGCATAGGTTGGTTCTAGGGCAGCACGATGTATCGTTTAGCATTGATATCGCGATATTGTGCGTATCTGTGATTGTCCCTTCGCAGGATGTGCGATGTCAAGTATATGGATCGTTCTGTAGATGATCCGGACTGATGATTCGAAACGCACAACATGCTCAGATTATTTTCAAAGTTTCGAAATTTTATAATTTGCACGTGTTTTAGGACCTGTCAGATTATACAAGCGATTTTAAACTCACACGCTGTTTTCTGCGCGCAGGTACACGCGAACACCGAATCCTGTTCTCTTTCTCGTTTATTCGCGATTGAACGAACACACATACGCAAAAATGATGTAAAAATGGCCGTCTCTGGTGAGTATACACGTAAACAACCGCTTATGGCTAATGTGAACAGAAACAACTGAGAAAGAAAACGATACGTATCTGTATATTGGATCCGTGCATTTGGTCTTAAAGCGACAGCAGGCTAACAAACCTGTCAATGTTAATCAAACAAAACATACAAAGAGAAAATCACCTTTGTAGCTGTAATAAACATTAATTATATTTATGCAGTTTTATATTTCATTTGATTATTCAGTTTCTGTACCTGAATACTGTAAAACATAAAGCACTGTTTATTTCATTAGTATCTTTGTCATATTGTGTTTTTCTATGCTTGTAATTTGTTTATTGTTTTCTTTGGAGACTCACTCCCCTACAAAATCACCCCAATCATTGTAGAAATCGTTTAATTCTTACCAAATAGAGCTATTCAAGTCATCTGGTGGATTTGTTTTTATATTGCAATATATCGCAGAAAAACTAAATATTGCTGTATCAGTTTTTTCCAATATCGTGCAGCCCCTAGTTGGTTCAGTGATGTTAAATAATGTTTTTTTTTTTTTTTTGACTTGACTAATTTAAATGTTAGGCTACCATTTTTGAATGATGTTTTTTCAGTGTATCTGAAAATTGAAAAAACATATCCATTGATAAAGCTTTTTGATTTTAAAAAAATGATTTGTTGTTGAAACCAGACCGATGGATCAGTTATTAGATCTGAAAATGTCCAAGTATCAGCCCAATAATTAGCATGGCTGATATGATATGTGGCTGTATTGTGCTATGTGAAAAAAGTCATTTTCTGTCCAGGGGGTAAAAAATGTAGCTTTAAATGTTGTATACATACATTTAGATGGTATACAGAGACATTTGGCAAAAAAAATTTCATTCACAATAATGTTTCTGTCTAGTCTAATTTATAGTTGTGTACTGGCTCCAGGCTGTAATGCAGTTTGACATGTATGCAAGATTACACAACAATCATCACTGCTGGTGTGAGAAAAATCCATTAGAATGATGGAAAATCCCCACGGTTGAACCTTCACACATGAGAATATAGCTCAAGGTATATCCGACGTTGCACTCTGTTAACAATTTTGTTAGCGTGCTACTTATGAAAGATTTATTGCGCTTAATGATAGTTGTGTTTTTCCTTTGTGGTTTGCATGAGAGCGATAGCACACTGTTTTACACTATGGAAGCCTCTGCCAACTCTTTTACCCCATTCTGTCTAGACGTAGTGTTTGGTGATAAATGTTAATTGACAGCCGTGCGGAGATGAACTCAAAGGCGTCTGATTGACAGTCTGGTATTGCAGTCATTTTCTGGATGAGGTGAGCGTCAGCTTGAGAGGTTAAGAGGTGATCATCTGCACATGTCAAGGGGGAAAAAAAGCTTTCCTTTCAGGGCTTCACAATAAAGACGGCCAGCGTGAAAGACTTGGGACAGGTGAAGGAATGGTCACTGGCCCCGATCAGGCCAGAGCCGCGTCGTCATGAAAGTTTAACGTTTGCACGTGTTTTTAGGTCTTGGCAATTTAAACATTTAAGCGGTTTTAAATCATTTAATCGCAAGACACGAAAGAGAATATATTCCGTTACATGTGTACTGTTGTTACTGAATTCTCTTTCTCATTCTCTTTCTGTCTAATCACACTATTTATTTGATTTTGGATCTTTGTTCTGAGGTATTTATTTGAGATATTATTTGTCATATTGTTTGTTCTTATTTTATTATGACTGTTTACTTGTCTTTAACTCTTTCCTTGCCATTGACGAGATTTTCCTTCTTTTTTGACAACGCTTCCCGACCATTGACAAGTTTTTTTTCCAGGCAATCCATGTTTTCATTATTTTTACATATGAAAAATGTACGGAGAGGTATATAACTGTGCAAGCTTTGGAGGTGTCGATTAAGTGAGTTTGTTCTGTGAAAAATTTGTATCTAGTGTATTTGTGAATAATTCATTAAAAGAACCTCTCCGTAAGATTCCATTTTTGATTCACTAAAAAGAAAATGAAGTCATTTGTGATTCAGTACTTGTGAATAGGGTTTGGAATCAAAAATTTTATAAAATTGTTGTTATAAAATAAAAAAAATTGATTTCTCTTATCGATTCCTTTGTGTGCATTTTAATATGACTTTAAACCATTCAAGTGCCACTCGTGCGCTATTTTTTTTTTTTCACAGAAAGCCACCTCTCATACAGAATAGTGCATGATAGTAATTGTATTCCGTGTCTTTTTGCACTTTAACGGACAAATACACACAAAAATGTCAATTTTCTCAAACATATTTTGTTATGTCTTAAGTGAACGTAACCAGTCGACAGAGAACGCATAACAGTATATTGGATCCGTGCAGATCTTAAAGGGACAGCAGCTTAAAATTCCTGCTGCCGCTCTATAATAACGTTATAATCAAACAACAAAAGACAGAGAAAATTCTGGGAAAATTTGTTCATGGTATTCGACTTCAATTAAATGTTTTGCAATAAGACTTGTACACACATTTTTTTTTTTACCTTATTGGAATCGATAATAATCGGAATCATTCAAATTCAAACCATACCCAACCCTACTTGTAAATCAGACTGTGCTGTAGTTTGTCTTTCAATTGAGTTTTCAGGCAGTGAATGTAAAAACAGAGCGCTGCTGTCCCCCATCCACCCCCCGTCTTAAATACATGTCGTTGAGGTAGACAGAAATATCCTTATTATTACGTTGATGATGGTCAAAACATCTATTATTGATGTATTTTCACGTCCTTCTTGCGTTGGCTTGTAGGCCTGTCTAATCCCAAATTCTACCCCTGTGAGCACCATCAAAAACCCCCATCAGAAAAACAAGGCCGTTTAAATGACAAATAGCTATTTTGTTCAGAGAATAGCACACTGTGACGCCTAAATGAATGTTTTCCCGGGTTAAAATGCCAGTGAAGGTTTTCCATCATGGCGTTTCACCTTGTTCCAGTAATAAACACCAGTAGGTGAGTGTCATGAAATGAGGGGCAGCTTGGAGGAGGATTAGTTTGTGTACGATTTTATGAACGATTCATGAGCTTGATTGAGTCTGAGTCCATATTTCCGCATCTTCAGACAGTCTGTGATGGAAACCGTTTCAACACCTGCTTCAAAGCATTGAAGCTGCTCAATGACAGTCTTCACATCAGCCGACAGGGAAATTACAGTTTAGCGTCAGTTTAGTTTCCACTACGACCTCCTTTCCCCCCCGTCTCTCTCCGCTCTTCCAGAACAAAAACATGTTCCAAGATGGACCATCTGATAATAATGCATCTTCTGAACCTTGAACATGCTCCAACACCTAAACCTGAGCTGATTTATCTCCTGAAGGAAAGTATGTCACCCAGACAGAAGATTGTAAGGTGGCTCGATGCGAGACGTTTAAATGGTTGACGTTTACTGGGTCGTGTGTTTTTCTGTTTACTACCGATCGGTTTGATCTTAATGCAGTTTGTGTGTATTTATAGCCAGCCATGGGAACTGTATTTATCCCTTTTTCCTTCAACCAATACTGCTTGCTGCCACTAGGGGGGAGGCCATAAGCACGGTTGGAGCGACTGAAAGGGCATTGGTGGATGGATGCAGTTTCTGGAGCTTGAACTAGGTTATTTACACACTGGAAAGGAGCAGACAGCGTTTAATGTTTGTGGAGTTTCTTGGAGAATTCTTGCTCACTGAAATCATGCAATTATATAATTTTGTTGATTTGCACTCGGTGCTTAAAAAAAAAAAAAAAGTTTATTATTTAGTGTAATGTGCTGATCAAGGCGTCTCATTATGTAGTATCAAGTGATATCAGATATGACAGAAATATGACCTGAAAGCTGGAAATAATAAATAGGCTAAAGAAAGGATCATTTTTTTGGCGCCACAGATAGGGGCCTAAAGAATAACCGTTCTTGCTGTGATTGAAGATGACATCAGACATTACAGAGATGAAACGCTGATGAACTTTGCTGTCAAATCCATGAGAGCGAGCATTGAGAACGCTCTGCTTATAAGAGAGATGTTTATGTGAGCCTTTTATCTCTGTGATTTAAATACATGGCCTTGTTTTTGTCATAAATCATCTAAGCTAGTGATTCCCAACCGTGGGTATGTGTACAGCAGGGTTACTTAACCCTAGAATGCATAAAGGGGGTCAAATTTTGACCGCTCCGTAATATCTAGGGATGGGACGGTATGAAAATTTCATATCCCGATTATAGTGACCAAAATTATCGTGATTATCAATATTATCACAACATGAAAGTGTTAAAAAAGAACTTTTGCTCACACTGAAAACATTTTTAGAAAGTTTTATATTCGAAAATCAACAAACATGTTATAATGGCCGTCGTCAATAGCAATACATTTTAACAGCACATCCATGTTTCACACACTCTCTAAAACACTAATCTCAATTCAATCTGTCCCCGTAATTATGTGATAAAAAAAAAAAAAAGGGTACAATAAATAGCTACATTATTATCTCTTAAATGTCACTCTTAATAGTCACTTGCTGTGAACTTTTCTTCGCGGAAGCTTCACGTTTATTTCAAGTGAGTTAAAATATTTCAACTCAAAATAACATTTTGTGCCCAATTATTTCCCAAACGTAGTTTTGGTATTGAGGTCAAAGTTAACTTGCCTTGCGTTCACTATACCAGGCGTTCCCAAACTGTTCCATGACACGGCCCCCCCCAAATACTACTAGGTTCCCCTTTTGCAGGATGTGTTATTAAACCCATCGACAATACTACAGCAAATGTAGAAATAAATAAATAAAACCTCTAGGTGGACATCAGATTATGTGATGGTGTTTGATACCAGCCTACCATAAAGATTATAGAGATGAACCGATTCCAATTTTCCATTGAGTTTGACCTGCCAATACAGATTTTAGCCGATTCTGAAAAAAAAATTTCTAACCACAAATATTTATTTTCTTATATATATATCGTCGCTCGCGCTTGCGATCTGAAGCGGCCGTAATTCACGAGGTTTCCTACATGTGTGTTCTGTGTGCACGTGTGATGCTGATGTTGCGTGATGTTAATCATGCGGGATGCGGCGCCTGAGTGCATTAGACCGGCAGAAAATCTGCATATGTCAGACTGAATCACATGCCGATCACATGAAAATCGTCCAATTCCAGTCAAAACCGTTAAAACTCAACTGTTTAACTCAAGGGGAGTTGGAAAATGAGCCTATTTCCAAAAAAGTGGTGTTCCTTTAAATTACTTTAGTTTAAACACAGATAGCAACGTGTGCTGTTTAGGTATCACCTGCGCTTGTGTGCTATCAACACCTGGGTGAGGACGACGTAAATTACTGGTCATATTAGAGCATACAGCACTCCTATTAAACAAAGTTTAGAGGAAGCCAGAATGTGTATCCATTGACTGAAACAAACATTAGCCTAACTCTGTCTGTCTGTTTTATGTTATTTTCAACAAACCATATTATAGATGCGTATGCCTCGTCAGATTTGAGATGAACCGCGGTGCAAGTGCCTGCCGAACCGTGGGTGGAGAATGGATGTTTTCTTTTTTTCTTTTTAGTGAGAACCATTACACTTCTAATTTCTAGTGTTCAGTAGACATAAAGCACCCAGATACTGGAGGTCACCTGAAAATGCTAACATGTAGGCTAGTACATTTAGATTTATGAAGAAGAGTTTTTTTTGCACATCCACATAACAAAAGCACATAATAAATTAATAAAATAATTTGCATTTATTTAAATAGTTATTATATTATGTAAATAATTGTATATAGATTGTAAATGTAATGTATAAATGACTAATCATGATTTTATGGTTTTATTTATTTTCCCAGTGTTTTAACATGATAAATAATCGTGATAATCTAATTTTCTTTTTAAATATTCTAAATGAGAATTTAATATATAAATCTAAAAATAATAGTAATAAATGAAAAACATTGTGTATTGGTTTCTTTTTTTATCAGTGGCATTAGAAGGTTTGGACATTATCTGCATAAGTGCAGGATGAGTCAACAGTGTACATGTGGTATTAGGGGGAGGGACATTCTCATTCTCTTAAGTATTTGATTGGATAGAAATCTGCATAGTCCAAGATGTCAACTTTTGCACCATTTTCCCATTTTTTTGTTTGTTTTGTGTTTCGTTTCATTTCAAGCCTAACAAGACAACAGGTCAATTTCACTGGAGTCTTAAATTTGAACCCATGTCTGATTTGGTGTTGGTAAAGGTGTATTTTGAGTCCTATAGATTGAGCTTTGTTGTTACACAAGACCAAAAAGGTTGGGAAACACCAATGTAGTCAACTGCAAACACCCAAAGGTTCTCTTAATATATCACTGCATCGTCTTCAATCTACTCTTGTCAGTTTTCCATCTTTGTCTTTCTAGACATAAATACGTTTTTTAGTCGTTTTTTGCTCTTTTTCCAGTGTCCATAAGTCAGTGCCAAACTCTGTGCCAGACGTAACATTTCATGAAGCTATCACGAGCCGAAGCCAAAGTAATTATTTCACTTAATTTTCAGAACATTTTTCAAGGCAAGGAAAAACAGAGTATTGGATGTTGTTGTTAGACATTTGAATCAGTAGTTCAAATATGTAGATTATTATATTAGCATTCTTAGATGTTTCTCCCCAGCTAGGGAGTGATAAAATTCAAGTTGAGTTATTGAGTTGAGAAAGCTCAAACCATATGTGGAGAAACTTCAGATACTACTCTGGTAAACATTTATATATTATGTCTGTGCATGTATATTTGTGTGTGTGTGTGTATATATATATATATGCTATATATATATATCAGTATTTGATTGGGTAAAAATCTGCATAGTCCAAATGAAATTGATTGGATAGGATTGGAGTTGCCCGGACATGCATTACATGACTGGGGGCTTTAGTGGTCTTCCATCGTTTGGCACTCTCGGACTGCACATGTTGAGGCTCAGAGGTCACAGGTCCCGGGGCATTGGCCCCTCCGGCCCGGTGCGTAATTCAGTCCTGGCGATATTACATCAAAGTTTACGGATGTTCTGAAACTGTCATGTGCTGCATGAATTCAGGATGAAAAAGTGGAGAATAAGGCAGATGTCTGTAAATTTTTCATTGTTTTCTCCCTCTGCCGATTTTGCCATATAAAGTTCTGCGAACGTGATTTCCAATATCCTGTGTGTTTTGGAGATGTGCGGAGTGCGAGGGCCCGTCTGATGTTTTCAGGATGTGGCAGATGATTTACGAGACCCTATAGTTAGTCCTCGTGCTCCGGCCGTCCTTCTAATAATCTCAGACCATGTGCCTTTTTCCCCCTCGCAGACGTTCGGCATAATGACACAATGGAATCCCCTCCTTATCGACCTGTGGACAAATCCTGCTCATTTCTGCAGACTTTCCGTTGCCGTCTGAGGTTTCTTTGCCAGGTTTCTAAGGTTGTGTGACTCAATAGTAGCTGTTTATGGTCTTGAACATGATCTAAGGGAGGAATCAGAGTGTCCATTTATTTTGTAGCTACGATGCTCATGTGGGAAATATGAGTTTGAATCGAGCTCGCAACGTTTACCGATCCCAAATCTGCTGCTTTTATTATTATAATAAAAATAATTAGCAAAATAGTGTATATCCCACACCCCCTTTGCATTTGGCAACTTCAAATCAAAATTGTCACTATTTACTTTCTTAATACACATTCCTGTTTTTCATAAACAATCACATTATTCCCCTCCAAAAAAAAGTCTTTGCAATTTTTTATCAATGTTTAAGAACTTTGTTTATTTAACTCAAGAAACTGTTTATTGTATGTATTTGTATGTATATATGTTTACAACTAAATACAACTGTTTATTGTATGTATTTTTACATTAACCGAATAAGCAGCAATACATAAAAAAAAAAATGTAAAAAAAAAAGTAGATTTTCCAGGGTTAACATAAATGATTATGTAATAAATAATTATAAAATAGTTATTTCAAACGATTATTCTTAACCTCCCATTTTACAGAAATAGGCCTAGTGTTTAAAGATTAAAGCTACACTGTGTAATGTAAGTTGATTCTTAGCAAAAAACACTTTATTCTTTCAAAATTATATGTGCTCATTCATGTGTAATTACTTCCAACTTATCTACTGTAGCATTCTCATAAGCGTATAATCTGCCATTCAGAATACATACGAGCGAGTCACTCGAATGGCGGCGGCCATGTTACGTCTCAATCTTGAAAATACATTAGCCAAAGAGGGACATACCTGTAAATTCAAGCTTCGCCTTTCGTGCTTTTACAGTCGGTGGCACCGTGACGAATGCGAGGGGGAGATTACTCGCGACTGCCGGCAGATTTGAAAGCCTGTTGAAGATGGAGGATCACGCCTATTCTAAGCTGTAAACATTGCCTTACACTATTAATCTCGTACAATATACAGAATAACAATAGCACTGATACTTTACTAACATTAGCTTGCATTCGTTTGGGAACCTGATAGCTGATGTTAGCAATGAAATGGTATCACAATAACGAAAACGTAAAACTAATATTCGTTTTAAATAGAGGTCATAACCTACATGTTAACTGACTAAATAATTAAATGCAATTTGTAATAGTTTTCTGAAGTAACCTCATCACTTGAAGGAACACTCATAGATGAAGTCGAACTGGAAGCCATGTTAATCTTGGAATAATACGGCCACCGTAGGAGTTAAAACGCACTCGGAATGGGAGGGGCTAGAAAGTAATACTCAGTTGGTAGTCATATACAATTTTACCGCTAGATGGGAGAAAATCCTAAACAGTGTAGCTTTAACATTAACATTTTAGTGCATAAATGTTGGTAATTCTCACCTGGATATGACACTTTTTGATTAAAAGTGCCACAAAAATCGGATCCCAAAATTTTGCATATGATTGGAATTCCACACAGCTCACGTACTACTCGCCATTGGAAATGAATGACTTCCAGTGTAACATTTGTTTGCAATAGAGTTTACTCTTTAAAAAAGTCCACTTTACACAAGTTGAAATATTTTTAAGAAATGAAAAAAATCTATGTGAGCCTCTTTACAAAGCATATCAATGTAGCAATGTCTACAAATGAAGCATAATGCTTTTGAATATGGATTTCCCATAATACGACCATGTATGCGGTCATAAAAGCACATGACGATTATTGAGTTAGGAAGTTAATCCGTTTTCTTGTTCGTACAGCTTTGTTGAGTTCCTGCTGAGGTGTCTGACGGTTCACGTCAAGGAGCGCTGGACCGTTTCCATCTCCACATCACTCAACGTTTCCACTCGCAGCCCTCATCTAAAGCTGCTGTTTTAATGTGATCTGAGTTAGATAAGAAAACACTCCATGTTTTTATATCTTACCGAGCACCCAGTTCATGTATCCAGCCTTGACAGGTTGACACGGAGTGTGTGTGTATGTATTTGAGGGAAGTTCATCCATCTTATTCTTGCCTTCCTCACACAGGCTCATCTTTGCTGTCGTCGGGTGGTGTTTGTGTGTGTGGCCGGGAGTCTCGGGTGGAGCGGTCAGTGGAGGTGTGACCCCAGCCGTGTGTTAAACTGCTCACATATGCCACGGTAGCTGGGGTCAGGGACACATGGTGGATGCTGTTTGCCCTTGACTGGGGTGCGTTAAACCATTCACAGATGTTGTGCTGTTTTGGTTGGAGAAATGAGGGGTGGCGGCATGAAACAAACCATTCAATGAGGTGAGAAATTGAGAGAGAATTAAAGAAAAAAGGAAAGGACAGTGGATTTTTTTTTATTCAGTAAAAGTGCAATTTGGAGTGAGATTGGAATCTTTAGAAATCCAAGAATTCCACACTTGTTTTGTAGAATGACTGGAATGTGGTTGTCATTGGGAGACTGGACTGGGTCAAAGCTCAGATGTCCCTACACACTAATCCCAACTTTCTAGTGTGCATGTGTCGAGCGCCTGTGTTCGTGCACTGTATCAAATGGAGTACACTTTGAAAGGCTATGTTTTCAGCTTTACACATACTCTGAATGGGTGTAGATATAAAATTAGACCTAATGCATCCTCATTTTTTTCTCATCCTGATATTCTCCTAGTGGTTTATGTTCACTTAAGACTTAACAGACTGTTGTATGCTCACCCTGACTGGCTATAACAGTTTAGGTGCAGTAAGCCATGAAAAAGAAAACACAAGCTGTATTTAAGGTGCAGTTTGCAATATTGACTGCTAGCGGTTGAAATGGGTACAGTCCAAATTAAAATTATTGGAGAGAGTTGTTTCCCTTTCCCCCTTCCCCTCAGACTCAACCCTAATGCGTGTTGCCAGATTGAAGACACATGACTGTGATCTCTGACCCAGTTTGTTTGGTGGCTTCCATGGTTGCAATGTGCTGTGTGTTCTGCCGACTGGCAGCCCGGGGTGTCAAAATACTATTTTTGGGTAAATTGTCAGTGGCAAGGGCTCCAGAACAACAGACCTTAGTGGCCACAAACTTCTGAAGATGGTGGAGCTCTTCAATTGCTTTGTGTAATTTAGTCACAATTTGAAGAAAAGCTTTTGTTTGGTTATAGAGACAATTTCATATCTTTTTTTTTTTTATAAAAGGGATTTTCTTACATGTTTAAGTGTTTTCTTAAATCTTTAAACTTTTAGTTTTACAAACCATCACATTAAAAATAACATTAAAATGTATTCCAGCATCATATGCTTGTAAGTCGCGCTAAATCGAACCAATGGCGCATTCGATCAGCGGCGAAGGTCTCGCACGTGTTTCGTCCTTTCTCTTGGTAAAGGGATTTTGATTAAATGCAATACATTTTCTCATGTATTAACTCGTTATTTCATCTGACTCCATATATAAAAAGGTTTTAATGATATCTGTGCATCATTAAAATTGAGTGAATGCTTGACTATTCCTTAAGGAACCATTAGCTAAATGAACAATGTCAAAGTCAGTTAGAATAATCAAATAATCAACCGTTCAATTGTGTAATCAATTAAAAAATAATCAATACAAAACATGAATAAAGAGAAGAGATGCGAATCCAACCGAAATAAATACATGAGCTGAGGTAAATCTCAATCTGAGGTACAGAAAAGGGCCTCGAGCCAGTCCATTAAATAGCCAGAATCTTTCACATGTAAACATGCTAATTTGCATTAAGAAGTTACACCTCTTGGGGTGAGGGAGAAAGACCATTTGTCTAGAATTGTCCTTTGTGTGTCACTTATCTCTAAACTTCCATAAAACCTTATTACCTTATGTTTTACTCTTTGGGAATGAGACAGTTGTAACAGTCACCCTGAGACCTTTAATATTATACTAAACACAATACTTAATGATAATCATTCACATTAAAACCATATATATATATTCTTATGTGAGTTTTAGATGTTACTGAGTGTGTGAGAGAGAGAGAGAGAGAGAGAGAGAATGCAGATGAGGTGAGACTTGTCTCAAGGGAAGAGGGGGAGGTCAAATGTTAATTTCCAACAAGGCCCTTTGTTTCATTGACCAGTGGTCAGCTTCAAACAGCTTTTCAGCCTTGCAGACATATCACTAAAACAATACAGTAATTTTCAGCCTTACAATATGCTTAGAATGGAGTGTGGCATTGTGACTTCTTAAATCTTTAAACTTTTAGTTTTACAAACCATCACATTAAAAATAACATTAAAATTGGTTAATATTTAGAGCTTTGAAGTGCTGGAAAAAGCATTTGATTGAATTTCACTCTCAAAAGGTTGTACGAACCCTGAGATGAATAATGTAAAAAAAAACATTCAACTATTTCTGCCACAATACTATGGTTACAGTTACCGTTGCTACATTATCAGTTATCAAATTTCTACCGGTATATTGGCCTAATTCTAATGATTTCTTGGTAAATTGTCCCAGAATCATGGACAAAACATTTCATGAAAAATTCTGATTAATCTGTAAAAGACTGTGATCTCGATTCAAACACCCGCAAGATCTTATTCCTAAATGAGAATGATTCAGCTGTCAATTAAACCTTTGTACGATCACAGCAGTACATTCAGATCTGCGTTGGCAGTGCTGCTGAACCAGAGAGAGCAGTGGTCATGTATAGGCCTAAGTATTTATCAGTTATCATTATTATTATTACAGTATCATTATTTCTGTCTTACAATAATTAAAATGATCACAGAAGTATTGGAATAGACGTTTATAGTTTGGATAAACGCTGATGTCTACGGTAATGATCAAAATATGATAAAAAACTTGACACTTCAAATTAAGATTGAATCAATTACATTGTTACACCAGTAGGTGTGACAAGTGACTTAAAATATGTATTTGTCGTTGGATCATTCTTGATGAATGAGTCATTAAATTATTCACTCAAACCGATGAAAAAGTCGAATTAAGTGTTTTTAAATAGATTTTTTTTTCAGAACCTCTTGTAAATTGTTATTCAGTTTAGTTGTCTATTCAGAATTGTGGGAGAATGGTGATCTCTGTTTAAAAAAAAAAAAAAAGTTCATGATTCTCATTTTATCCAGAATTGTGCAGCTCTACAGTTCATGTTACATATCAATGTGTATTCAGCAACTTGGTGTGTGCTGTTGAATGACATAATGGATAGCCAGTCATAACAGGTAAGTAAATAAAGAGGTAATTTAAATAAAGAAAGTCTTAAAGTTATATTACAAGCCAATGTAGAATATGGTCCCAAACGAGAATGAGGTGAAAGTTTAATTACTTTATGAATTAATTTGTGAATTAATTTAATTACATTAGTATCCCTTACTTTCTGACAGAGATTGGTCACCACAGGGAGCGCTGACTGTCTAGCGGGATTTGCTATTAAAAGACGCTAACACGTGCAGATGCATGGGTGTTGAGTAACTCTCTCCTCTCATGAATGTGTCACTTTAGCGCGGCGCCTCTGAGTTCTAGGATCCAGCTGGCTGGAAAAGCAGTCTCCCATAAATGTTCGTTTGCCTCATTAAAGTATGCCATGCTTTTTGATTCTCAGGGTTGTAAGTTGTGTTCCCTCCTCTGGTCCTGGACGACGCTCAGACTTCACGTCCCAGCATGCATGTGCGTATATTGCGCCTCTGCGTTTGCTCTAGGTTCACGCAGACAGAAGGACTGAGGTTGTTTTTTCTGTTGTGACAGCGCAAGAGATGGATTGTGACGATTCCAAGGCATCGCTCAAAATGCCATTTTCACTCAGTGTGGATTATTTCTGTACTATAGTTGTCTTTAACAGGCAATTAAAGTTCTGAGTTACCTTGAAATCTACTTACTGACTGACTGACCTTGCAAGAGATGCATGGTCTTATTAATACGCTTCCAGAACCATAAAAGCTCTTTTTGTTCATAAATATAGCTCTACATAATGTATTTTGTTGGATTTTCCCTCTTGCAAGAGGTTCTTACTTTTTTTTTTTTGACATGTGCCTTTTTTCGTTTGCACCTCGCCTTTTGGTTTGAGTCATTAACCACATGAAATATTCCACTGTTTGTTGTGTATTCCTGCATCGTATGCTTAAAGTGGAGTGTGGCATTGTGTTTTTTATAGTGAACAGATGCTATTAGAGCATGTTTGGAGGATATTACATTGTCCAGAAAGAGTCCTCATCACGCTTGAGAGACTTTCGAATTATGCGGCCCAAAGGCAGTCATGTAATGAACCTCTTGAAGTTCAGTCTGCTGTTACAATTTGATTGGTCCACTGGTACCCAATGGACAGATCACTCTCACAAGGATGGATTATTTTGTTGGAAATATGTCAAAGGAATTGGAGGAATAACAACTCTCAACTCTCTCGAGTTTGGTTCAAGTTGTCTACATGTCGAGAAAATGCTGTTTTCTGCGCTGTGAAAGGAAATCCACTTTGCATGCACTTCAAAAGGATGAGGACTTGAGCTTGATTGATTCGGTAAAACTGATGCCATGGTTGCTGTTCTTATCACTGTGTATCAAGTGCTGAGGAAGATCCAGAGCTGAAATTCAGATATGGAAATAAGTATTTGGTTTGACTCGTGCTGTAAGCAATCACAACAGACTGTTCTATCTGACCAATCAAAGCAGAGTCGACCAATCGCAACAGACTGTTCTATCTGACCAATCAAAGCAGAGTCGACCAATCACAACAGACTGTTCTATCTGACCAATCAAAGCAGAGTCGACCAATCACAACAGACTGTTCTATCTGACCAATCAAAGCAGAGTCGACCAATCACAACAGACTGTCCATCTGACCAATCAAAGCAGAGTCGACCAATCACAACAGACTGTCCAGCTGACCAATCAAAGCAGAGTCGACCAATCACAACAGACTGTCCATCTGACCAATCAAAGCAGAGTCGACCAATCACAACAGACTGTCCATCTGACCAATCAAAGCAGAGTCGACCAATCACAACAGACTGTCCATCTGACCAATCAAAGCAGAGTAGGCTCATGGAAAAAGAGGTGATGCTACAAATTAAAGTGTTTTTGACCTTTGGTGCATGTTAACCTATTGTAGGAGACCTTTAAAACAAAACTAGGAACCTTTAAAATAGCATAATGGGTAGGGGTGTGCAAAAAAATCGATTCACATCTGAATCGCGATTCAAGCTTTACCGATTCAAAATCGATTCATAGAATTCCAAAAATCGATTCATGTAATTTTTTTTCTTCATTTTGTAACGGCGTGCAGGGGCGGAGTGGGCCGGTCTGATAATAGTTAGGCTATACATTGCAAGTTCTTAGCAACTGTCACGGTAGACATATTCTCTGTTCCTTCTAGTCCTGTGTTTATGTTGTTGTGTGAGTGCACGTGTGTAGTGGGCGTGAGTGATGACATTACCTGATCCGCTCCAGCTGATCGTCATTCATCACCAGCTGCTATCCATCTCACGACTCCTTAAATACTTACCGCTGTCCTATCATCCCTGTCAGATCGTTGTTTGATGTCTCCGGTGTTGGTGTTCCTGTGTCCTGTCCTGCCTGGTGTTCCTGTTCTCCGTCGCCATCATCACCGTCGTTGTTGTGTGGGATTTAGTCGTCGTTGTCGTCACTTCTTCACTGCACTCTTCACGGAGCCTGACCATCAAAGTCCCTGTGTCACCTTTCCATCGGCTGTACTGTGTTTTGTCATTAATAAAGAGTGAACTCGCTTTTGCTTCCTGTACTCCTTTCAGCTAACATGACAGAACGATCTGACCTGGAAATGGAAGCAGCGAGTGCAGCCCAGCCATCGTGGGAGGATTTCGTTCGCCATAGTATCCAGCGTATGGACTCTCAGGAAAGGGAGATCGGCGGCACGGGTCGCGCAGTACAAGCCTTAGTGACACAGGTGTCCGAGCTCACCCAGCAGATCCAACGCCTGAGTGTTCCCGCTGCGCCACCCACACCGGCCGTTCCCCCCACACCACCAGAGGGCGCCTCTCAGCCAGAACCACGTCTACCAGTACCTGAGGCTTATGGAGGTGAGCCGACTCATTGCAGAGCGTTCATCACCCGCTGTTCTATGCATTTCGCACTACAACCCCGTACGTTCAACACTGAACAAGCTAAAGTAGCCTTCACTTTGACCCTACTGACTGGGAAGGCAGCGCTATGGGGAACGGCCGTGTGGGAGAACCAACACCCCTGCTGCGCCTCGTTCCAGACCCTCGCCGCCGAGATAAGAAAGGTCTTCGACCGGGCTGCTTCTGGACGAGAGGCAGCCAGAACACTGGCAGAGTTACGTCAGGGGGGAAGATCGGTGTCAGACTTCTCTATTGAGTTCCGGACCTTGGCGGCCGAATGCGGATGGAACGAGGAGGCGCAGTGGGACATGTTCCTGCATGGGTTGGCTGACCACGTCCAGAGGGAGATTTACGCCCTGGATCTTCCCACCACCTTGAACGAACTGATAGACCTGGCTCTGCGGGTGGACGCTCGATTGTCCAGGGTCGAGCGTCGAGCTCAGTCCACCCGCGCCTTCGGAGGTATCGACAGTCCTCGATCCAGTGGCAGGGACGTGGTCAGTCCCAGCTGTGATCCTGAACCCATGCAGGTGGGTCGAGCTCGGCTTTCCCGGGAGGAGAGGGAGAGGCGGAGATCCCAGGGCCTTTGTCTTTACTGTGGAGGTGCGGGACATTTCGCTTACAACTGTCCAGTAAAAGGCCCAGCCCGGTAGTAAACTTGAGGCTACTATCGGGTGGGATCTCTGCTAGGAAGACCTCATCAGCTGTTACATCAACCTCCACGCTCCTCCCGGTAAGACTTAGATGGTCAGTCCACCAGCACGATTGTCAAGCACTACTGGATTCTGGGGCGGAAGGTAATTTTATGGACTACAGTTTTGCACAGAAGTTTCAGATTCCCCTCAGACCTCTCACTCATAGGATCGCAGTTCACGCACTCAATGGACAAGAACTCCCCACCATTTCCCTCTCCACTCAAGACATTACCCTTATCACTTCTGGCAATCACTCTGAGACAGTTTCATTTTACATCATGGATTCACCTCTCGCACCCGTCGTCCTCGGACATCCCTGGCTCCTCCAACACAATCCCCGGGTGGACTGGCTTCATGGATCAGTGCTGGAGTGGAGCAAGGAGTGTCATAAGTCTTGTCTCGTGTCTGCTTGTTCGTCTGTGCCTGTTTCTGTTTTTCAGGAGGAAACAGGGGATCTGTCTAACGTGCCCGCTGAGTATCTGGATCTGAAGGAGGTGTTCAGTAAGTCTCGTGCTGCTTCTCTTCCTCCGCATCGTCCCTATGACTGTGCTATAGATTTACTGCCAGGTAAGTCTCCGCCTAAGGGCAAGTTATATTCGCTTTCTATTCCTGAAAGAGAGGCTATGGAGAAATACATTTCTGATTCTCTAGCAACCAAGTTCATTCGCCCTTCCTCTTCTCCAGCGGGGGCGGGGTTCTTTTTTGTGGGGAAGAAGGACGGTTCTCTGCGACCTTGTATTGATTACCGGGGGTTGAATAACATCACGGTAAAGAATACGTATCCCTTGCCGCTGATGTCTTCAGCTTTCGAGAGGTTGCAGGGAGCGTCTATCTTCACAAGATTGGATTTGCGTAACGCTTATCATTTGGTTCGCATTAGGGAGGGGGATGAGTGGAAAACTGCTTTTAACACCCCCAGGGGGCATTTTGAATACTTGGTCATGCCGTTTGGGCTGTCCAACTCCCCAGCAGTTTTCCAGGCACTGGTCAATGACGTGTTGCGAGATATGATCGATCAGTTCATATATGTCTACCTGGATGACATATTGATTTTTTCTTCTTCTCTCCAGGAACATGTGCAACACGTCCGACGAGTGCTTCAGAGGTTGCTGGAGAATGGGCTTTTTGTCAAGGCGGAGAAATGCGATTTTCATGCACAGTCGGTTCCGTTCTTGGGACACATCGTGTCGTCTGAAGGTATGCGGATGGACCCTGAGAAGATCAAGGCTGTGGTGGATTGGCCAACCCCGGATTCTCGCAAGGCCCTGCAGAGGTTCCTGGGGTTCGCCAATTTCTACCGGCGTTTTATTCGCAATTTCAGCCAACTAGTCGCTCCTCTGACTGCCTTGACCTCCCCCAGAACTACGTTCAGGTGGTCTGACACGGCGGAAGCCGTGTTTACCAAACTTAAAGGCCGCTTTGTTTCAGCCCCTATCCTTGTCGCCCCTGATCCCTCACGTCAGTTCATGGTGGAGGTCGACGCGTCAGAGGTGGGAGTAGGTGCAGTGTTGTCCCAACGCTCTCCGGCAGACGACAAGATGCATCCCTGCGCGTTTTTGTCCCATCGTTTGTCACCAGCCGAACGTAACTACGACATTGGTAACAGAGAGCTGTTGGCAGTTAAGTTAGCATTGGAGGAATGGCGCCACTGGTTAGAAGGGTCGGGGGTACCTTTTATCGTCTGGACTGATCACAAGAACCTAGAATACATCAGAACCGCCAAGAGATTGAACTCCAGGCAGGCTCGGTGGGCACTTTTTTTCGGTCGTTTTGACTTTACTCTTTCATACCGTCCGGGTTCCAAGAACATCAAACCCGATGCCTTGTCTCGCATATTTGATTTTTCCGAACGCCCGTCTACTCCCGAGTGCATTTTACCCGAAACTCTATTCGTTTCCACACTCACATGGGAGGTCGAATCGAGGGTCAAGAAGGCCTTAGAAGGGGTAACGCCTCCGCCCGGTTGCCCACCGAATCGTTTGTTTGTGCCGGAGGGATTACGGTCTGACGTTATCCAGTGGGGTCATGGCTCCAATATAGCTTGCCATCCAGGAGTTAATCGCACTAGCTTTTTAGTCAAGCAACGATTCTGGTGGCCACTTATGGCTCGCGACATTCACGATTTTGTTTTGGCCTGCTCGGTTTGTGCTACTGGTAAGACTTCCAATCGACCTCCAGACGGGTTACTTCAGCCGCTGTCGGTTCCTTCGAGACCCTGGTCCCATATCGCTCTAGATTTTATCACCGCCCTCCCCCCCTCTCAGGGGAACACAGTCGTTTTGACTGTGGTGGACCGGTTCTCGAAGGCAGCCCATTTTGTTCCCTTACCCAAATTACCCTCAGCTAAGGAGACAGCGGTGACGGTCGTTGACCACGTCTTTCGGTTACATGGCCTCCCGATTGACGTGGTTTCCGACAGGGGACCCCAGTTCGTGTCCAAATTTTGGCAGGAGTTTTGTAGATTATTGGGGGCGACGGTTAGTCTATCCTCTGGGTTTCATCCCCAGAGCAATGGTCAAACCGAGAGGGCCAATCAGGATTTGGAGAGAGTGTTGCGATGTTTGGTCTCCAAGAATCCTTCCTCATGGAGCCAACAGTTGTCTATGGTGGAGTACGCCCACAACACGTTGCCAGTGTCAGCCACGGGCCTATCTCCGTTCGAGTGTAGCGTAGGTTACCAGCCACCAATTTTTCCCAGTCTGGAGTCCGAGGTTGCGGTCCCCTCCGCTCACGCCTTTGTTCAGAGGTGTCACCGCACCTGGATTAGAGCCCGTGAGACTCTACTCCAGGTGGGGGCGCGCACCAAGGCCAAGGCCGATCGCCACAGGTCAAAGCCTCCCGTATACGTCGTTGGTCAAAAAGTGTGGCTTTCAACTAAGAACATTCCACTGCGCACCGTCTCTAATAAGCTTGCACCCAAATTTATTGGCCCGTTTCCTGTCACCAAGATCATTAGTCCGGTGGCAGTCCGCCTCAAGTTACCTCCAGCGTACAGGAGGGTCCATTCCGCCTTTCATGTATCCAAAATCAAACCCGTGTTTCATTCTCCTATTAATCCGCCCGTCCCGGTTCCTCCTCCACCGCGACTCGTAGATGGGGAGACCACATATTCGGTTAATCGCATTCTGGACTCTAGGCGGAGAGGACGCGGATTTCAGTACTTGGTGGACTGGGAAGGTTACGGTCCGGAGGAGAGAGGTTGGGTGCCTGCTAGAGACATCCTGGATCACTCCCTTATCGATGATTACAATCGACAGGTAACGGAGTCGGGGAACGCCAGGAGGCGTTCTTAGGAGGAGGGGTACTGTCACGGTAGACATATTCTCTGTTCCTTCTAGTCCTGTGTTTATGTTGTTGTGTGAGTGCACGTGTGTAGTGGGCGTGAGTGATGACATTACCTGATCCGCTCCAGCTGATCGTCATTCATCACCAGCTGCTATCCATCTCACGACTCCTTAAATACTTACCGCTGTCCTATCATCCCTGTCAGATCGTTGTTTGATGTCTCCGGTGTTGGTGTTCCTGTGTCCTGTCCTGCCTGGTGTTCCTGTTCTCCGTCGCCATCATCACCGTCGTTGTTGTGTGGGATTTAGTCGTCGTTGTCGTCACTTCTTCACTGCACTCTTCACGGAGCCTGACCATCAAAGTCCCTGTGTCACCTTTCCATCGGCTGTACTGTGTTTTGTCATTAATAAAGAGTGAACTCGCTTTTGCTTCCTGTACTCCTTTCAGCTAACATGACAGCAACACCCGGCGGCCTGGCTGGTCAGCATCTCTGCAACAGCGTTTAGATTGAAGTGCGCGTCCGAGTGAAGAGAGACTGTGCACGCGCCACAAGAGAACAACTGTATCCATGCAACTGATATAGCAGCGGCAACGATTTGCTCAGCTGGATTTCAAAAACAACAGATTTAAGCGCTATATCTCTTATTTAATAGCGAACTAAATGAATGTTCTGCTAGTGAACTAGGGATGTTTTATTTATTTGCCTCAATGTTTCAAAAAGTGGTTGCTGGTTGGGGACAATATCGATCCTGAGAAAAAGGGGTGGGGACATGTCCCATTCGTAAATCACGCATAAGACACGACTTCACTGGATCTAAACAAATCAATATAACCAGATGTTATCAATAAAACCATAGTAGCGGTGCCTTTTTTAATCTATTTAAAACAATTTTGCAAGGGTTCTTTGACATTAGTATATTTTTTAGGAATTTTAGGAAGTTCAGTGTGCCCAGTCGAGTTCACATTTCAACAAGTCAACCTGTAGCTGAAATACTCCTTAAACCACATTTAGCATTATTGTTTGTTTAATCTGACTACAGCACTTTAAAGCTAAATGTAAAAGCTTTTTATTTAAGTTTTATTTTAAACTTGAATTAAATATATGGAAACTGGCCAAAGCTTAGTACTTTTTTGCAAAAGTTTTATTTTTGTATGAAGACATATAAAGTAATATCAAACTACATTTAATTTGTTGTGTTTGTTTCTTTTCTTTTAAATTGTATGTCTACTGCAATCAATCAGATAAGAAAAAGTAAACTACATTTACATACTGTGAATCGTTTTTTGAATCGAGAATCGGTTTTGAATCGAAAATCGATTTTGAATCGAATCGTGAGCCTAAAAATCGATATCGAATCGAATCGTGACATTTTCTGAATCGTGCACCCCTAATAATGGGGCACTTTAAATATTATTACTCTATTGCCAGATGTGACAAATTCATTTTCAACCTGTATGCTGAGCTTAGATAGATTGATTTGTCACATGACATTTGATTATTAATTCTGAATCTTTTGTGGTTTTGAATTGCATACGTCTGGGTGGTCCTTTGCCTGCCGAACAGCAGCCATTGAGATGACCTTCCTTGGTTTGGTTGAATTTTTGTCCTTTGGGGCCTTATGGAAGTAGCTCTGAAAATCTGCTCTTACAGTTTGAGAGTTTGAGCTTGTTTAGATGACTTTTTCCTTTACTTATAAAGTGTTACATTTATATAGCGCTTTTCTGAGTACTCAAAGCGCTTTACATTGAAGGGGAAATCTCCTCAACCACCACCAATGTGCAGCATCACCTTGATGATGTGACGGCAGCCATATTGCGCCAGTTATTGAACTGCAGTTCAATTTAAATGCACGTTTTTGTTAAAATATATTTATGGAAAGAATTATGATACATTGGCATAAGATTGTATTGTATTGTCTTGTCTTATGCAGTTGACATTCTGTCCTTATCAAAATAGAGGTTTTTAGCAATCTGTTTCCCATAACTTAATGTTCCCTGCTAGCATAAAATGTATCCATTGCAGTTTTATTGGAAAATGTTTGAACTCATAGTCCAGCTGTTCGCTAATGACGCTTTTACTGTTTGACACCAATTTGGAAGTGACTCACAATGAGTCCACTGCTCTTTTATCATCATTTCAATTTGACTTTAGCACGCAGGCCTCTTTTGAAACATCCTCACCTTCTTACCTTTAAGCAATCAACACACCAAAGAAAATATACAACTGTGTTTTAAAATTACCTTATAATATCTGATTGGCCAGGATTGTAGAGTTATTGTGGAATGATTGATCTGTGGAAACAGAGTCAGGCTATCTAAAGCATA
Organism: Semotilus atromaculatus; assembly: GCA_031834385.1. NCBI lineage: Eukaryota > Metazoa > Chordata > Actinopteri > Cypriniformes > Leuciscidae > Semotilus > Semotilus atromaculatus. Next base: position 6,653,455 of record JAULUF010000027.1, on the reverse strand, counting down.
ATAGCAGTGAGTTTGGGGGATTTGACTGAGTTCACAGCTAACTTTGTAGACCTCCAAAGCATACATTGTGCACTCAATATTCATTCCCAGAAGTCTGTCTCAATAATTGTTCAGAGGTGACCATGAACATGTTTTAATCTTAACAAGCCACTGATCAATTTGAGGATATGCCCAGCTGCCGCAAATTTCCAAGGTTTGAATCATTTTCTCACATAATAATGTTCCAGTCCTTTGTTTTTGGTAGTTTTTGTAAGTCAAGTCACCTTTATTTATATAGTGCTTTTTACAGTACAGATTGTATCAAAGCAGCTTCACAGTGATAACACAACAAATATTGTTTCTAGAAAAAAATTGCGTCATCGTCCACCTTAAGTAAGGCAGATCAATAATATTGTTGAATATAAAATGTCTCCAAATAAGCAAGCCAAAAGCCAAGGCAACATATGTGTCAGTATGGTCATTATGTGCTATTAACCTTTTGTTGGACTTTAGTTTAGGGTCCAATTCTCACTATGAACTAATTGCTTATTAGCATGCATATTACTAGGACGTTGAGTGTTTATTAGTACTTATAAAGCACATATTAATGCCTAATTCTGCATGACCATATTCGACATTCCTTAATCCTACCCAATACCTAAACTTAGGGTGTATTCACACCAGGAAAGTCCGATAGTTCACTTGCTTTGGTCCGGACCAAATAAAATGTTTTTTTTTTTTTTTGGTACGGTTCGCTTTCTCACTGCTCTTTTTGCAAGTGAACCAAAATTTGTAAACAAAACCACACGTGTGCTAAGGTCGTCCATTCATTGGACAAGGATTCTCAAGTAGGGAAATCAGGAAGTGCAAAAAAGGCTCAGCATGGAGATATTTCGTACTGCAATATTTGTTCTTTTACTAATTTTGTGTTATTCTGTACAAACGCAATATGAAGAAACTAATGAGTATCATATGATACAATGTCATCTATACAATGTTGTAATTCGGATTTTGAGAAGACGACGATGTGCGACTAGCTTTCGTGAGGCTGCTGTGCGCGCGCTGCGTGCAGTATGTTCTGTCTCTCACGCGCGCTCCAGAATCCGGGAGATTTGAACTAATTCAGGGAGACGCTATCAATATGCGGGAGATTCCCAGAACTTCCGGGAGACTTGGGATGTCTGATAAGGCAGCTCGTCTCTTCGAAGCTCCAGGTCAAACCACGACTCATTTTATCAAATGTAGTAGGCTAAAACAGCTCACTTTCCCATAACGCAACTCCGACTACGGAAGCCTGTTAACTCAAAGGCGCAGTGCTTTCTTGCAATTGGGTCGGTTCATGTTCACACCGTAAACGAACCGTACCAGAGTTCGTTTGGAACCGTACCGAGACCACCTCTTCAGCTGGGTCTCGGTTCGGTTGTTTGGTCCGCACCCGAGGTCGGATGCTGTTTTCACACCTGCCCAAAAGGTCTGCACCGAGGGGGGAAACGAATTAGAGTTCGATTCAATCGAACCGAACAAGGCAGGTGTGAATACACCCTTAATTACCTTACTAACTATTATTAAGCAAAAATTAGGAGTTTGAGGCAAAATTCATAGTTCAGATGCATCGTTCTGTATGTGCTTGCTCATGTACATGGAGACATTGAATAATCTTGGAGAGAGTTTTACCATACTGACTGTCGTAACCGAATGCGACACACTGTTTGAATGCTGAATGTACTGAATAGTAAATGACTGACAGAAACAGCGGAGGAATATAATGACATAAATATTTGTCTGTCCCTCACTTAAGCAAAGGCCCTTTAAAAAGGTAACAAACACAAAAAATCACAAATATGCAGATGTAAATGTCAAAGCTGATAGAACACTGATGAAAATATGGCTTCAGAGTAAATAATATTTACACCACAAAAAAAACAAAACAATTCCGGGACAAAAAAAGCAACTTTTTTACTCGGACAAGTGAATGACCGATTTACTTGTCTGAAGGACAAGCTCATAACAACGCTTAATGTTGAGCCCTGCAGTATTTCGTTACGATATCCCAATTAAAAAAAAAAAATATGTAAGAATGCACAATATTATGGTATTATATTGATTATCAGCCGATATTAGAGATTATTTAAGTAATTATATGGATCGATGTTGAATAGGCTATTTCATTTTTCATTTTTATTTGCCCCTTTTTTACATTTAGATTATCTTTGTCATTATGGCTGCACGATATTGGGGGAAAAAAACTGACATTGTAATTTTTTGCAATATATATATATATATATATATATATTATGAAAAAAATAAGAAATTTCACCAGATGACTTAAATAGCTCTATTTGGAAAGAATTAAAGTACCCCTATTATGCTATTTTAAAGGTTCCTAATTTAGATTTGGAGGTCTTCTACAACATGTTTACATGCATCAAATGTCTCATAATCTCATAATATACACTGCACATCACCTTTCTCAAACAACTCATCAGATGATTCAGTCCCTCCTTTCCACAAGCCTACTCTGCTCTGATTGGTCAGATGGCCCAGTCAGTTGTGATTGTTCTACCTCTTACAGTGTGTCGAAAGCTAAACGCCAGTTACCATGATTGAATTTGAGCTCCGGAGGCTTCCTAAAGCTCAGCGATTGTACACACTGTAAAGACCGTAACGATGAGAGCTAGTTAGGAAGAGCTAGGAAGAGCTAGTTATCATACCCGAACATCCACCGCAAGGATGACTCGAGCAGGTTTTAGGTAATAGGTTTTAGGTACAGTTTTAGGTAAGAGTGGCCCACAGCGGATTAGCACTAACAATTTGAGTAAGCGAGTAATAACGTGAGTTAGCCGGTTAGCCTAAGACCTACAAAATATAAAACACAAAACTACATATTTTTGAACACCCGGTGGAACATACATCAATAATTAGTCATACTTACAAGTTGTGATTCTGAGGAGATGCTCCAAATAAACTGGGTACTGACCCATCTTTCAAGAGCAAGCATGTTGCAAATCCCACGTTGAAGGGCAGGTAAAGTTGTTTCCAAGTGGACAATTAGAACATAGACAGGCATTATGCAGATGTGTTAGCTAGTGACGTGTAGCTGTAACTGATTGGGATTCGAATTCCTGACGACTCGTAAAGGCGGTTCAGAGTCGGTTTGTTCTTTTGAGAAACAATACATTGATTTATCGTGCACTTTCGAATTTACAACTTTGCTGACCGTTCACATTCACAGACAGCTATATTACACACTACATGAAAGGGAATATTCAAAAAACCATAATAGGGGCACTTTAATCATTCTAGAATGATTGATTTTCTATAGGACTGCTTCTGCATAGAAAATAAAAATGAATAAATAATTATTTTTTAAATTGTATTATTCACTTTCAGTAACTAGCCTATGACATTTATAACCATGAAGTTTCAGCTATTGAAATGTTCTTCACAGTAAGAGAAAAAGAGATTATTTTAAGAACAGTTCACTGAAACCAAAAATAGTTCTTCACTCTTAAAAATAAAGGTTCTTGGCATCAGTGGTTCCATAAAGAATGTTTCACATCTATAGAATGTTTCCATTCCACAAAAGGTTCTTTATAGTGGAAAAAAGTTTAGATCTTTTAAATGTTCTTCACACTAAGAATAAAGGATTATTTTAAGAACTGTTTGCTGAAAGGTTCTTTGAGGAACCAAAAATGGTTCTACGGCATTGCTGCAAGTTCACACTCCCTTTTGGAAACTTTATGCCCTCCCCCCTTTTATAATCCTCCAGGTGATGATAAAATAGCATACTACTTATCACACCACAGTATTGAGGTCTTGCCTTTTGCTGCGTTATTTTTAGAGAGTCGTGATCTGGTCTCTTCAGCACGGGATCGGGGATGTCCCAGGGATGATACCAGTTGCATTACCGATCTCTCAAACGATTTTACATACACGTAACTGGTTTGCCGCTTGATCGAGACTCTGAATGCTTTCGAAATTACGATACGTATCATAATGACATGTATAATTTTTCCCGGACTATTGCTTTTTTTCCCATCTGGCCTCTGCAGATGGAAGTGATTATCCACAGGGGGAGGTGTGTTTTCAAGAAAAAAAATATCAAATCTGGCTTCCTTACCCAAGTACTTTCCCAAACACCCCGTGCTTCCTTTGAGGCCGGGGATTCGTGGTTACGTTACCAAACCGTGATGTCGCCCCATCCCCCCTGGCAGATTGCCAGGTCACGAGTCTACAGCACCCAGCTGACTAGAAGCATCTGGAGCTACTGCTTTGGGGGCCATGCTGATTGCAAAGTACGCCGTGTGGCCGATTCCCGAGCACTTGCCGTCAGCTGATTGCCGCTATTATGCACGCTGTCCTTGTGTTTGTCTTTGAGAGCATCGATTTCAAACTGCCCTTGAGGAACGCTCATTACCTTGCTTGAGTCCTTCTGTGGCTCCTCGGCTTACGATGCTCTCGTTTTGCTAATTTTTCCTTGGATTTCATTCATCAGCCAATCATATCTCAAAGGTTTTTTTCTACTACCGTCCAGTCAAGCCTGGTATCTTTTATCCTTTACAAACACCACCAGTCAAAAGTTTGAATGCACAATCATATTGGTAATTTAGATTCGTAAAGTGCTAGTTTTCGAGTTTCGATTTGTTTCATATTTATGGTCATACATAATTTCCATACTTTCATTTGGGTCTGAGTTTTGTTATTATACTATGTGGACAATGAAAGCATGAAAAATTTGGTGTATCAAAACTGGTCATTCAATTATTCTATTCAATCTAGCAAATGAAAAAGAGTAAATATTTCTGTTTGCTGGACTTTGAAAAAAGGTCCTGTGTGTACATTTTGTCCATTTTATTTTCTATTTGAAAAGGAATAACTTTTATGTAACAGACAAAAAATAAAATTTTGGATCTCCTTTGTGGTTTATGAATCATCATCCGATGATTTCAATATATATATATATATATATATATATATAGTCATATGTGCACATTTGGGCGGCACTGAAATTCCCCATCATCTGATTGGATGATGATGAACGGTTTTAATTCATAAAGATTTGGTACAGCACTTTAAATATAAAAACTTGTTGTTCCTTTTCAAACTTTTGTACCTATATAAATTTGCTTGGCAATGTCCCAGTGCTCAGATCCTTCCCTGATCACGTCAGAAATAGATATCACTGCAATATAGCGGCAGTAATAGCCAAATATTTCACTTTTTAGGGAAATACTGCATTGAGCAATGGCACATGGAAAAACAAGTAGAGACTTGGGGTGAAACATCTTTTGAGTCAACATTTATGTGATTAAAGTCATGTCGACGTCAACTAGTCACTGATGATGTCATTAGTGAACAAATAAGCCTGAAACTCGAACGCGGGTTGACTTGTGCACAGCTATGGGATATACGACACCGCATCTACATTACAGCTTATTTCTTTAAGTTCTTTTGTCTTTGGGTCGTTATATTTCTCACAGATTTCTGCTCGTTCTAAATCAGATACAGATAAAGTAGCACAGTAAAGATTCCATAAATATGAATGCATTAGTTCATTAGTTAACATCAGCTAACTTCTTTAGTTAACATGAACTAAGAATGAACAATACTTCTACAGCTTTATTAATCTTAGTTAATGTTAGTTTCAACAATTACTAATACATTATTAAAATCAAATGTTGTATTTGTTATCATTAGTTAAAGCACTGTTAGCAAACAATGAACGGCTGGATTTTTGTTAATTAACATTAACGAAGATGAATAAATCCTGAAACATATGTATAGCTTATTGCTAGTTCATGTTAGTTAATACATTTGTTTACAAATGAGACCTTATTGTAAAGTGTCACCATCTTATTAAAGTGTAAAAACATTGGCAATGCCGTAGAATTAATGCTGTACAGAAGAAGGGCTGGTTTGACCAGATGAAATCAGTGTTTCGGTACATCCCACATGTAAATTCAATTTTGAAGCTATAAACTGATTAGTGCATACAGAAAAACAAAATATTGACAGTTTTTGTTTTTTTGAATGGAACTATTGAATGACCGTATGATACATGGACCAACACTTTTGTGCAGTGGCCATCATTCCCAGTGCCACATGGGTAGTATTTCATTTTACGTTGAGAGCAAAAAGGCTGCATGTTACAATCTGTTTACAAGATAAGAACTGGTAGTTTTCGTAATCCACTTTTGTGTCATACTCACAGGCAGTTTTTTTGGGCATGCTATTTTTACACGGTTGTCTGGTCGACTGTATTTTTTTAAAACTATATCTGATCATGCTGTCATGTTTGATTAGTAATTGGTGCTTTTTTTTTTGTTGCTCTTCTTTTTTCATTCACTCTTAGTTTCTCTCCCTATATAAGATTTCTCTCATATTACTTTGAGAGTCGAGTATCTGTGTGATTGACAGAGATTTTTGAAAGCTCTCACACGTCTGCAGTTTCAATGTTCAAAGGCGACTGCGGGTGTCGAGTCACGTTTAACCTTGATTAGTTTCCTGCCACCTAGGATCATATTATTGTATGATTGGCATTATTGTTAGCACTTTTAGTTGTTGTAGAAACAAGACCAGTAAAAATGTACATGGAAAACTAAGTAGGTAGTTTTCTAACAGCATTGGAACTTTATAATTAACTGAAACGCTTCAACTCTGCAATAACACGAATAGCTTGATTCACAATAAATTCCAATAGAGTTTAGAAGTAGCGCATTGCTACGCTAACGATCAGCTGATCAAGTGGGGCATCTTTCAGGAATCATCATGATGCTTTAATGACTGCAATTTTCATTTTCACCACATTTTTTTTATGCTTTATGTATTGGTATTAAATTATATTTAAAATTGCCATTACGTCTGCCATCTTGTATGTATTGTTCACAGTGCTTGGCACAATACATTAAAAAGGCAATAGCAGAATGTAATGAAGAATTTGGCCATAAGAAGGTATCTTTAGAGGCATGGAGGTTGTTTCGCAAACAAAATGTTTGCATGTCAAAAAAGTCTGCTTTTCTACTAAGAAAAATATGTTCTAAGAACGTTTTGCTAATGTTCTCATTAAGTTATGAAAATGAATGTTGTCTGAACATTCAAAACATCCAGTTTTTTTATGTTTTAAAAGCATTTTTGTCTTGGTTTATGCAAACGTTAAGGAAACATTCAATTTCATCATTCTTCAAACATTAAGCGTATGTTACTTTTGAATGTTCTCTGAATGTTCTGAAGCCAGTAGTAACATTTCAAATATTAGATAAACGTCCAAACTAAAACATTTCTGAAAAAAATCGCTCTATGAATGATTTATAAATAGCGTTTTTGTGCTAACATTGAGGACATTCTAATTAACGTTATTGGAAAAACGTTATTGGAAAAACCTTGCCAGAACGTTACCAAATTTTCTGAGAACCTTCCCTGTTAGCTGGGTCACAACTATTATTATTATTATTATTTTTAGACAATTTAAAGTGTTTAAGTGCAATAGGCGGAATCAGCAGTCTCTAATGAATGTTAAATATAATATAAAACTGCATTTTGCATAAATTAAATGATTTTTATTTTTTTATTGTACTACACAAGCAGAGAAAGATGTCACACCAGGTGTGCAGTTTAATGTTTTGATAGAAATGTTTGATGTATGACAGAAATGTACTAATTTCTTTACTAATAAACTATTTATATGACAGAAAAGCATGCTTTTTACTACTTTTTATCTTTGATTGAGAGCTTGGATGCTCATCTGAAGGTCTTCGGTCCTGCTTCAGATGCTGCTCTGGGCTGTTTTGGGTGGAGAATTTGATTCTTATCTCCTCAAAGCAAGTTCCTACCTGCCTCAACATCCATCAACTGGGCTGGAGTCTCAAAAACAACACGTTTGCTCCTTCGGCATTGCAGCTTTAGACCTGTCCTTGCCTGCTCCAATAAATCGGCTCAGCTCAATCCAACATCTTATTCCAGGTCTTTTAAGATCTCGTCCAGTCCAATAGCGTGACCCCGAACAGCAGCTCTGCATCAGTCTAGTGGTTTCCTTTGGCTCATGCTTTTCATTATTTCACATTTGATCAATCGAAAGGTATTTCTGTCCCTCAGAACAGAAACAGAGGATATTAAGTACCCTAAATTTGAGTGTTTCATCATTTGCAATGTTTGCATTTCGCCTGAGGATTTTGGAATGGAAAATAAGGCCATAAAGTCGTAAACTGCTTTCGGTCCCTTTTTTAGTCAAAGATTTATGGGACCAATCGTCAGCTGAGCGGTCACGGCCCGGTCAGTTGCATATGGAAATGTTAGAGTAATAATGATTGTGTTTTTCTTTTATACACGTGGACGTTTGGACAACAGCCTTCTTCAAATGGATAAATTTTACAGTGCTCCTATCTGCAAAGCAGCTCTGTGTTCGGTTAAGCGCCATGGGAGAGTTGGACGGGACAGAGCAATCTTTTAGCTGTCACACACTCTTTGAACACTTTGACTTCATTACTTTAAGAAGAACAGTTCTGGAGAGCTTTTGTAGGGTTAAGAGCCCCACGCCACTACAGTCGAGACCAGAGCAGACTAGATCAGAACTGACTTGCAATATGCATGTTCGGTGGATCAGAGGTTTGCTGGAAGATATGTCTTTTTAAATAAAGGATTTGATCCTGACCTGGAGCTTCTCTAAGCCATGTGATTTGAGTTGGTCTAATGTCTAATGACAGTTAGTTGACATGTAGCTGCAAAGTTACTTATAGTTAGTAGAGTGTCTAAAGGGGACTATCGAAATAAATTGTTACCAAAAGGACCGTTCATAAGAGTCATTTGTTGGCAAACTGGCCATGGTAGTTTTATACAAAGTGTTTATTTTTGGTTGGAGATTGGAGCCCTGAACGCGAATGAAGAGTGTTTGGGGCAAGAATAATAATTGTGGTTAATTTGAACTAACTCTTTTCACTAAATATTAAACTTCGCTGTCCAACTCAACCCAAATAATTTGTGCTAGGAACATTAATACCGCCTCAAATGATCTGGCTTGTTTAATTTACAGCTGAAAGATTCATTCACTGACTGAGTCTGATTCAAACCACTAAAACACAGGCCATGGAGATTCAGGCTTCGTGACAATTTATTTCGATAGTCCCCTTTAGACATTCTACTAACTTTTGCAGCTACATGTCAACTAACTGTCATTAGAGGATTAGTAGGCTGTCTGCTTAATATCTGCTAATACTTTTTGTTGGTTCCCCAACATACATTCTACTGACTATATGTAACTTGGCAACTACAATTCAACTTAGGGTGTATTCACACCTGCCTTGTTTGGTTCGATTGAATCGAACTCTAGTTCGTTTCCCCCCTCGGTGCAGACCTTTTGGACAGGTGTGAATACAGCAATCGACCTCGGGTGCGGACCAAACAACCGAACCGAGACCCAGCTGAAGAGGTGGTCTCGGTACGGTTCCAAACAAACTCTGGTACGGTTCGTTTACGGTGTGAACATGAACCGACCCAATTGCAAGAAAGCACTGCGGCTTTGAGTTAACAGGCTTCCGTAGTCGGAGTTGCGTTATGGGAAAGTGAGCTGTTTTAGCCTACTACATTTGATAAAATGAGTGGACGACCTTAGCACACGTGTGGTTTTGTTTACAAATTTTGGTTCACTTGCAAAAAGAGCAGTGAGAAAGCGAACCGTACCAAAAAAAATAAAAAAAAAATTTTATATCGGATTTTCATGGTGTGAATACACCCTTATTCTCCTAACCCGGACCCTAACACTCTACTGAGAGTCTACTACAGTCTACTTATACTCTAATGATAGTTGGTTGACACAGTGGACTATCAAAATAGTGTAACAGTTCTTTTTAAGTAGCCAGTTAAAAAGATTCTCAAGCAATCTCGATCTCGGCCTGTGTCTTAGTGGTTTGAATCAGACTCACTCAGTAAATGAATCGTTCAGCTGTAAATTAAACAAGCCAGATTATTTGAGACGGTATTCATGTTTTGGAATGATTTGGGATGAGTTGGACGCAAAGTTTAATATTTAATGAAATCAAATTTGAAGGTTTTAGGCTTTTAGTATAAAAATGTTATAAGTTAGTGTGCTCAAACAATGACAAAATGCGGCTGAAATAGGTCACTTGTACAATTACTATTTTCTATATGGTGAATGGCACATATGCACTATATAACGATGCTTTTCCATTAGGGAGAATGAAGTCTGGTTTCACTGCAGATCACAAAACATATCTGACCCTTTTGAAATCAAGGTAATAATACCTTTTGATAATACTGATGCCATGCGGCAACATAAATTACAGTTTTTAAACTACACATCCTCTGCATGAATATGTTAACCGTTGTGCTTTAGTAACAGTTTCATATTAAATCTTTCAGACTTTCAGTCTATATGAGACCTGTGTGAAGAATATGAAAAAAAGTTGAAGTAAATATCACTTGTGGAAATAATGTTTTGCACATTGTCAAATGTTGCATTTATTATAAATTATTGTTCTAGTACGATTTATCGCATCCCACACATACCATTGGTTTAGCCAGAAGTTGACATGTTGGGCCGCTCAAAAAAACAAATCAATATTTGTGTATAGTGTATACACTAATCATGGAAACTAATCTACTCGACTGATTTATGGTTGTCTGTGCATTTTTATTTATTTTTTACATTCAGAAATGACTTCACCTTTAATATGTCAAAACCGACTCTTCATTAAAAACGAGTTCTTGCCCTCTGGTCGCTTTATTCCGTCAGCCTGAGATCTTCAAAGCCGACAGGGATTTAGATTGCAGTTGATCTATAGTGTTTTGTTCTACATGCGTTCTGGTCTGGAGGATATCACTGCCTATTGACATTTTTATCTGGAGCAAATGTCTTGGCTGTCTGTGAGTCCTGCGTCATATTTCCACTGGTAAATGAGAGTTAATGAGATGATCGGCTGCTTAGGTTTGTAGGGTAAAGGTTAGCGTCAGGGTTGCCTAAGGGCTCAAATTAAAGCATATAATTGGGAATGTTCACCAGAAAAAAAAAAAAAACATTTAAGACTGTACCCAACCTCAGGGTTCGTTTCCTGTCCACAAACCAGAACTTCTCAGAATTTCTCAAAGCTTTTATCAAAACCTCATGACGTCGCCGTCGATCATCCAGAAATCATTTGAAATCATAATTATACAGACCTACAATTTTGTCCTGCATAATATCTATCTACCATCATATAATTCATGACATATTTGCTTATGTTTGACACTGTGGTGTTCATTTCTTTGCTTTGCATTGCAGATAAATTCCTATGAAAGGGAAACTTGTTTCTGAAAGCTGGAAGATGGAAAAGGGGGGCTTTATGTGCTTTGCTTTTTGAGTTTCCCTGGGGGGAATGCGGTGTCTCCGTTCCCTGACCTATTTGCCAAATGCTTCCGAAACAATGAGCAATTTATCTTCTACCTCATCTTTCCACACTTTTAAGATTTGGGTGGTAGTGTGAAATAAACCAGAACAAAGTGAACAGTCAAAAAGTTGTTACACAACTTTTACAGTACTAAACTTTTCGTCCGATGCTCATTTTGTTTGACCAGATCCATTTATTTCTTTATTCATTTAAAAATACATAAAAAAAAATCGATTTACACAAGGCTGTATAGATGAATATGCAAATGCAAATGACTCCCACAAACTGAAACCTTTCTTGAAAATTGTATAAACGTTTTTCGAATCCATATGAAACCGACAACTTGGCACAAGCATTTCAACTATATCTTTTAAAAGGATGTTTCATTATCTTTACTTTGGACACCGTTATTCATCATTGGCTCTTAAATACCACAATTAGGCATTTAAAGAGTTGCTTTCAAGTCTATCAAATATGGTTTGGCTGCTATTCAGCCATTATTGGAAGTGAAGGATGTTTTTTCTTTGTGAGAGAAGAGAATAAGGCAGTGTTCCAGAGACCCTCCTCTGTCACACACTGGAAAATAATCACATTTGATCCATCCAGTTCCTCAAATGTAAGTACAGCTATTTTATTTCTCATCCAAATATAACAGATGTCTTACAGTCCGGACACACGCGCAATTGTTGAACGTTTTTTTGGGGGGGAGGTGGCTGGATTATCCCTGTCTGTCTTATAAAGGCCACGGTTTGGCCAGTTTGGAGAGCCCTACTGTCCACGCCAGGGCTTAGAGGTGTTGACGGGGGCCACGGTCCCCAAACAAGCCCCTGGCACTGGTCAGGCTGTGAAAGATGGTCTGTTTGGTTGCTATCTCCATCCTTCAACACCACCCCATCAATCCTACTAGGGGTAGGCCATCCCTACAGAGACAGTGGCCCTCTTTGTCCTCCAGCTGATGGGCTGAGGCCCCCGGCCCCGCTCTTACACCCGCTCTTAGTGACAACCACCTGAAAGAACCGGCTCCTAGCAGACTGAGACCTCAAAGGCTTCGTCTACCTCAACTTGTAACCTTCAAGCCACTTTTAGGGCCCTGTGATGCCAGACTTTATCTCTAGAGTTGCTCTGAAAGTCATTTCATGAGCATTTCACCATTTTATTTGATTAAAAACTACTATTAGGCTATATGCGGCTTATTTTTCCACCTGAGATTGCCACCACTAACCTACGACCAGACATTGTTTTGTGGTCTGGATCAGCACGCATTGTTCAACTGATAGAGTTGACAGTGCCATGGGAGGATGCTGTAGATGAGGCATATGAGAGGAAGAAACTGCGGTATGCTCATTTGGCCACTGAAGCAGAACAGCGAGGATGGAGAGTCCAGGTTTATCCAGTGGAAGTGGGTTGTCGAGGTTTTGTGGCACACTCTACAACCCGGTTCCTCAGGGACGTCGGATTCAGCGGCCAAGAGTTGCGTCGCACAGTAAAGAACTTATCTGAAGCAGCAGAAAGGAGTAGCAACTGGCTGTGGTTGAGACGGAAAGATTCTAGCTGGCAAGGTACAGGCCGCCACGCTACGGTTTCGTAGAATTCTTGAAAAACTTGAAGAGTCTGTTGGTTTATTTGTATAGGTTGTATAGTATAGAATGACGGGTGGTTGGGTAGATATTGTGTTTTGCGTTAGGTGGTATGCCATACGGAACCGTTGCCACTGTAACTGCTTTAACGCACCAGTGGGGCTCGACAGCCTTAATCAATCGGGTTGGCGCGTATGGTTGGGTTGCGGAGAGATAGTGAGATTGTGGTTAGGTCTCAGCAGCAGGAGGGATGTAGAGGTCAGTAAGCTGGGCTGAGTTGAGTGGGGGACGGAGGGGGGTGACTCTGGGACGCCAGAGTCACTGTCGAGCCCTCTTGAGGTGTCGTGGGCTAGTCGACGAAACACTGAGGACGGAAGGTGCCCACTTGAAGACCCTAGAGATGTCCCCTACTCGGCTCAATCCAGACGGTTGTCGTGTTGGTCCACTAGGGAGACCACACTGTAGTTGCAGCCGTCGTGTGTGCTGACGCGCCAAGTACACTGCAGCCGTTAACGCCGGACAGAAGGGGAGTCACACCCTCATATGGAAAGAAGCGTAAATGGATGGAGAAGCATAGTTTACTGTAAAGCTACGTCTTAGTGTTGCTTATCTTGGCGAAAGCCGAGTACAAATCAGCATGAAGTTTTAACATCTACTCTCGTGTAATGGAAATCATTATATCATATATATGCAGAAACTTAAAGGTCTTAACGACAACTCGTCAAAAAAAGTTTGGTTTGGTTAGATTTAAACAGAGGTTGGGCAGAAAATAAAACTGCATTTGGGAAAAACTAAAACGGATGTCATAGGGCCTTACACTTTACAAACACAAAATGGCAGCAAGACACACACGCACATTAGAGAACATGAATCATGAAGGGCTTCTGTAGGAGACTCTGAAAACAGTAGATCCGTGTGTAGGAGATCCATGTTAAACTCCAAAGGATGTGCTGGCCTATCACGTTTCTTTTATTATTAATGGCTCCAACAGGGATCCATAACTTTGATCCACACTTCACACAATAATAGGGCTTAGGATTTTTGTGGTTTCCAGTATTCCAAGGCAAACACTTGGTTGAAGTGGAAATCACACACTTGCTGTATTCAACTCTCTAGTTCTCATTCACCAGTGGACATTAGAGTAGAAGATCGCAGCATCTTCCTGCCACGGGGGCAGATGTTCTTGTGGGCTTTTGAGTCGGGGGTTTAGGATGCGGTTTATGGCTGAGAGGTCCACACGCAGGGCTTGGCCGTTCAACTCCTGGTGTGTGATGTTGTGTTCAAGTCTTCATAGGGTTGTTGTTACTTCTCTGAACACTTGCCTCAAACCTAGACAGATTTATTGGGTTCTTTTAACAAAAAATAAACTTGGAAGCAAAACCTTTTTTTTTTCTCCCAGCCGGTCTACTTGTCAGTTTCTTCGAGAAACTTCAAAAATGTAAAACGCAGGGAATTATTGTAGAGGATACGTAAAGATTTGCCATGTTGTTCAAAGTTGACTTTAAACTTTAACATTCATTTATATTGTGTTTGTTTGAGAGGCTTTTATTTAACATAAAATAAAGCATGAAAATGTCCAAAAAGGGGAATAAAGTGTCCATGGACACACAAGTTACCAAATTTACAGCTTATCTAGTGTCCTCGCTGTGACTGGGAGTCATGAAGGCAGGGAGTGTAGAGGAGTTTCAGCCCAGGTAAGAGGAGGCGGAGGATCGCACTCCCCTCTTCTGTTCGATTCCATTCGCTTCAGTTGTGCCTCATTACGCGCCGCCAGTCCTGGTTGTTACTGCACCCCTCTCTCATACCCACTCCTGTCGGAAACCCGAAACTTATTAGCTCATTAGTAGAGACTGCAAAACTTGAATTGGGTGTGTCTGATGAGGGAGACATACAAAAGGTGATGCGGTGGTGGGTCCCCAGGACAGGTTTGAGAACGAACTGATTTAAGGGACAAGGTGGCTCTAATAATAAGAGGGAGGCAACCATTCTATCACACTTACTATTCTAATTGATTTTGACTACATCTACAAAGATGTTTGGTGAACATTCATTTGGTAGTTCATCTCCCTTTTAATACTGGCTCTCTAAACCTCTAGTGTGAACTTACATTTAACATTTCTCATAGACATTATTAGACAGAGGTCTGCATTAAGTTGAAGCCCACATCTGGCACCTAAATTTCACCGGACATAATAACTGAACTTGAAATTGCAAGAAGAGCCTGATGCAAAGATCCAACAGTTTTGTCGGGTCGTCATTGCAGACATTTTTTAGTAACCTGACCTGTTGGTCGAATTTATTCATTAACATTTTTGTTGATCAAAGTCAGCAGTTCTCAAACTTTTTTTTGTGACATAGCACTTAAACAAAAACTGGTAAAGCCACCTGATACCAAAGCATAATTTTGCCAGACGGCTATTTTGTTCTTATTTAATTGAAATTAACTAGACTTCTTGTACTAGCTAATTAATTTTATAAATCCATCCTGGTAGCAGTTTATTTTACAGTCATGTTCCCCTTGTACATACTATGTACTTATAGTAATTACAATAACTGGGTAATAACTAGGTGCTACTAACCCTGGCCTGATCCTACACCTTAACCTTACCTTATCCCATGTAGTAGTTACCTTATATTACCTAGTACTTTCTTAGGTAATAGCCTATACTACCTTCATCCTAATCATTTGTGTTAGTGAAATATTTAAGTCGCAGACCTCTTAGCATCCTTCTTGGGCCGTCAGTATGCGGCCCACAGTTTAAGAACCCCTGACCTAGGTTCATGCTCCTTGTTTCTAACCGTCCAGACTTATGAGCTGTATTTGGACTCTGCTTTAAGCTTCGTGCAGCCAGTCGTCTTACATCATTGTCCAAAACCAGAACCGCTGAACCCTTTGCTGTGACTTTGTGATCGGTTCGCTGGAGGGCAGTTCTGTTTTTATGTGTTATTGTAGTTGTAGTCTTCCATGGGTCTTGCTGCTTTTGGATTTAGTCGATTAAGTTGTTAAAAAAAAAGACACCCTCTGTGGCTCTTCTTTCATTAGTTTCCTTTTCCTCTTTCTGTTTTTAGGCCTGGCTGTTTGGCCCTCTTCTTATTCAGCCATTCGCATAAGAAATCTGTTTGGAAGGTAAAAGCCAACAGGAAAAAACACTTTCACCTTTTCACAGCTATTCTTTTGTTAATACGCTGCAGTTTGAAATCTTTTGGCTCGTTGGTTTTACTTTACGACTGCTTTAAAAGCAGCAAGAAAGGGGAGTTTATTGTTTCAGTCTGTTTACTTTGATTATTTATGATTAATTTTGCATGTGTCTTGGTCCGGCCCTCAGGTTTGGAAAGTGTGGTGTCATTTGCGTCTGGATTTTAGCTTGGTCTGCTGGCTTCTTGGAGATATGTTGGGTTTACCGCAGAAAGCTCCACAATTTGGTTTTTGGGGGATTCTGCTTTTGTCAGTGAGATTAATATGTCATTGGCCAGAGCTGATTCATGCTGCTTGTTTGCATTGGAGAAGCTGTTTGGAAGCTGTCAAACTCTTCTTCATCTGTATTATTCCAAGAAATGTTGCTTGAAGCAAAAGTGCTTTCTCACAGATGAAGACCTTTTTAGATGTCTATAGTGGTATGCAATAACAGATGTAGCCCTATAGAATCAGTCTGTCAAAGTGATTCAGGAAGATGCATGTTTGTAAATTATACAGATATGGCGTTTTGGCATGGAGATGTGTGCCAAATTATTGAGATGAAACACCATGGGTCATGTCCTTTGTTTTGTTGGATAATGTTCAGAACTTAATTTGATACTGAAGTTAATATGCAGAGATGTTAAGAGCTCTGTTTGCCCGACCAATGTAAGATGTGGGGGAGTAATTTCCTTTTGGTATTATGTGTTATTATTTTGCAGATTAATTTGGTGACGTGTAACCAGAAATTGTAATTTATTCTTGTGATCAAAGCTGAATTGTCAGCAGCCATTAATCTAGTGTTTAGTGTCACATGATCCTTCAGAAATGCAAATGCATTTCATTATTTTTTTTTATTTTATTTTTTTATTTAAATAAATTGCACTGTACTTGACTACAGAAGTAAGTCTTTCTCACATTAATACATCCTAATATGGGAAAAACATGTTTTCTTTTTTTTTTTTTTTTAAATGTCTTTTGATCTTTTAAATGAAAAAATAAGTAAAGTATATTTATATATATTAAACAGGTTAGGCAATGCCAAAGGGCTATGATCATAACCGCCAGACTTCGACCAATACATTTATAGGTAGTCATTTTAAAGGTGCCCTAGAATGTGAAATTGAATTTATTTTGTCATAGTTAAATAACAAGAGTTCAGTACATGGACATGACATACAGTGAGTCTCAAACACCATTGTTTTCTCCTTCTTACTTTAATCTCGTTTTTGAAAAACACCCCTGAAAAACAGGCGAATCTCCACATAACACCGACTGTGACGCAACAGTCAGGATCATTAATATGTACGACTCCAAAAATCTGCATATGCCAGCCCATGTTCAATGACAGGCGGGACTGCGCAGCCGAAGCATGGCAGTGGATCAGTGTTTGGATGTACAAATGAACACAAAGGTATTTAGTTCCTTCATCCGAGCCTCTGAAGAAACAATGGGTTCATTTTATTTTCTCTGGAAATTTCCAAACATTTCACCGACGAGACTGTTTCCTCAACTTGGGCCAATACAGAGCTGGCCTCGATCGATCGAGCTACCAAGCAACACTTTCTGATGTGTTCAAGTTCAGACAGGTAATCTTTCTCTCAAAATCGTTCAATACTATATTTACATCATCGTGTTTGCATTGGTGAAAGCATTAGAGAGTGCAGAAACTGCGTTGCAATGATAAGATCTTTATTCTCGCGATCAACACACTGTCATCTGTTTGCTCAATGCTCATCACGGCAACATTTTATGTGATGGGAATAGATCTAAATACTTTAAAAACATCTCACGATTCGTTAATCTCGATAGCTGTAATAGTAAAAACGTATAATATCTGTAGTAAAAGTATTCGAGAGAGTTTCACATGTAATACGTAGCTGGGCCAGTGACAAATAAGGTTTTCAACTGATAAAAAATTCAAATAGGTTAAAACTGCACATCAAAGTAGTTATTATGTTTATGGGGATGTTTTTTACTTATTACTAAAATCTCATTTTGAAACAATGTATTTTAAGCGGTTTAACTGAGAATCATGTGACGACACCAGTCAAAATGTCATACGGGATAACGTTAATGCATTTTCTAAATATTATGATATTAAAACTTTTCAAATCAATAATACTTAATGAATATATAAAGTGATGCAGTAAACAATATTTAGAGCTCAGAAAAAAAAAATTGCACAACTATATTTTCTCATTATATTGTGATTTCTTTAAACGCGACCCTACTTGTTCAAGTTCTTTACCCACATTTTAACACTGCAATGTGATTTAAAATGCAAAATGTCTGAAAATGTTTTACAGGACTTGTTATCATGTTATTATTGTTTTCTCAACTCCATGAAGTGAAATTATGCATTTCAATGGAAAAAAACAGCGTTATCCCGCCTGACTTAAATTGTTACTCGGTATGACACCATATGAGTTAACACATGAATTGTCATTTTTACAACACTTACACATAATAATGTTCATAACTAATTAATGTTTATGTTATGCAATGTTTTTCCAAGGAAATTAATTAGGCTCCACTGTAAAGAAATAAGTTACAGAGGTGGTTTTCAGTGTGTAGACTGTTACACACAAACACAGTGTGGTTTCTTTCCAGATTTGGCAAGTATGCAAATACATTTAAACAATTTTTTCATGTTTATGAATATCAAACCAGCACAACTTTTCAACATTAGGTTTAATTTAGTACTGAAAAGTACCTTGAACCATTTTATTGATGATCATAGTCACTCTACATCAATATTCATAAATAATGTAAAGGGTTAAAGTTGGCGACCTTCACTCATTTCACTGAACATCATTTATTTGAACAACAAATTTACAAAAGCATGTAATTGAACAACATATTTATAAAGAAAAATCTTATTAATGGGTTGAAGTACCTTGAGTCACTAAATTTCTGTAGAATTAGAGTAGATGGCCTGTTCTTAAAGGGGCGGATTCCACAATATGACAGGTTGGACAATAATTCAATGTAATTGTAATTTAATATTATTATGAATTATATAATTTGCTAATATTCAACTAAACAATGTTAAAGATATGTTAATATCAAAATTTGAATGGAAATTATACAAATTAAAGCTGAAAACTGTATAATGTCATTATGGGCTAAGAGGAAATAACTGTTATCCTATATGACAATATTGTTATCCGGTATGACAAAACTCAGTTGAAATCTTAATCAGGCAGTATTTGTGGCTACCTATAGAAATCTGCAACCTTTACCTTCAACTTCCAAATATGTAAATTCAAGCTAAAGAAACGTACTCGGTTACTAACGTAACCTCAGTTCTCTCTAGAAGAGGGAACGAGTACTGCGTAATATCTTACGCTAGGGGAAAATCTCTTTCCTCGAGATATTGAAGCCAAAAAAATTATCCTTAATTTTTAATTATTGTAAAACGCGTTGCGGCAGCATGCAGACATAGGCAAGACGGCTCGCGTGCCTATTGGCTGACCTGCGGCAACTGCAGCAGCCTATCGAGAGAGGCCCCCCGTGACGTAATGTCCAATGGGGGCGCTTCGCGCCCACTACGTCACGTCCCGCCAGAACAGGCGTAGCCTGGGCCTATAAATACAGCTCGATAGGCTGATATAATCTGGTTTTTTATCGTCGAAGCGAACCAGAGCGTGTTGCAGGCACGGCAAGATACGCAGTACTCGTTCCCTCTTCTAGAGAGAACTGAGGTTACGTTAGTAACCGAGTACGTTCTCTTACGAGAGGTACTCTCGTACTGCGTAATATCTTACGCTAGGGGAACACAGTGTAAAACGCCGTGCATGCTGGGATCTAACACCAAAGTCCCACGGGCAGGTGCCCGGGGCTCATATAATGCATTATCACCAAAACTCACAGGGAGTCCAGAGAAGAGAGGCTAGAAGCATCATTCCCCGATAAATGGCATCCGAAGGGAGCTAATTACATAACAACACAGTCAGGGTGAAAATTTCAGCCTGCACTGGGCATCAATATGGGTCTATGACCCATGGCTATACGTTATCGATCAGCGAGCGTTGCTCGAGCAATTTTAGTACACTGAGCCGAAGCAACGGGGCAGACAGTACTATTTAGACCGAAAGTAGTTTAGCCTGTAAGGCGGGAACCTCTAGGTTATAAAACCTTATAAATGTAGACGGGGAGGCCCAGCCCGCCGCCATACAGATATCCTGTAAGGAAATCCCGCTAGACCAAGCCCACGACGAGGCCACGCCCCTCGTGGAGTGCGCTCTGATACCCAAAGGACACTGTAAGCCCTTAGAAGTGTAGGCCAGCGCTATGGCATCAACTATCCACCTGGATAGGCTCTGTTTCGACGCGGCCAGTCCCTTAGGACGTCCACTGAACGAAACGAAGAGCTGCTCAGTCTGTCTGAAAACGGACGTGCGAGACACATATGCTCTCAATGCCCTGACCGGGCAAAGGGAGCTTTCGTCTGTTCCTTCATTGTAAACCGGCAGGGCGCACAGGGAAATAACCTGGGCCCTGAACGGAGTGTTGAGGGATTTTGGCACGTAACCATGTCTTGGTTTGAGTATGACCTTCGAATCATTTGGCCCAAACTCCATACATGTCGCGCTAACTGAGAGCGCTTGTAAATCCCCGATGCGCTTCACTGAAGCAAGAGCCAAAAGAAACGCTGTCTTGAATGACAAGTGCTTCAAGCCCACCGAATGGATTGGCTCGAACGGGGCGCCTTTCATGGCCTCTAGAACCGTTGAAAGGTCCCACATGGGGACTGAGGGGGGTCTGGGAGGATTCAGCCTCCTAGCTCCCTTAAGGAAGCGGACGATCAGATCGTTCTTCCACAGTGACTGGCCAGTGACTGGTTTTATAAATACCGCAATAGCCGCCACATAGACTTTGAGCGTGGATGGGGTTCTGCCCTTGTCCAGTAGCTCTTGAAGAAAGGAGAGAACTTCTGAAACCCCACAGTCTGGGGGTGAGAAGCCCTGAGCTTCGCACCAGCCAGAGAACACAGACCATTTGGAGGAATAGAGCCGCCTAGTGGACGGAGCTCTAGCCTGCGTGATTGTGTTTAACACTCCTTCCGGGAGGTGAGCGGGTACCCGTTGATGGCCCATGCATGCAGGGACCATAAATCCGGGCGAGGATGCCAAATCGAACCCTTGGCCTGAGAGAGGAGGTCTTTCCTCACTGGTATCGGCCATGGAGCAGAGCTCGTTAGTTGCATCAGCACTGGGAACCAAGCCTGGTTTTTCCAGAGCGGAGCGATGAGCAGCACTGAGCATCCTGTTTCCCTGATCCGTTCTAGCACCTGAGGCAGGAGTGAGACGGGGGGGAAAGCATAGAGTAGGCAGCGGGGCCAGACGTGGGCCAGCGCATCCCTGCTCTTGGAAAAAAACTTCGGACAGTGAGCGTTTTCTCGGGACGCAAACAGGTCCACCTGTGCTCTGCCGAATGTCTCCCATAGCAGTAGGACCACCTGCGGATGCAGAGACCATTCTCCTGCCGGAACATTGTTTCTGGACAGTTTGTCTGGCCCCAGGTTTAGGTGACCACGCACGTGAGCAGCTCTCAATGAGCGCAGATTGTGCTGGGCCCAGACCAGGAGGCGTTCCGTCAACCTGTACAGGTTTTGGGACCGGACGCCACCCTGGCGATTTATGTAGGCCACTACCGACATGTTGTCCGAGCGGACCAAGACGTGGTGGCCCTTTATCTGGGGACAAAAACGCCTCAGCGCGTAATCGACTGCCATCATTTCCAGACAGTTTATGTGCAAGAGCCTCTCCCGTTCTGACCACAGGCCAAAGAACGGTCTGCCCTCGAGCAGCGCTCCCCATCCCGAGGTGGAGGCGTCCGTGGACACCACCTTCACCCTCGAGGAAGTCCCCAGGCTTACACCTGACTGATACCAGTCGTTTTCTTTCCAAGGTTTCAGAGCCGAAACGCATTTCTGATTGACCTTGAGGCGAAATAGACCGGAAGTCCATGCTCGTGATGGAACTTGCGCATTTAGCCACAGCTGTAGCGGGCGCATGCGAAGCAGACCCAACTGGAGCACTGAGGATGCTGAGGCCATGAGACCCAGCATCTTCTGAAACCTTTTGAGCGGGACTATAGTGCCGCAGCGGAAGGATTTCGCGGAGCGCTGAACATTCAGTCTGCGCTCTGGCGTCAGTCGTGCTGTCATGGACAGCGAGTCCAGTTCTGTGCCCAGAAAAGATATTTTCTGACTGGGACACAGCGAACTCTTCGCCCAATTGACTGTGAGACCCAGATTCTCGAGGTGTTCGAGTAAAATGGTCCTGTGTTCTATGAGCTCTGAGCGTGATCGAGCTAGAATCAGCCAATCGTCCAAGTAGTTCAAAACTCGCACGCCCCGCAGTTTCAGGGGTGCGAGAGCCGCGTCCATGCACATTGTAAATGTACGGGGTGCTAGGGACAGGCCGAACGGTAGGACTGTGTATTGATATGCCTGGCCCTCGAAGGCGAATCTCAAAAATCGCCTGTGACGTGACGCTATTTGTATCTGAAAATACGCGTCCTTCAGATCTATTGACATGAACCAGTCCCCTTGGCAAATCTGCGCGAGGATTTTCCTGGTTGTGAGCATTCTGAACTTGCGCTTCGCGAGCGCTCTGTTCAGCTGTCTGAGATCCAAAATGGGTCGGAGACCCCCGTCTTTTTTCGGTACCAGAAAATATCTGCTGTATAGACCCCCTTCGCTCTGAGCTTGAGATAAAGGCTCTATGGCCCCTTTGCTCAATAGTTTCGCTATTTCGGCTCGAAGCAGATGAGCCACTTCGTTCTTTACCGTGGTTTCGACGCGCGCCGTGTGACGGCGGGGGCGTCGAGCGAACTGCAGCGAATAGCCTCTTTTTATAATGTTCAACACCCATTCTGACACACCGTGAAGCTTTTCCCATGCATGTGCATGAATAGCTAGGGGTAGAATGAAATTCGGGCTCTGATCGCAACGTAGTGGCGATGTGAGAGCTTCTGTGTGCTGTAACATACACATTGCTGCTGCAATGTCCGAGGCGGGGGCGAGCTGATCACAGCGCGCGGCCTGGCCGCGCTTAGATCTCTCACAGCGGCTCGCTGAGAGAGAGAGAGCGGGGCAACCCGTGTGGGACACAACATGTCTGTGCGTGAATGTGGGCGCGAAATGGCGGGCACATTTGCTGCACTGAAAACACCGTCTGCCTGAGCTGACTGAATGTGTGCTAGTCTCGTTACCATGGAAACCGTGGGACATGCAGTATGTAGTGTTTGTGGGCACTGGGTTGTGGGCACAAACACTTTGTTTAATGCACAATCGACATGAGTCGATTTTATTTGTGCGGCCCCTGAGCTGTGAAGAGCTGTGCTTGTGTGTAGGAATGAGCACTGAATAGTGGGCATTTTTATTACACTCATAACACCGTCGGCCGTGGCCGGAACACCAGAAATGACACTCTTTATGGGATTTATCTGGGTCGCCGTAAAAACGGCGTTTGTGTGCAGGCAAGCGGGCTTTGGTACCGACTTGTTTACTGCAGAATACACTGACGCAGTCACATTTCCTGGAACTGCGCGAGCGAAACGTTTCGGTGGAAGTCTGGCCGCGGCGAGACCTGAACACCGTCGCTTTCTCAGGGTGGCTAGGAAAGCTTTGAGGCCTCGGGCTTCAGCTCAATCTTCTGCCGTGGCCCACGCGGGGGAGGGCGGCGGCCTGAAGAGCGCGAGCGTTGTCTCTGGTCCCGGGCTGGGCGGCGCTGTGAAGCGGCGGCGGTGGGCGGAGGCTGTGGCTGGGTGCTGCGAGCAGACGGCTGTTTTGGGCGGCCTGCTGCGGAGCTCGAGCGCTTCGGTAGGAAGTGCTTCATGGCCTGTGACGTCTTCTGCACCTCGGCGAATCTGTCCGCGAAATCTTTGACGGACGACCCAAAGAGGCCAGCAGGCGAGACGGGTGCGTCGAGGAACGCAGAGCGCTCCGCATCCGGCATGTCGGATAGCGTTAACCACAGGTGTCTCTCGGCCACAGTGAGAGAGGCCATATTCCGTCCGATGGCCTGTGCAGCGGATTTAGCGGCGCGTAGAGCGAGGTCCGTGGCGCTCCGCAAATCCGGCACGCTGATCGCTTCCGGTCCTTCCTCGTCCAACTTACGGAGAAGGTCGGCCTGGAAGATTTGCAGCACAGCCATGGAGTGCAATGCCGATACAGCCTGTCCAGCGGCGGTGTAAGCGCGACTGTGCATGGCGGAAGTAGTTCGGCAGGCTTTCGAGGGTAGCGCCGTCTTAGCGCGCCGTCCAGCAGAGGGCGGGCAAAGATGGGCCGCTACAGCTTCTTCCACTGGGGGAAGGGAGGAGTACCCTCTGTCCTTAGCACCGTCAACTGCGGAGAATGCTGCCGAGACAGAAGTGCGTACCCTGGCTGAGAAGGGGGCGCCCCAGGACTTTGCGACTTCTTCGTGTAACTCAGGAAGAAAAGGCGCTGGTCTGGAAGACGGTGGAGCGCGGTCCCTCTGGAGGAAACACCCATCCAGCCGGTTGTGCGCTGGCGGCGCGGGCGCCGCCCACTCGAGGCCGAGGCTCGCCACGGCCTGTGATAGCACGCGCATCAGTTCAGACTCGATGCTGGCCCGTTTTCCTGACGACTCGCGGGCAGAAGGGG
Source organism: Semotilus atromaculatus (assembly GCA_031834385.1). Classification (NCBI taxonomy): domain Eukaryota; kingdom Metazoa; phylum Chordata; class Actinopteri; order Cypriniformes; family Leuciscidae; genus Semotilus; species Semotilus atromaculatus. Next base: position 6,628,711 of record JAULUF010000027.1, on the reverse strand, counting down.
GGAGGTCCACGGAGCTCGCCCAATCCTCGCTGTCCGACGCCAGGATGGAACAGCTGGCCTCCTCTACAGCCACCTCGTCGTCCGTGATGACGGAGGCGGCAGCAAGCGGCGGCCGTTGTCCGTCAGTGAGGGACTCGAGGGAAACTGGTGAAGCTGGCGGGCGAACCGGCGAGCTTTCGTGTGTTAGAGGAGGCTCGGGGGGGCGCTGAGTACGGCGCTTCTTGCGGCGCGGCACTGCAGCGGACGGAAGCGCAGGCTCGGTGAACAGTGCCAGACGAGTCCTCAGAGTCGTCAAGGGCAAGAGCTCGCAGTGATGGCAGCCGCCATCAGTGAGCGCGCGAGCCGCGTGATCCTCACCCAGGCAGGAAGCGCAGATGACATGGCGGTCCCCGTCGCTGAGTGTGGTTCGGCACGAACCACAGGATTTCTGCATCTTTAAAAAGACGCTAGCTCTTTTAGAGAAAAGCGTGTGTCGCAGCGGCGAACACACACTTTAACAGAGTAAAAGGTATAAACAGAAAGGATATATGACGCCGGAAAGCGCAGCAGGTACGGCGACTGAAGGCGGCGATATGTAGGCCGGCGTCCTCAGGTGCAAAGGCTCGTCCCGCTGAAAGGCTTATTTCTACGGCGCGGCTTCTTCACTCTAGATCCAGCGATGCGTGAGCTTCGCTGAAGAGGTAAAAAATCAGATTATATCAGCCTATCGAGCTGTATTTATAGGCCCAGGCTACGCCTGTTCTGGCGGGACGTGACGTAGTGGGCGCGAAGCGCCCCCATTGGACATTACGTCACGGGGGGCCTCTCTCGATAGGCTGCTGCAGTTGCCGCAGGTCAGCCAATAGGCACGCGAGCCGTCTTGCCTATGTCTGCATGCTGCCGCAACGCGTTTTACAATAATTAAAAATTAAGGATAATTTTTTTGGCTTCAATATCTCGAGGAAAGAGATTTTCCCCTAGCGTAAGATATTACGCAGTACGAGAGTACCTCTCGTAAGAGAACATATTTACATCAAATCCACATTATATGTGTTATTTTAGCGTTATCCCATATGACACAGGATTTTACTACATAGTGTGCTAGTGAGGAAAAAGGGTAAGTTAAACACATTTTATGAAAGACATACTTATCTTTCACCATTGTTTGGGGGTCCTTCAGGGTCTTCCTGATTGTTTAACATGCTGTCTCACATCGTGTCAAAATAAAATTCACAATAAAATTGCTCCAGTTTGCTTGTTATCCCGTATGACATTGGCTGACAGCCAGTTTTTGGACAGAATGCTCCAAAGTATAACAATCAACTGGATGTCATAATCTTTGTTATATTTAAATATATTGTTGTCAAGACTCATACAATAATGCCTGTGGCAGAGATGTTAGGGTTTATTAGATTTTTTACAGTTTGTTTGGCTTTTTTGTATGCCACTTTAAGGTCCGGACAGTTATCCGGTATGACATTATGTGACTACAACGTCGAATAATTCTTACTCTTTGCAATACCCTCAATATATGTTCATATCATTTGATAAACAGAGATCAATAGATTCAATAAATGTGCTTTTTATTAAACATTTCCTTATTTTGACTTCATAAAGGGGTTTGGACATCAAAATTGCACGTCACGTCATTGGGCCAGCTATTTCATATGCAAGCATGTCAGCCAATCACAGCAGAGGCCGGTTACACACAGCAGACACGCCCCTTCAAACAGAGCGTTTGGGCTCAGGGCTAAAATCAGGCTAGGAAAAATGCCTTTTATTTCTAAAATATGACTATTTTTTATCTAAAAAACATACCAACATTATAAGGGCAACCCAGAAAACATTAGCCTATACAATAAAAATAAAAACCATTCTAGGGCACCTTTTAAAGGAGATTTATTTTAATTCAGACTCTCTGCACTTTGAACACATGACAGTGATTTACAAGGGAAATGACTGAAACACAAACCTTTGAGTAACTATAGAGGACAGAGAGGAAAATCAGAGGCTGTGTAAACACGGTTTAATCTCACATATAAAAAACTGTGCTCATTTTGAGCCTGATCTGTCTTAAGCTGCACCATTGCTTTTCTTACTGGTGGTCATCTCTTTTTCAAATGCACAGAATCAAGGGCTCAGTGAGATATGAATGATATGGGTTGTATTTCCAGTTTTAAAAAGTTTGTGTATAGAAACAACACAGAGCATTTTATATGTTTGCCTTGCATTGGTTAATGTTTTATAATTGGCTATCCATTGAACATCAAGAAGGAAAAACTAGGAGGGGTTTTTGTTTAATGATTTATTTATTTTTTGCTCTGGGGTTTTTAGTTTTTTGTGCCTTTTGTGATTTTAGTTTTTTGTTTTGCTTTGTTGTGGTTTGTTTTGTGGTGTTTTTTTTTTGTGTGGTTTGTGTCGTTTTTTTGTTTTGCGTTTCGTTGATTTAAATTAACTTTTTATTTCATGACTTGTTTGCTCTTATCAAAGTACACTTGTTGAACTTGATTGCAACATTGTTTGATAAGTTGCCAATAACTGACATTCTGCCTTCTGTTTTAGTTAGCCTAGCCAATTCCACCAATGATTTTTTTTTTCTGAAAACTGAACAACAGTGTTTTAGTTTGCGTTTGCAAATAACTCGCTTGTAAAAATATGGCCAGTTTACACACAGATTAATCCTATTTCTCTACTTGAATATGCCATGCTGTTTTGATTGACGTACTGCAAATGAAACGCACCATACGTTGGCATCTGCAGACAACATTGATCTTCAAAATGCTAGGGCATGTACAAACCACATTAGTATCCATATCAGTGGTTCTCACTCTGGTTCTAGAGATCTTACATGTTCACGTTGGCTTGGGAGCGATACCAGACAAGTCAACAGCTCTCCAGAATTTGGCAGAAGTTAAGAGTGGAAGCAAAGAGTCTTGCCGAAGCCAGCAGGGGCTTAGTGGAGCAAATCTTTCCATTTCTATTATATCTGAAAGTTGTTTTCCTCTGTTGAGCGGTGAATAATGAAGGTTCATGACATTACACGTGCCGTGGCGTTGGGGGAATACTTAAAGAATGGCGAGAGCCTCACCAAACAAGAGCGCAACAGGAATAAAAGGCCCCCCAAAAAAGCAGAACCCTTGTCCAATTTGAGTCTCTATTTTACCGCCAAAAAAATGTCTTGGTCTGAGGAGAAGCTGTTGTTCATTCAATTAGCCTATGTGTTCCACTTGTGCTTTCCAAGGGTCATGCTGGCTTGGCTTCCAAGTCCAGCTGAGTGTGTGTATCAGACGTTTGCATAAGGAAGAGCCGTTAGAGGTAAGGGATGTATGTCATAAAAACCCACATTTTGCCGTTTGTGGTGTCTCATGCTCAGGTTCAGCTGAAACTTATCACAGCACTTTATTCTCCCAATCCTGCCGATTACGCCAAGAACGCACAATGGAGTAACCTTCTGACGCTCTGCCATATGCTAATCAGTAATAACAATGAGACATTGATGGATGTGTGTAGAGCATATCAGCAGGTGTTTCAGTGGGAGTCCAGCACATATGGTTTGTAAAAGCCAAAGAAATGGTTTTAAATAGCAACGCTGAAGTGTTTTAAGTGTTCAGATGGACATATAAAACCAGACAAGTAGTGTTTTGGTTATGAAGGAATCCATTGTTTTTGAGCAAAGTGAAGACATCTTGTAAAATAACGAATCTCTTAAGACTTAAGTGAACGGATCTCTTAGCCTCCTTTCACACTGTCAGTCCAAATCCAAATATTGTTGATCCGATTGGAATCTGATCTAAAATTTTTAATGTCTGATTTGTGTGTCCATGGTGCTCTTTAGTTTTCCGGAATATCTGCATTGGTTTCAATGGCAATGGTGTTGGATAGGCATACGCCAAAAACAGCAACAAAAATCACAACATGGACGGGTTTGCAATAGAGATGCTGTCTTATTTACAACATAACAGTGTGTAAACTACTGCTTCTTCTGAGGCAGCGGCAGAACCGTAGGAGGCTGGTATGAGCGGCTTTATTCAGTGCGATCGTCTCCGTTGGTCTCAAAACATGTCTCCATTATATTGTCATTTTCTCGACCGGTTTTTCAGCATGTTTCCTAAAACAACATCTGACGTTTTATGTTTTACGTGGCGTCAGAAAGTCACATAAACCACGTGAAATCCTATCTGAGACTGAAACGGATTTCCAGAAATGCGATTTGAATAGGATTTTAAACCACATATGAATTAAGCACGAAATCGATTTATAAAAATCTCATTTCATGTGATTTATTTATTTATTTATTTTTTGCCGTTCACACTAGCTAAATCTGATTGGATTTCAATCGGATATGCACAAGAATCTGATTGGGGCTGACAATCTGAACGTAGCCTTAGGTGAACGACGTGTCTTGTAGGTAAACGTATGTAAATGAACAGATCTTTTAGGTGCTTTTATGAACTCATTAAATTATATTTATTAATATTTTTAAATTATTTATTTAAATGAGTAATTTATAATTCATTAATTTAATCATTTGATTTCATTATTATTGTTGATTTTTTTGATAGTTTGATGAAGTATGAAGTATGATATGTAGTCTAATGCATCTAAACAACTAGGCTAAACGTCAAATATGCATATGTATACAGAGTGAAGTATTAGTATTTAGTGCATCACTGACCTTGTTTTGTTCTGTTTATCTCCAGGTTCGTGGATTTTTTTTCTGATGTGGGATCCTTAAAATAAAGATACATCAATAGGTAGGCTGTGTCCTATTTGTATTTCTCTTTTTCTCCCATTGTCTGATCATCTTTCTAGATTTCTGTGGAAAGTCTATATCTGGTGGGCTACAGCTAATCTACAGTAAGTTAGCACTGTGGGTTAGATTTATAAACTTCTCAGTAAACATTTGACATCACTTAAATGTGAAGGAAGGTCATTCTAGAAGAAAGCCATGATATCATATTTTTAAGTAAATTTAAAGCCTCTACAATTGGACGATTTGAATGTATCTATCCTTTCCAAAGTTGTGTGGTTTTAAACTTCAGTTTGAGTACAGATCTTTTATTCTTTTGGCTTGTTTGTGGTCATTTTTAAGATGTTTGATATTGAATCATGAAAAAGATGCAAATTAGGTGGAAGAAATTAGTTAGCAAAAATGAATTGGACACAAAAGTTGCATTCTGATCATTCCTTACCTGTCCTTTAAGACCATTGACTTTCAACCTCTCACAAGCTTTCAACTCTGCCTATATGAGTTTGGGCTAATTTCCTGAGCCCCTCGGTTGCTTGTAATGCTGATTGGCAAATGTGTTCCAGAGCGGTTGGCGTCATCTTCAGTAAAACCTCAGTGCAGATGATGTAAAGATTTGGCTGTAAGCTGCTATAAGCTTATGAGCCAGTCAGTCCCAATCAATTTACTCTCCTCTTAGTCCAGTTAAACCCCGACGCACAGAGGCCACAATGGCGTAATGTTGGCGGTTATGGTCTGGGTCGCACAACTTCTCAGTTTTGTTTTGGCGGCAGTGTGACGCTGGGGTCACGGAGAGCTCACGGTTTAGGAAGGAGTTGCTAGTTAAAGGGATGTGCAGTTAAAAAGTAACAATAGTTAGACTGATTACAAAGGAAAAGAGAATGAGGAGCAAATAATGAGACTTAAAGTCCCCCTGTGGTGAAAATCAAGTTTTTAATGTTGTTAATATGTCTATGTGGTGTTTATAATGTGCTTTAAGACAAAAAATTTGCACATTTATAAGTCAACACCATTGCTGAGTATTTTCTCCTTAAAACTGCAGTGAAAAAACGCGCTTTGAAATCGCTGGTGTTTCTGATGTCACAAACTATATTGTAACCAATCAGGTCAACGTGCCGGCGGGCTTTAGCATATCATTAACCAGGGCTCGACATAAGCAATGGCCCGATGGCTCGGGACTAGTAAAAGAGTGTGTCGGTGCCAGTGACTGGCCATCAGAAAAATAAACAGCAAATGTCATACACAGTGGCGCGAAGAGTGTCAATGTTACTTCAGGTTATTTATAACGTGTTAAAATCTCAAAGTGCGCGAAAGAGACCGAGTGTGTCTGCGCATGAAAGAGACCGAGTGTGTCTGCGCATGAAAGAGACCGAGTGTGTCTGCGCATGAAAGAGACCGAGTGTGTCTGCACATGAAAGAGACCGAGTGTGTCAGTGCCAGGGCTGTGCGATATGGGCAAAAAAATGACAAAAAAACAATTCGATTTCTATTTTAATCACGATTTTGACAAAAAAAAAAAAACATGCTTTACAGTTTTAATGCATTCTGTGTGAATTTGAAACGTATTTCTAAAGGAAACCAATTAGAGCTTTATAAAGGGGAAACCTCTTTTTTTGAGAATACTGAAGCAAAAACTTTAAAACGCAGTTTAGCTGCACAGCAGACACAGATGAGCACGAGAGCAGTCAATGGCTGTGCTAACGCAACTGCTCGAACCTATGGCAAGGCAGCTCAGACGCTCTAACCAATCAGGGCATTACGCGCCCTGACACGTCAGAGCCCGCCAGAATGGGCGTGGTCTGAGTCCATAAAGGGACCAGGCCTTGCCTAGGGAGCCCAGGTTTAATCGACTGAAGCGATACCCAAACACAGCACAGTAGCACGGCGGGTTACGCAATACTTTGTTCCCTCATCTCAGGGAACTGAGGTTATGTCAGTAACCAAGTAGTTCCCTTTCGAGAGGTCTCTCGTATTGCGTAAGCTAGCTTACGCTATGGGAAAACCCCTTTTCTCGCGAATACGGAAAATCGAGCTATGAAGCGATTTAGAAATCGCGCATGGTCAAATCGCGATTTTTTAAACAATTTCGATTAATCGCACAGCCCTAGTCTGCGCACGAGCGACAGTGCGCGAGAGAGACCGAGTGTGTCTGCGCGCGAGCGAGACCGAGTGTGTGTGCGCGAGTGACAGTGCGCGAGTGAGACCGCATGTGTCTGTGTGCGAGTGACCGTGCGCAAGAGACCGAGTGACAGTGCGCAAGAGAGACCGAGTGTGTTGGCACGCGAGCGAGATCGAGTGTGTGTGCGCGAGTGACAAGTGCGCAAGTGAGACCGCATGTGTCTGTGTGTGAGTGACAGTGACAGTGTGCGAGACAGAGTGTGTCTGTGCGCGAGTGACAGTGCGCGAGAGAGACCGCACGTGTTTGTGCGTGAGCGACAGTGCGCGAGAGAAACCGAGTGTGTCTGCGCGCGAGAGAGATCAAGTGTGTCTGTGCGCGAGTGACAGTGCGCGAGAGAGACCGCGCGCGAGAGAGACCGCACGTGTTTGTGCGTGAGCGACAGTGCTCGAGAGAAACCGAGTGTGTCTGCGCGCGAGAGAGATCGAGTGTGTCTGCGCGTGAGCGTGACCGAGTGTGTCTGCGCGCGAGCGTGACCGAATGTGTCTGCGCGTGAGCGACAGTGCGCGAGAAAGACCGTGTGTGTCTGCGCGCGAGCGTGACCGAGTGTGTCTGCGCGTGAGCGTGACCGAGTGTGTCTGCGCGTGAGCGACAGTGCGCGAGAAAGACCGTGTGTGTCTGCGCGCGAGCTACATTTATATGGACAACAATATAAATAAAAACATTTAAATTCTTACCACTGAATTAGCAGACTGTGATTTGAATCAGATAGACAGAAGATGAAAACATTTTCTCCTCTGCCCCAAGTAGGCCACAATTGTGGCTTTTTTCCACAATTTGCAGCACTGAATTTTTCATTCTAAATTACTCTAATTTCACTATATGCTCGGAAAGGAATTTATAATTAATATTAGGATAGACTAGAGATATTATCTTCTGTTATAATTATTATTATTGCTATTATTATTACCTATTATCCGACTGCGCGAAAAGTGGAATCTCTTAGTAAAATGGATCCCTTTGAAAACCACATTCTCTTCGTGTTGGCGAGCCTATGTTCATTGCAGGAAAAATAATATACACTGCAATAACCATTCATAGTTACAATGACAATTTGGTTATTTTTGCATGTTTCCAGGGGCTCTCTCTTAATTCCTGTACTCCCTTTGCTTTGCTGTATTGATTAATTGATTAAATTTATACAATACAATTTAATAGAAAAGTGCTTTTCCTTAAATTTCTTTCAAAAATATAGAAGGGTGAGCAAAACTCTGATCTACTGGCCCCGGGGCCTAGTGAGGATTTTTTTTAATGTTGAGCCCTGCATTAACTGTGAAACTAGCAGGGGAGTCGCGAGAGAAGCCAGGTCATCCTGGTATGTTTTGTTGATATGGAAAATCGGGTAGATTTAGAACTATTTATACTTGGTGCAAATAGTGGCAGATACTATTTGCACCTCAGCGTATTGTAGTTTATGATAAAACAGTATGCAATAACATATTCAATGTGGCCTCTATGATTATATTTATAAAAATCATATATGGATGCTGCCTTATTAGGACATTACTTGTCCATTTGTCTGGTTGAGATGCTAATGCACTTTTTAATCATGAATTATATACAGAATTATGATTACATGGGTAGATTAACTATTAATAAAGACTTAGGCTATTGCACAAAATTATATTATGACCTCAAAACACTTTTTTACCATAGTGCATGATTTGTAAACGAAAACATTTGCTTTTCTGACATGCTAAATTAGCTCGGTAGCTCAGCGTATATCATTGCACCATGAAACACAAGTCTCGAAAAAAGACTTTAGGTTTAAAGTTTAATTTAGGTGGTACTTGATTTAAAACATGGAGCATTAACCTTTTAGCACCAGTTAGCGGGTATTTCAATCCAGAACTGCTGTGAACGTAATAAAACGTTGCCAGATTCACGTTCTTCTGTTTCTGATAAAACTGAACATGCTGGATATTTCACTTTTGAAAGTTTCGCAAAACGTGCAAGACTCGATGTAATTTCATTTAGCAGAAATGTTGCCACATGCATGTTTTTCTCACAGTCCTGGGTTAAGAGATTGTCATAATTACAATCAACAAGGTCACATCTGTTTAAAAACATCTGCAATTTAACTTCTTATGCTAAAAGCTTTTTGTAGTACTATATAAATTTGTTGACGACTATAATAATCCTAATATTTAATTATATTTATTTAAACCATTTTAAAGCCAGAGCCCAAGACAGCATGATGGACAATGTAACTACATAAGCTTGTCAGTTTAAGCATTCAAAATGTTGAGCTAAAACATGTAAGGAATTACAATGACAGACCGAACAGTATACAGTAAAATAAAAGAGAACCTGTAATATATTCCATGTTATTGCCATTAGACTGATTTCCGATTAATAACGGAGCTAAAGGTGGAAAGATGTGATGAAATAAAAAAAAAGTCAGCGCCCTGTGTGAACGACCAGTTAGACATACAGAGAAAGAGAAATTCAAGAGAGACAGAGTGATGTACGAATTAGTTAAGACAAAAAAAAAAACAACAGATAGAAGATGAGAAGACAGAAAAATAAATTTGACTACCCAGCGTCAGCACAAAACAAACATACGTCTTTCCCCAAATACACAGAGAAAAGACAAATAAATGAGTGTTCTTACAAAGTGTAATCATGTTAGAACATCCAAATATCCTCTTGTGTGAATGATGTACGGGTTTCAGCACTAGGAGACAACGAAAGCAAAAGGATTAGTTTGAGTTATTTGTCTTTCAGCAGAAGCTTTTATCTAAAAAAGCGCACTGGGGGAACCTCAGGTTAAACACTCCGCTCAAAGGTGTTATGAGGATAGGATGAGTGAATCTCACAAAGAAATGGCCGGGTCATGTTTCCCCCTTTGTTAAGTTAATCTGCATAGCATTAAATGGATTTGATTCAAACGTTTTAATTGACTGACAGCACTTCCTTAACCTTTCAGTGGGGATTCTTTATTCTGCAAGTACAGCGTAATACAGTAAATTGTATGATGTATGTTTTTAATTCACTAAAAAGAACTGCCTCATAAGATTCACTCATTCAGGAATTGAACTACACTGGTTGTGTTGGATGTGTTTGATTCACTAAAATTATCCAGTTCATAAGATTCATTTGTTTGGGAATTTGACTACTCTACTTGTGCTATATATGTTTGTTTTTGTTTTGGCTCATATTTTTACTACACTGGTTATGCTGTATGTGTTTGATTCACTAAGAAGCTGCTCATAGGATTCATTTGTTCAAGATTCTGACTACAATGGTTGCACTGCATGTTTCTGATGAACTCCTTTGAGAATTATTAATTACTTTGAGAATTAATTGGACTACTCTGGTTGCGCTGTTATGTGTTCAATTCACTTTTCAATTCACAAGATTCACTTGTTCGGAAAATGGACTACAATGGTCACACTGTATGTCTTTGATTCACTAAAAGAACCTGCTCATAAAATTAGTTTGTTCTGCGACCTGTCTACAATGGCTGCAGCTGTATGTCTTTGATTCGCTAAAAAGAACTGGCTGAAAAGATGAGTCATACAGAAATTGGACTTTATTTGTTTTTTTATGGAACCAGTTTTGAAGGCCCAGTGTTCAGTTTCTAACCCTGATTCTGAGTCAAGAAAATATAGATATCCTGGCAGTTAGAATTGTTGTGTGTGTGGTATTTTTTATTTATATATTTTTTTCATGAGATTCCCCCAGATCATCTCATTGTCTGCAATCTTTAGGTTGACAGCCCAGGTTTAAACCAGAACCAATTACACAGTGAAGTGGAGAAATGCGTGAAAGAACAAGAGATTAAGAGTGTAAGCACTGCAGGATGTGTCTTAAGCTCAGGACTGAAGAGCATGTCTGTCTCTGAGAGCTCTTTCGAGGCTGGAAGCTCAGGATTTGTGTGGAAACTGGGATAGCATCCATTGTGCAGATCCACATGATCCCTGCCAGAGCAATCAGGTATCAGAGCTCACACCAAAGTGCTACATTCCCCTTGTGCACTCAACAGACTGGGATTCGCACAGATTCGGCCTGCGCTTTGAGCCAGAATCCTGAAAAATCAAGGGAAATAAGTCCCCTTGTTTTCAGGAGCAGTTGCCAGATATTGTGTTTCGGTAAGAGCTTACAGGCAAAGTAAAGCCATATGAAGCAATCGCATTAGCTTCTACCAGTATCGACTCCAGGGAAGGACACTGTTGCGTTGCATGCCGATTTAAATACACGTTTCCGATACTTTTGAAACCTAAGGTTTCTATCACAGGGAAATGCAATGCATCCTTTCCAACAATGAAATCACAGCTCATTTTCTTTAACTTCGAGTGATGTTGAAAACCAAATGAGTACCAAATTGAGCAAGACTTGCCTTTGTCATCTCATGAATAACTTGGATTACTTATTAGATTACTTTTTTTTGTTTTGTCAAATTGCTAGTTTCTATTTACTGAGTACTTTAGAAACTGCTGATCTACTGGGATTTTCACGCAGAACCATCTCTAGGGTTTACAGAGAATGGTCTGAAAAAAGAAGAAAATATCCAGTGAGTGGCAGTTCTGTTGGTGAAAATGCTTTGTTGATGCCAGAGGTCAGAGGAGAATGAACAGACTGGTTCCAGCTGATAGAAAGACAACTAACTCAAATAACCAGTCGTTACAACCGGAGTCTGCAGAAGAGCAACACGTCAAACCTTGAAGCAGATGAGCTACAGAGGCAGAAGACCACCGGGGTGCCTGTCCTGACCGGTCTGATGGGTCTCGGCTCCTGCTGCGACATTCAGATGGTAGGGTCAGCATTCGACATAAACAACATGAAAGGATGGATCCATCCTGCCTTGTATCAGAGGTTCAGGCTGATGGTGGTGTAATGGAGTGTTGGAGATTTTCTTGGCACACTTTGGGCCTCTTAGTACCAATTGAGCAACATTTAAAAGCCACAGCCTACCTGAGTATTGTTGCTGACCATGTCCATCCCTTTATGACCACAGTGTATCATCTGATGGCTACTTGCAGCAGGATAATACGCCACGTCACTTCTAAAACTGGATTATTGAACATGAAAATGAGTTCACTGCAATGAAACCGACTCCAGATCTCAATCTAGTAGAGCATATTTGGATGTGGTGGAAATGGGAGATTTGCATCATGGATGTGCAGCCGACAAATCTGCAGCAATTGCATGATGCTATCCTGTCAGCATGAAGCAAAATCTCTGAGGAATGTGTCCTACACCTTGTTGAATCTGTGCCACGAAGAATTAAGGCAATTCTGAACGCAAAAGAGGATCCAACCCAGTACTAGCAAGGTGTACCTAATAAAGTGGCCTATGCATACATAAAATGCATATGTAGACATAATATATGTAAAATAAATAAAAGAAAGGAAAACAAATGAACTATACAATATGTACGTAACAAAAAAAACAGCCAAATGGAAAAGAAAGCAAAAACAAACGATACAATATTCACATGACAAAACCAACCAAACCGAAACAAAATAAACACACATTTGTAAATAAACAGAAAAAAAGCAGTGGTGTAGTTCACAATCAGCTCCCAGATGAATCTGCCAAAACATAATACACATTCAGTACACCTATATGTATACACCATTAAAATATACAAATTACCTTTAGACCCTACATTTCAGTTATACATCTTTCTATAACATATAAAAACCCATAAAACATTCAATTATCTCCACAATATGTCCTATTTTTTACTGAACATGTCATATCACAAGTCACGACCGTGATGCCAATCTTATTGCTACAATGAAACAAACGCTCAAGCAAACAACGCACCGTTTATTGCACATAATAAATCAAATGACCTACCCTGCAATGATTATTAGCAACATGAACAGGGAAAAAGCTAAGGACACGCGACGTCCAGCTCTAAATGAATGACCGCAATGCCAGATTTGTTACAACAAAGAACAAGAAAAAACAAACATACGCGCTCAAGCACAAACAAGATTCTGCTTTTTCCACATAATAAATCAAACGACCTACCCGGGTATTATCAGCAACACAAACAGGTAAGCGGACGATATAAGCGGTACACACAGCGCGCAGCAGCTCGCCACGCCAAACAACCATGTCCCCCACAGTATCGCGGTATGCACCCTTTAACTCGTTTAGGCGGGAATTACGCGGCACGCATTCTGCCGTGACGTCAGCCAAAATAATGCAAATAAATGAACATTACAAACCCACTACATATAAAATATGCATTAAGTCATTTTTTTTTTAACTAACTCCCAATCACATCCATGTATATTAAAGTGATTTACATGATTGAAGTGGTGTTCTGAGAAACAAACTCATTTTTCCGCTCTAAATTTGACTTGAATAATATTTCTTCTCATAACTTAAATGCTTGCCTCATATATCTAGATGTCTTCAGGCTGACATCTTGCTGTAGGTACGCCACTACAGTCCAACCCTTTTTGAACTGCATTCCCCTTACGATCCTCCTCCCAGAATTTGAAAATTAAGGTCCATGTAAGTTATGCATATCACTGCATTATCGTTTTAATCTCAGATGAGAGTTAAATCAGCTAGTCACATTTTCTCGCAAACTCTTTGAGCTGTTTGTTTTGTGTCTACGGTGCAGGCAGGAAAACACCCCCAGGCTTGGCGTAGTCTGTAGCAGAGCTGGTAGCAGGGCTGGTAAAACCATTTAGGCTTTAAAGCTTCATTGTTTATGTTTCCAGAAGAAAGAAGAGACTCCTTAGTGGTCAGCCACAGCGACGGACATTGAGGATTTTTTTTTCTAGTCAATTGTGGACTGCTGCACTCGGCCTAACCCGTTCCCTTAAAATTACATTCACCCAGCTTCTGTCGATCCTTATTTTATCTGATTCTTGTGTGGAAACAGCTCTTGAACATCCCTGTGGTGACTTGATATATCTCTTAAACGTCTGTTCCTGCTGTGTAATGTGTATGTACATCTGTTTATTATGCATTTGCCCTATTGATGGGTATTTTGAACTCGTTTATTAGCTTACTAGTTGTCACATTGATGTATTGGATCTGATATTTTAATCATTTCCCAACTCGTGGTTCCTCTATTACTGGCCAGAGGTCTAGACATTTACATAAGAGATAATAGCTCTGTCTCAAAACCTAGTGAGCTGCCTATCTAGAAAGCATTTCAAGGCATCCTAAGTACACTGCTGATTCGAAGACTTTCCATAAGCTAGACAGCAACATTATGCTGCCCTTTGAGACACCTCTTATGGTCAAATTCAAGGCAACATCTCACATATCTTTTGTGGAGAAAGCAATCCCAGAATGAATGCAATGAACACAATAAACTAAAATTGCCATATGGTGTTGAGAAAATTGTGACTATAAATATTTCCTTTGGTACTGAAAAGTTTTCAGTCTGAAAGTTTCAGTCCTTAGTAATTTCGCACAATATTTGTGTGCTATGTGTTTTTAGCCTTATTAACAGTATTGTTTTGTTAGCTTAGCAACATGCTAATGTTAAACTATTGGAATCAATTGTGAGTTGAGACTTACTGTGAGTGAGCATGTTGTGTGGCATACATTGTTGCTACCTATGTTGAATGTCCAAATCAGTTACTTAAGAGATTTCATTTAGGTGGATGCAGTTTATGAATCGAGTTCTCTTGGTTATTATGCTATTATATGTCTGCTTCCCAAATCACATACTTATGCACTATTCTAGGCCGTTTTGTAGTTTAAGATTCAAACAAGTGTAACCAGACCTACTCAACTCGTTTGGGAGGCGGACGCACTAACAAGGACGCTAACAAGAACGCAGTCGCTAGCATGCTTGAGGGCGGGGGAGTGAGGTTTACATGCACAGCTCTTACTGGCCTACGTCCGTTACACAAGTTCACTTCAAATATCCAAATGATACACTTAATTAGCTGAAAAAAAAGGAAGTGTAGAATGTTGACACTTAATGGCCTTAACTGTTGCTGCTTTCCATATGTAGCGGAGTTATGCTGGCTATTAGACTCAATGATGGATGACAAACTAGCTTTCTAAATGTCATACATTAAACATTAGACTACATAGTGTGTAGTTTAAGTACATTGTGTAGTCATTTTGGGACGCTACTTAAGTTTCTAGCCCAATACTTTAGCATCATGCTAATCAAGTACATTGATCTAGGCTGATTTCCAGTGTTCTGAAGTTGTTTTTAAGGAGTTACGTAAAAGAGTTGAAGACCTAGATGACCCTCCTCTTGTTCTTTTGTGTTCTTCATCCTTCACACCCCTCCGAGAAGCAAACAGGGATGTAACTTGTCTCACTAATTTTTTTTAAGTTTCTTCACATACCAGACTTTATGGTGTCTTAAGCAAGACGGAGAGCAGATACAGTGGCCTTTACTTCAATTTACGTTCTTCTTCTGTGAAAGGCACCAGACAGGGGTAAAATGCATTTAAGAGGACTTAAAAATAAGTATGCTGGCAAAATATATGTTACCAAGTCCATTGAAGGCTAGTCAAAGTTGAGAACCCATGTTAATGTTATTGACAAACATGAACCAGATACAAAACAAACAAAAATTGTAAACTAGAGCACACTCAAACTTAAGATTTGCTATGTCGTACATATCGCTTAACGTCAGTGTTCTGCATGAATCCGAGTAAGGGGACCGTTAACCAGGGAAACGTTGACCTCTTGCCCCCATTTTCAACACCTCCATTCCAAACAATGGCTTCATTTTGGTATGTACCCCAAAGAAAAGTCCCAATGGAAAAAATCAAATCCTGTTTTACTCAGAAATATGTCAGATTTCGGAAGTCAAATGGGATGCTGATGTTTCTCAATTTGAGTTGAGTTTTATGGTCTCACACAGAAAATGTTAGGGTTCGTACCAGGTATGCTTATTCTAGAAGTGTGTAAAAGGGTCACTTAGCGCGCACTGCATCAAATAGTGGCTCATGTTGACACAGAGCTGGGCCCATTTCAACAAGTTATACGATATGCTAAGCAGATTTACAATGGGTAAACAAACACATTTGCTGAAACGGTGTGCTGTATAGACATGCACATTAATTTTTAGCAATACTCAATTCCCTCAGCCCAAAACTAAAAATACAAGCTGTGTGGTGGGAACTCTCTGGTGTGCACGTCTGCAGGCTGACATATGGGGCACATGTACATCTATTGGCAACTGGGGTGCAATTGCGGCCTGCTCGAGTTTGAGTAACAGATGCAGGCTGTTAGCTTGTGCGGGAGGGTTATTGGGGGCTATAAGCTGAGTTTGCGTTGTATAAAGTTGCCTGGGATTATCACAGGATTGGAAGGTGCGATGTTGTTAATATTCCCTAATGGGCCATGACTTCGGTTTGGGTCCAAACCTGATACGTCCACACTAAAAATCGAGAAACTACACAGGCCAGTCAGTGGAAAAGCCAAGAAAGTCTGGCAAATCTCAGTGGCTGTGGAAAAAGGACTGCCCCTGTTCCTATAGTCCCAAGTTTTTATTCATCAGCGGAGAACTCTTTTTTCGTTGTGTATATTATGCGGTTGCATTAAATGACATCATTACATGGCTCTGTGGAATACTTGATTCTCATTGGTCAGTCACGCCATTCAGCGGTATGTTATTCCCTGATAGCAACCACTGAAAACAGATAAAACAGGCTCATCCGGGTTACTAAACTTAGTAATCTTCTTCCTAGGTTGTTATCATCTCGCAAGCAAGGTCTCTCGCTCTCTCCCTCTCTGCCGTGCGCGCGCTACACGGTTTGGCGCTGGCGCACATACAGTATGTTCTGTCTCTCATGCGCAGCTCTAGATTCCAGGAGATTTGAACTAATTTACGGGCATCAGTATGCGGGATTTTTATAATTAGATTATATCTAATTGTAGATTAGATAATTCGATAATTAATTCTCAATTTATAGTTTATTGGTTTGGTCGGACGCGCGTGACTGGATGATGACCGGTGTCGTGGTCATTCTCAAGTGTCGTGTTGCTGTTGTATCAGCGTAGCACTCAATAATCGGGACAAGAGAGGTCCCGTACGGGACAAATAAATTAGGCCCAATAATCGGGACGTCCCGGCTAATTCGGGACAGTTGGCAACCCTAGCTAGCTGGCTAGCTAGTGGTTAGGCTATTTATGGTGGTGTAGATATGAAATATGAATCCGTATACATATGGGTATCCATTAGGCCAGGGGTTCTCAACCTTGTTCAAGCTGGGCCCCCCCAAAGCTGGTTCATTGCAGTTGGTGCCCCAGTTCCCCCCCCGATATTAATTTATGCTTTATTATTGTTATTATTACTAGGCCTAATAGTAGGCATCATCTGCATTTTTTACAGAAGCTTGCAGGTAGGTGACGTTAATGTGAGACCTGAGCCTGCTTTGCCTTGCAAAGATCCTCAATTCTTGGCTCAATGTTTGATAAGCATAGCCTCAAATAATTCTGAAATTAGCAATAACAACTAAATGATTGATAACACCTATAATGATCAATAAGCCATTGATGTCTGGATAAAAATGAACTGTGTAACAGGTAGGACATATACAGAAATTGAATAAAGTTATCAAACAGTCTGCGGTGCATAAATTATAAATTATATATAGACTAATCCTTATTAAAGCTACACAAGTTCAAGAGCAGTGAGTAATTTTCTCTGTTCCCTTTGTTCTTTGATTAAAGGTTGTATCAGTGATTTCAGGTCCAAAAATAAATGTCTAATCTTTCCTAACGATCCGCTAGCTGCCCGCCCCATAAGCAGGCTGTCAAAAAAACGCGTCTTTGTAGGCAGCCTAGGCTCCGAGATCTGCACACAAAAACAAATGGGTACACTACCACTCAAAACCAAAATAAAGTGTTCCAACCAATCACCGACAGGGGCGGGTGTTGTGAGGTTTTGAGCTCCTGCACGGCTGGACGCGAAGTCGGAGCAACACCTGTCAGGGTCAGGGTGCAAGGACCTTAAACTTTGAGGCTTGCGCAGCTTCTCGGGGAGAAATCAAACAAATGAGCGCCGCTTTCTAAAGTCTATGAGCGCAGCACACACAAATAAACTAAGTTGACATAGGTAGACTACTGCAGTTAAATGTTGCAGTTAAGTGAATACACTTCAGCAACATACATCACACGAGCTGACGACCAAGAGAGCTGACAATTGACCATCACTTAATTTACCATCACCTCACGATTGAAAATGTGACACTGATTTCATATGACAGTTCAACAAACAAGTTAATAATATTAAGTCACTTACATTTTAGACGAAATAATGACTGTTTTGGTATATTTTAGCAGCGAAAAAAGATCAGATGAATCCAAACAAAGTTCACAGCATAGCGCAACTCACAGCAACACTCAATCGTGTTTTGAATGATTCAGTGTTTTGAACGAATCGGTTGAGTCAAAGATTCAATGACCCATTCACAAACATCTGTCTCATTCTTGATTAATCGGCCGTTTGAACGAATCGTTTGAATGAACGACTCAATGACTCGCTTAATAAAACCGCTTATCGCCTGCATTTGCGCTCACTATGGACAAACCAATCAAATTTGTTCAAAACTTTTTTTTTAAATCAGTCCAAACACATTTTAATATTTATTCAGGAGTTATGTATATACAAAACTTTAACTTTTTATGACAGTAGTTTAGTGCTAAAAAAAAGTGCAAATTTTTTTTTTTTTTAGTTTTTTCCCCCTCCCATCCTGTAGCCTACTCGCGCCCCCCTGGCAGAGTGTCGGCGCCCCCCTGGGGGGGCGCGCCCCACCGGTTGAGAACCACTGCATTAGGCAATTAAGGAATCCAAATAAGTATGAATTAATTTGGATAAAATGCAAAATAGGCAGTTTACTATAGTTTTTAGCCTGTTGCAGCCAATTGAGTACTAAGCTTGAAAGTTGTTAGCATCTCTTCATTGTGGAATGTTTGCAGTGTCCCTGAAAGTTATACTGACTGTGTTTCACTCTACAGTATAATGACTTTACAGTGGTTTTGGAGACCTATATAAAATAATTTTGTGTTAAAGCAATTTGTTACGATACAAGCTTGGTAGCTACAAGTTGTCAAAATTCTACTTACTTACTGACTGGTTTTGTCAATATGGCGAATAAATGGTGTTGTCAATATGTCAGAACTCTTGCAGGCAGTTGTGTATTGTGTAGCGATCTATAAAGCTCAGATAAAACAAAGTCACTTTCAAACAAATCTTTCTGTTGGTCAGCAAAAAAGTGAGGAAATCTTTCAGAAATGTTTGCTCGTGTGAAATTTCAGTGTATGGATTCCTATTGGAATGACTGGATTACACACACATTTATATGGAATTTATTTTCTTCTGTGGAACGCAAAAGAAGACATTTTAAAGAAAGTTTGATCTGTTTTGTCCATATAAAGCCATGTAAAACAACATTAGGGCACTGAGGTATTCTTCAAAATATATATTTTTTTTTTTGTAATCACAGAAGAATGTAAGTCATACAGGTTTGGAACACCAAGAGGGTGGTGAGTAGCCTAAATGGTGGCAGAATTGTCTTTTTGTGTGTGTGTGAGCTATTCCTTCAACTATTTTGTAGCTGTGGCATGGGTGACTCAGGGCTCCTAACCTTTGAGAGCACCAGAAGTTCTACAGATGGTGGCGCTAGTACCTGATTTGGTAAAGGTGAGCGCTCTCTCATTATAAAAGGAGCGCTCTTTACTTGCTTTCAGTCATAATGTGAATTTATTTATGTATTTATTTTTATGAGTGACTTCCTAATTTTTTCCATATATTAGGGAGTGGAAATGGCTAAGTCATCAATAAGTACTCCTCTACCGCCATTTACTTGTTATAGTAGTAATTTCATGTCTTTTTTTAAATAAAAGTGATGATTGTTTGCCACAAAGTGTTAATTCTACAAATCATCACATTAAAATTGTACAATATTTAGATCTTCGAAGTGCTGGAAAAAAAGTGGGAAGCTCTTGAAAGCCCTTTGAAAAGCGCTTGAAATTCACTCTCAAAAGGTTGTACGAACCCTGAGAGAAATAATATAAAAACAAACATTCATCTATTTCTGACACAATACCATGGTTACAGTTAGCACTGCTACATTAAATCCATGGTTAATGTTGTGGATTGAAAAGCCTGATAAATGGTCAACGCAGCTCAAACGAGTAGCGTGATTTCGTTCCACTTTCATTTTGATGTTTCTTATGTGCAACAGAAATGGCAGCTCTTATCAGTTGCCCAACGTGGTGGTGGCACCAGTGTGACCTCTAACTAAATATAGTTGCATCGACAGGAAAAAAGATTGCAAAATGCAACCATTTGGTCGCAGTCTGGAGCTCTGTGACTTCAGAAGTGCCTGAGTGGAAGGGCTGATGTGTATGACTGATATACTGTGTGTGTGTAAAAGTAAAGAATGTTAAGTAGAACACAAGCCAAGAGCAGTAGAGCTGCTGTATATCAGGCAGGAGGGCTGCCTTCAGTCTCTCGCTCTGTTTCTCTCCTCAAGAAGTCTTTCTAATGCAATAATGGTCATATAGAATAGAAACACAATAGATTAATCGGAGGATTTGCGGTGCTCATTTTTGCCTGATGCTGTTGATCATAGAGAGTTTGTTTTACTGTATAATTGGAGAAATGTTTAAAGGTGCCCTAGAATGTGAAATTGAATTTATTTTGTCATAGTTAAATAACAAGAGTTCAGTACATGGACATGACATACAGTGAGTCTCAAACACCATTGTTTTCTCCTTCTTACTTAAATCTCGTTTTTGAAAAACACCCCTGAAAAACAGGCGAATCTCCACATAACACCGACTGTGACGCAACAGTCGGGATCATTAATATGTACGACTCCAAAAATCTGCATATGCCAGCCCATGTTCAATGACAGGCGGGACTGCGCAGCCGAAGCATGGCAGTGGATCAGTGTTTGGATGTACAAATGAACACAAAGGTATTTAGTTCCTTCATCCGAGCCTCTGAAGAAACAATGGGTTCATTTTATTTTCTCTGGAAATTTCCAAACATTTCACCGACGAGACTGTTTCCTCAACTTGGGCCAATACAGAGCTGGCCTCGATGAACGTCTGAAAATATATCGATAGAGCTACCAAGCAACACTTTCTGATGTGTTCAAGTTCAGACAGGTAATCTTTCTCTCAAAATCGTTCAATACTATATTTACATCATCGTGTTTGCATTGGTGAAAGCATTAGAGAGTGCAGAAACTGCGTTGCAATGACAAGATCTTTATTCTCGCGATCAACACACTGTCATCTGTTTGCTCAATGCTCATCACGGCAACATTTTATGTGATGGGACTAGATCTAAATACTTTAAAAACATCTCACGATTCGTTAATCTCGATAGCTGTAATAGTAAAAACGTATAATATCTGTAGTAAAAGTATTCGAGAGAGTTTCACATGTAATACGTAGCTATTTCATATGCAAGCATGTCAGCCAATCACAGCAGAGGCCGGTTACACACAGCAGACACGCCCCTTCAAACAGAGCGTTTGGGCTCAGAGCTAAAATCAGGCTAGGAAAAATGCCTTTTATTTCTAAATTATGACTATTTTTGATCTAAAAAACATACTAACATTATAAGGGCAACCCAGAAAACATTATACAATAAAAATAAAAACCATTCTAGGGCACCTTTAAGTAAGTTTTAAAATGATTAGATACTTGTATGTCCTGTTTTTACAAGCTTTTTATGTATTCGATGTATTAAGAGTTTTCCTGGTCACCAATATCTGGGAGGGCACACTGCAATCCATATCGGATAGGTTTGAGACACATGTAAATGTATTCTTTGCTAATTATCTCATAGAGAATGGGTACTTGTAATCAATAACCCAAAAAGAATCCTAACTGTGAAAACCACAGTCTCTTGGGACATAATAGGATCCAAAGAGGCCCTGTCTGTTGCGAATCTAAATTTCTGAAGGTTTAGTGTGTTAGGAATGAAATTTATTCATGATTTGTGAGAGTATATATTGTATTTTACTAGTTGTTTTGTTTTGCACTCGTCTGGTTCTCTCCCTTTCTCTTCCATATGGTTTTCCCTCCCCAATTCACCGGTTGCTCCAGCTGAGGTTGCAGCTGGTGTCCATGTCTGCTCGGCTCATCCCAAGAGCCGTGATTCACATCGTGAGGGAAGCAATTCCCACAACGGTTTGCACATCTCTGGATGTTGTGGTTTGGTGAGGTTTTAAAACAGAGGAATCTCCAACATCCAATTAATGATGAATCACACCGTCTCCAGTGTTTGACCGAACATCTCCACATATTCGAGAACCTACACAGATGTGCACAGGAATACAACGACGACTCGTGTTCTCGAAACCTCCCACAGGTGCGAATGGAGCTATGGATGTGTCATCTGAAATAATACATCACTGGCTAGCCTGCAGCCATTAAACGTTAATAACCTACATGGGATGTCAGATGAAAAACAGCACTTTTGAGACGAGCGCTTATGTCGGGAGGTGGTGCTTGGTTAGCACGTCTCTGGAATGGGATTTTATGTAGAACATATGGAGCTATTGAAGTGTGGAATATTTCAGATATGACCGCTGTTTTTTGTAGGAGAAGAGAATGTCGATTTTTTCCATTACCTTTCTGGTCCATAATGGTGCCCTGCTGCGGTTTCAATACGCTTTAAAACTACAACTGCGTTTATTAATGGAGCTCTGGGGATGTGGAAAAACTCCATTTTTTACATTACAAGAAGTGCTGACATGAAGTGACATCAGATGTGTTGGGCCGATGTTTTGGTATTTAAATGACTGACTTGCCTCGGGACATAAAATTGGGGTAAAAGAAGCAAACCGAAATCTCCGCAGTCGAGTCATGTAAATACTATGGAGTATTTGGAACCGTCTCTGGAATTAAGTGTGTTGTGGGATATTCGGGGAGTACTGTGGGAAGAGAACATATTATTGAGGGATATTACGCAAGGGGAAAATTTGGGAGATTGTTTGCAGAAAAATAAAATAAAAAAATCGTAATAATATTTGATACAGTAACTACTGCTCAGACTGGGGATTCAGTCAATTAAAAAAAAAAGAGCGTGTGGAAAGTTTTTGCAGCATTTTGGCTCCTGGATTTGTGGGTTCTATAGTGAATGAATGGAAGTGATATTGGACATGCTCGAAATACATCCATATGGGTACATTTTCATTTCATGCAGACCAAGATAAATATGAGTTCGAGAGCTAGAAGAAAACAAAGAAAACTTCCATTTGAAGTCTTTCCTCCAGCTGTGTCTTTTTCTCTGCTAATCGTACATAAGGTATCCTTGGCTTTTGATGAATCCTGAATGTCATTCAAATGGCAAACAAATGTCAAGGCTGGGAAACAGGTCACATATCCTATTCCCATCTCAATGAGACACAAAGAGGTGCCAGAAGCTGTGGAAAGAGAAAAGAAAGCAGTGTTTTCTGGAGCTGGAGATGTTGAGGGCAAGCAATAGATGCACTCATCCCTCGGCTCTGACTTCTGTGGACAGGAAGGCCTGCTGAGCAAAGATGTGCCGTGGATGGATGGAAATGAAGCGTTTCTTCCCTCCTTCACCTCAATGGAAAACATACCATAAAGGGAAAACAAATCCTGTATTGATTATGCCTTTAAAGTCCCAAATGGCACCCTTTCATGACTTCATGATGCTTCCTCAGCTGGCAACTTTTTATGGTTTTCCTTGTGGAACTTAAGAGAATTGTTGTGTATAGTAATGCACAGATATATATTTTTTCGGGATAATAGTGCAACAGTCGGATTCCTGAAGTAAAAATGTCATTCATTTAATAATGGAATTTTAACCATAAAGACAGACATGCTATGAGGTTGTTAATTGATGTTCTTTATCAACAAACAGGGTTGCTGTTGAATGCTTGAATCTGATTGGTTTGACAAACGTTCTAAGGTGTGCAATTATTTTCAGGGAAACACATGGTTAAAGTAGTTCCAGGTTTTGACCGCATTACAGTTCTATATCACTTCGCCAAATGATTTCCGTTATTTCAAAGGTCCTTACAGCTTACAACAGCAAAATAACCAAAACGCACAACAACATGGACCAATTATAGTAAACAACAGGACAAAAAAGTTTTTTTTTGCCATAAAATTGTTTTATGTATTATGTATGGTCTCCCACCCAAACGTACACACACACACAGTACGGACACACACTTGCACAGAAACGTCTTGTCAGCGCTGCTCTGATGATTTTATCAGTAAAATAGTTTAACAACTGAAAAGCTATATGACATTACTCACTAGCGATGTAATAACTGCTCTGTTCTTGGAGCTGATAAACGTACAGTTTCGTTAATAGTAGAGACGCTGCTGCCAAACACTGTTGAGAGACTGACTTAATTCATAGACGCTTGATAACTTGATAACGGATAACTTTCCCCATGGGAAAACAGGAGGTTGTGGAGGAGGCACTGTTGCATAAGCCGATAATTATTTTATTTATTATGACATAGCTGATATTAAAATTCAATACTATTTGTTTAAAATAAGTAATAAAAAATAAAATAAAACGCTAAAACATTAAATTAGTCATTTAAATGCTACACATTAATTTAGACACAAAAACATTTTAATGTACAGTATGAAAATGGATATTCATTTTGAGATTTGCTGAAGATTACATTTAACAAAGTTAATAAATTATTCATGTTTTTAAAGACTAATTTAAGCGTGGATGTCTGCAAATGTAGTCTAAATGTATAAATAGAGGAAATTTGCTTCAACAATTAAATATCCAATATTAATCGTTATTGGTAAAAAACTAACTCTAATATCGACTGGTAACCGCAATAGTACAGATATATTGTGCATTTAGTGATATAATATCCCGTATTTCTTATCCAACTTCCACGGTCAGTCTCTCTTCGTCCATATTTTTCATTAATATGTATGAGGAACGGTCCAATTCAATTGCAGTGTGGGCGGGACCACCCAACAAATCAGAAATGGATACCAAGTGGACCAGAGTTGTCATGGTCTGTGCTGTTTAAGACATAATGTAATGGAATACCACAAAAAGATCATGGTCTCAATCTTCAGGTCCCTCATCACTCCAGAAGAAATACCAGATCTTTTGTTGCGTTCTTGTTTCCCTGACGTGTCGTGGACAACGTGACTGTGTACGTATCGCTTTCTCAGAAGTTAGTGTATTATGTAATGATTTTTTTCAATACGAATACATGCATTCCCAGTCTCCAGACACACCTTTAAATGGAAACGCAATGTTCAGAAGCTCAGATAGAGAGTCTCATCAGAGAGAGAAATGTGTGCACACTGTGATCACTTCAACAGATCGACCACAGCTCAACAAACACCTGAAAACATCACGATTCACGAATGCGACTGCATATCTCTTCAGGGCCACCCGTGTGTGTTCAGGCAGCATTCGGTGGAGACGGCAGTGGTGCGTCAGGATTGTTTTGGAAAGTTCGTTCTCAACAGCAGAGCCAGAAAACCGGCGTCTTCTCCCACTTCGTACATTACGCCTTGTTTATCATTCAGTCTCAATGGTTCCCGCTGAAAGAAAAATAGCAGTTGAAATATGTGACGGCTGATTTGAGGCAAGTGGAAGGGGCTTAAGTGTGAGTGGAAAGAAGACCAGAACTGTTTCCATGAGAGCGCTTCTCCTAATCCTGAAGCGCAGCCACTGGAAGAAGCTGCTCTCCTCTGGACATGTGTTCGATATTAATCCAGGAACTCCTCACACTTCAGGAATCCTTACAGGTTTTGCTTCACTGTGGCATTATCCAGACTCCAGTTGAAGTATATCCCTTGTCAGATAGTTCATGTTGTATCAGAGTCAAAGCTGGAGCCGGTTTCAGATCGGCCTGTGAATTTCAGACTCTGCGTCTTTATGAGCGGTGGCTTCAATACGAGAGGTTGAGCTTTATTTACGGCCATCATTAAAAGCACTGTGATGATGAAAACACTCATGATAAAAGATGCAACTGGCAAATCGTGTCGATTATGTAATTTCGTGCAGATGTTATTTTCCAAATGAAAGAAAAGCTTTTAAATGTTGGCGACTCGGGGAGCCACTCTGGACCGCGTTTGGGGGAGATGTTCACATAAATAAGATGTGCGCTTGTATTCAAAAATGGAGATTTCTTTGCTTTTATTTTATTTCATTTTATTTTCACATTTCATTTCATTATTTCATTTCATCCATTTCATTTCATTATTTCATTTCCATGACACTGATGTTTTGATGCCTAAAAAAACAACTGAGCTTAGATTTTAGTGTATTATGTACAGTATGTAGATAAAATAGTATAGAATTTTAGTTTTGGCCATTTATTGGCTATCGGCCACATGACAATAACAGTAATTATCAACTTATTTGATATCTACCAGATTTTTCATATCGGTGCATAACTGTGGATGTCAGTCAGTTAGAGATGAGCAGTTTTATGATCATTGATGTACTATTAAAGTTTTTGTCAATATTTTGAATTATTTTGAATATTTTTATATTTTCAATTTTCAATTTAGTTTGTTTTTTGTCTATAAAGTTTTTTTGTTGACTATATAGTTTTTTTTTGTTTTTATAAAGTTTTAGTTTTTAGTTTGTTTATTTAATTTGAGGTATTTTACTTCAACTTAAATAGATTATGTTTTAGATTAGTTTTGGTTGGAGAGAACCAGTGCCTTTTGCTGATGTGCTGGTTTTGTGTAGGGGAAGATTTTCAGTAGATAATGACTGAGTTCTTAGTCTGTTTCTCACAGAAAGCTATTGCACTACTGGAAAAAAAACGTAGAGCATGAATTAAATGGTCTATCTTTATGCTTTTAGGTTAACATTATAAATCACCATCCTCAGGTGCACTTTAAGTAAATATAAATGGTTTCACATACAATCTAAATGCTGCCGAGGAGTTAATATTCTTTTCAAGGTTCCAACATTGAAGATTTATTTTGCTTACTAACTATTACAAGATGTTTTGAGGGAACTCATCTAGCTTTGGCTTCAGTGTAATGTCACCGACTCCATAAATACGATCCCATTTTAATTCTCGCTGTCCAAAAACGCACCAATCTAATTCAAAACATGTCCTTGGACTTTGTCATTGGATTGGGATTTTTTCTCTTTTTGTCGTGCTTTGGCCCAGACAGAAATAAAACAAAAAAAAAGAGAAAGGAAACTGGCACAGGAAGTTCATAGATTAATATTAGCAGTAATAAAGCACCTTTAAAACACTTGCTCGAACATTGTGCTGCTTTTTGATTGGCTGCCGTACAGGCCCAAAGCAAACTGAGGTGACCGCTGACCCTCCACTGGTTTGTAATGTTTCTTTAATGTTCCAATGAATAAGATAATTACTTCTGGAACTTGGGTTTTGTGTACGTCATTGCGAAAAACAGTCTGAAACATGGCGATACATAAATCAATATTACAGCTGATTTGATTTACCCTGTCAAAGACCCTGATTCATTCCTGCTCGTGTGGTTGAGGTCTGCGTCCATGAATGGAGAGTATAGAGTTCTCCTCAAATAACCAGCCGTCCAGGAGCTTCGAGTGGCAGTTTAAATATACAGAGATATTCTCAAACAAACCCGTGGGCCAAGGGCAACAACTGCTTATTATTTATGCATTTATTGGGATTTCCTGTACATTTATAAATATGCTGGAACCTGTAGGCTGGATAATAAGTGTGTGTGTGTGTTTGTTTGTTTGTTTGTGGAGAACAGCAGTGTGCTTGGCTAGAGACTAGACCCCCCCCCCCCAATATGGTATACCATAAACTTTTTTGTAAAGAATGGCTTGTTTATTTTTATCTACCTATTTATTTATTATTAAATAATGTTAAAATAATAGTAATAAACCTTATTATTGTAATTATAATATGATAATAATATTATATTTTCTATTAAATCTCAATAGTTTCATTAGTTCATAGAATAATAAAAGTAATAATAACATTAATGTTAATATTAAAATGTTATTATTCTAATTATGCAACCTAAAGTAATAATTATGAGGTTAATAAGCATTATTAGAATAATAATTGTAATAATCTACTTGTAATATATATATATATATATATATATATAAGAGCCCGACCGATATATCGGCAGGCCGATATTATCGGCCGATATTAGGCATTTTCCTAACTATCGGTATCGGCATTTATAATGGCCGATAAATGAATATTTTAAAAAATGCGGGGTGCAGTGATTCATGTAAGGGTGGCGCTGCCAATAAAGCACCTAAAAGCTGTCACAAAGAACTGGCAAAAGTAATGATTATGAATACATCAAATATAGCAAGGAGACATTTTAATTGTTTATTAATAACAAGTGTTTTCAGTCAGTGTCGGCAGATGAAGTTGACTCGCTGACTCGCGATCTTCAGTGAACACGACAGAGAGAAATGCACATTTCATACGGATTAGGCTACATAAGCAGAGAGCAGTCTGTCTTTCGTTTTGAATTGTTCGGTTTAAAAGTAGACATTTCAATATAGATATATTTCTCAGTTCTATACGCTGAGTTTCGGTTCATTTATGAGACGAGTTGCAGTTCACCCGCCGGCACATCCGTTTTGAGATTATCTATTGTCCGCTCAGCTAAATTTACTTCTTATTTATTAAATCCAGGCAATTGGTTGATGAAACATAGATTAAAATTAAGATACAATTAATACAAAACAAAATTCACCTTAATGAAAGGCTTTGTGCTTTCTGTTTGAGGTCTCTGTGAAAGTTTTAAAAAAGCACTTTACTGCCGCTTTCAGAGCTCGTGCACGTCCGTAACATTGTTTTTTCCTCATAAATGCGAACACGAAAAATAAAATTAAATGAATATTTTATGTTCTGTTAAGAGCCAACCCTTCTTCATCCGGTAGGTACTGTAGTAGCCTATTACTTTTGATTTGCGCAGTGTAATTCACAGAATTGATTTCTCTGCTACCAGCCTCTGTCACGTATTGTGTGAGCTTGCGGCTATTGCAAGCGCGCAGCTGAGAAGTCCTGATTATACTGTCTGCTATATTTACTTCTTATTTATTAAATCCAGGCAATTGGTTGATTAAAACATTGATTAAAATGCGTGGCGCGAGCGACAAATCTCCGACAGCAAACTGATGCCCCATTCTGCTCTGTAACGGGCGCTGTGCCGCGTCTCCGGTAAACAGCTGTTGCGACGCGAGCAATAGCGGCCGCGTCCGGTGTAGACACAGTGTTAAAGCTCATTCTGCCTATAACGCTATGTTACAACATCAAGCAATATTCCAATAATTTATATAATTATAACACTTTATATAGGGCCATTTTGCATAAGAGTAGCCTAGTTTCACGTTTAGTAGCCTACATCATTTTGCTTACTAATTTAAAATAGTATAAAAGTACTACTGTACATATGTAATTAAAAACGTTTTCATTATGATATTATTAATTTTACTTTAGTAAAAAGATCTGAGTTATTCCTCCACTGGTAGAGATTCGATGAATTAAGACTAACAAATAGAAGATAAGGTTTTGTCAGTGACACTTTTGATATATTTATTAGTACAAGTTATGTTTTATATAACGTGACTAAATTAAAAGACAAAGTCGTTAGTGAAGATTATGCAACAGTATTAATATATATAATAATGAATAATATAACATGCAATGCAAACTAGTTTGGTTACAGCTCAAATGTATCATTCACCCTGCCTCCATTACAGATCTTTGTCACAGAAGTGTTTGACCACCACATTTGAGTGATCATTGCAAAAACATTTTTTATATATTTATTCTGTTTATACTGTGTATTGTATATGCAGTACCCATCAAAAGTTTGTACACACCAATAGGAAAGTGTGTCCAAACATTTGACTGGTACTGTAATATAATACACAAGTAATATTGCTACTGTTGTGACAATAAAAGAAACAAGTATCTTTTTAAAATGCATTATCATATTATTTTAGTTAAAACTCATAAATAACTACAAATAACTAATGTTAGGGAAATCTGTTAATGTTTTGTTGCGCGTTTCTGAAAAAAATAATAAAAAATATATATATATCGGCCGATATATCGGAATATCGGATTTTAAAACCAACAAATATTTGAATCGGTATCGGCCTTCAAAATCCTTTATCGGTCGGGCTCTAATATATATATATATATATATATACACTCACCGGCCACTTTATTAGGTACCCCATGCTAGTAACGGGTTGGACCCCCTTTTGCCTTCAGAACTGCCTCAATTCTTCGTGGCATAGATTCAACAAGGTGCTGGAAGCATTCCTCAGGGAGTTTGGTCCATATTGACATGATGGCATCACACAGTTGCCGCAGATTTGTCGGCTGCACATCCATGATGCGAATCTCCCGTTCCACCACATCCCAAAGATGCTCTATTGGATTGAGATCTGGTGACTGTGGAGGCCATTTGAGTACAGCGAACTCATTGTCATGTTCAAGAAACCAGTCTGAGATGATTCCAGCTTTATGACATGGCGCATTATCCTGCTGAAAGTAGCCATCAGAAGTTGGGTACATTGTGGTCATAAAGGGATGGACATGGTCAGCAACAATACTCAGGTAGGCTGTGGCGTTGCAACGATGCTCAATTGGTACCAAGGGGCCCAAAGAGTGCCAAGAAAATATTCCCCACACCATGACACCACCACCACCAGCCTGAACCGTTGATACAAGGCAGGATGGATCCATGCTTTCATGTTGTAGACGCCAAATTCTGACCCTACCATCCGAATGTCGCAGCAGAAATCGAGACTCATCAGACCAGGCAACGTTTTTCCAATCTTCTATTGTCCAATTTCGATGAGCTTGTGCAAATTGTAGCCTCAGTTTCCTGTTCTTAGCTGAAAGGAGTGGCACCCGGTGTGGTCTTCTGCTGCTGTAGCCCATCTGCCTCAAAGTTCGACGTACTGTGCGTTCAGAGATGCTCTTCTGCCCACCTTGGTTGTAACGGGTGGTTATTTGAGTCACTGTTGCCCTTCTATCAGCTCGAACCAGTCTGGCCATTCTCCTCTGACCTCTGGCATCAACAAGGCATTTCCGCCCACAGAACTGCCGCTCACTGGATGTTTTTTTCTTTTTCGGACCATTCTCTGTAAACCCTAGAGATGGTTGTGCGTGAAAATCCCAGTAGATTAGCAGTTTCTGAAATACTCAGACCAGCCCTTCTGGCACCAACAATCATGCCACGTTCAAAGTCACTCAAATCACCTTTCTTCCCCATACTGATGCTCGGTTTGAACTGCAGGAGATTGTCTTGACCATGTCTACATGCCTAAATGCACTGAGTTGCCGCCATGTGATTGGCTGCTTAGAAATTAAGTGTTAAGGAGCAGTTGGACAGGTGTACCTAATAAAGTGGCCGGTGAGTGTATATATACATACACGAAATGCGCGGCACTACGGCAGCGCTACGGCAGTTTTCAAAACGGCCAAAAAGACGTTAATCGCGCAAAAAAATTAATTAATCGCGCTAAAATGGGTTTGCGTTAACGCCGTTAATAACGCGTTTAACTGACAGCCCTAATATATATATATATATATATATATATATATATATATATACATATATATATGTATATATATGTATATATATATATAAACAGCAAACCCATTGTTAACGCAAACCCATTTTAGCGCGATTAATTAATTTTAACGTCTTTTTGGCCGTTTTGAAAACTGCCGTAGCGCCGCGCATTTCGTGTCCTGTCTGAAAGCACTGGATATAGCTAGACCACGAACCACACACTTGTTTGGGCTTGCGAGGCTGCGAGCCGACCAAATAGTAGGTTAACGTTACGTTTTGAGTGGATGACGAGCGCGAGACGCCGAAATGGATGCCAGTAAGAATGGTTCCGTTGACAAGACCAAAGTGATCTGTGTGTTTTGTCGTTGTGAACTGAGCTATATCATCATCGCAGCACGTCCAGTCTGAAATACCACTTGATGATGGCCAAGCAAGCGCGCGAGCGCACACACACACACACACACACACACACACACACACACAGCTGATGCGCCTTCTCCGCCCCCTCGTCAATATCAGGACCTCGTCAGTACTTCTTTCACGCTTTTATTGATGGACAGTGTTACATTGTGTGAGAGATTATTTGCTCCAAGTGAGAATGTTTTAGTGTGAAATTGAACACAGTATTGTCAATGTTGTTTTCCATTAAAAAACATTTGCACAAAGCAAGCCGATCCACTTTTCCATGTTGATAAGAGCATTAAAAGGAGAAAAAATAATTGGACAAAAAGAAATCAAGAGACATTTAGAATAGATAAAAATGTGCGATTAATCGCGAGTTAACTATGACATTAATGCGATTAATCGCAATTAAATATTTTAATCGTTTGACAGCACTAATATATATATATATACATTTGTATTTAATAGAATTTTTTTATGTATTCGAATTTAATAGAGTATAATAATAATAATTAATAATATTAATTGAAATATAAAATGTATATACGTGAATCCCTCTGAAATTGAGCATGAGAACCTTTTGTGCACAGACAGTAAAAGAACATGTGTATGCAATTATTAGTGAATGTGGCTGTTTCACCTTCATTCAAAAAGAATATGGTATGAATTTGGTCTCTGTCTTATGCTATCAATAAACCCCCCCCCCCCCCCAAATAAAAATAAATAATCTAGAAAAAAATAAGAGTCTGTAGGTAACTCTGAGACCTTTATTATATAGCACTGTTTTTTACCATGCACATTTTGTGATGATACATTTATGAATTTTATTGTTGTTTTTGTCTCTTATTGCATAAACTTGTCTGTTATGTTGTTGAAGGAGAGAAATAGTTTCCACTCTGATGGTCCATTCTGTGGCATTGGTGAGTTTCTGACAGAACGGTCAGCAACATTTAACAAAAATAACTGAAAAGGCTTATTGAGCTGAAAATATATCACTTCCACATTTAATAGTGTTCTGTGATGTAAAATAGAGAAAATATTTACCCTATCATGCTAATTTTATAATGTAAATTATTTATGGATACAGTTTTAAATCACTACCATTGGTAACTCTTTTGCTGACAGTTCCAAAGTTGTCATGATTTTTCTTTCCCTTCCCCTCTTTCTGGCTTTCTGGGCCTGAAGAAACTCTTGAATCTCTACACGACTATGATCAGTATGGGCTATCTATCTGTCTGTCTGTGTATCTAGTATCCGTCTGTCTCTTCAGTCAGTCTATCTATCTGACTGTCTGTCTCTTCCTCTCATCCGTCAATCTACTGTCAATCTTTCTGCATGTCCCATCCTATTTATCCATCTGTGAAATTGCATTTTTGAATTCTACTGATGTGTCTGTCCAATGTATCCGTCCATGTGGTCTCTCTGTCCATCCATTTGCCTGTCCTTACTTTTGGCAGCTTTTTACTAATAACTTGAATGAATCTACATGATTGTAGACAAGTTCCAGTATTGATATATGGGACAAAGGCATGAATAATATTTTTTTTATTGAATTATTTTTTAAATGTTATAATTAATTGCACAAATGAACCTGTTAAAGAGACATCTGTAATGAAAGCTCTTTTTCACCAGCCAATTAGACTTGGATTATCATCTTTATAAACCAATGGCAAACAGACATTTTTTATTACTTAAATAAGTCTGAAGAACAAGGCTGCAGTCTGCTGTAATGGTCTGGGCATCCATCATCGACTAGGACCCAGAAAGATGTGCACGCCCTACTTCAACTAATATGTAGGTAGTCTCACGGACAGTAATGGTCCTTGACAGAGGGACTCTGTCTCTCTCCTAAAGGAATGCTGTGTTCAATATAGAGAGAGGCCTCTGACAGCGTCTTCTGTCAATCAAACTAGTCACAGAGCGATCAAAGAAGTGCGGACTTGCGCAATGACCTTTCCCCCTCTTCTTTCAGAAAAGACGTGCTTGTCTTTCCCGTACAGACTCAAGCACATACACTCGTGATGACTCAGAAAGGCCTGAGAAAGGCCTCCCTAGGTCGTGTCTGTTAGTATGATAGACATAACTACTGTAAATATCATTTTCTAAGTTGGTGTGGTTATAAAAGAACTACAGGGTTGAGGAGTTATATATGAAATGAGCTATTTTAAGAATATGACGATAAAAAAAAAAATAAAAAAAAAAATAAAAAACAAATCTCCTTACAGGACAGTTTTCAAGTCAATACGGAATTGATCTATCAATCAAAGTTGACCTTGCTTATCTTTCTTAATACGCGCTCCTGGTCTTATTTGGCATAATTCTTTGCATCCTGTACCTCTACCGAAACAACCTTATTCCATATTTCACAGCCTGGTTTCAACAATGCTTACTTTCCGGGAACCTATCATTGTATCATGAGTGAAACAACAAGATATTAGCAGCAATCACATAAGGACACCGTTTAGAATGTTACGGTTTTACAGAACATCTGGTTGTTAGCAGGTTTTAAAATAAGGTAAAAACAACCTCATGTGAACAACAACAAAAGACATATTACACAGTGTCATTATTTATTTGACAGAAATAAGGCCAACATAGAAAGCCATGGGTGACAAACCAAGTACACCTTATGATTCAATTGCTTGCATTGTAAAAAGTGATCAGTTGACTTAACTTAAAAATAAATCCGTTGCCTTAACATTATTAAGTAAATAAACTTCATGATTAATCAAAAATAATAATAATGTGGATAATATGGAGTTGTCTTAAATTGAACTTACATTTTTAAATTAAGCATTAAGTTTATTTACTTAAAAAAAATTTAGTAAACCCATTGCCTTTAAAATTATTAAGTGAGTTAACTGAACACTTTTTACAGTGTGTAGAGACACTTTTAACAGCAATAAGTTGAAGGAATTGTTTTCTGTATGACAGTATCAGTCTCTCGCATCATTTAGGAGGAATTTTGGCCCACTCTTTACATCGTTGCTTCAGTTCATTGAGGTTTGGGGGCATTTGTTTATGCATAGCTCTCTTAACCCTTTGGGGTCTAAGGTGTTTTTGGGGTCCTTGAGATGTTTTGACATGCCCTGACATTTGTGTTTTTTTCAGTTGCTTATACATATTAATGGCAAAGGTGTCATTACACTCTACTCAGCACAAACAGGGCTACCATAATATGTGAGCAACATGTACAGTATCTCACAAAAGTTAGTACACCCCTTACATTTGAGCAAACATTTTAGTATATCTACTCAAGGGACAATAGTATAGCAATGAAACTTGGATATATTTTAGAGTAAATTAGAGGCATTATTGTCAAAATACCTGGCAACAAAAGTGAGTAATTTGGTAGACAGAGGAGTTCATGCTCGACTCAATGACTGCAAGGTACCCAGCAGGTCCTGTGGCTGCAAAACAAGCCAAACATCCTCAACCCTCCATCAGTGTGATGGACAGCTGGTATGAGGTGTTTGTGCTGCTATGCTGTTTAGTTTTTGCCTAACTTGGTGCTCTGCATTAAGGCCAAACGTCTCCACTTTGGTCTTGTCTGTCCAAAGGACATTGTTCCAGAAGTCTTTAGGTTTGGTCAGATGCAACTTTGCAAACCTAAGCCTTGCTGCCATGTTCTTTTTAGAGAGAAGAAGCTTTCTCCTGGCAACCCTTCCAAACATGCCATACTTGTCCCGTCTTTTTCTAATTGTACTGTCATGAACTTTAACATTTAACATGTAAACTGAGGCATGTAGAGTCTGAGGTGTAGTTCTTGGGTGTTTTGTGATTTCTTTGAGCATTGCACAGTTTGACCTTGGGGTGAATTTGTAGGGACGTTCACTCCTGGGAAGATTGGCAACTCTCTTGAATGTTTTCCACTTGTAAATAATCTGCCTTGCTGTAGAATATTGTACTTCAAATTCTTTGGAAATGGCCTTGTAACCCTTCCCAGATTAATGGCAACAACAATTCCTTCTCTAAGATCATTGCTGATGTCTTTCCTCCTTGGGATTGTGTTAAAACACACCTGAATGCTCCAGACCAGTGAACTACCAAAACAACTTTTTATAGAGGTGATCACACTTGTTGATGATCAGTTAATCAAAGACATTTGATTAGCAGCACCTGACTGCTACTTACCCTCTTAAATCCTATGGAAGCAGTAAGGGTTTACTTTTTCACCCATGGCTTCTTCATTTTGGGCTAGTTTTTGTTAAATAAATGATGACACGGTGTAATATGTCATGTCTTGTTGTTCATCTGAGGTTGTATTTACTTAATTTTAAGACCTGCCGTGCACCAGATGATTTCATTATGTCCTGATTCATAAAACCATAGAATTCAGTGGGTGTCCTTTCTTTTTCACATGTGTGTGTGTGTGTGTATAGTGTGTGTATGTATGTGTGTGTATATATATATATATATATATATATATGGTTCATATCACGGTTTTAGGATCACGGTTTTCGGTTCTGTACGGTTCTTGTTGTTATTTTGTTCTTTTAATCTTTAACACTCCAGAAATTTACTTCAGCATATGATATATAGCTAAATTTAGGATACAGTATTAAAAATAATGGTTATATCATGTAATCATGCACAAACTGAATTTGACTTGACTTTAAGCACATTATTGGGACCATCTCTGAGGAAAGCTAGGTGAGATTTTGATAAAGCAAGAGAGAAGACGTATTTTGCAAAAAAAGGTGAATGTGTATTGCTATCTCTACAGGAACTTATGTGCCTTTTTAGCACACAAAGATTGAAATTAACTTGCATTTATCAAACTGCCAACTTCAGTGTAGCTCTTACAAAAATGTTATCTTTAAAAGAAAAAGAGAGGAACTCTTAAAGCTCTGTCTTTTAAATAAGTCAAAATACATTAAACATAATTGCCTATAATGAGGCTATAACAATAGCAAAGGCCATAATCATAAAGTGAAGCATAAGTTCAACCAGCTCAACACAAAAATAGTATCAACCTTGCACACAGTCGCAGGTCTATCTATTGTTTTATTTCCGTTGTCATCATAGGTAACATGAAATCCAAAATCCAACACACCGGACTTATACGACGCTGGTGCGTAACTCCGGGCAGCCTTCCATATCTCTCCCACTGCCATTTCTACACGTGACGTGACCTAGCACTCTGTACTCCACTCTTACTGTCTATATGTATGTCCACACACCTCTTATTTCGCATGAAAAGGAAACGCACCGCCTGACGCCCGTGCGTATGCGGTACAGGAGCAGCACGCGCTATAGTGCTTTCACATACCTGTGTATGTGGGTGTACCACAAACACATTTACTCACTATTTGAATTTCAAATACAGAAGTTATCAGCAACTTTTATTTTAAAAAGTTGTCACCAGTGCGATTCTCTTTGCACACATATACACTCTTTAATAGACGTATTCACGTTTAAACACAATTTAAACAACGTATTATTCAATGCAGATTACTTCTATATAGATTATATATTAAGTTGCTCAAGCAAGTGGTAATATTGAACCATGTACTTATATTAAAATCGCAAACATTTTAATTAAAACTTAAAATTGACAAAAACAGCAGACTCATACCTTTTCTTTTGCATAATTTAAATATTTATACAATAAATCTTGCATCACAAAGAACGAATTGAAAACAACATTTACAAGCAAACAAATTTACAAAAAATAATGCCCATAACAGGTTTGAAAATTAAAGGCTGCCTAATATTTGTTCGAATATCATAAAAAAAATTTTTTTTATATTCGAATTATATCAGAATAACGAAGTTTGGAGTCAAAGCCCTAATACATACATACATACACCAATGAACCATTACATGATGACCACCTACCTAATAACCTGTAGGTCTCCTGGGGTATTTGGTGCCATAATGTCAACAGCAGGTCCACCAGTTTCCACACATTGCTTGGTGGTGGTGATGTTTTTTTCCAAGTTTCACAAATGTTCGATAGGCCAAGGCATTAACAGAGGTTCCTCGAACCACTCCTTGACGATTCTGGCACTGTGGCATGGGACATTATCCTGTTGGTAATGGCCATCACCAGAACACAGTTTCCAAGAATCGGTGCACTTGGTCCGCAACCATATTCAGATACCTGACAGCTTGTACCTGACAATTTGTTTTTTTGTTTTTTTACTAAAATGGTTATGCAACACCATAGCAACCACCCAGAACATCCTAGCAATGCCCTAGCAACCACCTGAACAACATGAATAAGCCATATCTCAGCACTAGAACATCGTACAGACATGGTTGTTGGCTCGTATGCAATCATGTACCACACTCTAGCAACCGAGCGGCGAGTTTTGCCACTGCAAGCACCACTTCACATTTTCTTCAGGAAATGTACATTCTAGTTTTTATTAATATTCAAGCATCACAGACAATGGAAGACAGTGACCAAGGCAGCTCTGGCATAATGTCAATAA
Organism: Semotilus atromaculatus; assembly: GCA_031834385.1. Classification (NCBI taxonomy): domain Eukaryota; kingdom Metazoa; phylum Chordata; class Actinopteri; order Cypriniformes; family Leuciscidae; genus Semotilus; species Semotilus atromaculatus. The sequence goes on along the minus strand of JAULUF010000027.1, from coordinate 6,590,502 downwards.
CACTTCTACAAATGACTTAGCTTCTTTAGTTATTGAGGTAAACATGCCTAAAGTACCAGAAAAAAGTACCGTTGGGGGCCGGCACCAAATTTCAGGTACTGGTACCGGTTAAAATGTGACCGGTACCCAACCCTACTGATTATTAATCTCATAGGAAGTGTCATAGAACAGGTTTCAGATTACTGGAGATAATTTACTCTTCAGCTTTACTTCAAGCAGCTATTCCTTTTTAGATGTTTCTTTTTTGACAACATTGATGCATCATAATCTAGCAGGTTTTTTTTTCATACGTTCATGCTTTTTAAAGACATGTTTTCATGTCATAGTTTTATTTGTCAACATTAACTTTCATAACAGCCTTAAAATATTTTCATGACTGACAAGCCCCACCCCCCGAATATTGTGTATTCATTTTTTGAGACCTGCCAATGATCAAAATGGATTACTTTAATGTTGTCTTTCCTTTATTTTGAAGAATCATGAAGCCCTATAAATAGCAAATCGTGTTTGTGGGTATAGCCTTTTAAAACAGGGATGTTCTGTATGTCCAACTTCCTGTTTCACGAAGGGAACCTGTGTTCAAGTAGTTTCATGGGTTTTTTTCTATTTGAAACATGTCATTCTCACAACCTCAGTCTTTTGCGGTGTTAAAATTCACCACCAAACATTCAGAACTCCTGTTTTCTGAACAATAATAACAACCTTTTAGTGCTGATATCAAGTTTTATGTGTCTTGTAGAAGTTTTATGGCTCTGTATTTTATGGTTGTTTTGTGTCAGTGTCGGGCAACAGCAGAACGTCCCTGCTGAGATGACATCCTCTGCCAGTTGTTTTGGTTGATCAAGTCATTTAAAAAGAGCTAAACAGTCTACAGTTCTCAAAACCAGTGGAGTAAGCCAAATGTCAACTGCTAAAAGAGAATATATGACTTTCTTTTGTTGGTTTGATGGATGGCTTTTTGTAATTTTATTTATAACTTACTCTTTTCCCATCTATCTGCTTGTAATATTACTCTTTCGTCCCAATTAGCTTATGTTTCTGTTTATACAGAATGGAAGGGTACTGATAACATCATAACTGTGCGGATGAGAGCCCAAGTGACCACAGAGTCTGACTTCAGGCAAGATCAGAGCAAAGGAAAAGTTTAGAAATCAACCCGAGCTCCCTATTTGAGGGTGGAATCAGTCGAGCCAGGCCAGATTGTGGTGTGTTCGAAAACATTTATTTTTATTTGCAGTATTTTTCCATCCCAAAAATATGGGTGAAATTTCGAAGTGATGATTAGTTCTATTTGTGTGACGGGGAAGGAGTGTGTATGTGTGTGTTCACATATTTTACAGGGGCCTCCAATCCATTAGAATTTCAGTCTATGCTGAATTATTGCCATAATAACACTGGTCTTTCACACACCACATTTCATCGGTTTGGTAGTCCGTCGTTAAACTCTCCTCAGCCCATGGACTTTTAATCATCAACCTCACACCTCGTCCAGTTGTGGAGATGGGTTAGTAAATTATTTTAACCACAGAATAGGAGTTGAAATCATCTATCAGCACAGGGTTTTGTTCAACAGTTCTTCGGCTTGCGCAAGAAGTGTTCGGAGGTTATAGCAAAGCATGGCTTCCAGTTATTGATTGGTCAATTTGTGTGGCATCATTTAAAACATGTTACACTTTAATTGCTTTAAAAAAAAAAAACAGTATGATGTCAAGGAAAACTCCTTAGGATGTTTAAGTAGATGAGGAAGAAACCTTGAGAGGAACCAAGCACTTCGACAGAGATTAAGAGATTCCTACTTTGAGATAAAGAAGACACAAAAATAATAACATCTGGTCTGGAGAAGAAACAAATCAGCATAACAATGGGGGTTTTTTTATGCTTCCTAATAATATTGCCTAAAGAAGGGTTGTCAAAATCATTCAGTTTGAGACCTGGTTTGGAAACAGCATTACGATAAATGGGCCAATTTTTATTTCTCTTTTCTTTTTAAACCTTGGAATGGAGTGTGAATGCACAACACATGCGTTTATAAAGTTCATAATCAACCTCATGCTTCTATTAAACCATGAAATGTATTGATACTCTTAATAATGTAGATTTGTATTGATTGATAACTTTAAATGAATAATTATTTATTTGTAAATATTATTAACTATATTGACTAGAATAAGAGAAAACCACTTACTGCTCGTTGCTGGATAACTTTAATAGCTTTAATAAAACTTAACATAAGCAAACTGAACAGCTCATTTTATTTTACAGACCTGCTTCTCAGTCATATACGAAGAAACTTGCATTAGTTTAAGTATATTGTTTTTTATCATTCAGTGGAAATTCTGTTTACTTCTAATATTTTTTTCTTGTACCTGTCCATGATGTCATTATTGGCATGAAAGTCTCATGAAAACCCCACAGAGGGAAAATTAACAGGGTTGCTCTGGAACCGTTGTATCATTAAGAGATCAAATTTCACATGAAAAGCAAGAATTTGCAGGTATGCATGCATGCCGAATGCTGTGAATAAGAAAATTTACTGATTTAACAAAACAAATGGACAACTCCATCTTTCCTACTGTAGCAGAAAAAAATAATATTATATCACACAGATTCTCAAGTTGTTGTATATTTTACTTTTAAGTTTCCTCGAATAATATTTTGTCTTTGAGTCATGACTTTGAAACCCCTGACCTAAAGCAAGCAGTATTATTTGTGTTAGTTTGTTGTTGAATTAGTAAGTACAGTACTTCTACCAAATATCTGCTCATTACAACCATGTACGTACAAATCAACTAACAATGCAAAAAGTTCTCCCTGCATTTGGTGCCAAAATGTAATCCAACATACATATAAAATGTAAACATTGTTGCATTGTCATTGTATGTACTTGCATGCAAAGCAAAATTGACAAAATGAATATGGCATGTCAACAAAGTGCATTGTTTACTTAAGCATAATCACTTTCAGGTTATTCATGTAAACACACCTCAGTGTCTAGTAAATGTGGCAACTGAGAATGTTTGGCTCATGTCTAATTGTTTGATAAAGTAGATGTTGCCTCAGGTGTTGGTTTCTCCAGCCGAGTTTGGTTTTGTTGAGTTAGTCCTTTGTTTCTGAGTTTATATCTTCTTGAAATGATGCATAATTGCATATCAAATATCCAGAGTCAGCTAAGCGAAATCGTAACAAAGAAGGTGTTGATATATCAGCCGAACTGTCACTGACGGCCCGGCTGTTACTGTTTTCATTGTGGTTACCTTGTTTCTCTTAATCCATCTTTCTGTCTGTCTCTTTGCCCAGGGCACAGCACCCGTCTGCAATTTTATGAACCTCACATCTGTACCAGTGGGAGAAACCGAGGAATAATAAAATGTTTTTTTTAATTTATTTTTTTATTTCACTGATTATTTCCATATTGGTCAATGCCCTAGTTACGCCAAATACTTCAGTCAAATCAAGACGAGTGGTTCAGACCTTCGTCTTTTAGCGGTTGTAGATGTTTGCATTCTTATTTCGTGACATAACGAGTGTCCGTATTATTCAGTAACATAATAATTGCCATCATTAATGAATGAATAGGCTTCTAACTCTTATTTTCTTTATCTGTCTTTGCTGTCAGCTGTTTGTGGCTTGCAATTATACCCTACGGCTCGCTTTGCTGGCCTGGCATTCCTTTTGCTCCTTGCTTCGATTAATTTCTATTTTATTTTGGACTTTCCATTTTTCCTCTGTGAGCCCAAATATTATGTTGAATTATATAATATCCCACTGTTCCATGCGGCAATTGGAAGCAGTAAAATCTAGCTTGTGAGGGCAGTTTTATAACGAGGCTAATCTTTAAAGTGAGTCATAAACCAAACCAGATTCGACAACAAACCCCCCGAGACAGACTGCCCCGTCAACAACACATAAACATAAAAACAGATATGCAAAGACATACGTGTCCATACGGAAATGCTTTACTCTCATCAGCTCACAGTATATGTGTGTGTGTGTGTGTGTGTGTATATGTGAGTGTGTGATTGTTTCATTCTTTATAGGCTTTCAATTAGTTTGCGAGTTTTATGAACTCTGTTATTCCAGGCCATTCAGTTTGTCTGCCATGTCTACGGTATATGATTTTTATTTCATGGTGGTCCAGGCTATTTTCCCACTTTACTGTAATGAAGACTTTCTTAGACTTGACAGAAAGGGGCATTAACCCTGTTTTTCTTTATCTCTGGAGTGAATTATGGTAAATATACTCACATCATATTTGGCCTGCTTGTTTTTCCTCTTAAAATCTTCACATATTTGTTGTGGAAGACACTTTATTTGGTTCAGCATACCACATAATAAAGCCCCTATTTAACATATTCATTTTGACCATCCATCCTGTGGAGTTCTGTTGATGGAAACTTTTTGAGTTCTGGTGGTTTTGTTGTGTCCCTGTCAGTCAGCTTGCTTTTATTTTTTATTTCCCCTCATATTAGCTGGCCTAAAAGTATAACATTTCTGGTGGAAATGGTTGTGTGTGTGTGTGTGTGTGTGTGTATGTGTGTATGTGCCAGCCATATTTGACGCTGACGTTTATTAGAAGGGTTAATGTACTGGAAATTAACTGCCTGCAAAGAGACGTTGTTAGCACCCATTTACCGCACTAAAATCTACTTTGACTTTTCCATTTCAGACTTTATAAACTAATCTGGCTGTGCAAGAACAAAAAATTGCTTTCTATCTGTAATGGTGGCTGTTGCTGTGCTGACTGTGATGAGTTGCTGCTATATTTCATAGCACAGAAAACAAGATTTCAAATTTCAAAACAAGAAAAGTATGTTTTTTTCTTATAAAGACACCCTAAATGTACAATTTCAGGCATTGTTTAAACATTCTCATGTCTTTTAAACCCTACATACGTTTCTTTCTCCAGTGGAACATACAAAAAAAGATGACCGATGACCGACAAGCAAGATTTTCTCTGAATTATGCTAATATTAAAGCTGTCATCAATTACTCATCCTCATGTTGTTCCCAACTGATATCGGTGTTTTACAGAATGCTGAACCATACATTGAAAGTCAATGGGGTCCAAGACATAAACCCTCATCTTACATGATGACCGAATTTTTAATTTTTGGTGAACTATTCTTTTAAATAGAGTCTGTTCCTAACACAAAGCTATCTTAAGATCTAGGAACCACATTTATGATACTTTTTATGTGCTTTTTGTCCTAATTGGAGATTGGCAGCCCAGTTTCATTGTGGAAGAGAACAGCGTGAACATTCTTCAGAACTTCTCCTTTTATGTGTCGTTAAGTAAATGATGACAGAAGATTAATTTTAGAGTGAACTATCATTTTAATATAGAGCAGTTTTAATGAAGGCAGCTACCAACTCTGATGAAGCTATTTTTTCTTCTTGGTGGTGAAAAAACCGTCAGTAACACCGCAGGTGTCAAAATGGCTGCAGACATGTTGGTGTAGCTTTGAGTTATGAGCTGAATAGTGACTAAAAATGACCTGGCCTGCATTGATTTCACAGTAAAGTTCACAGTATTCACAGTACACAACATTTTATTGTAAGACATTACTTTAAAACCTTGTAAAATCCAGGCAATTTTTTACAGTGTATAAAGTGTGCACTTAGCTTTAAGCTCTTTCACAGCATTAATGGCCTTCTCTGACACCTTTACGAGAGATAAACTTTCACACAAGCTGGAAAACAGTTCAGTTTTCAGGAGCTGTGAACATAGCATTTGTCATTACCACTGTCATTTTCCCACAATGCCCCAAACAAACAGGAATGTCCTGGTGTCTGACAGCGTGCTTAGCGTGAGTAATGTACAGAGCTTTAGAGACACCGTCGTCCTCCGTCTCCCCTGCTCTTGAAAGCCCGTAGCCACCGAAGTTCTCTCCATGTACTTAACAGATCAGTCTTGTTCCTGCCAGTTATTCAGCCACAGATCTGCATCCAAGCCAAACTACGACACAGCAGTCAACACCGCGCTGCTGCTTCCCTTCAAACTTAAAGGAATAGTTTAAAAAATGAACGTTCTTTCATTATTGAATCACCATTGTGCCGTCCCAAACCCAAATGCTCTTGTTTTTCTGTGGAACACAAAGGAGAACTTTTTAAAAAACAATCTTCACCAGGTCTTTTCCATACAATAGCAGTTCATTGCAACCACAGCATGTTAAGCTCCAAAACTACACTAAAGAACCATTTTGTTGAGAATCTTCCTCTCCAATGAGCTGTTAACTTGAGAACTGAATCATGAATTCGTGAACTTGATCTACGGATCAGTGATTAACCTGGTTCATCATCATCTAACTTAGAGATTTATTTGTATTCATGGATCAAACTTATTATTTTGCTGCAGATTGTGCGATTGAATGAGTAACGTCCACTATGGTTTCGGACACCACTACAAATGGTTCCCTCCAACAGTGACCTATTTAAGGGTATAGGGGGCAATTTCGTACACATCCTTAGTCTGTTCCTCACATAATCATCAAATGACTTCAGAAGACACATAAAGCCACACAAAAGTGGTTTATATGCCTCGTACAACATATTCTGAAGTCGTACGTTAGAGTTGCTTGAAACACAGATGGAAAATTAAGTCATTATTTACTGATAATCTTCCCCTCCAGTAAGCTTTTAACTTGTGAATCATATCAGTAAATGAATTTCGAAGAACCAATTTAATCTGATTCACAAATCTGACACAGTGGTTCATTCATTGCTTGGACTGATTCATTCATGAATCTGAGGTCAGCTGATTCAGTGAACCGGTCAGTGTCCTAAATATTAGTATGTTCCTCACATAATTATTATCATATGACTTCATAAGCGGGCTGTCTAGTGCAACTTATTTCACATCTCCTGAAATCATACAATAGCTTTGTTTGAAAAAGAAAGAAATTTAAGTTGTTCCTTCTGAAAATGTTCACCTCTAGTGAGCTGTTAACATAATAACCAGATCATTTAATAACGGAGTTAAACTTGTGAACACAGGATCAGTGAATGATTAATTATTTTGAGTCAGTGTTTTTCAATGAACCCGATTTGTCCAGTTCACAAATCTGATTTAATGATTAATTTATGGATTGGACTGATTTGTTCTTTTTTTAGACTGATTCAGCTCTGGCCTTCAAGGTCCACTTTCCTTTAAAGTTTAGCTCCAACCTTGATCAAACACTTGCTTATAACTTTCTAGAAATCCTGAAGACCTTGATTAGCTTGTTCAGGTGTGTTTGATTAGGGTTGGAGCAAAAATCTGCAGGAAAGTGGACCTGAGCTGGGAACCCCTGGATTAGATTGATTCATTCATGAATCTGAAGTAAACTGACTCAGTCAATGGCCTACATTTTAGTCTTTTAGTCTGTTCCTCGCACAATTGTTTTGTCTTCAGAAGACACAGAGAGGCTCCACAAAGTGGTCTATAGCCTTCATGCGGTGTATTCCACATCTTCTGAATCATACAATGGGTTTTCATAGGAAGACCCTCCAGTGATCTTTTAACATGTGAACCGGATCAGTGAAAGAATCATTCCTTTGAGCCAGCCTAGTCCAATACACAAATTTGATTCAATGGATCGTTCATGAATCTCAGTTCATCTGACTCAATGAACTGGTGTACGATTTAAATTTAAGTCTGTTCCTCACAATCATCATATGACTATACGGTACATACAGAGTCATTTTTATGCTTTCTTGGTGTAACCTGTGTAACAATTCTTTAAAAAAATCTCAATTTTATGTTACACAAGAACGTGTAACAACTTGAGGCTGTGTAGTTGCCAGAATTGCCAGAAATACATGCAATATGCAATATGGCATACAACATTCATGCCGGCAGGATTCTCATTTTCCTGAGGCTGGACAGACGCTAATTAAAGACATCAACTGAGCAGCAGGAGCCAAATCTGAAGATTTTAACACCACCAAGATGCAAGACGCCACAGGGTTGACAGAGCTTATAATGTCAATTTTGCTTAAAAGCCCTATTATGTGTGATTGTAATTGAGATGTTATTTAAGTCAAATGAACGTGCGACTTTTGCCTTCTTAAACTCAGTTTGGCTTGTCATGGCAGGCGGCGAGTTGATCGATGACTTGCAGTAAATCTCTTATGTTTCCCCAACACGTCTATGACCTCATCAGCACTGCAAGCTTTCACACTGAATGTGGCAAAGTCTTCATGTGCAGCTCACGCCATGCGTTTAATCTCACAATATCAGCTCCCCCACAGCTATTACTCTCCTGGAGCTCCGCCACACACTTCGTATCCACTGCGCACACTTAAAGACTCACAGCCTCTCGTGTTTTTATTTTATTTTTTTATCACAAGTTAGAATGGGTGGCACTGTTGTGAGAGCGAGTCACTCCATGATTTTGCTGCAATTATTGTTAATTGATGGCATGGTACAAAAGGTGTCCATTGATAGTAAATTAAAAATAACAAGGTCTTCAAGAAAAAAAAAAAAATTATCAATGTTGAAAACAGTTTCTGTTGCTTAATATTTTTGTGGAAACAGTTAATGCACTACAATTCAAAATGTTGGGTAAATAACATTACCAAAATAATACAAATAATAATTAATACTTTTATTCTGTAAAAGTAACAGTAAAGGCATTTTAATGTTATAAAAGATTTCTATTCAAAAAAATAAATGTTGTTCTTTTAAACTTTATATTCATCGAATAATCCTTTTAAACTTTATTTCCATCAAAGAATCCTGAAATTTTTTTTAAAAATGTAATCCGCAAAACTTTCAACATTAATAAGAACCATTATTAATGGAGTACCAATAATAATTGAGCATCAAAGCATCATATTATACTGAACAAAATTATGAATGCAACACTTTTGTTTTTGCCCCCATTTTTCATGAGCTGAACTCAAAGATCTAAGACTTTTTTCTATGTGCACAAAAAGCCTATTTCTCTCAAATAGTTCACAATTCTGAGATTTCACTTCACAATTCCGAAAAACCAGTCAGTGTCTGGTGTGACCACCATTTGCCTCACGCAGTGCAACATCTCCTTCGCATAGAGTTGATCAGGTTGTTGATTGTGGCCTGTGGAATGTTGGTCCGCTCCTCTTCAATGGCTGTGCGAAGTTGCTAGATAATGGAACTCGCTGTCGTATACGCCGATCCAGAGCATCCCAAACATGCTCAATGGGAGACATGTCCGGTGAGTATGCTGGCCATGCAAGAACTGGGATGTTTTCAGCTTCCAGGAATTGTGTACAGATCCTTGCAACGTGGGGCTGTGTATTATCATTCTGCAACATGAGGTGATGGTCGTGGATGAATGGCACAACAATGGGCCTCAGGATCTCATCAAGGTATTTCTGTGCATTCAAAATGTCATCAATAAAATGCACCTGTGTTTGTTGTCCATAACATAGGCCTGCCCATACCATAACCCCACCACCACCATGGGCCACTGATCCACAACGTTGACATCAATAAACCGCTCACCCACACGACGCCATACACGCTGTCTGCCATCTGCCCTGTACAGTGAAAACCAGAATTCATCGTGAAGAGAACACTTTTCCAAAGTGCCAGACGCCATCGAATGTGAGAATTTGCCCACTCAAGTGCAGTCAGGTCAAGACCTCGATTAGGATGACGAGCATGCAGATGAGCTTCCCTGAGACGCTTTCTGACAGTTTTTGCAAAAAATTCTTTGGTTATGCAAACTGATTGTTGCAGCAGATGAGATGTCCGGGTGGCAGATGATCCTGGAGGTGAAGATGCTGGATGTGGAGGTCCTGGGCTGGTGTGGTTACATGTGGTCTGCGGTTGTGAGGCCGGTTGGATGTACTGCCAAATTCTTTGGAGACGGCTTATGGTAGAGAAATGAACATTCAATTCAGCAACAGCTCTGGTGGACATTCCTGCAGTCAGCATGTCAATTGCACGCTCCCCTCAAAACTTGTGACATCTGTGGCATTGTGCTGTGTGATAAAACTGCACATTTTAGAGTGGCCTTTTATTGTGGCCAGCCTAAGGCACACCTGTGCAATAATCATTCTGTCTAATCAGCATCTTGATATGCCACACCTGTGAGGTGGATGGATTATCTCGGCAAAGGAGAAGTGCTCACTAACACAGATTTAGACTGATTTGTGAACAATATTTGAGAGAAATAGTCCTTTTGTGCACATAGAAAGAGTCTTAGATCTTTGAATTCAGCTCATGAAAAATGGGGGCAAAAACAAAAGTGTTGCATTTATAATTTTGTTTAGTGTATAATGATTTCTGAAGGATCATGTGACACTGAAGACTGGAGTAATGGTGATGGAAATTCAGCTTTACAATTACAGGAATACATTGCAATTTAAAATATATTCAAATAGAAAACTTTGTTTTAAATTATAGTAATATTTCACAATATTACTGTTTAACTGGGTTTTTAATTAAATAAATGCCGCCTTGGTGAGCATAAAATGTTATTTTCAAAAGCATGAAAAAACGATTCCAAACTCATGTACGTAGGGTGTGGGTTAGGTTATAATATTTGTAACTAGCTGCATATAAAAACTAGAAGTATATGCAATGTCCCCATTTAGATAAGTAAACGAGTGTGTGTGTGTGTGGTTCAGGTAAACCTCATGTTAATTGGACAAAATGTCTCCACAAAGATAGCAATATCTGAAATCCTTGACAGTGTGTGCACATTTGTTGGTCCCCATGAAGTAAAGCTGTTTTTTTAAGTTTTAAGTTTTCTGTGACTGGTAGGTTTAGGGGTAGGGTTGGGGTTAGAGGATAGAATATACAGTTTTTACTCTATAAATATTAATAAAAATTCTATGGAATGTCCACATAAAAATCAAACATCAAAACCGTGTGTGTAAATAATTTAATGTTGTATATTTTGACTTTTTTGTTTGTATACTTCAGCTAGTATATCACTGGTATTTAAAGCTAGATGAGGGTCAACGAGTTTCTCCCACCTAATTACCCCCTTGACATCTATAGAAAGCAACAGCAGATGCAAGGCAGCCTTCAGTGCATCATTCCTACACTCATTTACACATCATTACAGCCTTGGATCTGTCAGTTCAGATGTACCGTATGAATGTTCGGGCCTCGGGGGAGCCATTGAACAGACCCTCTGGGATGTGCTGAAAATGTTGTGTAAGGGTTGTATAACAAACTTCGTCTAACGTGCCTGACACCTGTGGTACAGGTAGAAACTAATCTCCTCAAATTTCGAATGCAGTAAGCCAGACGGAATGGGGTTAAAAAACTAATTTCATTAACAAAAGACACCGTTTCCATTGAAGATTAAAAATTCACTAAAATAAATGTTATTTGTAGTAGTAGTAGTCGTAGTAATAAACTATTATTTATTTTTGTTAATATTTAAATATAAAATTCTTCTTATTAAATCATGTATAATAATAATACTAATCATTTTTAAATAAGTTTAGCATTATTATTGCAATATACTAATTATCTTAAAATATATTATATAAATAAAATAATAATAATAATAATAATATTAGTAGTAGTAGTAAATCTACTTATTACATTTCACTTCAACTAGTGCTGCACGATTAATCATATCACAGTCATAATCGCGATGTCAAGCCTTTGCGATTATATGACGCAAAATGCTGCGATTTTTATATGAAATAAACAAATTAGCTATTAACGCAGCATCTTTTATTTTTTGTCATCCTTTGGCTAGTGTTACATGATCCCGCTCTTATTCGTGCGAATGCTTTAAACCATTCACGCGCAAATTTTTATCCAGACATTAATGGCTTATTGATCATTATAGGTGTTATCAATCATATAGTTGTTATTGCTAGTTTGAGTTGAGAATTATCACTAATCTGTGCATTTTGCTTTAGAACCAAGCAAGTTGACTCATGAAACCATTTGTTTATTATATCGCAATATTGACCTCAATAATCGCAATATGATAAATTCCCTAAATCGTGCAGCCAACTTCAACATCAGTACAAAAGGGATAATCTTATTTGGCGTTTAATTAGTATATATAATTATTTTACTATTATTTATAATAGTGAAATGTATAGTTAAAATAGAATTTGAATATGCATAAAGTTTTGCCTTGCACACATCTACAGTTTTGGAAACATAGATATAGTTACATAAATACATGTATTAAATCTACCGTGTTTCAATACATAGACTGTGTTTGGTTAGGGTTTATTAATGAGATATTTCAGGCCATACCTGGGATGGGCTGTGTTATTAAAAAAATTATTGGTTTATTTGTGTGTTTTTGTACATGCATGTATGTGTGAGTATTTGTATATGAGGTTATATACCACTGTCTATGTCACAATGTCAATGTGTGTAGAAGTATATAGGGCTTGCACACACACACACACACACACACACACACACACACACACACACACACACACAAAGTTTTGCCTTAGAGTATACACTGTGCCTCTAGGCCAAGGTCATAAAGTGCAGTATGTTTCAAAAATGGAAAGCTTAACTTGTGCCCTTTAAAGCTCTCAGTATGGGAACTGTGTCCCATTTTATGGTGGGACGGGGTGTGGTGAGCAAACACCAAATTCAGCACTAGGTGTGGAAAACTGTCCCATCTGTGTGGAGTTACCAACAATCCTTCTGTTTATTATGCTGAAACTGAAGCCTGTTTGGAGTGTGGCTTTTCCTGAATTAGTGCCTACAGGATCTATGTTATAACTGGCCGATCCGCTTTCCTTTTCCACTGTTTAGATCTCTCCACACTGAAGGATGAGCTCAGAATCTGTGGTGCGAGTCTGCCGTGATGGTACGAAAGTTAGTCACACATCTGAGGTTTTAAAAATAGGCCATGAAGGAGTCCGCCTTCATGTTACTGTTATTTGACACAAAGGGTCGGAGAGTTAGGACAATAGATCAGCACATGGAGTTGTATTTATAAGCTATGATTACGAACGATTATGAACGATCGCTCCCGGAGGCATTGACAACTGCTGAAATTACTTTTCGACTTACATCGCCCTTCTGACCTAATGGTTAATAAATGAATTCTAACATTACATTTTTGTCATTACATAGGCAATTATTTTGAAAATGTCATATTTTGGAAGTAAAATAATTTGCCAATGATGTATTTGGATATTTTCTATTTTTATTTTATTTTAGGATATATTTTATTATTTAGGATATATTAGGATATATATATTTATTCCCTGATTCCTTTTTTACTTTTTTTTTTTATTTATTTACTTTTAGATCTTTTTTATTTAGATTTTATCATGTTTATCTATTTTTGGTTATTCAAACAGCAGAAAAGTAAAACCTTTTGAATTGAATAAAGTTAACTTTTTTTGCCATCTATGTCTTGATAATAAGTATAATAATAATAATAATTGTTATCATTTTTAATATTTTACATTTAAATATTACACATACTTTTATTACTAAATAACAACTCACTGTTTTTGCTTTCATTTATATTTTATTGTATAATAATAATAATAATAATTTTTATATTTATTGAATCAAGAAATTAAGCTACAACTGTTTTTGTTGTTTTTAATTTTTAAATTTACATGTAAAAAATATTGTATAATAATAATAATAATGATACTAATAATTGTTGTGGTGGTTATATTTAAATTAATTATTATTATTATTACTAAAATATACAACTGTTGTTTTTTATTTAAATGTAATAATATTGTATAATAATAATAATAATAATTGTTACATTTCAATATTAAAAATACATTATTTATTTATGATTATTACTAAACTAGTTTCAAGTTTGGTTTATTTATATAGCACCATTAAAACAGCAGCAGCTGACCAATGTGCTTTACATCGGATACAATAAATACAAGCAAAAGCAGTAGAAAACTTATTTCACAAATAAAATCAATTTTCACAACATCAGAGCATTTGCTTCACAACATTTGCTTTTAAATAGCAAAAGAAAATCAAAATACTACACTCTAAAAAATAATTCAGGGGCTTAGTAAATATCACAGTAATAATTAACTGTATTAACTTAATAAAATCTCTGAATATCATTTACTTGATTGTTTGAGTTGAACATACCAAAATAATTGACTAAAAATCCAACAGTTAATTTTGTCTAGAATTTACAGTTATATATAAGTTTTTTTCACTAAAAGAATTTAGTATTTGACTAACCAATTGTTTCTTTTAAATAAACTTAATATATTTGTGAAATTTCTATCAAAATATTTGAGAATTGAGAATTAAACAGATCTGTTTCAAGAACCACAAAAATTACTTAATTTAAGTCAATATTATTAATATATTTAACACACTTAAGAAATTGAGTAAGTTTACTCAATTAAAACAATGTACCCCTCCCCCACCATCAAAGCGACGACAGCTCAACGGTCGAGTGAGCGCGGGCTGTTTGAACTCCAGTCTCCAGAAGAACAGCTCTCCTCTTTTCGTCTCAGTGTCGCTGAAACTTCCCAGTCTCTGCGAAATTCAGGTTTGTGTATGTTTTATTTTATCTATAAAATCATTACTGTGCTTTAAATCATTGTATTTAATGCAAAACAACATACAAAGGTGTAATGTGACACCTAAACGACTGTTTTTTCGCGTGATTGAAACGCCTTGCATAAAACACACAAGTTTATTCCTAATGATAATGAATATAATTAATTTGGATGATACAATGTCCTCAGAACTGTGCACTGTTTGTTTATTGGCAGGTTATGGAGTCAGTCGTCGCAGCATCTTTCGGCTATGAGTGAAACGTAAGACGGCGGTCTGGAGTCCGAAGTTCACCCGCAGAGCGCGAGTCCATCCGGCACAAGGACCAGCGCTGATACGGGGGATATTGGATAACAGGCCTGTTGATTACTCTTGAATTAGGCTACCTAAATGTTTAATGTTTAATTTTTACTTCTAAAATGTTTGTTAAATGAGTTTAAATGTAGGCAACATTGTATGTTAAAAAAGGTGAAAAATATGCTGTATATTGCTGTACTCATTGACAATAAAGGCCAATGTCATGTATACTGGTGGTTGTATGGAATATTATTTTACAAAGGTTTAGAGGAAATAAAAAAGTTAATATTACTCATAAATAAAAACAGCTAATATTACTCATAAATAAAAACAGCTAATATTACTCATAAATATTGGTTTTTAAATGTTTAAATGTTAAATTATTTCTACTCAATTTTATTTGTTGATATACCAGATGCATTTACTCAGATTTACTTAATATTTTTACTTGCATTTACTCAATTCATACAGTATATTTAATTGATTTCACAGCTTTAAAATTTACTCCATTTTTTTAAGTGTAAAAATGTTTCACCAAAAAAATTGAGTAAATCATGGTTAGACTTTTTAGAGTGTAACAGAAGTCAAATACACAAAATAATCATCAAGGAACATTTAAAGCAATGGAAAAATAGTGAGTTTTAAGCAAAGATTAAAAAATCTGTAATGTAGGAGCAAATCTAATGTTAACTGGTAACCTGTTCAAGCGTTTAGGGTTTAGCAACCTATGACTACCGGAGCGAAGAGCTCAAGAAGGGTGATGTAGAGATAGAAGTTCAGATAGATATGAGGGGGCTAAGTTGTTTAAGGACTTAAAACAAAAACTAGTGTTTTAAACTCCACTCTAAACCGCACAGGCAGCCAATGATGCTAACACAGGAGTAATGTGAGGGAATTTACAGAGGCCCAATAAAAGTCTTGCTGACGCATTTTGGACCAACTGGAGACGGGCCAAGGAAGTAGCGTTCATTCCACAATACAGTGAGCTACAGAAGTCTAAACGTGATGATATAAAAACGTGAATTACTCTTTCAAAGACGTGAAAAGAGAGAAAAGGCTTAATTTTGGAAAGAAGACGGAGTTCACTTGTTTGTCAAGTTTCGACTCGCTGTCAAGCCAAACGCCTAAGAGAGTTTTGGCTTGAGATGCTTGAGATGTGACATGATGATCATTAACAAACTTTGTGGGAATGCCACTAGTGGGACCAAATAATATAATTTCGGTTTTCTTTTCGTTTAGATTGAGAGAATTTGATGACATTCAGATTTTTACATGCTTCAAAGACTCCATCAAAGGGCCCAGGATGATGTTGCCTGAGCGTTTAAATCTGGGTGTCATCAGCGTAGCAATGAAAAGACACACCATGCTTTTGGAAAATAGAGCCCAGAGGGAGCATATATTGAGAAAAAAGGGTAGGAGCTAGTATAGATCCCTGCGGGACCCCCCATGGGTGTTGGCAGCTGATGACATGAGAGCGCCAAGATGAACAGAGAATCTCCCGTCCTTTAAATAGGAACTGAACTGGCTTAAAACGGTTCCCGTCATGCCCACATACAGTAGGTCTCGAGACGGGCAATGAGAATCTCATGATAGATCAAGTCAAAGGCAACAGTAAGATCTAACATCACCAATATTACACTATCACTCTGGCCAGTTACCATATAGATATCGTTTAAAACCTTTAATAAAGCCGACTCAATACTGTGAAATGTTCTAAAACCTGACTGAAATGTTTCATAGAATTTTAACAACTTTTTCAAGAATTTTAGAAAGAATTGGCAGATAAAAAATGAGCCTATAATTTGAAAGATCAGCAGGGTCAAGATTTGGCTTCTTTAGAGATGGAACCACCGAAGCATGTTTAAGATCTGCTGGCATTGCACCCAATCTCCAGACGACTAGGCCCCGGGGTATTAAACAGTTTTTTTTTCCTAAATAGTAGGTTTTAGTTGAGCAATGATTTCTTATAGGGCAGGCAGTGAGATGGGTTCAAGACCACTCCAGGTGAGAGTGCAGGGAAGAGATTCGGGAGTGTTAATGTCAATTTTGACAGTCTGAGGCTCTGATCAGCAATCTTAAGGAAAGATCTGAGAAAGTATTCCGGTGTTAAAGATGACACTTTTTGACCTTTTGCAGCTGGATTGAGAACCGAAGCAATAATAAAAAAAGAGCCTTTTGGCAATTTTGATTAATAATGTCTGAGTAATAATTAGGGATGCACCAACATGAAAATTCTTGGCCAAAACCGAAAAAGAGGAAATCAAGGCCGAAAACCGAAACACCGAAAGAAATTTTGCCAATTAATAATACCATTGCATTTATGGCAATGACTGTGTACTAAATTCAAGATATTGCAATTGCATAAATTAATATTAAAATTTCAAAGAATAAATCAATTACAAATTATGCAAATATTTATTTAGCACATTGCAACAATGCACAGTATAAAATAAAATTCAAACTAAAATGTTTAACTTGACCCCACTCATATGTACATTAAATAATAATGTAAAGGCCTACTGGTCTGCAGACTTAAGTCCAAAATTAGATCAATTTATGCATTTAGATCAATGCATTTAGATCAAGTGCATTTTAAATTTTTCTCTGTAGGACTACTACAAGAAAATGCATTCAGAACAAGTGCAAAGTCTGCTTACGTACAACAATATTTTCTCTGTAAGCCTTCAACATAATAGTGTATCAAAACAAAGACTGCCATAGCCCATATGTTAACTGTAGAATTCTATCTATAGATTATATCGAACCCTGGTGCGTTTGCGTGCATATTACATCATCGCAAACGTGCACGGCGCATGATAGAAAACAGAACATGGGTCAATACATTGTGCTTTTTATTAATTTGCTGCTATTATGTGCAGTTGAGTGAACAATACAGGATTTCCAAATTGGTTGCCCTGATTCCACACTGTACAAAAAAAAAGTTGAGAAAACCTAAAAGTTTAAGGACATTTTTGAGTTTTCTCAACTTAGGGTCAATTAGGGTCAACAAACTTTTTCATGTTAAATAGTTGAATAAACTTTAAAAACAGAATTTGTCAAACAAAATGTAAGGTGGTTTTTTTACAGTGCACGCGATATGCCGAATACACTGCCGGCTCACTCTCGCTCCTAATTCATCAACATTATCATCCCATACAAGTGATTTATTTAACAGAATACATCACAAAAAGCCAAAACCTATGCGTAGATCACTTTACTTCCTGAACAAGTGCGCACCCGAGTCCAGTTGCTTGCACATTCACGCGAACCGCGCCACGGTTCGGGAATCGGGAGCAGCCGAACTCAGACCACCTCCTCCAGGTAGTCTCGGGTGTTTCATGCGAACCGTGCCCCGTTCTGAACTAAACTGCCAGTGTGAAAGCCCCCTGAAGTACGTCCACACCGCAGACATGTTGCTTCAGACAAGCACGTGCAGGTCGCTTTTTCTGTTTGCGTCTTCACAACATTTCGGCCGTATTGTTTTGGTGATAAAAATCTTTCGACCGAAAATTTTCGGTGGCCGAATATTCGGTGCATCCCTAGTAATAATCAATTTTAGCAATATTTGCTGCTTTTTGGAAATTAGACAATGCAACCCACAAGGCTTTAGTTAACTTGAAGTTTGAACTTTCTCCATTTACTTTCTGCTTGTCTGTATTTCTGCCGAAGAGAGAGAGTATTTTCATTTAACCAGGGCATTGTTTTAACTTTAGTAGGTTTAGATTTCAATGGGGCAGCAGATTCTAAGATGTTAAGACAAGTGGAATTACTACTCGTGCGACCATCTGGTTGCGCCATGTGGTTTTACATTCTGAACAAATAAAGGGACAGTAAAGAGAAGAGGCTTATGATCAGAGAAGTTATGATCAGAGATAGTCATATCAGAGACGAGCAGATTATGTGATAAATCCAGGTCTAACATACGACCCTGAATGTGAGTAGGGCCTTTCACCCATTGCATGAGATCAAATGATTCGACCAGGTTTAAAAAGTGCTTTAGACAGAGAGTCAGATCCACAACAAATGTGAATATTTAAATCCCCAAGAATGATCAGTCGGTCATATTTAATAAAACATTCACTTAGAAGGACTGCAAATTCCTCAATAAAATCCTTGGAAGGTTTATGAGGACGGTAGATCAAAGCCTCTACCAGTGGATTAGAGGAATTAAACTGATATAATTGCAGTTCAAAGCAGTGGAAGGCATTCGTGGGTAGAGTCTGGCATAAAAGGTTATTTTTAAAAATAAGAGCTAACCCTCTGCCTCGTCCTGTTTCCCTAGGTGTAAACAACTAGAGTAAAGTACAGTTTCCAGTACATATTAAACCATTGTTCTTTTGAAAGCTTTATAAAAAACAATTTTTATCTTTGTCCATTGTCACTTCTCCATGTTTTTTACTGTGTCCGACTTGTTCTTGGTTTCCACATCCTGTTAATTTGAGCATCATTCCGAAGGTTTTTGGCTTTAGTCCCACAGGGCATTTCATCGAGAATCCCAGCGTTTAGCTTCTTTAATATCCTTCTGCTCTCAGGGTTGTTGGCTAACTGGTTCGTGCTCCTAGGGCAAGCTAATAACAAGCTCTTTGAAGAATGGAACCGCAATAGCAATTTCAGTCTGGCCAGGGGTGACAGATGTCATGAAAGGGCCATTGTCATCTACGAAGAAAGCTAGATTGAAGAACGGCTGAGATGCTGTATCACCAACACACATGGCCTAGCCTCTCCTCACCTCTATCCCCGTCTACATTCTTTCAGCTTGACGCACTTTCCCTCGCTTTGGCTGATCTGACAGTCACGTACACCTGATATAGCCACTGGCCACAGCATTTTGAAGGGGAACGGATCACCTGGAACAGTTGGAATGCTGTTCTGAAGCTGTACGAATCTAAATATCCCACTGCAACCGAACACAGCGCATCTCCCACCCTTAGGCTCAAGTCCTGGATGGGACTGAAGATTTGTAGCGCAAGAGATACTTGTGTGTCAAAGAGAAGACAGGTATGGACTTGTGCGACCTCATGGATGGAGCAGCGGTTTTTTGGAATCGTATCCAAATTGGACCATGGATCGCAGACAGCTACCGTTCTGCTGCCCCAGGACAGTGTCACCTGGTGTGCTCATATAATCGTCATGTCCGCAGATAGAAATGGGTTGAATGGTCAACGAGTTGTCCAAGAACTGGCATTTTTTGTGCTGTTACTTTAATGATGCAGCATCTCAGAGTTTTAGTGTGTTGTGCTTTAATATGCATTAAACCCTCTCGGAAATGTTGCATCTTTAATTTCACTTTAATACTGTATCACTGCCATCGGAACGCCTCTTGTGTGGCAAAATCCCTCTATTCTTACAAAAATAGGCAGTTACTGTTGGGTGTAAGGTTGTAATGATTCACTTGTCTTCCCAATGCATCACTTTAAAGAAATCTTTGCGAAATCTTGCCAATTCTTATGCATCCATCTTGATATATGATTTTTGAATCGTGAATCGTTTGTTGTGGTCAATAATCAGCTTAGTCACCATGAAATTGACAATTCTTATTTTTGATGAAATATTGCAGTGCTTATTATAAACGTATCTGTTTATATCATTATTTCTTTAAAAAATCATCTGCCCTCGTTATCTATAATCAAAATACCTTCCCCTCGACTTCTCTTCTCTGATGTTGTTTACTGGTGCGAGGGCGGGACAACCTGTCACTCACAAAAAATCCACCAATAGCAAACCACAACCATTTAACCAGCCAATCATTTCCCCATGGACAAAATCAAGTCCCGCCTTACATTTTGTTTTGTGAATCAGCTTCTCAAACACAGTAGAGAAGAATTGATTATTGCAACTTCCCTTTTCATGATATCTTTAAAATGCTACAAATCAAATACATTTTGATTCTGCAAAATGGACAAATAAATATAAATACTATGTTTATAAATACTGAAATGTTATATTAGTTGTTTGAATTACATGTACGAATGAGTGGAAACAGCATGGCATCGCTTTCTAGCTCTCTCACGACAGATCTTTTACAGTTCCAATGGAAATCCTGAAAGTATTATTTTTGAATCTTCATCAATACATACACCTGTGAAACATGACGTCAGATAATGAAAGCGAAGGTCCTGAGGTGCACTTACAGTACGATTATGCGTACACACGCTTGGACATGTGGATCCGCTTGTGAAGTCTTCATAGCGTCTATCCTGGAGACATTGGCTACAACTACAGGAGAGGATTTGAAAAGTTGTCACTTTAATCCTTGTGAGTCCCATGATGTGATGAATATCTAATGATCCTCCCACTGTTTATTCCATCTATTATCATTTGGATTTTAACAGGCCTCTAATATCTCAAATGAAGATATTTTAATGACACTTTTTGACGCTTCATATGGATTCGTAAAACTAATCCACATGAATTGAGCCGTTTAGTCAAAATTTTCTGGAGAGACTCGATCGCTTTATATGATGAACAGATCGAATTTGTTTTTTTTATTCACATTTAAACATTGATCTGCGAACATAAACAGAAGCTCAACCGAATATGCTTGATGCGCAAGAACATCTCGCAGAAGCTCAAGCGTGCTGCGTTACACGAGAATGAACCTCATTGGTTCTCGCACATCAAGCGAACATGCTTGATCTTTCATTTATCATATCTTACGTGTGCGTTGATGAATGTTTAAATAGGTAAATTAAAGACTAAATCCAATCTGTTCATCATATAAAGCGATTGTTTCTCTCAAATCATATAGTTTTATGATCTCTTTATGAACTTTTCGAAGCGTCAAAGTGGTAGTTGCGTAGCTGTCAATGGAGGGACAAAAAGATCTTCATTTGTGTTTCGAAGATGAACAAAAGTCTTACGGGTTTGGAACGACATGAGGGTAAGTAAATGATGACAGAATTTGGGTGAGCTGTCCCTTTAATGAATGTGCTCCTTGCTGTCTGCATTTATTTTCACATGCTTCAAGAACACTTAGATTGAGTCGACAAGGCCTTCAGATGGAGACAGCCTGCCATCATCTTTGTTTTCAGATCTTTCATATTACAAACAAAACACATGGCTTCAAAAAACTGTAGTTGGCTTGTGTCTGATGACTCCGGTCGTGAAAACACGCTCCATCTGTTCAAGAGTTGGAAACGCTGAAGGGTGAAGTAGACTCCTTAGCTTTCTGCTGCTACAGTTTCAAGCATTTTGAATGCGTCCAGAAATCATTTCTATTACTCCATGTGATTTTTGTTTTATTTGATGAATTGTAATGATTTGAGACCTTTGGCCAAATGATTTTTCCTAAACGTTTTCTTGAGTAATAAGCTCATTCAGATCTTTTGGATTTTGCCCTGAATGGTTTTAAATTTTAACATTAAGGACATTGGTTGGAATAAGACTTCACATTTAGCCTTTGCCGTGACAAAAAATATATCTTGGATACAATGTGGATATTGTAAAACAATACAGTTCAGCAAAACAAGTTAAGCTGTTATTTAGTCTGGTTCTGTGACAACTTTTGTTAAATTACCTTTTTTTTTGTAAAAAAAACAACACCTACTAATTAATCTTTTGAGTTGGATCTTTTCAGTGAGCTATTTTTACAGAACCAGTCTGAAAGATATGTTCACTAATTGGACTCGCACTAATGTGAAGATGCACGGATAATGTGTCCCGGAATCGTTTGATTTTGGTTCATTCACACTGCCAGTGATTTTCCGGAATCTGTGAGTGATGTCAGGAGTTGACGTGTAACGTACGCGTCGAACGATCTCAGCTTCAGCGCGGACGGTAAGGCGCTCCTGGTCTCTGCTTCATTCCAGTTTGCAGACATTTTTTCGTTCTTTCTTTGTTGATGACGAACAAGAACTTTCTTCTTAGAGCAACAGAGCCGCACGATAACTACGTCATTGCTGTGGCACCTGCGTCATCCCTACGACACACCCCTTACGGCATTGGTCCTTACTTTTATTCACACGACGCGTTCCGGGACTGATCCCGGCAATGTTACTAGGTCCCCATCCCAGGGATCAATCCCGGCAATGTTACTAGGTCCCCATCCCAGGGATCAATCCCGGCAATGTTACTAGGTCCCCATCCCAGGGATCGATCCCGGCATCAATCCCGGGACGTGTTTGCGTTCACACAGAATGCACTCTAGCAATTTTATGGCAATTTCCCGGGATCAACGCGCCGTGTGAAAGGGCGTGTGTAGTGACACACTGACTCACTGAACCAATAACCCTATAAGACATGTCTGACTCCTATTTAGCAACAAACCAATGATATTATGGTATTAGTGAGTCAAATAACCAAGCTGATATTTGAAGTATATATGAGTATTTGAAGTGATCTGTGGGTTTGGCTGATAGAATGAAAAATCTCTTTAATATGTGATTGGCTAAAATGTTACGATTAAATTCTTTAAACCTTTCAAATGTATTCAATATAATAATTATTATCAAAAGAGGCAAAACCTTTTCCAGTCAAGATCAAAATGAATTGTATTATTGGTTATTGTAAATGCAAATTATATTTAGGTACTAAATTGTTTTTTTTTTATTAGCAAGGTATTATAAAAAACACATGGAATTAAAAAAAACACCCTTATTAATAATGTTTACTTAAAATACCATAATAATAAATAGAAATAAGTCCCTATGTGTGGATTTTTTGGAAAGTTGTGGAACATGTAATATCCCACACCGGGATGTCTGAGACCATGTGATGATGTAAAAGAACCACTGAATCAGTTCATTCAAAACGAACTGTTTAAAAGAACCAATTTGCGTAAATGAATCAGACTTTTTTTGGAATCTTAGTCGTGGATCACGTCAGCCAATGCAGAACCGTTTTAAACATCCATCTGTTGTCCAGAACTATATCTCGCTGTTTCTTTCTCTGTTTTTTTGTATGAATTGGCAGTCAACTTTACGTTATGTGATTTTTGACTATGGCCAAATTCTTTATTTTTTTACTCACAGCCAAGTTCTTTTCAGGACAATGGATTTATATATTGCCCAAGCTCTATTTAACCGAAATAGCCAACATATGCACACAAAGCAGCTGTGTACCAAACACATGCAAATGGGCTTTTGGGTTTTTAGAACGGTGAGCTTTAAGTGTGACTGTTTAGTGGAGTGTTGTGCTTGGATATGAGGTGAGAATTGAGTTCCACCTAATTTTCATCCATGTGTGAGCACACACTGACAAACCTTCAGGTTAAAATGAGTCGTTCCTCCCCGCCCCGGTCTCCATGGTGTAAATGACTGGCAGAGGGGATGATGGTCTGGTGTCCTGTGTTTGTTCCTCAAGGTGTTAATAGCATTCACAGCATGCCAGCGGATCACAGTGTGACTGATTCTGGGCTGCATCTTTAGCTGAATCACCTGCACTTACTCAACACTATTGTCTGTGGCACAGATTGTTCTCTCATTATTAACTTAATGTGCCTGACCACTGTGTTCCCTTTACCAAATTGTTCAATTTGACCAAACTGTTATATATTTCCCATATGTTTTTACTGTATGAGCAATCATGGTATCCTACTGCATTACTGTATAAATTAAATCCCTTATTTAAAGGGATAGTTCACCCAAAATGAAAATGGTCTTTTACTCACCCTCAAGTTGTTTCAAAGCTGTAGTTTCTTTCCTGTCTAACACAAAATAAGGTATTTTAAAGAATGTTGGTAACCAGACAGTTGACGATAGCCATTGCATTTTTGTTTCCTACTATGGAACACAGCTACGTACACCTAAGTCGATCGCCGTTCTAAACTGCTGCTGCATTATACGCACACACACACACACACACACACCAAGAGTAGCGCGCATATCACGTGAAGATCATGTGTACAGAGAATCATTCAGTAGCGCAGAAATGTGCAAAAAGGCAACCCGTATTCAAGTCTCAGCTCGAGGTTCAGGCTTATTTGTTCATCAATGACGTCATCAGCAACAAGTCGACGTCGACTTTTATCACATGAACCTGTGGTGACGAAATACTGTTGGGTAAATTGGCAACGTGCGATTTCACACAGACCAAAACGAGACATTACGACACGGAACGCACATTTCAAAGTAAAATAACAGTTTTTCAGATAAAACACGTATGTGAACTCCACATGGTATTTTTATGCTTTAGTCCAGTCAAAAACGTACATTACAGTATCTTTAAGTGGCCAGTAATGTATCCCCCTCTGAAATACTGAAAAGCCTTCTGACGTAATTCATCTTTGCGTTCATCTTCAGTTCATACCTGCTAAGAGCACCGCTGTCAGACCAGGACTTAGCATAAACCCTTGTGCTTGAATATATGTGGGAAAGTCCTCATGAAAGTGTACAGGAGTACAGTTCGCTGTCATGATATGATGGATGGTCCGCCATCTGCAACAGTTGTTAGTGCCTTTGGTGACATAAGAGTCTGTGGGACTTTATGAGTGACAGAGGCTTTGCGGTGAACGTTCACGTAAGCACTAAATCCTCAAAGGTCATTTACAGAGATTTATTAGCAGAGAACTGATATGCATCTGAAGTCAGGTTTGTTTCTCTGAGTCTGACCATGACCAGCAATGCTGCTGCCAAAGCCTTTAAAAGCCAGAGTCGTATTCTTCACTTAAAAGAAAAGAAAGAGATGTTGGCATGTTCACGATGGCAAACCGCCATACTCGTTTTTAATGAGCTTGCATGGCAGCATTACATTAAATTTCGTATTTTTTAAATCTTTTTTTTGTTTTTTGTTTACAAGTAAAAATTAGTTTGGGGGTGGGTGGGGGGGTGATTCACCACATTTGAACAAGAAACAATTTTGAGTCTATAAAACACGTCCCATCAAAGAAAGAAATAAAACAAAACTAGGACTTCACGATATATTGTTTTATCAGAAAAGATGTCACATCGCAGGATGTGTGATGTCTGACACAGAGCCGTGCAGACAACACGTGACCTCTGACTTCAGTTCTCTTTCTCTTCTTTTTGAGCTTGAACGGACACAAGCACGCAAAATTAAGTCAAAATGCCGTTCGGCGAGTATCCTCGTAAACAAAGTCGGTTGTGTGTTGTGAACAATTGAGAAAGAAAACGGATGTGTATCATTACATTGGATCTGTGCAGAAAAACAAAGCCAACAACAAACAGTGACTTGACCAAAGACTCCTTTTGGTCCCTTTTCCTCTCTCATTTCCGGTTGGAGTTGGCTTTTTATCACCTGAATTTACCATTCAGGTGCCAATGCCTATGATGACAGACCGCATTATCAGCCATTATCAGCCAATAGCAGCGCCCTGAGAGGTGATACTGGAGAAAGCGAAAGTAAAAACTACAACAGCGCACCAATATCCTCTGAGCACGTAACAAGTAGTATGTGCTTTATCTCGTATTTTCTATAATTTACTCATACATTAGAGTAAAATGATTGTTGTCTCAATGCGGTTTTGCATTCCACTGTGCTGCTTTTCCATTGTTTTCTATGTAAGAATGCACTAGATGTGCGCCATTGACTGTTTTGCTCAAGTCTTGTGTCAAGCATCTCACGACACGTGTATTTGCATTCATTTTCCATTCCACTGCCATGACTTTCACGTTTTTAAACACAAAAAAACCCTTACTTTGTTAACAGCCCCTTTCAGTGACAAAATCACATGAAACAGAGTGATCATTTAAAATAAAAAAAGTGAATTTTTTATATAACACAAAAAACTAAATATCAGTGCTTGCTTATGCTAAATTAAACATGCCATGCTGTGAGGTCACATGCCAATAATGTAATTGCGTCCCACATACTGTTTCACATGCAGTTTTTGGAGAGAGTAGTTGAGTGTGACACGGTATAGGCTCAACTGCTTGTAAATCCAAATTAAAATTATAAAGTTTCACTTTTGTTTCAGAAGTGTCACATGAGCCACTGTGTCTTTAGCCAAACTAATGCCACAAATGATTTGGCACCATTAAAGAAGTCAGATATGGGTGGTAACTTCTCGTAAGTGTGGCAAGCTTTCACCACATCAGTGAGATATGACTGTTTCTCATTAATCATGTATTTATTTGAGACGCATTTGCTATATTTTGTATCCAAAAACATGGCAGACACGCAGAGCACTAAAATAACACACTTTGTTCTTTTCGTTCCCAACTGTTCGAATAGAGCCAGAGTTTGTATCACCATCCTGTGGGAAAGAATTGTTTTCTCCATCTCTCCATCTGGCTCCAGCATTCCTTTTTTCCAGCCTCATATAGTTTTTTTCGCCCTATATGTGATAAGTTATTGTGGGTCTGTATAATTTTAAGGTGGTACATTGGTTTAAAATTAAACAAGGACAGTGGGACCCTTTTAAAAACGCTGGATGGCGGTCAGGGGCTGGTGTTTTTTTTAAGTCGGTTTTTAACAATACTGCTGGAAAATCGTGACTGCTCTTTTCTGACAAATGTCTAAGTGTGTAATTTTTTGTTCTCTTGCCAATATGTGCAGAAGCACATGCTATAGAAAAACTTTTATGATGGATCGTGGTTGAGTTTGACCCATAAAAGAATCTCGAAGTTGAGAGAATGTGACAGAACTAGTAACTAGAACTTTAGAAATAAAGTTTCAAACTAAAAGTGTTTCTTTCCTAGTCACAAAGTCACCGGATTGATGCTAGTGCATTCAGAATAGCACCTCAAACAATACTGACAAATCCAACCTTAGCAACTGTTGCTATCCACCTATTTTTAAAAGTAATTTTACGTCAGTTATCCAAAAAACAATTATGTTCTTTGTTCTTGTGAAATATTTGGCTTACATTTGAAAAACATTTTGAGGTAAATGTGATTACATTATGTAAATGTGTGTTGTGAATGTTGTTTATTTCTCAAAATATGTCTTAATATCTCACACTTTTAACTATTTCTTACAATTGTTGTGACTATTTCTTGCAACGTGACTTGATATTTCACAATTATGACTATTTCTGGCAGTATGACTGCATGTGACTGAATATGACTGATGTTGACTTTTTTATAATTAAAACGTTCTTGTGTTTTCTTTGCAAGTATTTTTCAGAATTGCGACTTTCTAGTTGTTGACTTTCTCACATTTGCAACTATTTTTTGCAATTGTGACTATTTCTCATAATTATGTCTATCTCACAAGTATTTTTCATAATTGTAACATTCTCGTTGTAACTTTATATCTCACACCTGTATAATTATATACTCTGAAAAATGTTTTCTTAACAAAAAAAGTTAAATGAAGGTAGCTTCAGAGTTTCACAATCTGAAAATGAAGAAATCTGTATGCTGTGTATTAAGATCTTATTCTTATTAGATTCTCTAAATCATTCAGTGCCTTTGAATGTCTTTCTCACTCCACTGTATCTCCACAGATTGAAATATCTACAGAAATATGAAGTTTAGCTGCCAGCTGAAATATTAATTGTAAAGTACGGGCGTTATTCCAAGCCTTTTCCGTATACCCTGAAACTTCACTATCCAGGGTCCTGATTGTTTTTTCGTTTTTTTTCCCCCCGTCAGTTGGGGGCTGGGCTCTGGACTCGGCTCAGGAGCAGTGGATAAAAGGAGGGTGCTTTTGTTAACTTTGGCTGATGTTGAGAACGGAGCCGGAATCCTGTCCTATTCTCAATCTCTCCCCCTTTCCTTTCCTGTATCTTCAGGTCCCCAGTAGTTCACGGTAAAAATAAAACAGCACTAAGCCTGGCACCGTGCTCAAGCAGTAGTAAAAGCTGATGGATCACTGCTGGCCCGTTGCCTGGAGCACGGTATTATGGGTCTGAGGGGATCTTGGGAACCCCAGGATGTGGAGCTTGGCGCTGGGTACGGATGCAGGAGGGAGTAGGGAGGGTGTTGTGGTTGGGTGGACATGAGGTGTGCGCTTGTATGAACACACGGATCCTGGCATGAATGCATTTTCACATGTCTGTCAAGATAGTAGATGGTTAACAGTAGTACACACCTCTGCTCAAGTTAAAGAGGGTCTTTCTAGCTATACTATATATAGTGTGTGTATATATTGATCAATATATATTCTAATTTTCTGAGATTTTGAATTTGGGGTTTTCATAAGCTGTAAGGCATAATCATCAAAATTGTAACTTTTGCACGGTATTCTAATTGTTTGAGTTTCACTTTTATATATTAGTATATTATAAAGTGTGTATAAGTACTATAATATAATATAAGTACAGTAAGTTGTCATTTATTTGTGTATACGATTAGAGCATACCATCTGGAAAGCATCGTTTTCTTTTTTTTAATATCTGATAATCACAAAAAGATCAGATTCGTATATGTTATAATCAGTGTTGGGAACGTTACTTTAAAAAAGTAATTAGTTATAGTTACTCACTACTTGTTCCAAAAAGTAACTGAATTACTCTATAATAAAAGTAACTCGTTACCAGGGAAAGTAACTATTTGCGTTACTTTTTTAAAAAGTTGCTATATGTCAAAGAATTTGTATTTTTTTAGCAGTTTTCACAAGTCAGTTGAGATGAGTAGAACAGACAGGTGTTTGTACATAACTTTCGATATGTATTGCACGTCGACAGACAGCAAGAGGTTTATCCTGCACTTTAACTCGCATTTAACTCTAGAAAATGAAATCAAACTCTCTAAACCTGAGACAACTGCAAGTAAACACTGTACTTCCAAGTGTTTTGTTCACAACAAAAGTAAACTTTTAAACAACAAAAAAGTATGTTTAGCTCTGTAGTCTTATTCTTAATTAAATAAATGTAATTAAATAACTCCCAATGTCAGACAACTGGTCTGGTAGACATTCTGTACTTCAAGTATTTTCTTCAAAAGTAAACAGTTAAATAATATAAAGTGTGTTTGCAGTAACTGTAGCAAATTAAATAAATCAAACTCTAACAACCTGAGATAAATGTTCTGGAAGACTTAGGCTGCTGTATTTCTTTATCTTCGTTAAAAAAGTAAACAGTTTAACAAGATTTAGTGCTTTTAAAGATTGAACTTTAGCTCCTAGATATATCTATATCTATATATCTATTTCAAGCAGGGACACGTTTGTTTGCATTTTATTTTACTTTACACCTGAACGAATAGAGAGTCTCTGCAACGGCGATAGATTGAAGAGCGCGTCCGAGGGAAGCCTGTGCGCGTGCCACAAGAGAACTGTATCCATGACACCTATAAAGCAGCGGCAACGAGCGCTCAGCTTGATTTAAAAAACAACAGATTTAAGCGCTAGATCTCTTATTTAATAGCGAACTAAATGAATGCTCTGCTAGTTAACTGGAGATGTTTTATTTATTTGTATTTGGTACATCCGTTGTATATTGCGTCATTGTACCCAGCACTTCGGAAAATGCACTTCCGAATCCGTCTCTGTCCCAGCACATTTCACACCAAACTGACGCCCATGATGAGCGTAGTAACACACCGCGTTTAACGTCCAGTAACGTTAACGGCGTTGTAACGACGGGAAAAGTAATTAGTTAGATTACCCCGTTACTGAAAAAATAACCGGCGTTATTCCAAACACTGGTTATAATGTTAAACCTTGAGAAATCATCAGTTGAATGTCATTCTAAATTAAGTTCTGATTGTTATTCTAAATTAGCAACGTATGTTTGTTTTCAGGGATATATTTCATACTTTCTATGGGTAAATCTCACGAAACCTCTGAAGATAATGTTTTGGGTCACTACAAATTCAAAACAAAGAAATAAGAAATTATATTTTGCTTCAAGAAAATTAAACTTGTTTGTAGAATATTTGAGATGCCAATGTTGGTGCAACTACATTATGAGGACTCTCCATAGGCGTAATGGTTTTTATACTGTACAAACTGTATATTCTATCCCCTTACAATTATTGATATATATATATATATATATATATATATCATTCTATAATATATATAACAATATAATTGACCCCTAAACTAAAGTGTTACCAAATCATTAGTAATAATAAGAAGCCATTGATTAGAGAAA
Source organism: Semotilus atromaculatus (assembly GCA_031834385.1). Lineage (NCBI taxonomy): Eukaryota > Metazoa > Chordata > Actinopteri > Cypriniformes > Leuciscidae > Semotilus > Semotilus atromaculatus. The sequence continues at coordinate 6,559,795 of JAULUF010000027.1, read as the reverse complement.
ATGATATGATCAATTACAGGTTAAACTCAAAATTTATTTTCTAATTAAAAAAAAATTTAAATTCGAATTTTCTGAGATTTTAATTTCAGGGTAAGCCATAAGCATCAAAATTATAACTTTATTACATTGTATAACATAAAAAGTTGTAAAATTGCTTAACTTATTTTGATGAACACATTTTTTAAATCAGTTAAATGTAATCTAAGTTGAAATGACTTAAACATCCAAGTTGATTGTACTTAAATGTAAGGCCGCAACTTTTCTTTTTACAGTGATGGTGCAGTGAGGAACAAAAGCATTAGCACTGCTATGTTGTTCTGGTGGGATTATGGGAGAGGTTACGGGGCCGGAGAGGGTCAGCCAAGGCGGGGCGCTGGAATCCAGGGTAAATCAGGTCTGTCGCTTGGCCCCTTTACCCACGGACAGGTGAGCGACGAGGAACAATGAGGACTTTGTAAGACAGCAGGACAGGTGCACTGTTCACCCTCACAGAGCCCAATGGTACACGCCAGCGCTCCTGCCTCCATGTCTCTCGTTTGCTTTATCTCGTCTCGTCTCAGGCCTCATTTAACATAACTCTGAGTTTCTCAATGCATGCAAAGAAATACCCTTGAGAATGTACCGTAGTTCTGGCGTGGTAACCAGTGTGCTATTTGCAGTAAAACCAAGAATAAATCAATTTCTATAAAACAAGTATGTGTTATAGAAAAATATGAAATCCGATATGTCGCAATACAACACACATAGAGTCACGAGCAGGCTTTTGAATAAAATTGCATTAAAAATTACTACAGAATTCAGAAACATATGATATACTCAGGAAATTATGTATATAAAAGATGAACAATGTTTCCTTATTTTTTGTGTAACCTGGACAGAGAAATTCACATTTATTTGTCAGCAAAAGTCTGGCGGATAATGTGTTTTTGACAACTCGTGAAAACTACAGATTATACTTCCGCATTTTTGTATTCCCGGCCATTGACAGTCGGATCGACGGGGGGTTATCAACAGAACAGTTATTGTTAGGTTAGAGTTATCACTGAAAACTGTACCATACATCTTCCCACTCTTCAACAGCAGCGTTTTGCTTCAGGCGGAACTAGTTATGAAATAGTTATTAATGTCACAAAATTTTATTCACATATTTGCACACAGTACATATTCACATTTGTATTTGACAGAACAGCAGTTTTGAGGAGTTTTTCCCCTCCGTTTGGTCTAAAACAGTGTTTGTGGTCATCCAGTTAGAAATGTTGACAGATAAACAGAGGTTTTTCAGATTTTCTGCAGTAACGTTCTCTCCCTGGACTGCAACATGCCCAGTGCATTGTGGGTGTTGAAGTTTTCTTACCCATTGGCAAGATGGAAGACAACGGTTGACAACTGTGTTTTTTCTAGTTAGGTAGCACAAAAAAAAAAAAAAAAAAACGCCTTTCTAATGTATAGGCAGCCAACATTTATTGAAATCAGTGAATTACCCCTTTAATTCATTTTAGCGTTAATTTCAGGCTGAGCAAACACACGTGGGCTGAGCAAACACATGTGGACTCAAAAAGCAACAAAGGCGCCAATCACCAATTCTGATTGAGCTTTGATCAGAATTAAGTGTCACTGGTGTGATGAAATAATTTTCCGCATTTGCAGTCGCAAATGGAGTCAAGTGCTTTCACTCTGAAGCCCTGGCCATCCCTTTTGATTTATGATGAAAAATTGGTTTGATTATGCAGCTGTATTTGTTACAGTAAACGTTCACGTACTACTATTAGCATGATACTATGCTTCCATTCTTTCCATTCCAGTGAGTCAGTTGACATCTGTGTCATCGAGTCGTGTGTATATTTCCTTTGGAGTAATCACGGTGCTGTAGATGATCAGGCTATGTGAGATGTTGCGTAATTAGTTGGTTATGTCTTGTGGTGGCTGCCTAGCATATGCTAAGTTGCTTTTGAGTTATTGCTTTTGAAAGGTATGCAGAGCAGACTCAAAATGAGGGGAAACATCTCAAATTATTGGAGAAGTGCTCTGGCTTGTGGAGCGAAACCAGTATGGTTTCTTTTTCCACAGTGGCACAAGGCCGTTTGCGCAAAGGCAGAGTTTGCCCACCCCAGTTGCAAGCGCAAAAATGGTTTTATTATTGTTTTAACGTGTAAATAAAGGCCAGTTTTCACATTTCCAGGGATCTCAGAAGCAGAAGGCATCATAGGTGGGTACACTTAGAGGTGAATGGAAACTAAAACACATTATATATTTTTTGTTTTCCCATTTGCTCCAATAGCAAAAGAAAACAATCCATGATCGAGTTTCTATGACGTTTCAAATAAGGATTTATTTTTTTAAATTGATTACTTTAGTCAGCAGAGAGAATGATGTCAGTGTATTGCATTAGATGTTGTCAAGATGTTGTATTAGAAACACTCACACAGCACTGTTAACCAGCTTTCTGAAATGTAATGCCAATGCAATAACACAAAGAATAGTGTTATAAATGTACATTACTTTTTTTTTTTTAAATGAAAACATTATAAACTTTAAATTGACAATGTTAATAACTGTGCAAACACATCATCATAGTCTGTGAAAATGGTCCATAGATTTTATTGCAGGTAGAATGGTGCAGTTATCACTGAATATTTGAATATTTCCCAATATTTATGTATTCATGAGTTACCCTATAACCATCATTTCACTTTAACAAAATACATTCAATTTTTTTTAAAAGAAATAAACATGGTTTAAAAAAGATCAAGGCATGGCTACACTGTAGTTCTAAACAATTCGAAATAGTAATAATTTTTTTAATTATTTGTCTTGAAAAAAGTTGTTTGCTAACAAGTGACTAAATGGAACTACATAGGTTGCGCGGGCATTAAACGCCATAATCGCTCTTGCAAACTTTCAGGGAAAATGTTTTTTAAACAAAGACTGATAGAGATGTCAGAATAGTGATGGTGACAGTGAAGTCATGCGACCATAGTGAAGTTCGTTTACAGTCTACGTTTAGCTTTTATGTCTGGCGATTGTATTTATGCTTCAAAATGTCCATGTGTGAAGATCATCATGATGAACAAAACGTGTAAAAATCACAAACTTTTGTTGGTAACAGAGCTTATTTTCTGCAAAAATCCAAAAGCCAATTGAAAAATCCTATTGGGTTTTTGTTGAGAGATCCAGGGTATCAAAAACACAAAAAATACATAATTACAACAGCACTCTATATTGTGTAAAGAAGATTCGCAAACTTGAGCCTAGTGGCATGGATTTAAGAGAAGGAAGTGATGTGTATCAGACAGGAAGCCGTTTTGATAAATCTTTCAGAAGATTGCAGTGGCCAGTGGTGACCCTGGTTACGGTACCATTTGACTCACTTTTCTTCCCAGCTGTAATGGAGCACAGCCAACTGTTCATGTTATAGGCTGGAGATACGCCAACTTCCTCCTGCTGCCAGTCACCTCACACACTGGCATCTGGCCATACAGATAGAGCCCCGGTTAAACCCTCACACATACACATTCTTTCATCCTTTGACATTACCTTCTCATAGACCTTTCTGTAGAGCTCAATTGGCCATTAAATTCGACACCTTTTGAGTTCCGTGAAATAAAGATGCAAATGTTTTTATAGTGCTTGTGCTTAATTTGAATGACACATTTGAACTTACCGCATGGTAAATGCACTGGAAACTTTTCCAAAGTCAAACAAACACCGTGATTTTCTTCACAGACTATGATCTAGGGACTGTTTACATAAATTATACAACAATGAAGCAAAAAAAAAAGTGAATGGATACTAATAAAAACGTTGTGAAATTTCATCTCACTCCTTTCGTGGAAATCTGGATGATGATGAAGATACTGGAGTGATTGTCAAACCACAGCAATCTGTGATTCCTATTCCCTGAGTCCCTATAGGAGCTTTCTCTTTCCAGAGAGTAGGTTGTAACGATGACCACTACCGAATGGGCGGCACTCCAGGAAGAGTTTTCCCCTTGTTTATTGTGCACACCTGCTCTTCTCTTCATTCTGTCCTATTGGAGAATATTACTTTATTATGTGTTCTGGACTGTGTGATATTTGTCTAGTCTCTCTAGGGAGTTTCAGGATTCAGTAAGTGTTTGCTATACTTGCTCAGTATCAAGGACTTGTTTTGCCATAGTGTCTTATTTTGCAAGCAGTTTTTTGAAAAGGAAAATGGACACACTCGAACAAACTCTGAAGATATAATTATAAAATGGCTTTTGTTTGGAATACCAATCCATTTTAAAATGGCTGAATTACTACTCACACAGGTCAGTTTATTAGACAAATGAAACTTGTGAGGTAACGCAGTGCTGTTTCACTCGGTCTAACGTTACACTATCACACTAAACTGCATTTGAGTGCTTTGAAAGTTATAATGTTATTCTATGTGTTAGTTTGTTGGCTGTATGAGACTAGCAGTGAGCTAGATCAACATCAGAATAACACACAGATCATATTCTAACATTTCATCATGTTGAGTGTGACGGATCCAGTGAGGCTTCTTTGTGAGAGTGATACCACTGTTAATTATCTTTGTTCTGTTGAGGTGATTGCTGATTATGTGCACCTGGAACTTGTGAGCCAGTGGAGATAAAGCTCCACTTGGTCAAACGACATGGTCTTCTCCCTTCTCTGCAATCCAGACGCTAACCATGGATTGATCATCCCGGCTACCACATCTTGTTTTGGGTTTATTTATGTTACAGAGATATACTTTCCACATTTAACTAATTATGTTGAGTTACTCTTTTGTTAAATAAATCTCTTTTTGATCATTTATGCTGCCTCGTTCCCTCTTTTGTCATGACCCTTGAGCCAGATCATGACATGAGCTATATAACTATTGATTAGTTTTATGTACATTTGCTCACCTGTCTAATAAAGTACATGTAAGAGCGTGGACGTGGAGCTCTCAGCATCTCGAAAACGCCACGCTGATATTGATCCTCGTTTTAGTTTGTCCCAAAGTGAGCTAGACGTAACGCAGTTGTCCACGTCTGTCGCCATGGTTACTATGGCAGTACGAGTGGAAACCAGGGATAACGCGGATATTACGTCATTGACAGGCGACAATGACCAGAGACGAGCCATTAAAATTGTGAATTTTTCTGAACTTATAAATTCTTGGAAACATTTAGGATAAAGTAAGTACATAAAAGGAATATATAACACTGTGCAAGTGGTTTTTGGATATTTTGATACAAAATTTTTTCTTTAAAATAATTATGTAAATAAAATTATATTATGAAAAATAATTATCCTTTGTTGAATGTAGTGGTTCTAAGTGGTTCTCAACCTTTTTGAATCCATCGTCCTTCATTGTCCACAACAATATTCAAAGGCTATATTTTGTTTTCAAAACTTATTTTAATCTATGGTTATTCTTATTTTCGGTAAATTAAATTTTAGGATTTCAGAAGTTTTTAGGGTTGAAAGTTTTTCAAGGTTCCCACTCTTTTTAACCAATGAATTATATTTTCAGTCGTCCGTGATAAGTAATGCAGTACTGTAGTGTAGTGTTACTACAGTAAATCCATGGTGAATGTTGTGATCTGTGGACACTGGATAGTTCATTCATGGCACAATGTTTCTTCCTGGTTTCCACATCAGCGCTGTTTGATCCGTTAATAACAGAGAAATGTGAATGCTTCTCACTAGATCTCGCAGCAATGTTATTACTTCAGTGGGGGATTCAAATGCTTTCTTTACTGGATGTCTCAGCGCTGTGTAGTAACAGTGTCGCTTCATCAAGATCGGCTCGCGCTGCATTGGTCCAAACTGATGAACGGTCCGTGAAACACACAATAGCGAGTAGCGCAGTTTCGTTCCGCTTTCATTACGTTTGCCATTTGATGTTGGGGTCACGCCAGCGTCTCTTATGAGCGCGCTTCACACGCCTACATTTGAAAGAACAAAATTTTGGTCAGCAGGAAAAATGGTCCAAGGAATGGTTCAATATGAATACGTATCATTACACCCCTAGTACCATCCTAAGTCATTCACATTAGATCCAATTAGTACTTGTCGTTTCCTGAGCACACTGCTTATTGTCCATGTCAAATATACTTTTATTGGATGTTAAACAGTTTCTGTGCACATTTTCAGCCAAGGTTTTTGGCCTCTTGTGAAAGTTTTTTTAAACATTTTTGGCAGCTGAAATTTCAGTGCATCTTAAGCATTTAAATCAGTTTGGAGATTAATTTAAAGATACAATTTTTCCCAGAAGCTTTAAACAAAAGTAACAGCTGAAGCTAAGAACGCTGTCCGCAACTTCACAACCTTACTGATTATCTGGCTGAGTATTATGACCTTAATGCATCACACGACCTGGCATTAAAAGCTCTAAACGTTCTACAATGAATCCAATACGTCCATATCACAGTGGCAGGTTCCTGGAACTGAACGGCCAGAAGTGGTCTTCCCATAATCAACTAGTGACTCAAACGATTGGCCTACAATGCTCTTTTTGCCGGGAAGAGGGTGTTACATTAACCCAAAACAAAGTGGCCTCCAAACCCGCCATCACGGGGAGTATCAGATCAACTGCTTTGCGGTAAGACATGCCTGGAAGAGTCCATGTGTAAGCTCATCGCATTGCACCGACTGGAGCTTCCCCATCACACAATGGCACAGCTGAAGAAAGGCAAACCAGAGTGCAAGTCTCAGGCCCAACACAAACACATCTGCGGACAAGGAACGCGCCACACACCATGCGTGTTAAGTACTGGACGCACTGTCGGCGAACTTGCCCACTCGATTTCTGTGCGGTCAGAGCAAAAATGGCACGGCCTGTCCCTCTTGGACTTTTAAAGATGGGTCTGCGCGCTCCCCTTGATTGCCGTTCAGCTGGAGTTCGTTTGCCGCAGACGAATGTGAAATGCTTTCTCCAATCCTATTCCCCCGGAACATTGGCGCTGGATTTGGAAAGCAGCCATTAGAAAGATTGAGAACACAGTAATACTGTCAAAATTTGCATTGCTTTCATCACTGGCGCACATATATCTGGTTCATCTGTTTCAGAAAAACCACATTTTACCGTGAGCTACATGTTTCCATGTATTATCTAACAACACACCAGCACTTTTCCTGTGTTGGGTGCAAGTAGCAGCATTGGGTTACCCCTCTTTCTGTATTGGTCATTTGTAATAGTGTTTAGATTTACTTCGGTGTAAATCTCTCACAGGTTCTCAAATGAATGTTCCATCTGGAGAAACCATCATGTGCCGTTAAATTTCAGTGTGGGGTGCTGCGTGTTCCCTGCTTTCTACTTCAAATCACATAGAGGGGCAATGGAAATCGCAATAACCCATGACACAAACGCAAAGACTTCACTCTTCCCCTGATGGAAAAAAAGCGGTTCCAGAAGAAAAGTTTAAGGTGGATTCTCAGGAAGCTCTTCCAAATGCAATCAGCAGACCCTGACAAATCACGTAAGACATGGGAAGTCATAGCACTTTATGTTCCAGAACTACTGCTTCTGGAAAGAGAACATGTAAACCTACATACATTTATAATATATGCGCTCTACGCTCTTGAATTTTTTGGAATTACGCTTGCTTCCCTCTCCATGGTTGCTTCTGTTGCTATACATTGTCTTAAAAGGGTAGTTATCTCTATAATATATCTATTATCTATAATCATATCATTTACTGACCTTCATGTCATTTCCAAAAGTAATTTTGGGAAAGCGTTGGTAACAGTTGGGAACTGATGAGTTTTCCTGTTCCAAAAAGGACATACAGGTAAAAGTAGTGTAAAAGTGATTTGTTTAACCAAAGTCTTATGATTGATAAGTGATATGATGACTTTGGTGAACAGAACAGAGGTTTAAGTGTTTATTCACTCTCAAGTACCAAATCAAATATGGTGAAATGTCAATAACGCCAAACCTCATTGGTTCTTGTGTCATAATGTTACATTAAGTGACACATGTGAGGTTTAATGTTATTGTGGTGTCATCATATTGGTTTTGGGATCTGTGTACATTAGTTGATGATTAGTGATTTTAATTGATTTGTGTGTGTGAATAACTAATTAAATGTAGCTCTTTTCATTGTGCAAAGTGATTGTATTGTTTCAGAAAACTTGAATTAAACCATTGGATTACTTTTACACTATATACTTTTTGGAGCTTGAAACTTTTGGATCTCATTGACTTCCACTGAACAACAGCTGAAACATTCTTCACAATATCTTTTTGTGTTTTGTAAAAGGAGGAAAGTCATACAGGTTTGAAATGACATGAGGGTGAATAAATTATGACAATATTCATTTTTGGGTGAACTGTAGCTTTAATTGGACTAAACATGGATGCTGTTCCATTCATGATGAATAATGTGCCCCCTTTTCACCGGCATGGTACCAGAGGCAGTGCCCAGTCTGGACTTACTCCGGATGTTTCCACCGAAGACAAGGCTGGAAAAATTGGACCCTTAAACCAGCTGGTGTTGAACCAGGAACCACTAGCGTCAGTTGTCGGGAGTTGGTATAGTTTCCTCGCCATATTTTCAGCAGGTCATGGTTAACAGGCATAGCCGTTATAGATCTGGGCTGGTAACCGAAAGGTTGTAGGTTCAAACTTAAGATAAAATGTCTAATCAATTACTTAAAATCCAAAAATGATATGGACCAAATCTAAAATAATAAATACAAATGTACAACAAGTGGGAAATCCCAAAGGGTCAAGCAGTGAATTTTCCATGTAATTAATAGCAGTATAAAGTAAGTGTTGAGACGTATGTTATGGGACAGTACGTCATTGGCTCCTTTGAATACTTTCATGTCTTAGTCATACTGGCCATTTCCTAATTTCCAGACTCATAAGTGTACTTTGTGTCATTGACCAAGAGTTATTCAAGTTCTCCGTTAGCACACAGTGGTTAAAAATAAGAAACCCTGATTTTGTACTGAGCACATTTCAGTTTGATCAGTATAATATCAACATGAAAGACTCTTCTTGAACTCTTTTACCTTTAAAATGTGTTTTTAAGAAATAACTAGTTATAAAAATCATGGTTTGTCAGTCTATTTTTGTTTTGCAGTAGCTGAAAATGCACATTCAGAAGCTTACAGCAAATTAGTTTGACTTTTCCAAAGACTCTTCCCGGTTAACTAGAAGGTTGTAACTTCTTATGCTTATTTCAGCACGGTATTTATTAATGTTGAAAATCATTTGGAATTGTACCTATATTTTTGATTTCACTGAATAGACTCCATTGTGTGAATAAAATTGGAAAATGTTGACCTGTGAGTAAGTCTTTAGTCATTAGCACAGAGAAAAAGAAATGTGCTTTTGGGCTTAAGACATTTACAGTAAATGTGATTCCTTTATTCACAATGAAAGAGCTTTCTTCCAACTTTTTTCACCTTTAAAGTGTTAAGAAATCACTGGTTTTAAAATCCTGATTTGGAGCCATTTTTTTTGGGGTGGGGGGAACATACTGGTGGGGACAAATACTGTAACAAATGTTCAAACGTTTGGGGCCAGTAAGATTTTTTAAAAAAGAAATTAATACTTTTATTCAAGGATTCATTGAATTGATCATACATTGCAGTAAAAGACATTTATAATGTTGCAAAAGATTTATTTTTCAAATAAACGCTGTTCTTTTGAACTTTCAAAGAATATTTAAAAAGAAATTGTTAGTTTCTATAAAAATATCAAGCAGCACAACTGTTTGATAGGGCCCATAGACTCTCATTTGCCTATTTAAATCCAAACAGATACTTTTTTTTTGGCCAGACAGTGTTTTCACCAATATTACAGATTTTGTGACTTTACATTAACATAAACATAAAAAAAAGTAGTGTGCAAATCATGTGTAAGGTGTTTTTTTGTTTTGTTTTGTTTTTTTATGGAAAAGCATATTAGATTTTCTGTAAGCTTGTCATTTTGTGTTTCACGGAAGAAAGGAAGTAAATATGGGTTGCAACGATTTTAATATCTAACTGAACAGTAAAGAGGCAGAGAAAGTTATCACAGACTATGGAGGCACACCTTTTTTAGCATAACGGTTGAATCATTCACTAGGGGCATTTATTAAGAAAGCACATAGGATCCGTTTTGATTTCGTGTCAAGAATAATTTGGATGCCACCACGGGTAGTAACTCAACCAGCAGAGACTTTCATCCCCTCTGTATCCCAGTCCATCCCTCTGAGAATGAAGCTATCCTGATGCTGTTTCCCACACAGAAATACCTGACCCATCAGCATATCTGCAGCTTTTAACGCCTCATATCTCATCTGTACCTCTAACACCTTCCAAAAAAAATGATAAATGATCTCATTGGACCAGCCGCAAAGTACTTCCTCCATATTGTTTATCCCAGAAAGAATCCGCGAGAGTCAAAAAAAAAAAAAAAAAACGAGACAAAGAACGGGAAAAAATTGTTTATAGAAGCAGCTAATACTATTTACCCTCAGATATTTTTGTGTTGTTACATTAACAGTCCCCCATACGCCCGGGATCACAGACCCAGGGTAATGGCCAGGAACAAAGAGTGTTGCCTTAGCAACGGGGAGCCGAAAAGGTCATCGAGGGTCAGACAGTCAGTGGAACACTTGAGGGACAATAAAATAAATCATATTGCCTCCAGAGAAGTGTCTGATTTAAAACACTTTAACCAAGCATTGAGAACGTCTGGAAAATAAAAGGAAATGGTGAGAGGGCAGCTGCTGCGTGTTAGTCTGTAATGAGATCGTCTCTGTGGCCCTTCTACCCCTGCGCTCCATTGCAGAATGGAAAAAGGCCTTTTAATCTTCCTGAAGAGGCCTCTGCTCTCGCCTGCTTTCTCATGTGGCAGGGCGCGTGCGGGCCTGCAAAGTTTTCAGGTTCATTTTTCATTTTTTTTTTTTTCGGCCCTTCATTTAGATTGCATTGGAGTTTGATTCTTTTAATTCATTTGCTAATTTTTTTTTTATTTGTAAATTAATAACTTTTATCACAGTTTTCGTGCGAAAATAAATTGGGTTGCTTCTTTTGTTTAGGCAATACTAATAAAGGCTGCTTCACATGGTAACTCTTGCCGTGTTCCCATGTGCACTTACTATAAGCAATTTTGGGGTTGTTGTTTAAGCTTGGCTATCAAGCGAGTAGGTGCATGTCGCGCTATTTCTGTCTTATTTTCATTTATTAGTTTTTATGGGCTTGTTCTTGTTCGCTGATTTGCTAGCAAGATCTGGCAACAGGAATGAGTAAATGAAATGCTTATTTCACCCAAAAATCATTTACTCACCCTCATGTCGTTCCAAACCCATAAGACTTTCGTTCATCTTCGGAACACAAAATATATATTTTTTTCTGTCCCTGCATTGACAGTCTGTGCAACTACCACTTTGATGCTTCAAAAAGTTAATAAATAGATCATTAAACTAATCCACATGAATCAAGTGGTTTAGTCCAAATATTCCGAAGAGACACGGTCGCTTTTTATCATTGTGTTGATGAACGAAAGTCTTACGGGTTTGGAACGACATTCATTTTTGTGTGAACTAACCCTTTAAAGACTCGTACCGCTTGCCCTGTGATTTCACCTCACATACAGACAAGAGATAAATCTATGATGCAAATTAAAATATGTATTTTAACGTGCATCAGAGATGTATTTCTCGTCTGTCTTCTCTCATCTCTCTCGTACATCATTAGTTGTTCAGTTCGGTTCTGTACACAATGTTTAGAAATTTTGTAAATGCGGTTGTCACTCCCGTAAATTACTGAACTAAATTACAGAACAAGATTAAGCTAAAAGCTGAACTGACAACCGAAATTAGCTGCAGTGTGACTGTGTATGTGGCATATTATCGCCTGTTTTTTTTTTCGTCCTTTGAGAAAAAAGTCCAATTGTTTTTTAAAAGTAATTGCTTAATCTTCATCAACACCAAAGTCGCATGATTTGAGAATCATTCAAGGCACAAACAAGTCACTATGTTTAATACTTACGGTTAGGAGTTTAAAAAAGGAATTCCTTTTGGTTGGGATTGGTTCAAGTAAGACTAAAACTGTGGAAATTACTTTCTGTTCATCATAATTCACTAACAGTAGCTGGCATTTAACATTCAGACTGGGGTCAGAGTTTATGCCTGGTATTTCCTATCACGATGAAAACGTACAGAATTGAGGGGCACAGAATGAATGTTCCACATTATTACCTGGTAAAGAAAACATAGGGAGGAACCGAGCCGGTCACAGTGAACGTCCGCGCTAATAGTGACATGAAGACAAAACAGGAAAGTCTCTGATGACGTTTTATTAGTAAGAAGTATAAACTTTATGGCCCGTTTGCTCTGAGGTCACATTATTGAATTCAAAACTTGAGCTTCCTGAGTTCCTCTTTCTCTCTGCAGGGATATTAGATGATCCTGTAGAAGTAATTCAATAAGAGAAAGTTTAACCCTTTCATTTGCAAGGGTGTAATATGTTGGTTTTGTGTGCTACTGTGCATGTCAGATGCTATTAGACTTGATGATCATATGGGGCTGATTTGGTTGGAAATGATGCCTGTTATTTATGCTTAATATAAGCTTTAAATGGTGGTCACATATAGTTCTTTAGTTATTCTCCTCACCAAAGATCAAGTTCGTCTTGGTTATAGAGTTCCTTCCTGGAATGAAAGACTCTTTATGAACCATAACTGACCTCGAAAAGCAATTCATGGTGACTGACTTGGTAAAGTGAGTATGTGTGGTATTCATTGAAGTTCATTTTTTGAAGCTTTTGGGGAAAATGAAGGTAGATTAAAAGCACGTTGGGTCAACAGCCTGGATCGGGAAACCGCTGAATTTGTCAGTGAAAACATGTGCGAGATGGTGAGAATGTTTCTGGAGCACACGACGGGGGACGCCGTCCGGGCCAGGGACTTTGGGAGGAATTATATCAAGAATGCCGTTCCACGTGTCACGGATTATTGTTGTTGAAGTGATCCTTGATTTTAAAGGGTGCGTAAGGCACTGGTGTTTTTGATGCTGTTAATGTAACGGATTATTGTTGTTGAAGTGACCCTTGATTTTAAAGGGGGCATAAGGCACTGGTGTTTTTGATGGTTAGTCTTGGCTACACTAATGATGGGAAATCAGTACTGAGAATACGAACAGTGTGTGAATCATAGTTTTCGGCTTCAGACTGGCATAGTGGAAATCTGGTGGCTGCAGGCGTGTGTATGCATGTATGATGAATGAAACATATCTATATTGACAAATGGAAGTGAACGTCTGTTCTGTTGTGTTAGAAGACACAATATATTTCTAGTGTAATTTTACCATTGTATTGTAAAATAAATAAGAAATATATTTCTATAAATGTCTTCACATTCATTCAGGCTTTTATTTTGGCAGATAAATGGGGGGAGGGGGAGCACTACACTAAGCCATATCACAATTTCAAGTAATTTAGATGAACATTTTGGATCCAAGAAGTATGAATAAGCCATATAGAGTTAAGATGCTGTAGTTGTCAGTCTAGCCTGACAAATTCTCTTTTGACTGACGTCTGGTGCACTAAAAATATCCCAAAAATGTTCAATCTCAATTACCGTAACATGTTGCTATCCACTGCATTCTTTGCTAGTATCCCGCAGTTTCAAGATTCTGAGCAAAGATACAGTAGTCCCAGAAAGGAACAAAAAAACCACTGTTGTAATGGGGCCCGAGAGGCCCCTGCACCTGCACCGTCCACCATCCTGTGTCAATCTTCTCAGAGTAACATTCAAACCTAACTCACAACTGTTGCTGAAAAACAAGAATAGTCAACATGGAATCAAGATAGACTTTATTTGAAGCTCCTGGTTATTCTGCAACATAGACTCTGGCCAAACGTGACAAAACCTCCAAACGTGTACCAATACACATACAACCGTAAAACACAAACCCCTTTTATTCTTTTTCTCACAAATGATGATCACAAGGGCAGATTATTTATGAATAAAGACATACGACCACAAAACACTTTTACCAGTGCATGATTTATAAATTAATATATCGTAAGCATTTGGATCACACAATCAGCTCCAGATGTAGGCTATGGCTTTTCTGATGTGGTAAACTTGCTCGGTAGCTCACCTGGTACAACATTGCACTTGCGACGCAGTTGCTCGGGTATGAGTCCCCTTAAAACACAAGTTACAATAAAGAGCTCAAAGACTTTTAGCTAACGTGCGTTTTATCTCACGTTTGCTTCTGTTAACACAATCGGTTAGGTGTAAGTGGTACGTGATAGATTATTAACCTTTTATTTCCAAACTGCCGTTATGCGTACAATTTCCAGCGTAATGAAACGCTACCATGTGAAAAAATTTTAGCGCCACTCACTGAAAATTTTGCTTTGAAAGTGCTGTGAAATGAAAGGCTACGTAATATCATTTTGCTGAAATGTCGCCACAGGCATGTTTTTCCAATGAGCCTGGGTTATTATATTGTGCATGATTCATCGCTCCATAGTGTCCTTTTTCCATTAGGAGAGAGTTCAAATCTAGTCCTCATCACTATTAGAGTTTCTGTATCTTATTGAGGGTTTTGTATTGTATTAAATATGATGACTCAGTGCTGTTATAAAATCTTTGACCTCACAGTTTTCCAGTGCTGGACGGCATCACTGTTCCCCTCTTGTCCGTGAGCTATCAATGTCATTAGCCTCATTTAATCTAATTTATAGCCGTTTGTTTGAGTTAGACCTGGGTATGTGGAAGAAAAATATTTGAAATGATAACAAGTAGCCTGCTGTCTACGCTCAGTTATATTGTGGACTCAGCTCGGGCACACACGGCCATCCACACATTCATTAATACTCACATTAACCAACATTTCTCACGCATGCTCAGTTACATTCGAAGGTCACAATGGTTGTCCTGTCAGTTTCTAGACAATCTCATTATTATTGCTCTCCCGCCATTTTTTTAGGTACACCTGTTTAACTGCTTATTAACGCAAATATTTAATGTTCCACTAACCTGCTCCACTAAACACTGTCACTTGAGAATAGAGTTAAGATCTCCAGTGTCTAGCCTGCTGTGCAGCAATAATCAGACAGACTGCAGAAAATGCCTTCGAATATGCTTTAATCACGGCCGGAGGACCTCAGACACATTTCAGAGAGAATCCCACCAGCAAAAAGAGTACAACAGTTTTTATAGAAACTGTTCTATTCTATAAAAAACGAGCATGGCAAAGGTGACATGATTCATTGCATAGTTTTTCTACAATATGATTGGATCTTCATATGTGTAATTCAGAAAACCCTTCTGTTACTACAGTAGGTAAAGCAAATCTGGATATCTTGATTTCTTGATTACTCAATTGGTAGAGAATGGTGTTATTAAAATGCAAAGGTCATGGGTTCAATTTCCAGGGAGCACATGTACTGGTCACTTTTGATAAAAGCATCTTTGAAAATGAAGAAGTAAAAATTACTTTTAATTCTTTCTTACTTGTTTGTTGGTAACATAAATATTCACGATTTTCAGTGCCAGTATCTTTTCTTAAGTCTTATATTTTCCTTTACCTTGTCTGGCCTCACATTCTTGTGTAACAGAAATACACTTCATTCTGTTGATCCAATATTAATGAGGAGCTGTGTGTGTGTGTGTGTCTGGAGTGAGATTGGTAACATGAAGACGTGGGTCAGCAGCAGAACCGTGTTTAGTTTGAGAGGCGTGAACTTCCCTGTCAGCTCAACTATTCCAGGGCATTCAGATGTCACAGAGATATCCATCTGAAAATCCCTGATTCATTTTAATTGTGCATACCTAATTTTTCTTCCTTTTTATGACCTCTGTTGCCATACAAGACTGCAAGTGAGCGAACTTTGGACTCGTTTTTAGTGGTTGCTTTCATAACCTATTAAAATAATAAACAACCTGTTAATATATATAAGCAGAATTGAATGTTTTAGAACAGGAAAACTCAGGCACCAAAATAAATGAGTAAAAGTAAATTGCCGGTTGCTTTTTGAAACCAATTTTTCTTCTGTAATTGGACTTATAATAAATATATTACAAATGTGCTGTAGCGAATCGTGACTCTTGAACCTTGGTCCTCATCCCCTTCCCACGTCAGGAATAAAGTAAACTCAGCCTAGCTTACTGTATCCTCTTATATAATACTGCATGTTACCGCTGACAATATGACAAGACAAACTTCAGAGTGAGCGCGAGAGTTATCACCAAAATTAAAAGTTCTAAAATGCAAATCATCATTACAAAGATTTGCATCATCACACAATCACTGTGTCGTTTCAGCGGAATATTGTGACAACTGGCCACAAAACAAACCTAATTTAATGTAAGCCCGCCGCATCATGACCAAAAGCACATTAGCTACAGACATTTCCGCATATGTTGATAATAAGTCATATCATTAGAGTGACACAGCAGACGATTAAATATATTTATCAGACCGTTCTTAAACTTGTGATTTGGGAAAAATTTAACTATTATGCAGATTTACAGCAAATGTGCATGGTCGCGAAGTTATTACATTTACAGATTGACTAGTAATTCTGCAAAATAACTGTTTTCTCAGTGGCTGGAGCTAAATCGGTCACCTGACCTACTGTATCTGCTTCCTGATTGATGCTGTCATAGGGGTATCACTTATAATTGCTGGGGTTTTCTGCACAAAATGAAGCTCTAGTGTAGGTCTTCCTTTGCCGATTAACTCCAACTTTTCTTTAAAAGTTCATCTTGAAAAAAGTGTGGATAGTAAATTAGCAG
Source organism: Semotilus atromaculatus (assembly GCA_031834385.1). Lineage (NCBI taxonomy): Eukaryota > Metazoa > Chordata > Actinopteri > Cypriniformes > Leuciscidae > Semotilus > Semotilus atromaculatus. Next base: position 6,543,073 of record JAULUF010000027.1, on the reverse strand, counting down.
TGATGTCCTCATTAATGTTGCTTGTGGTTTCCAAAGTGAAAAGCATTTTTTTTATAATCGATTTCCTCACAGCGGGCGAAATGCGAAATAAACTTATTGATAACAAGCACCACCCATTAAAAGGGACGATATGATTGGTCATTTGAAATGGCTATGGCTCTCTGTGAATTCATAGCTGGACCAATCACTGAGCTGAAAGCATTAGGACAATCCTAATATGGAGAAAACAGACACAACACACACTGAATAGTCAGGTTTGAAAGGTTTATTTGAAGGGTTTAATTAAGGTTTAGATGTTTATTGTCAAATTATAAATTCCTAAAATAACATTAGAACTGGTTACTTTTTAAACTATTATTTTAGTTTTTTCATTCATGTTTACAATAGTTTAGGGCCCTGACAGTTCCCCTCTGCAAATCTGGATGGGCAACATATAACATGTCTGATATCCACTCATTGTAAACACAGTGAACAAATTCACTGGTTTATATCTAATTGAGAAGTCCGATTCATTTAGATAAAATTATCATTATTTACCTTTTTTCGGTTTTGAAGAATGTTTCAGCAGTTTGTGTCATTACAATTAAAAGTGAATGGGCTCTGATGTTGATGGTTCCCAACATTCTTCAAATGATAATTTTGTAGTTGTTGTTGCTGTTGAATATTTAGTTAGGTTCTGTTATTTGCCACTCTAGACGTGTTTCTTGTGTTTTGTTTAGTTTTTAGAATGTTTGTAAATGCACCCATACATCCTTATAGTTTTTGTGCTTGGTAAATGTTTGAAAACAAAACTACATATCAGATTATATATTTGTACAAAGTAGCAAACCGTGGAATAGCAAATCATGGTAGCAAGTGGAGCTTTGAGTAACTGAGTAGCCTAGCTTTTAGTGTAGCTTCCACGCTCACTCTTTCAGACTGCTGTTACAATAACTCAATAGCCTCTTGTTGACATAAGCATACACAAATCAGCTTATTCTCTCTCTCTCTCTCTCTCTCTTTACCCTTTTTCTCTTTCTTTGCCAATCTATCACAAACACACTTTCTTTCGAACTCTCAAAATCTCCAACAAGCTTAAACTCTGCAGGCGTTATTCCACCGGACACATTCGTTGTAGCTCTCAGGCCCTGATGCAAGTCCGCAGGGAAGTGTGCTTGAACTGTGAGACTGTTAACACTCATTTAAGCCTGTTACTATCTTCTACTATCAGACATTACTCAAGAGGTGCAGACAACTGAGAAAAAGCTCTCCAGACTCTGAAGACCTGACGGTGTTTGAGGTTAGGGTGTAAGCGGAGACTCTTTTTGAAAAGGTCAGAGCTTCTGAGGCGTTGATAGCCGAGTGAAAGAGCCTCGGAGGCTTTAAGCAGAGACAGTGCTCATGCTGCGCAGAGCTGGATGGTAGAGCTTCAGGATTTTGAGGTCAGGGTTTGGGCAGTGCGTCGTCTGACAGTGAGGCCTGTTGCACATCGCTCGCATAGCAGCGTAACTGCAAGTGATTTCTGGGTTGGTAAGTATTTTCTTTAACAACGGTCATAAATTGTAATATGGTGATCTGAAATGAGCAACTGAGAACTTTTATAAACATGATAATAATGAAATCGAACTTACATGTAGGTGGCAGCCACAATTAATTATGTAATATAGTTTATTTATCATTAAAAATGTTGGGCTAAAATTAAAAAAATTCCGCTTACATTTTAAAATATATACTTTATAAACAATATAAACATTGAAAACATTATTTTAAATTGTAATACAGTTTTTTTCAACTGCTAACAAGCGCTTACCCATACTTCAGATACTTTTTCTAAACTCTTAACACAGACTGACACCTACAAAACACAATTGGCCAAATGGATAATTTTCTTCTCAAAAACACATTCTGTTAAATATATACTAACTCTTCATTTCAAAATAGAACACATCTTTCTCTGCACACACTAACTTTCCCAAAACACTGGAAATCTGACTCAAAATTAAATGATTCTGTCACAGAATAACACTTGTTTTCACTTCACAAAGTACATGCAGTCAATCAAAGTACACCAGGTTTTAAAATACTGGCTATTGTTGACATTACAAAAACTGCATAGACTTTTATGTTTCGGTTTTATAGGTATTTGCATGCAAAACATGCAATCCACCGTTTTTACACAAAATTTATTGGTTGGGAACTGTATGTCCACATGTACAGTAATGTTCACATTCAAAAGCAATCCAGTAAAAAGCAAATCAGGTTTTTTTTCCCTTTACTGTTTACTACAGGAGGTGCAATAGAAACACGGTATGATAGAACAGAAATGTTTTTACAGTTTTGCTTACAGTGAACAAAAAAGCACAAAATTTGTTTTTACATGTTTACTTTTTTTTTTTTAAAAAGCACAACATTACTGTTTCTAATCTCTGCGATCTTCAGGGTTAGGCCACATGTTTTCATCAACATCACATCTGATATTATCCAAGGCGATGCACCTGAGATAAAACCGCTTGGTTGCACCTCTCACTGCACCTCTCACTGCACCTCTCACTGCATCTCTCACTGCACCTCTCACTGCATCTCTCACTGCACCTCTCACTGCATCTCTCACTGCATCTCTCACTGCATTTCTCACTGCATCTCTCACTGCATCTCTCACTGCATCTCTCACTGCACCTCTCACTGCACCTCTCACTGCACCTCTCACTGCATCTCTCACTGCATCTCTCACTGCACCTCTCACTGCATCTCTCACTGCATCTCTCACTGCATCTCTCACTGCACCTCTCACTGCATCTCTCACTGCATCTCTCACTGCATCTCTCACTGCATCTCTCACTGCACCTCTCACTGCATCTCTCACTGCATCTGTCACTGCACCTCTCACTGCACCTCTCACTGCACCTCTCACTGCACCTCTCACTGCACATCTCACTGCACATCTCACTGCATCTCTCACTGCATCTCTCACTGCATCTGTCACTGCATCTCTCACTGCATCTCTCACTGCACCTCTCACTGCATCTCTCACTGCATTTCTCACTGCATCTGTCACTGCACCTCTCACTGCATCTCTCACTGCATCTCTCACTGCATCTCTCACTGCACCTCTCACTGCATCTCTCACTGCACCTCTCACTGCATCTCTCACTGCATCTCTCACTGTACCTGTCACTGTATCTGTCACTGTATCTGTCACTGCATCTCTCACTGCATCTCTCACAGCATCTCTCACTGCATCTCTCACTGCACCTCTCACTGCATCTCTCACTGCATCTCTCACTGCACCTCACACTGCATCTCTCACTGCATCACTGCATCTGTCACTGCATCTGTCACTGCATCTGTCACTGCATCTCTCACTGCATCTCTCACTGCACCTCTCACTGCATCTCTCACTGCATCTCTCACTGCATCTCTCACTGCATCTCTCACTGCATCTCTCACTGCACCTCTCACTGCACCTCTCACTGCATCTCTCACTGCATCTCTCACTGCATCTCTCACTGCATTTCTCACTGCACATCTCACTGCACCTCTCACTGCACCTCTCACTGCATCTCTCACTGCATCTCTCACTGCATCTGTCACTGCATCTCTCACTGCACCTCTCACTGCACCTCTCACTGCATCTCTCACTGCATCTCTCACTGCATCTCTCACTGCATCTCTCACTGCACCTCTCACTGCACCTCTCACTGCATCTCTCACTGCATCTCTCACTGCATTTCTCACTGCATCTGTCACTGCACCTCTCACTGCATCTCTCACTGCATCTCTCACTGCATTTCTCACTGCATCTGTCACTGCACCTCTCACTGCATCTCTCACTGCATCTCTCACTGCACCTCTCACTGCATCTCTCACTGCATTTCTCACTGCATCTGTCACTGCACCTCTCACTGCACCTCTCACTGCACATCTCACTGCATCTCTCACTGCATCTCTCACTGCATCTCTCACTGCATCTCTCACTGCACTTCTCACTGCATCTGTCACTGCACCTCTCACTGCACATCTCACTGGGCCTCTTGCTCTTACTCTTCCTCGTTCATATATTTCAGTGTTTGTCTTTTTCTGTTTCTGTTTCCAAAAACATCACTCCTCAAAGTCCTCCTTTTACTGTATAAGTGTCAATGTAATAGAAAAAATAACCCCTGCCACTGAGTCTAAGCCAGACTGGAATCAGCTGTGCTTGGCCCAGTTTACCCAATATAAATCAGCTGTGTGTCAATTATTCAATTGTTTGTTTATTATCAGCTGAAATATATAAATATATTGTTTTTGAACTGATGATATTGCAAAAGAAGAGGTTTTTATACTGTAGCTAAGGTTTGGAAAAATGTTTTTGCTATTGTGGGTTGGTGTGTGTTAACATTCGTAAATACTACAAAAACAATCCATTGTTTTGTTGGGAGGTATAGCTTGTCTGTTAAGAAAATGTAAGCATTGTGGAATTGTGTTCACTGACTGCATATTGTGTGAAAACGACATGAAATGTGTGAATGGTATGGCCACAAAAGACCGATGCTGTGCTAACTGTGTTTAGAGTTTTGAAAATGTGACAACTGATTGGACAAATGCTTGTTAGCGACTGAAAAAAACTGTAATATTTCACATATACAAATTGTGGTTCATGTACTACGCACGCACACGTTTGGGTTTCCATGTTTTATGTGGAATTTCCATAGACATAAGGATTTTTATGCTGTACAAACGGTGTTCTATCCCATAACCCCAAACCTACCCATCACAGAAATCTTTCTGCATTTTTATATTTCCAACAAACATCCTTTAGTATGACGCATGAGCGGTTTTCATCCTGGGGACCATGATAAATATGAATTAGGGCTGTCAAGCAATAATAAAAATAATTTAAAAAATAGAATTATTTGCATGATGTGCCATTTCATTAATTAATGAAGATTAATTAATAATTCAGATTTGGCTGAGAAATGAACCCCAAAAGATAATTTAAAGTAATTTTTGTGTTAAATGATAAAAATTCAGGCTACAACGGCCATGATTTTTTTCAGAAGCTGCGTATAATTTTGTATTTAGATATATTTACAGACCAAAACAGTTCAAACATTCTTCAAAATATCTTCTTTTATATTGCGCAAAAGAAAGAAAGTCACACACACAGGGCTGAAACGACACGAGGATGAGTAAATGTAAATAAACCGGATTTTCTGTTTTGTGCATCATTTTATCACCAAAATGAGAATTTCATTATACGTTTCATTTAGTTTTGTTTCATTTCATTCATTCCAATGGCTGCTTCATTCAGGAATCAAGTCAACATTTGTGTATTGCAGACCGATCTGTGTATGACATCTGAGTACCGAGAGAGTGATTCGAAAGGATACAGAGCCTCTGCTCACTCTCGCGGTACTCTGATGTCATACTCTGATCGGTCGAAAGTGCCCTTTGGACTAAATAATACAGTAGGCCTCGCTTTTTCTTGCAAGCGGCTTCTATGCAACTGGAAGCTTGTCATTCACGTTTTGAACTTGAAGTGAGTGTGTTATCACACCATGGTACTTTGAAAGAGAATTCAGTTGAAAGTTGAATTCAGTCTGCCAACAGCTGGCAAAAGACATTTTATGTCAAAGGTATTCTTTGCAAGTCTCCAAGCACAAACCTGTCTAGGAAAGGAAATAGCGTGAGCTCATTAGACGGCATTACTTTTTCCATTGCTCAGGGATCTACGTTTTCTTCTCCGCGCACCAGGTGATACATCTTTGCGGGTTGGCCTTTGGATACAGGCGGTTTCCAAAGGACAGCCCTGCCAAAAAATTCCAGGTTTGTGATGTCCATGGCGCTCAGTATTTGTTGAGACTATGTCAGAGAGGTGCTGATTCAAACCTGTGGTAAATCCTGAGGCTGCACTTTCGTGCCATTCACCTACTGTCCTGTGAAGTGTCTGTCTATCCTCGCTTAAACTTGCTGAGAGAAAAAGAACATTCTCATAGAAAATTTGAATTTATAGGCGTTAGACACTTATGTCCCAGGATTTTTTTATTAAACCTAAAATCATATTTCTTTAACTTTAAAAATGTACTTTTAAATGCAATTTTACTTAATAAATTAAGTTACATTTTTAAAATTAAATTTTTGTTTTAATTTAACTTTATTTTATTTGTTCATTTTATTTTCAAAGCCTTTTGGAACTTTTCTCCATGCCTTATCATTATTTTTTATTATTTGCAGACTAATATACTAATATTTTCCCCTTTTAAAAAAATCTGCCCGGAGGGGACACATGTCATGGGATAATTGGAAATCGTTTGATTTTCTAAAGAGACTATTTTTTGTGATTTATGCTCAAACTGTTCAGAAGCTATACAGAAAAAAAAATTAAACTAAAAAAAACAAAACATTTCCATATCTCCTGACTACTAGGTGGCACTGTGCCGAAACTGTGCTGGTACCTTCAAGTAATGGTTGCCATAACACACACCAAGTTTGGTCTAAATACAGTAAAGCGTTTCATAGATATAAGCCCTGTCCCAAATGGCACCCTAAACATTCACTGTCTTCCCTTGAGTCCGCACTTTCGTGACGTAACGCTGCTTTGACTGTCTGGAAGAAGTCTAAGAAGGGCTCTGCAAAAGTACGCATCGAGGGCGCATATCGACCGCAAAGGGGGGGCTTGCGAACACTTAACAGAAATGCGCATGTGGCAGCCATTGTAATTCCACAAGGCCGAAAGTGCATATGAAGTGTGCCATTTGAGACAGGGCCATAGCCCCACGTCCACTTTGGCATGCTCTTCGTAGAATTAATTTGTGAGATTTTACTTGTTTCGTTTTGTTTTTGTCTGCATGGTCTGAAGATGATCTTGTTCGGTTTACATGAGATTCAGACAAACGGTCTTGGAGTTAGAATAAGTAATTTTTTCGGAAATTCTAAATGCAGGAAGAATTTTTATGATGGAAAATGACATGGAATCGTCAATCAAATGCAATCGAATCATCTTCTGCCAAGGAATGTTTCTAGCCCTTATGGTTCAATAGTTATTAGCTTAAACATGAGTGCAACTTTGGACAGTTGCGTTAAAGACTTCAAAATTGCTGTGGTTAATGTTCAGACTGTCCTCTGTCTGTGTGCCAAATTTCACAACTTTTTACCATACGGTTATACAGACTGCCATAGACTTGAGTGGAAGAAGCAGAACACTAACCCTACCTTCAGTGCTTGGATCTTAACTATATTAAATGAGTGTTTTGTTTTGTTCTTGTTTTGGTTTGTCCATATGAATGCCTAGAGGTTGCAAAACTGTTTTGTAATAATTATACAAATGAAGTAAGTGTGTTCAACTACTAGCCTACTTATTAAATGTACTAAATAAACAACTAAATACATTCTAAATACTGAATATGTTTTATATGACATCCTCTAATGACCTGAATAGTTGAGGACCTTCATAGGGGAAAAAAAACACGTACCTTTTTCCAGTTAATCTGCCAAACCCCTTTAATAAATGATAGCATAAATAAGAGTCAGCTTTAAGGAGAGCAAGTCAGTTCAAGCCAGTTGTGCAGATGTCAGACAGATAGGATGAGCAAGCCCTCCAGATCTTTTGCTGATAAATGAACATTAATAGTGTAACAGAAGTTCAATCCTACAATCTTTCAGTTATCTGGTCAGATCCTGAAGCACTATGAAACCCATCCACAATCAATGTTTCTGTCCAAACTACTTAACCCTCTGGGGCTCTTCGGTAATTTTTTGTTGGAAACAATTTCTGTTTTGTTTTATTAAAATTTTTTTCTTCATTGGAATGGTACGAAACTTGGTAAAGTTTTTAGTTTTTGGTACTTGCTATGTGAGCAAAATCATGGACATGATTCGAAAAGGTTAAATGGTCGTGGGTAAAAAATTTTCACACTTGTCCTCCTCGCAGTCAAAAATGACCGCATAGCAAATTAGTGGGAGATGAATTTTATCTAGTGAAAACTTTTGGTACTGCGGCCAAACAAAATCTTACTGAAAGCTCATCAAGCTACAATTTGGAACACAACTTGTTTAGATTTATGGCTTTGATTTTCTTGCAATTTTAGAGTAAAATGTGATTTAGAAAATATATATTTCATATAAAATTGAAAATAGTATTTTTGTGCATTTTTCATAACAATACATGTAAAATTCTGTTACTTTAAGTTCACTTTAAAATAAAAAATCACTTCAGCAATAAACCTGCCAAGTGTCGTCTTTGAAACAAGATCAAACTGAAGTTTGTGCTCTAAAGCTTTCAAGATTTACCACAGTTTACTTTGGAAATTACATTTTCAGGTCTATGCTCAAAAAGTGAATAAATGGATTATAAATACAGCGTAAATATCATTTTGTATAAAAAAAGCCCCCAAAAATATTAAATGTACATTTATTTCATTGACAGAAATTAAATTAAAAAGATTTCTGACATTCTGTCATTTTTGACCGACACGTGAAGAGCACCAGATGTTAGTGTGATCAGTAATTAGTGAGCTCACAGTGCAGTGTGTACTACATTCTGTCACGCCTATGTGTTTTTATCATTAATGGTGTGAGTCAGCCGGCACAGGGGAGGTCGTGGTGACTGTCTTTACCCAGTGGAGTTGCTTCATTCACTCATTCATTCAAAAAAAGACTGCTCTTCTGACCTAGTTCCTGGCAATGATGTTTAATTTTGCCCTTGTGCACATTTTTGGACAGACTGTCTTTTTGGCTCAAGATTAAGAAGCTGTTCTTTTTTAAACACAAAAAGTGTGTGAGAGTCTCCGGATCTGTGCTGTCCTTCAGAAGACGTCCGGCTTTCTCACAGTCTTGCGGAGTTACATGAGAACGAAGTATTTTGACAACAACAGGGAATCTGGGTCACAGAGTTTTGAGTGACTAGTTAGGCCAGTGCATAGTCAGCGAGACAGGATCTGCCATAAAAAATAAAAAAAAAGGTTTCTTTTCATTGTAAATCAGGATTTTTATTCTCTTCTGTCATTTACGGAATACAGACTCTCTTGCTGTGAATTACAATTGATCGTCTTGCAATTGTCTTCATCTCAGATTTAAGAGTTGTTACAAAACCTAGTGGAACACTGCGTCCCAAATCACACTAAATTTGAAGAAATCAGCTGTTAAAAAAGAAAGTTCTAGAAGTATGCAGGTAGTATGCCATATTGGCTTTGTGATGTGACCTACAATGTACAATGTACTACAAAAATACTTTTGTCAATGGATCACAAAAATGTAAACACGTGCCAATTTTTAGACACGTCCTCTTTGTATTTCTGTTGTTTCCATGTGGTTTTGAAACATATTTATACCATTTTCAAGAAAAGTTTGTTTAATGGCTAAAAATGTCATATAGTAAATCCGTCATGTAAAAATGTATAATATATTATACTTACACCTTAAAGGAGAACTCCGGTCAATTTTAACATTGAGCTCCTTTTTTTGTACATTTGGAGTGCTGTCAGTACAGAGAACAACGACAAAAATCGGCGTTGCCTACACCGTGTTATCGTCTTTTTAAAATTTGCTCCCTGTTGACTTCAATGGGGCAAGTTTTAAACCTGCTTTTAGCCTCTTAACATCCTTGATATGTCATTACAAGTGCACAGCCATGATGTGAGTGGTGTTATTAAGAGTGAACACGGTCAATCTGACTGCAGTAGATGTGAAAGATATGAATAAAAATTATGTTAATTTAGCCAGCTCACATACCTGAATTTTCTGCCTGTTTTCAATCGAATTCCACAGTAGTCGATTGTCGAGTTCGCGCGCGCGATCATCAAACTCAAAAACCTCCTCCGTGTGTTCAACATCAGATTCGGATGAATTATCCATTTGAGCTGATATTCTCGAACACCACACAGCACCGTCATCAGCTGACAGTTAGAGTCTCTACTGTTGCTTAGTTACCAATGATCGCACACGCGATCTCCACAATCGACTACTGTGGACTTCGACCGAAAACAGGAAATAAATACAGGTATGTGAGCTGGCTGAATTAACATCATTTTTATTAATATCTTTCACATCTACTGCAGTCAGATTGACCGTGTTCACTCTTAATAACACCACTCACATGGCTGTGCACTTGTAATGACATATCAAGGATGTTAAGAGGCTAAAAGCAGGTTTAAATCTTGCCCCATTGAAGTCAACAGGGTGAACATATTAAAAAGACGATAACACGGTGTAGGCAACGCCGATTTTTGTCGTTGTTCTCTGTACTGACAGCACTCCAAATGTAAAAAAAAATAAGCTCAATGTTAAAATTGACCGGAGTTCTCATTTAAACACACACTCAAAAAAATAACTCTTTGAATGAACATAAAAAAATCATGGAAAGGATTTCCACATGATTAACTTGCTTTATTTCAGCATTATGCAATTCTGTTATTTCAATTTAATGTACTTACGTTGGGTCAACTTAATTCATTAAGGTTGATTCAACTTATTTACTATGGTTGGGCACAGCCTAATTTAATAGTGTGAGTGAATTTAAAAAGGCTCCCTGATATGAATCAGGTATTCAAATTCATATATTCATTCATCCAAGTCAATATAATTTATTTTAAAATCACACTAATCAATTTTTAGACTATAGCCAACTGTTAACTACCAATAGCATTTTATTGCATCTTTATTTATAAAGATTCATCAGCCAAAGCATTTGCTGTCAGTATTTCTGAATCAGTGTTCAGCCTAAATGCTCCACTCTTCTCCACAATGGTAACCCACTGTAATTTAAATGGTTCAATAATTGCAATGTAATTGAACTTTAAACACAATTGCACACTATCAAGTCTTCCCCTTTTCTCATTTTCTCAAAAACACATAAAATAACACTTAATTTCAACAATTATTCTCTCTTAATTCAGCCATATGCTAAGCATGCTGGGAACTAACAAGCACCACCCAGTTTCAGTTAATGCAACACAAATCATTCATGTAATCCAACACAAATGGATTAAGTAAACTTACATTTTACATATATTTAAGCAGATTGAACACAATCAAATTAAGTTTGGACAAAATGTATAGCAACTGTGTTGCTTAAGCTCATTTTAATTAAGCAAAAAACGGGGGGGGGGGGGGGGGGACACACAAAAATGTATTGTGGTTGTTGATTCTGAAAAAGATTCGGATTGTTGCAGAAAATAAGCTTTGAGATTTATGATTCTTAAATGTTTTGTTCATCATGATAATCTTCAAAAACACACACACATTGACTTCAGGACGATTGGACTTGTAAAGAGTTAAAATGCTTGCTTGTTTTTTGGGGTTTTGGCCTACAAAAATACATCATCCTGGCAGCACTCTTATTGACCATTTTAATACACATTTTTCTTGACTTCTTAGCCAATTTGGCTTTATATCTGTGTTTTTTTTTTGCAATGCATTCTGAATTTTCCTCCTGCTTGAAGGATACATTCAGTGATGCCAAAATGATGAAACCAAAGCGAAATCGCACTGATTGAAATGACTGGATTTTGCTCAGGAAGTTTCACAGAGCAATGGTAAATGTGGCCACACCTCTCGTCATTTTGCTGCCAACATTTTTGGAACGGGCTTCATGTCGAGAACAGGACTATTAACCTTAATCAGTATATTTAATAAAATATGCAAATGAGTGAGGAAATGAGGCATAGACATGCAGTCCATTCAATGGCCTGTATTGTTATCTACCTTGCTGTCAATCATTCAGCCCCCACAACATTGCAAATTCGTTTTTCCAGTGAAAATTAGGGCCTTAAGACAGTACAAGCTATTGAATGGGCTGTACATATATCCCTCAAAGCATTTTCATTTGCACATGAAAAACGACTCTAGATGCCATTGTAGGGAGCTTGTTAATCAAAACCAGGTCCAAGATTATCATGTTGACCAATCTCAGGTTCCCCACTGAACCTGTCGTTCTTCATCTAGGGACCTTGGACCATTAATAAACAAAACGTTTTAGTGCAAACGTTTGAGTTCTTGGGATATGACCTTGGAAAAAGCCTCTGAAAGCTGAGGGGTTGAGCGACTGACAGCGTGTGAGGGATAAAGCAGGTCTCTCAAAGTGACACGGCTGGATGATGGTGTTCAGAGGCACCGCACTGAGAGATTAAAGAAGTCAAAGCAATTCAGGGGGTATTTAAGACCCTTCTGGAATCCTCCGAAATCCCCCGTCCTTTAAACAATAAGTGGAAACATGTTTCAGCCTTTATGCTTTCAGATTGGCACATATAAAAGCTGCGCTGATGGATGGACCTTAAGCGTGATCTGGAAAAGAATCAGCGTGTGACGTTTTTGATTTGGCGTCAACCCACGTGTGCGCAGTACAGGAGGAAATGTGTCCAAAATGTGCAGATACTCACGACCCGTTCCAACTGTTTTCACCGGGTTTTGTTGTGAATTGCGTTATGCAACTTGAAAGATTCACCCTGTTGGTTCAAACTGAATTTCAGCAATTTGTTTTAACAGGAGCGTGAAATTGACCCCGTTTCCTTTTCGAGTTGATGTCACCGATCCAACTTTTTCCTTCCAATCACCTGGCTGCATTACATAACGCCCACTTTCCCCAATCCATTGAATTCCTAGTCTTGACCTACTTTTTTTTCTTGTTGAATGAAACAAAATATTCAAATGCGACCGTTTATGAAAGTAAAATGGGTTGCAAACTGCAATGTATGTTGATTTTAAAGGGATAGTTCACTTTGAAATAAATTTTTGGTATGTTTTAGCTTACCTCAAGGGCATCCAAGATGTAGGTGTCTTTGTTTCCGCAGTAGTTTCAATTTTGATATTTTTAGGTCAAACCGTTCTTGTCTGTCAGTCATATAATGCAGGTCTATGGTCACCACCTCAAAGAGCATGCACAGAGAAGTCCAAATTAAACATGATTTAATGACTCGTAAATGTAAGTACACATTGATGGCCTAAGACACGAAACGAGCGGTTTGTGTGAGAAAACTAACAGTATTTATATCGTTTTTACCTCTTGTAACCACAGCCACGTCCAAGTGATCTGAGGGCGCGGGCGCTTCGGTCTGCGCAAGCGCCGGAAGTGATCTCTCGCGCGTGTACGTCACTCATTGTTTACACAGAGATTTCGGAAGTGTTACCTTTCACTGTGAAGATCTAAACATATTTAGATATACAGGAAATCGCAATGAAGATGATTTCGATATATCAACAGACAACGTTGAATTTTTATTTCTGTGTAAACAATGAGTGACGTACACACGCGAGAGATCACTTCCGGCGCTTGTGCAGACCGAAGCGCCCGCGATGTCTTAGGCCATCAATGTGTACTTACATTTACGAGTCATTAAATCAGGTTTAATTTGGACTTCTCTGTGCATGCTCTTTGAGGTGGTGACCATAGACCTGCATTATATGACTGACAGACAAGAACGGTTTGACCTAAAAATATCAAAATTGAAACTACTGCGGAAACAAATACACCTACATCTTGGATGCCCTTAAGGTAAGCTAAAACATACCAAAAATTAATTTCAAAGTGACCTATCCCTTTAAAAAGCAAGAATAATTTATCAGAGTAAGTGTCACTTCCTGTAACCAACAATTTACAAGCTGTATCCAACTCGTACAATATGGAGTTATTCAACTGACCTTTCCGTTTCCAGACAGATGTTTATACGAGCGTAATCCATAATGTATCTCTATTTGGAAAGCTGGCCAACTAATAGTTTTTGTTCCAGTCATCTCTTACTGGATGTTCTGCACTTTTTTCCCAGTCTTTATTCAACCTCCCCTGACATATTGACACACAAAGTACCAAACGGGTGGAAAGTCTGTCGCGTGATAGCTCAATGTTCTCAGACGGTGAATCAGCAGAGATGTCTGAAGCCTTACTCATATCTGTAAACACTTGGAATGGGTCTGTAGATCTGCAGTTGCCTTATTTGATCTGTGCAGAATCGTAATTGTACCGTGAGTAATATCTAACTACAGATTATGAGGGATTTCTCTACTGAGCATGGGGCGAGAAAGCATTGCTGTCCAGGTAGATTCGGTCTTTGTTTAACCGAACTGGGGCTCTGAGAGGATGGCAACAGTCAACTATTCTCAGTTTGTTTATGTCTGTGGCCGAAAAGGGATTCAGACATCTTTTATTCATCTGTTTCCCAGTCCTCTCATCTCCTTTCTCCTTTTTTGTTTGTTTCTGTCTCAAAAATGTAATTCTCTCTCTCTCTGTAATTCAGTCTTTTCTGTTTAAAACATGCTAGAGCCTCTTTAAAGAATCATTATTGGTTCAATCCGCCAGTGACTCTTTTGCTTTCAAAAAGGCGCATTCACTCACATACTTAAGTGCTTTTATGCATTTGTCGCTGGATGTTTTATTATATTCATGTATTTCATTTGACATTTATGATAAAAAATTTTCCCTAGGGTTGAGTGAATTTGCTATTTATAAAGCATAAAACCTGTAAAGTCATGGTCTGGTCAAATAACAACCCCTATATACTGTACTGTCACTCTGTGACACTTTTTTTTTAAAAGAAATCTCTTATGCTCACCAAGATTACATTCGTTAGATTAAAAATGCAGGAAAAAAGTAATACTGTGGAAAAAATAATAATAATTGGTTTCTATTTTAATACATTTTGAAATGTAATTTATTTCTGTGATGCAAAGCTGGATTTTCAGCATCATTACTCCAGTCTTCAGTGTCACATGATCCTGCTCAAGAAACATTTCTTCTTCTATGGTAACTGTAAAAAAAAATCAGGAAGTTCAAAAGAAAAGGGGGTGCCCTTTTTTCAGGTCAGAGCAACTGTCCCTCAAAATTCCTGTGCACATCACTGCGCCACCCCCCCGATTTCTCACGCTGAAGTGTCAACCCGGTCGATCAAATTGCCTGAAAGATGAGTTTATCTATAGATCTACCTGTTGAGCCACTCGTGATCGACTAGTTATACCGCAAATTAGTTAAAATCTCCCGGAATGAGCGAGCGTGCATGTGAGACAGAGACTGTGGTCCAAACCGCGTAGCGCGCATGACAGAGAGGGAAAGTGAGTGAGAGACCTTGCGTGTGCAGAGAGCATCCTGATCTAGAAACAGCACTCTGTCACCCCCCCAGTGGTGAATGTCATCCAAAAACCCAAACCCCCACCAACTACCAATGTACCTGCATCATATGTTTTCTTTCCTTTTTTTTAATGTGTGTGTTCCGTTTGTGTCTTTCTTTCTTTTGTATGTGTATATATTTCATTGATCTTTTACCTTGTATAAGCTACAATGTTTTGTTAACTTGCCAAAAAAATAAATAAAATAAAAATGACCCTAAAATTCAAGATATCATGCCCCTGTATGAGATTTTGTCTCATATTTATATCATATGGTATAGTTAAACAATATCACACCTATGCTGTTTTTGCCCCGATTATCATTAAAAATATAATTTCATATTTTGGGGAAAGTTTGCCTATGTGTGATGAATTCTATGTTGAATCAAATAAAATATTTCATTCTACTTTGTGTAATGTCTATTTAACACTTTTTCTCATTTAACACAATAATGACTTTAAATGATCAGTTCGGGGTCATTTCCAGCCAAATTTGATGTACGATTAATTTGTGATTAATTCGATTTATTAATTGGCACATCATGTAATAATTAGAGTACAACTTTTAATCTCTTGACAGCCGTAATATGTATATGCATTAAATTGACCATAATATAAATGTCAGGAGGACCTGACAAATATGTTGATTCTTCTCGTCCCAGTGATTGTTGGCCAAACTGAGCTGTTTATCTTTGGATATGTTTAGATTTTGTGTGGAACCATTAGACCTTCACTGTGTAACAACGCTGCTGAACACAAGAGGTTTGTGTTTACTTTCACATGTCTCCTTCCTCGGCCTTTTCATTCAGACTGAATAGAATGAGGCTGTTTGATGCTGACTCAACACAAGTAGAAGCGCAAAAATGCATGTGAAAGTTCCTGAATGGAAAAGCACAAATTAGTGTGTTTATTAAGTGTGTTTTATCTTTTTCTATAGGTGTCATTGTGTCTATGTGATATTAATTAGGTTGATACATGATACATGATATCTAACATGGGTTTTTACCCACCGTCCATGAATGAAGCCTATGTGCCACTGTCAGTTTGTTAAAAATTGGATGAAACCCCAGAACAAGAAATCTGAGCTAAAACACTGAGATTACAAAATAATTCTGGGAATTCTCATGCTTCCACACACAGTATTGCGCATGATCTGTGTGTTGTGGGAATTACTCTACTGACTCATCAGTGAGTCATGGCAGTTAGGGGGGTGATTCCAGACAGCATGACACACGTGTTACTTCAGTCAGTGGAGTACCACAAGGTTATATATCAGGACCAATCAATTTCAGTTGTATGTTTTTTATTAAGCTGAGTTTATCTAACCGCATCTGTGTGGCTTGAATTGCCTGCAGAAAGCGTTGAGAGATGCATGGTGTTCATTTTTGGCAGGAAAGCACTGAATGAATGATTCAAGTCATTCATGTCTGAAAACCTGTAACCTGTTTGCACTCTTTTGTTTGAAGTGGTTGTTTCAGTCCAAGTAATTGTCTAGTCATCTTAGCTGGATAATTTGATTCAGATTGTTCCCAACATTGAAAAAACATGCCCCTTGATCTTCTGTCCTTTTTTTTTTCTGCAAAAGAACCATGTACCACACATCCATGACTAAGAGATGTTTCAATACGTTTGTTTTCTGTCCTATTTTAGGACAGGAATTCCCAGTCAGCAGTTTGTGATGAAACTGTCTGTCTATATTTACTTATCTAGCCTTATCTCTATCTGTCTGGCTGTTCTTCTGTCTGTTTCATCCATCCATCCATCTGTCTCAGTTTCTGTTCTTTTCCTTTAAAAAAATAAAATAAAAAAAACAGACAGGTAAACAAAAACAGACAGACACTCTCTTTTGGTCTATCATATCTCTCTGTCTGTTCCTCTCCTGTACTTTTGCTGGTCTGTCTCTTTCTTTCTTTCCGTCCATCTGTCTATTTTTCTGTCCATCTGTCTGTCTACTTATCAGTCTATTGATCTTTCTGGCTTTCTGTTGCTCTTTTCTGTCTTTTTGCCTGTCTGTCCTTTTATCTGTCTCACTTGTCACTCCATCTCTCTCCATCATGGCATCAGATCTGTGCAGGTTTGCACCACATGTGGCTTACGTCATATGAACCTGCATGGGATTAAGCATGTCTTTCTGCATACTATGTGGATTACAGCATGAGACATAGATATTGTGTCTCATTTTTGATCTCTGAGCTCTTTGATTTCGAGGGGATTACAGCACAAGTGAAGCAGACCTCCACTATGAAGTTTTGCCCTCTTGGATTGCCAGGTTAGGTATAATTAATCTCTAGGGCAACTGCCGTCCCAGTCTCGCGTCTGTAGGAATGACAGTGCTTCACATGAACCTCTGGTCTCATAAATTCCTTCCGGAAGGCGTAAGAGAGCTTGTGTTCAGAGCCTTAATGCCAATGCAGAATAAACAGTAAACATCGTAAAAGAAAGAATAAAGCAATAAAACCACACAATTGAATGGAAACTTTGTAAAAACTTGCACTCTTTTGTGGTATTCTCAAAAAGTGTAAAAGTGTTTTGTATTGTTGCTCGAAAGCCTTTGAATCGGGAGTTCTTTGAAACTTAGATATGAAATCACATATCTGAATCGTATTATTTGCAGTTGTTTGTTCACTTTTTGTTCATATATAGACACTATATATATATACACACATTATACTATACTGTATGTGTATATATTATTTTATATATATGTGTGAAATAAAATAATTAATAAGAGAAAATAATGAATATGTATTTATTATATAGCCAGAATATAGAATATATGTATTATAAAATATAATTTAGCCAGAATTGCAAGAATATTGTGTGCTAAAATCCATATAATTTACTTTGCCAGACTGTGTGACGGCACATATACGCTTCGCCTTTACACAACTGTCCTCTCCAACCACAGCAATGAAGGCATAGTGTGTCTCACACTCCCTTCCTCCCCTGTCAGATGTACATTTTGTTTTCTCCTTTTTGACTATGGGTCGGCGTAAGAAAGATAAAAATCCTGTGAATTGACAAGGTGTGACACTGATTTCCAATTGCATGCCTGTCAAATCAAAACCCGAAGACGTACTGATAAAAGAAACGGGCATGGATTGACGGCAGACGTAATCAAATCATCTTTATATACATATTTTAAATCAAGCTCTTGAATGTGTCGTCCCATGACGGATGACACAAGTACGTTTAACCACTTCTCATGCTCATGAGACAGACGTAGAGGAATTGGCTGACCCAAAGCCTGCCTGACCCAAAGTGTTATAATTTTAGACTCGAGCCTCTCACATGGTCTGGAACAAGGACGGCGTTTGGAAATAAACTTGGAATTTAACTTAATTGTAGTTTACAGATTTAGGAGGGGCCAAGTGTTCAACTTCATTTTCCTGCATAAATAGAGTGTGAGTATAGGCCAGAGACATGGGGTTTGGAAGCCACAAAGGGACTTTGAAAAACTTCAGAGCCAGAAAGGACATTCTAAGTTCTACTGTTTCAAAACATTATGGCGCAAAAGACAAACATTGGCTTCATAATGCATAACATACGGACTAAAACTATACTTTAATTAATGAATGAGGTAGAAACATCATTGTCTTTCATTATCTACAACAGCTTGCACATAAAAGAAATATTAAATGGGTAAACACAGCTTACCGTCATATATAGCTAAAAGAAACTTTAAAACGCTAGATTACAGCTATGAATATAATTTTCGTATCGTCCAGATGCGTATAGAAATGGCTTCCGTAAATCTTTGTTTATAGTCACATAAAGGATGATTCAAGTCACATTTATTTAATAGCGCTTTGTACACTGCATTTCCAGTGCAATGATTTAAGCATTTATATTACATTGCAATGAGCTTCATTATCAGCCCCAGAGTGGAAAAGTATACCGTACCAGTGTGGCCCAATGGTGGACAAGCGCCTATAGAGTATTTGATCTGTAAATACTAACAAGGATATACAGATCAGAGTTGTAATCTTTTCCATTTTTGACAATCTGTCTCACTGCTGTTATAATGTCCGACCGATTAATGGAAGAAAATATTAATTTAGTTTTTGTGTGTGTGTGTGTGTGTTTAAGGAGACACTCATGGTCCTTTTCATTCGGATCTGGCCTGCAGATCGCAACGGACTGGACATCTGGAGAGCCGGCAGGATTCCCAGGTGGGCCGATCCATCTGTCTGGCATTGGTCTGATAAATAAAGATTATGTGTTTTACATTTATTTACATACTTTGTTCCGGCCATGGCAAGTTCAAAGGATCTCATTTTATGATGCAGACTGCAGCCACTGTAGGAATTAACCCTTCAAGCTGCCATGAAATATCAATATAATGGGGTGGTGGAGGGGTTTCTTTTGGCTTCAGGTGGAATTCAGCAGTATGAAGAACTAGGTGTACCAAAAGGAATAAATAACCAAATTAACCCTAACCCTAACAACTTTAAATAGGTTTAGTTCAATGTAACAGTAAAATTACGGCGAATTAATTATAATTAATGTAACAACTAATTATAAAAATAAATAAAAATCAGTTGCTTTGCCAGTTTTTTTAATTAATAAATGGATAATTATTTCATTTTATTTACTCCTAGTTCTCCATATGAAAGAAGCCCTATCCGAAGTGGCATATAAAAGATCCACTTTTTTTAGAACAATATTTAGGGTTCAGTTTAAAGTTGTCATCGTTGTGTCGTTTGTATTTTTCATGCCAAAAAGTTTAATTTGGGTTGATTAAGCCTTAAATAGGTGACCTTTTTTTCCCCCTTAAAACCCTTGGGGCTTAATAAAGAGTAGTTGAGAGATACTGTGAACACACCCTCGTAAGTTCATCAAAGAGCGAGGCCAAAGGTTAATCTGAAATGCACAACTAACAGAGACTCTGCTGACAGACCTACAGCGACAGTCAGTGACAGGACTGTTATTACTGTATTATTACAGCATTATTACTATGTATTAACATCACACATCACTGTCTGCAAAAATTTGCAGCCTTTTTGTTGTGCCATTGAATGTTTGTAGATCTCAATCAGACATGCGTCTGAAATCATGTGGAATCAAATAATTGCATTCGCATCTTCACGCTCCTAAAGCACAATCTGTCTCCCACATGTCAGATATGTTAAGTTATCTGCTGCGATCCATCTTCTCTTCAAAGTGAAGCTTTGTGTTTGAGGAATGCACTGGCTGAAGTGAAAAATGTCTATTAATAAGCCGTGCCCTGTTGGGGACCCTATTTCAGCAAAAAAATATGTCATGTCTAGTTAGGGTGTTGCTGACTTGTCTGTGAGAAAACAGGCTTCAAAGCAGGACGTCAGCATCAAACTTAAGAAAACAGGATTTCTGCTGGGCACATCATTCACGCAAGTTTTGTGGCTTGGGAAGAAAATAACATGTGTGCTGTTTTGGGGGGAGGTGAAGAGGCTTGGGGGAGCATGTATATTCATGTTGGCAGTCTGAGAAATTTTGAAATGAGGGTTAGAGGTTAAATTATTGGAACTGCAAGGGCAGAGATTTGTGCTGGTATGGGATTTGAGAGAAGTCCTCCGGTGAATTGACTTCACTTAAAATGGCACTGTGATCATCAACACTTATTTGGGTGTCAATGACTTTATATGATGCAGAAAAGTTTTTGTGCTTTTCTGCTGGCGCTTGAATTCATATAGGCTTTAAAGCACCTCAGACTCTTTTCTAAATTGATTCTCACTTATTCCTTTGATTGACATACAACCATGTTCGAGTTACAGAACTTTAACCTTCATTCCAGTCTTGTATAAACAGCCTCATAGGCGTTTATTTGCATTTGTGACAACCACCTGGAGGCCTGTATTCTGAGCCGCTGTAGTTATTGACTCCTCCATTATATATATATGCTGTCTTGAGGTTTAATCTAGTCATGCAGTAAATGAGGGAAACCCCACCACTCAATGTCATGCTGAGGGAGATATTTGTCTTTCACCTCTTACAATCCCTCCCCTCCTCCCCTTCTTAAGGGTTATTGACAGGTCTAGAAGGCTTCAGGGTGAGTGGAGGTGCATGGAGGGGGCAGGACCCTAGTATTGAGTGACAACCTACAGTTATTGCATCTACTGACAGATAGATCGTGTCATTAGTTATCCATGGAAGGAGGTGCTTTTTTTCAGCACTTGAAACATGACTCTGTATTATTCTGCAGGAAGAATGTCAGCGGAAAACTCATATACTTCAGACATGCTGTTTAATACAGGTATTCATGCAGAACTAAAGGGTCTGATATTAGATCAGTGGAAGAACTGACAGTGACCTGATTATGTCCGTCACTGCAGCTAGTATGTATTATTGAGGTTTGATGGATTCTTTCAGTGAGAGAATTAGGCCTATCTGTTTTCAGTTAGTTTACATAATGTACGTATATTTACGCGATAAGCTAAGGGTGGACGTGCTCTATATTGAGTAATGTCAGTGCTAAAGGGTGTTTTTATTGGCACAGTGTAGTGTCATGCACTGAGACTTTGACTAGCAGAATCAAGTCTGGTCCAAATTTGAGCATATTCTGGCAAAGAATCACCCATTTAGACAGGAAAAGATTGTTTTACTGACATGTAATGCAACCAATTGAGCTTTTTGTTGTTGTTTTAATTCAAGGGTGGCTTTATCTGAAATATTGTATACCAAATTAACTGCTACGGACGAAAAAAATGGGGTCGGTAAGATTTTTTTGGGAACTTAATTAGTTAATGCTTAATTTCAAGGTGACATAAGCCATGTTTCCATTACCCTTCAAAATGCGCAAATTGAAATTTCGAATTGAAAATACGGCCAATGGAAACGTAAATCACGCAAAAACTCCCATATGTCATAACGTTTTTATGCTCGCAAGAGGTGGGGTTTTTCAGGCAATTAGAAAAAAGGAATATTTCGCAAAACTGCAATGGAAACAGTTTTTTGTGCATTTACAGGTCAACTGACATAGGTGGCGTGTTATGTTTGGACAGAAAACCAGACAGTTCTTCATTAAACTCATAAAAGACAAAAGAATTACGAGAATACTGGATTCTAGACAACAAAGAAATGCCACAATTTGTCAAGACCTTGAAGCAGATATGAGGGAGAAACACCTCATACGCTCTCAAGTATAACATTTTATAAAAGTATAAAAATAAAGGCTAGTGCAGTGGCTGGGATGTGCGTAAACCTAACAACATCAATCCATTGCCATGATTTTTGGAATGACTTTTGAAAAGTACATTTTAGTCGCATAACATTGGTTAATGGAAATGCCATAATTTCACAATGTTTTTTATTGACATTTAGAAAATATCGCAAATTCTTTTCGCAAATCTGTAATGGAAACGCGGCTATAGTTACATATTACATATACTATAGTAATAATATTAAATTATGTATAAATTCACGCAAACAACCCTGACCAACTGTTGTTAATAATATGACTCTGTACTTGTTTGTGTTTGACACTGGATAATTTTACAAAAGATTTGTATTTCAAATAAATGCTGTTCTTTTCAACTTTCTATTCATCACATAATCCTGAAAAAAAATTAAGCAGCACAACATTGATGATAAACAGAAATCAGAGCATCAAATTATCATATTAGAATGATTTTTAAAGGATCCTGTGACACTGAAGACTGGAGTAATGATGATGAAAATTCAGCTTTGATCACAGGAATAAATTACCTTTTGAAATATATTCACATAGAAAGCAGTAATATTTTGTAATATAATATAATTTTGTAATATAAATTGTAATAATATTCAACATTATTGCTGTTTTACTGTATTTTTTGGTCAAATAGATGCAGCCTTGGTGAGCATTAGTGTCCCGATCCCTGTGCTGTGTCTTGTTCTGTAAGGACTTTTATGTTGAAATGTATTCTCTATTACCTTTGTTTCTGTGTTCACCTTCTTGTGTTTGACTCCTGTTTTGCATTGTACCTTGTTTGTCACTATAGTTACCCTCATTAGTTCCCATCACAACAAATCACCCACATCTGTCCCTCATCAGCCTCTTGTTAACCTGTCTATTTAAACCTCTGTGCTTCAGGATGTTGTTGTTTGTCGGTCGTTGTTCCTGTATGTGTATTACTGTCGTTGCTCTCCTGCCTTCTTTTTGTGGGTTATACTTTTTTTCTTGGATTATTCTGCTAATAAACTTGCGCTTGCATCTGGATTCTCTCTCTCTCGTCCCTGCTCACACATTACAGCTCACTTGTTACAGAATGACTGACCAAAAATGAATCCAGCAGCGCAATTTAAGCGTCTCCGTCAAGGAGATCGACTAATTGAGGACTTTGTGATGGACTTTGTGGAGCTGGCTCACTTGACTTCTATCTGAGCCGCTTAGCTCACTTATGCCGTTGCATGACCCTAGCTGGACTCTTGAACATTGTATTGACTTGTATTGAGCAGCTTTGCATTCACTGTGGGAGTTGCAGAGGATGAATGTACCACTCTCGACATGGCTGTCATGGCCACCAAGCCAGAGTCTCCAGCCATCATGGATGCCACGCCAGAGTCTCCAGCCGTCATGGATGCCAGGCCAGAGTCTCCGGCCGTCATGGATGCCACGCCAGAGTCTCCTGGCCGTCATGGATGCCACGCCAGAGTCTCCAGCCATCATGGATGCCACGCCAGAGTCTCCAGCCGTCATGGATGCCACGCCAGAGTCCCCGGCCGTCATGGATGCCACGCCAGAGTCTCCAGCCATCATGGATGCCACGCCAGAGTCCCCGGCCGTCATGGATGCCACGCCAGAGTCTCCAGCCATCATGGATGCCACGCCAGAGTCCCCGGCCGTCATGGATGCCACGCCAGAGTCCCCGGCCGTCATGGATGCCACGCCAGAGTCTCCTGGCCGTCATGGATGCCACGCCAGAGTCCCCGGCCGTCATGGATGCCACGCCAGAGTCTCCAGCCATCATGGATGCCACGCCAGAGTCCCCGGCCGTCATGGATGCCACGCCAGAGTCCCCGGCCGTCATGGATGCCACGCCAGAGTCTCCGGCCGTCATGGATGCCACGCCAGAGTTTCCGGCCGTCATGGATGCCACACCAGAGTCTCCGGCCGTCATGGATGCCACGCCAGAGTTTCCGGCCATCATGGATGCCACGCCAGAGTCTCTAGCCGTCATGGATGCCACGCCAGAGTTTCCGGCCATCATGGATGCCACGCCAGAGTCTCTAGCCGTCATGGATGCCACGTCAGTTTTTACGGCTGTTTTGAACATTGTATTTGAAGATACCAAGGGGATTCCTAGGCATTGGAGATTGGCTTCCTGTTTGGGGATACACCGCTGATGTCGGTGCAAGGAGTCGACATCCCTAGACCAGCGCCATCTAGCCCACCAGTATCTGCGCTGTCAATCCCAGAGGTTGTTCATCTGTCCTCTGTACTCTCTATAACAGTGGTTCTCAACTCCAGTCCTCGGGACCCACTGCTCTGCACATTTTGTATGTCTCTCTTCTCCGACACACTCAGTTCAGTTCATGGAGTCTCTCCAAACGAGCTGATAATCTGAATCAGGTGTGTTAAATAAGGGAGACACACAAAATGTGCAGAGCAGTGGGTCCCGAGGACTGGAGTTGAGAACCACTGCTCTATAATGATGGCAGCCATTGTGTGGGTTTGGACAACTGACTGCTCTTCAGCCCGTGAACCCGCCCCAGGCCATAAGTCTGCTCCAGACCCCGTTTCTGCCCCAGAGTACAGTCCTGTGTCGGTTCCTGCTTGTGAACTTCCTGTCTGCTTTGACGCGACCACGGAGGGCATCCCTGAGTTTACTGTCTGTCCTGATATGACCACGGAGTTCGTCCCTGAGATTTCAATCTACCCTGATGCTGCGGCCACAGAGGCTGTTCCTCAACTTCCTGTTTGTCTCCACTTGACCACAGAGGTCTTAACTAAACTGCTCGTCTGCCTTGAAATAACCATAGAGGTCAACCTGGAATACCCTGCTGGTCCCTTTATGACCATCGAGGATACACTTGAGCTCCCAACCTGTTTTGACACAGCCCCTGAGGCCAACGTTAACCTCTCTGTGCTCTGTGTTTCAGTTTCGCCTGATCAGCCGTGGTGGTCTCCAGTTCCACCAGATCTAACGTGGTGGCCCTCAGCTACCCCTTGGTGGTCTTCACTCTGGTAGTCTACACTGTTGTGGTGGTCGTCTGCTCGGCCATAGGGGTCTTTAGTCCCGTCTACTCAACTGTGGTGGACTTCTGCTCCACCGTGAGGGGTCTTCAGTCCCGTCTGATCTGCTCCACCGTGGGGATGTTCAGCCCTGTCTACCCAGCTGTGGTGGTCATATACTCTGCCATGGTGGTCTCCAACTTCGCCACCCTGGCCACTTACACTGCCTGTCACGATCCCTTTGCTGTGTCTTGTGCTCTGTAAGGACTTTTCTGTTGAAGTGTATTCTCAGTTCCCATTGTTTCTGTGTTCACTTCCTGTGTTTGGCTACTGTTTTGCCTTTTACCTTGTTTGTCGCTATAGTTACCCTCATTAGTTCCCATCACAACAAATCATTCATCAGCCCCTTGTTTCCTAAAACATAAAGAAAACATATTAGAACATGTAGAAAAACATGACAATTTAGTTAATTATTTGTGAAAACGTCTAAAGTACAAATATCAAAACATTAAAATATAAAATGAATAAGTCTATCCATACATTTTTAGGTTGTTTTATGTTATTCCTTAAATTTTCATTTGAGCAATGTAACAAAGTTAAAGACTCAGCGAAGAAGGAGGCGGGAAACGGCAAACGTTCAACACAACTTTATTCACACAAACTAAACGTAAACAATAAAACGAAAGTAAAGCAGCAGCCCCTTACTAACAACTGCGTTAGTCCCTTTACAAACTGAAAACCACAACATAAAGTCGAGGCCTGGTCCTCTCTCATCTTCAACTGTCGTCACTCCTCCTATTTTCCTTCCGGAGCTCCTCTGTGGGACTCGGTGTGTCTCGCAGGGGATGCTCATTGACCCTCGCACGACTCGTTCCATTCCCACGCCTCTCTGCCCCTGCCCTCCTCGCCACAAGCAGACTTCTGATCTGTCTATTAACTTTCATTGTCTGCTGATACTGCTTTTAAATGAAAGATGGCCAACACTTTGATCAATGGTTCCACTTTGGTTCAACACACTTTATATAAAACATAACTAGAGTACCAGTAAAATGTATTTAGTCCTTGTGGATAGTTTTACTTTTATAGTATTACAGCATGAACCGTCACCATAAACCAAACATTCAAACACTGTTTTCCTCAAAGATTGTGGCAAAATCAATTGAAGTAATTGAAGACACATTGAATGCCTTGAAGGAAAGTCATATCTTTTAAAGTCTCTCATTAAAAAAGGTGAGAAATGGTAGAGCAATTGTGATTCTGGACAGAACTGGCTGTCTACCAGAGCTCAGGACACTGTGTCCTTGCGAGAAGAGCCTTGATAACGTGGTAAAAGTGGCTTAAAATAGTTCATTTTGGTTTTATTATGTTTTAGTCCGATGTTACAGCAACTGTGCAGTGTCAATGACACATACATTTAATAAATCTACCTGGAATGGAAGAAGGTGACGACGATAGCTTTTGTTGAAAAGACATCAGTTGCAAGCCAGTACTTGTACGTAAAATTTTATTGTGTTTTTGGTTTTGGTTTAAAACATGTGTTGGCAACCTGTCACCAACACAACATGAAGCAACACTCAAACAATCGAAATTTAATGTTAATTTGGTGTTTTGTCTGTTATAAGCAACATTTTGCTAGTCACTTTGTTATTATTTTTGCACCACATATCCATATTTTTTATTATATTATATTATATGATTTTATTCCTGTGGTTTTATTTAATTTACTTTAATGCACCAAGGCTGCATTATTTATAAGATAATATAGTTTTTTATTATTATTTTGAAATAGATTTAGATTTTTTTTCATTTGAAAGTCATTTTGTTGTTTTTGTCATTATTAGTTTTAGATTTGGTGTCTTAGATTAAAAATGGATATAGTTTTTATTAATTTTGAAGCTGAAATAAAATAAGTTATCTTACAATAGGTTCTAATTAAATTTAGGCCATTTTCAACTTCTCAGTTAAATACATTATACTTCCATGCTGTAACAATAAAATGTAGAGAAAAAAAAACACCAGTGCACTAGCTATGACATGGTAATACACCACTGATAGGATGTGTTGAAATAAAGACAAAATTATACATTGATGGATATAAATATAAAGAAAGGAGAGCATGATGGAACTTGTTTGGCCTCTTCAGCTAATGTGCTAGTGTCCAGCTTGTGGGCAAACGCTCTTATTTAAAACATGTGGGCCTCTGTAAAAAAAAAAAAAACGAAAGCATCTCTCTCGTCTTTGATCACTTAACTCCCCTTCTCTCTCGGCGAGTCCTTGAAAAAAGCAGCTGCGGCAGATATTGTTGGACGTCATCCAGGGCTGATGAAACATACCGTGGTAATCCTCAGCACCTAAGTCCACAGTGTGTCGTGGGACGTTTGCTAAGGATAATTTTATTTATCAAAAGTATCTCACATTCACTGATGCGTCCAGGTCGCACTCAGTAATTATATGTTTGGTCTAAATCGCACCTGCTCTCATGTTTTGCCGCAGGACAGCAATCGTGAGTTTTCTGTCATCTTTGCAGGACTGTGATATAAAAAGTGTACAAAGTAACATATCTTTGGCAACAGTATGAAGGTGAATAGCATATAACAGGCACAATAGTGGTACAAACACCGATATTTATCGGTTCAATGTGCGTCACATGACTAAACATGCATCATCGTTTTCACAGTCCACACTACAACGTGAAAGCGGTGGTTTAGGATTTATCCACTTGGGAAAGCGTTTTCAAAAAGCTCAGTTTTTGCTGGACAAAGATGCTGTCTCAGTGTGGACAGAAGGCCAAAACTGAGAGAAAAAGATGCAGTTTCAAACGAAAACGAATTAACGTGGACAAGTCCCTCAGTTTGATCAGTTCTTTGTTCTGTACTGTTCGTGTCTTACACGCCGTTTTGTTTCTCTCCTGTGGAATTACCCAAGTTTGTTTTATAAAATAATTCTATTGCTATTTGATCCTTTTGGCAGCATCTTCATCTTTGTTGACCTTAAACGACTCGCGCGGATATAAAGGAATAAGGACATTTCATTCTACCGAATTACCCACAAGTGCTGAATTACTACTCACACAGGTCAGTTTATTAGACAAATGAAACTTGTGAGGTGACGCAGTGCTGTTTCACTCGGTCTAACGTTACACTATCACACTAAACTGCATTTGAGTGCTTTAAAAGGTTATAATGTTATTCTGTGTTAGTTTGTTGGCTGTATGAGACTAGCAGTGAGCTAGATCAACATCAGAATAACACACTGATCATATTCTAACATTTCATCATGTTGAGCTATATAACTATTGATTAGTTTTATGTACATTTGCTCACCTGTCTAATAAAGTACATGTAAGAGCGGCGTCTCTGTCAAGTCAAAGTTAGTTGCGGACGTGGAGCTCTCGGCATCTCGAAAACGCCACGCTGATATTGATCCTCGTTTTAGTTCTCCTTTTGTCCCAAAGTCCGCTTGCCATGATCCATAATGTTTGTACAAAACAACAACAGCGTGAGCTAGACGTAACGCAGTTGTCCACGTCTGTCGCCATGGTTACTATGGCAGTACGAGCGGAAACCAGGGATAACGCGGATATTACATCATTGACAGGCGACAATGACCAGAGACGAGCCATTAAAATTGGAATTTCTCTGAAATGAAAAATCTTTGGGAACTTTTGGGATATTGTAAGTACACAACTGCAGTAAATATATCACACTGTGCAAGTGATTTTTGGATATTTATTACAAAAATCTTACATATTGTAGCTTTAATTACAGAATAAAACACATGTATTCAAATACCTTTCATTGCTAACAATTTTGTGTACTTTTGGATGATCATTTTGGTACTGTGTTGGGTCACCACCCACAATCTGTTTTAACGCGTGCGTTTGTTTGTTTATAATTATGAAAGGCATTTATAGAGGTGATGATTTAGAGTCAAGTGGTTGCTCTTGTATGTTCAGGGTGTTTGTGCTCATGCTGATGTATATGTGCTGTTGTTGTCCATCACAGTGGGAAGAGCTTGGCCAGTCCTCCTTGTTTGGGATAATTGCATGTTTCTGTGGTCTGTGGTCCATTTTCTGTCTCTATGTGGCCAGGGTATCTATGTGGCAGGATCCACATTTAGGAGCACTGTCTCCACTGTCCAAATCTGTCCCACTCCTTCGCTGTTCCTATAGAATTGCTTGCACTTTACCAATATAATACCATGTATTCTGCAGAATTAAATTCTAGTTTTGTGTGCAGTAGTGTTTCTTGGGGTCTTTGTTGTCTATTAGAGCTGGAAAATATATTCCAAAGTTGGTTAATTCATGAATTATTTAATGTACTGAAGGGGGGTTAACGGAAATAATAAATCAGCCGCTGCGGTGTGTGTGTGTTTCAGGAGTTGAGCTGTGTGATGAATGGATCATCTGATCACTGAAAGGGACCACCAGATCAAGTGATTTATGCAGGATAGTGTGAAAAAGTGAAGCCAAGGCGTCGTGGTGTCTTTTCAAAAGAATTGCAATGAACAACCGTTATGAATTATTTATTGTGCTGTGTGTGTGTGCGTGTGTGTGTGTGTGTGTGTGTTTGTTTTGATTTGTTTTTTTAAGAATCTGAATCGTTTATCTGACATTTCGGACTGTACAGTTAACCTGTCAACATTTATTTTTCTTGTATTTTGTATAGGTTAGGGTATTACATTCTAATCACAATTCTAAAGGTATTTTAATATCAAGTTTTAAGGCCCGTTCACTCCAAGAACAATTACTCTAACGATATAACTATATTGACGTCCACAGCAGCACATTTATGACATTCTCTGAATAACAGATTTAATTGTTTGACTGAATTCCTATTTGGCATTTTAGACTATATAGTTAAACAAACAATATACAATATTTCTATTCTTTTAATTTGTTGCTACTCCATTTGGTAGTTAGCAGTGCTCCTGAAGACCTGTTCGTACCAAATCTCCTATGACTAAATGACAAAAGTATTACTCTTTTGCACAATTTGTTACAAAACCAAGACATTTATATAACGCAGTTAATTGTTCAGCTGAATCTGTTTTATAATATTTTTTTAACAAATACGATAAGATTTTTGCTCCTTTTAGTACGGAAATGTAAGGCTCAAAAAAAATTAAATAAAAGTTTGCGATATCACAATTTTCTGCTGAAACCCATATCTGAAATTTTAGACTTATGTAATAATTTTTTTCTTTCTTTCTTGTAAACAAAAACCGTTCATGTTGTTTTTGTAACTGTTGTCAAATATTTAGCAATTCTCATATTATTGCCTCACTTTTTGTAAATCGCCAATTATAAAAAAAAATTGATTACTTATTGTAAATAAATATGTTTTTTAAGTGACAGATAAATTATAATTGTAAAATATTCCAGACTCAGTGAGTACTTGTTTTTTGTGTGGAAAATTCTGAAAAATAGGTGTCAGCAGGCCTTAGCACAGCAGTTCTGTCCTCTCCTCACTCGCTCTAACATCAGCGCTTGGAACATCACAATCAATTGACTCGCTTCCAATTAATAACTTTAAAGCAGAAGAGAACAAGTCATATGGGAGTGCTTTATTTCCAGGCCAAATCCTCTCTTCTAAATGGAAGCAGATTGGTCACATGTCTCCGGTTTATTGTTCTCGTCGCGTCTGATGCCGAGGCATACTGAGATGCAGATGATGGTTTTTCTCTCTGATTTCCCAAACAGGCCGTGGAAAGCATAATTCAGTAAGTATATATGTGTTTCTCTGACTCAAAGTGCCACCTCAGCATCCTGGCAGTGCCAGCACCACCTAGCTTTCCAATGGCATCTGAAGTTCATTATCACAAATTTCATTTTTAGACTGCAAACAAACCAAAGTAGCCGCCGACAGCCTGTTTCCTTTTTGCCGTTGCCAAAAGGTCAGGACAGATGATACCCATAATCTGCCTGAAACTCAATCCCTACAGCTGCAAAAAAAAATGATGTTTTGAATTGTTTTCTGGCTGTTTTGCTTAAAATCTGCCAATATATGACTGATAAAGTTCAAGGCCCATCTAGAACTGGTTTAAACATGAAATTCAAATACCTCTGGAATTGTAATGCATCTAAAGCACGTTGTCCTGCATTACATAAGCATGCTGTAACCTCATAAGTGACACCTGTGTTGAAGTGATGCATGCTACGAGTGACAGTAGAATGAAGATTCATGCATGGCGTTCCACTCTCAACCCCACCTGGTGCTCCATCTTCAAGTTCCCGATCCTCAAAACCCCTAAAAGAATGTTCAAAACGCGATATGCATCAAGGACAAAGCTATTAGTCAACATGTTAACCAAGTCAGCTCTTGTTGTACTTGAAAAACACCAGACATGGATGTTCATTGCAAGTCTAACATGGCTGCGTTTCTTTGAAAGGCAACCCTGGTCTTTAAATTCTCCTTTTGCTCTATTCCTTTGAAAAAAAATTGCTAGAGAAGAAAAGTCTTCGCATACCTAAAAAAGTCGTTCTGTGAATGTGCAGAGGGCTGTGAATAACGATTCAGGTTCATTTATTGCTTGTCTGGACTGGCTTGCTTTTGCCGAGAGCAAGAGTATAAGGGAAGCAGGTGTGATTTGAAACATTGACCCTTAGGAGAACCCTCTTCTCAACCAATCAATGATCTAATCTTCAACCTGTCAGTCAAACTTACATTATGGGGCTCTTTTAAGGGAAATCTACACACATGAAGCTGAATATATTTAACATAATACTAATACAATTTTGACATGTCAGTTCATCTTTTTTATTCACACAGTTGATATATGGCTCAATCTGTAACCTGAAGTCATTGGCCTACTTATTTGGCATGGAGCCATTTGTCTAGTGTTCTAGTGTCATTGTCCTGTTGGAAGGTGAATCTTTTGCCCAGTCTGAGGTCAATGCTCTGGACTAGGTTTTCATTAAGGCTATCTCTATCTTTTGGTGTGTTGAACTTTCCTTCTACCCTGACGAGTCCCCCAGTCGCTTTCTCTGAAAAACAGCCCATACTTGCTGCGACCACCACCATACTTTACTGTTGGGATGGTATTTTTGCAGATGATGAACAGTGCCTGGTTTTCTTCCAGAAATTACGCTTGGAACTGAGATTCATCAGACCAGAGAAGATTGTTTCGCACAGTCTGAGAGTCCTTTAGATGCTTATTTTGTTTTTGCAAATTCCAAGTGGGTTTTCATGTGTCTTAACTGAGAAGAGGCTTGAGTCTGGCCACTGTGCCATAAAGCCCAGATCAGTGGAATGTTGCAGTGATGTTTGTCCTTCTGTACATTTCTCCCATCTCCATATACGTATGATCATGAAGCTCAACCAGAGTGACCATCAGCTTCTTGGTCACCGCTCTAACCAAGGCCCTTCTCCATTGATTGCTCAGTTTTTCCAGGAGGAAGAGTATTGGTTGTTCCAAACTTCTTCCATTACAAATTATTGAGGCTACATGCTTTTGTTAACCTTCAATATAACAGACTTTTCTTTGTAGTCTTCCCCAGATCGGTGTCTTGATATAAGCCTGTCTCTGAGGCAGTTCTTTTGATATGGATGACCTTTTATTGAGAGGTGTGTGGCTTTTCCAAATCATACCCATTCAATTGAATTTGCCGCACCAGGTTAACTCCACTCGAAGTGTAGTAACATCTACAAGTGGGATTGGAATGCTCTTGATCTGAATTTCAAGGGTCCCAGAAATACTTATGCAATGTATTTTTTCCAATTTTTATTTGTGATAAATTTATCATAAAAAAATGTATCACACATTTGTTTGTCCTTTGTCCAGGTTGGTGGCAAGTCTAGATTGATGGCATTTATTCTGAAAGTTACAGTACGTTTTCATAGAACGTTAATATCTTTCCTTTCAAAGGATTTGATTTCTCATGATACAATATCCTTAAACATTACACTGAGTGGCCAGAACACTAAATGTTTTTTTTTTTGTTTTTTTTGGCACTGATGGATTCCTAACCTTTTTCTATTCCCGTGTAAGTGAAGATAAGCGCTGTCTGTGTTTAATGTGCACTGCTGGAATGTGCTGGGCTTTGATGCGCTCTGACATTCCGACAAACACCTTTAATACCCACCTGGATGACTAACCGTCCCATCTGCCCGTCTAATGCACAGCAGACTGTATGCTGTGTGTGTGTGCACATGGACAGCACATGTTTCTTCAGGATAGGGAGGAGAGAACCAGTGTGTAGGAGAGAATAAGTCCAGATATTTAGCTCTATAAAGGGCAATAAACAGTATAAAGGCCCCACCGCGCTCTTCACGTCTTGTGCTAGAGCCACTGTTTTGTACAGCAGACAATGCAGCCCTCTGTCTGCTTTTAATTAGGATCTGTGGTGATGTCGAGGACCGGGGGCACAAGACTGATTGTGAGAACTGAACTGTGCAGGAACCCACCATATGAAGCCACAGTCCATAAGTCAAAGGCCTTAATAAACAATAACAACCATCTCGCCTTTGATTATCAACCACAGCAATCGCATCATGAATTGGTTATAACTCAAGGCGCCGCTACTGAAATGAGCAAATGCTTCCATAAAGTGGAGAAGAGTGGGGTAAACTGTGTCACTTTTGTTTTTACCAGCAAAGATAGACTCTTATCTATCTATCTGTCTATCTATCTATCTGACTCGCTGTGTTTATCTGTCCATCCCATATGTTAATTAGTGTTTGGCTTTTGAGTTTTTTTATCCATCCATCCATCCATCCACCCATCCATCCATCTATCTGTCCATCCAATTTAGTAATTAGTGTTTGGCTTTTGAGTTTTTTTTATCCATTCATCCAATATGGTAATTGGTGTTTGACTTTTGAGTCTATCTATCTATCTATCTATCTATCTATCTATCTATCTATCTATCTATCTATCTATCTATCTATCTATCTATCTATCTATCTATCTATCTAACTCTGTCTCTATCTGTCCATCCAATATGGTAATTGGTGTTTGACTTTTGAGTCTATCTATCTATCTATCTATCTATCTATCTATCTATCTATCTATCTATCTAACTCTGTCTCTATCTGTCCATCCAATATGGTAATTGATGTTTGGCTTTTGAGTTTTTTTATCCATTCATCCAGTATGGTAATTGGTGTTTGACTTTTGAGTCTATCTATCTATCTATCTATCTATCTATCTATCTATCTATCTATCTATCTATCTATCTATCTATCTATCTGTCTATCTGTCTATCTGTCTGTCTGTCTGTCTGTCTGTCTAACTCTGCCTCTATCTGTCCATCCAATATGGTAATTTAGTGTTTGGCTTTTGAAGTGTCTTTGTTCATGTGTCTCATCCGTGGTAGCTTGCTTAGTTCTGTAGGACTCCTAAACTTCTGTATGCTGACATATTTCCACTTGGCAGGAGTAACACATTTGTATGTGGCCTGAACAACCAGATGCTTTTAGATTTAGCCAAATCACGTCTTATATGCATCTTAAACCTCTGCTTTGAGGTGTTCAAGCATTATGTCTGGATTTGAGGGCCAAAGAAGACTATCTTTCCACATCCTGTCATATCACGTCGATTCCCATAAGTGACGGCTTTGACTGATGGTGAACACAATCAGAGGAGGGATTCACACAATAAATAATGTTGCATTCATGGCAAGTGTCCTCAGGGAACAGTATAGTGGTGCTCAATCACAGCTGAAAACCAGACTTCATCTGTCACATTCCTTATGCATCTGAGCAGATTCTTCTTCCGTAACACTATTGCTTGAGTTCAGATTGTTGGGAACATCTACATATACACCTGCTAAAGGGTTAAGTCCAACCATGTCCAATCAGTCTGCAGACTCAAGCTATGCATGAGAACCACAGTTTTGCAGGAAGGAAGGCCTAGTCACAATTAGTTATTTCAATATAATTGCCACGTAAACAGTATATGTCTAAACATAATTTTACTGAAAAGATTACTTGCTGACCATTTCTGTGACCATTTCTATATTCCTCTATGGTCTGTTATACTCCTAATTAGGGGTGTGCAAAGCAGCCGGTATTTGTATCTGTATTTGTTGAGGGGGAAAAAGTATTTGTATTTGTATTCGAGTAAAATTCAAGTTTTTTCAGTTTTAAACTTACAGTTTTCAGTGTAAGTATTCTTTAATTATATCCATTATAATAATTCTGTATATGCAATATTGGGTGCTGTTTTCCATAAATCCAGCAATGAACATGTAGCCTAATCCATGGTTAAGCCAACAACTAATAAAAAAAATTTTTTAACCTTTTTAGGCGCCATGCACATATAGCGCCTAAAAACGCGTAGAAAACACTAGGATACGCTTATTCTCCTTTTTCCAAATCGCTAGGGTGGTTGCGCTCCGGCGTCTGTCGTTGCTAAGCAACCATCAGCTGCGCTCTCTGTTGGTTCTTGTCACGTGACCTACGGTGCGCTTGCGGCATTCTGAAAAGTTGAGATGCTTTTATCTCGATTCGGCAGCTTGGAAAAAACGAGCGCGTCGCTTCCATTATGAGCGTGCATACTGCGTGCTTACATTTGAAACGAACTTGAGCGCGCAAAAGACGCGATATGTGAACAGACCCTTAACCGAACGTTAACGTTACTCTGTCAACAGCCTATTGTCTAAATTACAGAGGTAACGATACGTAAACAGAGCGAACATGAGCACCCGACTGCAGAGACGTCAATAATGCAGCGTAATGGAATAATGTCCCGATCAAACTAAAAAAAAATAGTGATGCAGTTAAGTATTTTTTCGCTCAGCCGAGCCCTCTCTGTTGCTGTCCTGTGTTAAGCCTTGTTTATACTCGACGCGTCCGCAAGAGCGTGAAGGTGCGCGCGGCAAAAATGACGTCATTGCGGTGTGGGCGGTAGCGCGCGTTGGGTCCGCAAGACCCCATTTCGCCTGGCGGTGTGCACGGCACTTTTTGTAACATCGCGCGCGGCGCCGCATCCGAAGATGAACGACTTCGAGCCGAATCTGGCCGAACTGGTAGCCTACGTCTGTACCAGCATGTTTATGATCCTTCTATACACAGAGACATTTGCATTGATGGGCGACCATAAAAGCCTCTCATTTTGTAAATAGGAACACATTTGCATTAAGCACCCAGTTTGCACTTGTCTAAAGTAATTGGTTACATTTACAAAATAAGCCTACCATAACAGAAGTAAGCCCTGCTTATGAAATTAAGGTTTAAACACTCTTCAATAAGGCTTCAGTTGTTTAGTTTACATGCAGTGAAAGTAGGCTACAATAAACCTACTGCATTTATTACTCTTTTATGAATCAGCAATGAATAAACTACTAATAAACGGAAAACTACTTCTTCACTGCTAATTCCTGGTGGTTTAGAGGAGAATTACTCCAAGTCGCCCCCTGTCGTTTCACAGAATAGCACAACGGCGAGCGCGTCAAGTATAAACGCCTCGTCCGTTTGGAGAGGTGCGCGCGCAGTCAGCGGAGACTCGCGCTCGTGCGGACGCGTTGAGTATAAACTATGCCGCTCGCAATGTTCCATTCGGCGACGAGACTGACAAGCACGACAGATAACACACGTGTATACGTGCGTGTACGTCTCCATTTGTTTTATATGGAGACGTACACGCAAATATCACGTCACGTATACACGTCAATCACGTGTAGCTGTTGATCTATGCAGACGTCACGGCGGCGTCACGTTAGAAAGTTAACGTGTGGATTACATCTTACGGTAGAGATCCACTTGTCCGACACGACAGTCGCGTGGTGTCGCGATGCCTTCCCACATTTGTATGTTGATGGGCGT
Organism: Semotilus atromaculatus; assembly: GCA_031834385.1. Classification (NCBI taxonomy): domain Eukaryota; kingdom Metazoa; phylum Chordata; class Actinopteri; order Cypriniformes; family Leuciscidae; genus Semotilus; species Semotilus atromaculatus. The sequence goes on along the minus strand of JAULUF010000027.1, from coordinate 6,506,128 downwards.
TCCTCAAGTTTACTGCTATGGGCGTGGTTTTGAGAAAGCGGCCAGTCTAGAACAAAGGCCCCTCGAGAGACTACTTCTATTGGATAGACGCGTCGCGTTTGACGGACTTCATTTGCATAAAGATGGGCTTCGGCCAGCTTTTTGACGCGCAGCATTTTTCTAAATGAAGCGCCGCCTTCCCGGGATGCATTGCGGGCGCGTTAAAGTCGCGTGACGTCACCCATAGGAATAAAGCGGAGCGCGGCGCGACAGAAGTGCCGCACGGACAAGTGGATCCGCACCGTTAACGTGTGAACGTCTGCCCGTCTGCACGTCTGCACGTCTGCCCGTCTGCTATACGTCTGCACGTCTGCACGTCTGCACGTCTGCCCGTCTGCTATACGTCTGCACGTCTGCACGTCTGCACGTCTGGAGTATTTTTCCTTATTTTCCCTCACGTCTATTTTTCCTTATTTTCTCATACATTTACTTATTTGTATAATGCTGAATCTGTTCATGTACCATAGGTATCCCATAGATTTTTAGCTTTTTTAATAAAAGTCTATTGTCATGTATTTTGATTATAAAATGGGCAGGTAAAATTCCGAAAAGGTGGGTATTATCATTATATATTTGTTGGTTTAAGATGTGTCAATGCTCTGCAGCAGGCAGGGTCTGCATGCCTCAAGTTCACTCATAGATGCTGCATTTAGCATTAATTGTTCCATTCAGAAACCCTTTTAGAACTTATTGGATTTTAAGCTAAAATTAGTTAGCCTACTTGTGATTGCTTGGATTAGGCTACTGCTATTCTTATTCTGAAAAGTAATAATCAGTAGGCTACATTTATGTTAAATATTTTTAAATTGAATATATAATAGAGCTACACAAAAGTTTTTATAAAGCCTATAGCACTCTATTAAATGTAGCCTAGTCATAAACTATGGCTATACGATTTAGTCTTGTCTTTTTCTTTATATCACAATGACATACATACATATACATTCATATATATATATATATATATATATATATATATATATATATATATATACACACACGTGTGTGTTTGTGTTAGCTACATTGTCTCTATAAAGTATATTTAGTGTATAATGTAAAATGAAAGTGGACAACTGTAATACAGTAAGTAGGCTAGTATTACAGTACAGAAAAACAATGTCTGATTACATACCTGTTCTGTCCACAAACGTTTGAATGGCGTTTCCATTACAGATTTGCGCAAAACGTTTGCGATATTTTCTAAATATCGATAAAAAAACTATTGCGAAATGACGGCGTTTCCATTAACCGATGTTATGCGACTAAAACGTCCTTTTTTCTTCTCGCGATAAGTCATTACAAAAATTATGGTAACGGACGTTGGTAGGTTTATAGCCTATAGGCATATCAGAGCCACCGCACTGGACATTATTATTATTATTATTAATTGAAGGAGACGGGGCGTGTTATCCAAGCATTAATGGCAAGGAAAGACCCTTAGCAACTGTGAGCGGCACATATGAGGATCTGGTGTTTCTCACTCATTTCTATTTCAAGGTCTTGATTGTGGCATTTCTTTGAGGTTTAGAATCCAGTATTCCTGTCATTCTTTTTTTTAAAATGAATTTAATAAAGAACTCTGTCTCGTATTCTGTCCAAACGGTCCGTGTACTTTTGCGTCCATTCGTTTTTCCTTTTTTAATCATATTAAAAAATAAATAGGCTCTAGATGAATTTTCAGATTTTTGTTTATGACTTTTTGTCCCTTTATTAAACATTTAAAATATTTACAAATTAATATGGAAGAAAATTCAATTTTACTGGTTTTCTAAGGCCAATTAGAACCCGATGATATTTTTTTAGGCCTATTAATTGCTTTTGATTTGAATTTGTTTATTTAAAAGTGGACATTTTTATAGCCTACATAGGCTATATTTTGTTTCAGTTCACGGAGATCATGAAAGCGCTCCTGAAAGAAGAACGGTTTCTTGTTATTGTGAGTATACACAAATAAAAGTAGTTGCGGATTATGTTTTATTATTTTCTGTATGACCAGAAATGATAGAGTATTTTAAGTTGTTTCCACTGTTGATAGGAAAATGCAAGTGTTCGCGCCGGCGCCTCCATTTCATGCAGTGCGCACTCTGCTCAAACCCTTTATGCGTCAAAAACTTGTTTATTTGTGATAATCTTAGCCCTGTATTATTATTTTTTGATAAAAGCGTCTTCTAAATATGTAGTCTAATAAATGTAACAGCCTAATAATAATGATAATTATTATTATTTGCGTTTATAACTATAAATGAGTTCACTTAAGACAGTAATATGCTAAAATAACTGATGAATGTTTTATTTTTATATAACCTTTTACAGGTTTGGAAATTAGTTTGTGTTAGCCTACTATATTTATTTTTTGTATGTGAAGTCTTTTTTTGCTCAAGAAAGTTCAAGAAATTACAAAGAACTGATATCCTATTTACAAATCTGAGAGGGCGGATTAGGATATCATACAGTTTATTAATCCGTGGGCACGATTTGTTAAACCGATCGATCCAGTCTAAAAACTAATAAAGAAGAAAACATGTTTTTCGGATAAGTTAAAGGAAAAACGAATGGATGCCAAAGTAGCCACGGACCAAAAACACACGCGCCTTCTAAATGCGTGACTGTAAATGCGCAAAAACTGTTTCCATCGCAGTTTTGCGAAATATTCCTTTTTCGAATTGCCTGAAAAACCACCTCATGCGAGCGTAAAATCTTTTTTGCGAGAAATGGGAGTTTTTGCGAAATTGACGTGTTTCCATTGAGCGTATTTTTAATTCGCAATTTCAATTTGCGCAATTTGAAGGGTAATGGAAACGCACTGTTGTTCTCCAACATTGTCTGCAATAGTGACCGTTATTTCATTAGAAACATGTCCACAATCTTGACCTCTTCACTGTTTTGCCTCCATACCCACACATCTTTACTCCTCTTCTTGCCGGCTGTTGACCTGGTTGTTATTCCATTATCTGAATGTGTATGACTTGTGCTCTGTCTATATATGCTTGCCAAATGAAGCTTCATGAGATGCACCTCTGAGCTATTTCAGAAAACTGGTTGATTTAAAGCTTTACATTCCCATTAATTAGTGGAATGCAAAATTCATAGACAAAAAATTGTTGCTGTAATTATAACATTAAAATAGCATGTCATGGGAACCTACAACGGCACATACATGTAGGCTACATATATTTCTATTTGTAATGCAGTCACTTTAAATTCACATAATGATGAACTTCTGGGTAACAGTTTAAATATAATGAAAATTAACTGCCAATTGAGACAAAAAGTTGAGAAAAAATACCAAGTAAAACACACATTTGTAAATATTTGTTTTAATTTTTCTGTAATGAGCAGTTTTTAGCTTTTTAAAAAAGAATCATTAGAAAACCAAAATTCCTGTAAATAAACAATATGTTAATACAATGAACATATAGTTCCAAACAGCACCACAGCAGAACAACTGCCTAAAGAAGTAGCTGTGTGGGTATTAAAAATATATTTGTGTTTTTGAAAGAATAGGTTGAACATTAACCAGTGATGTCAATAGAGCAGTGCCTTGCCGCCATCTACTGGCGGTTTTATATTTATATTTAGTAGTTTCGTATTTGTTTATGCTCTTTTCATTTCGACATTTACAACTCGGTTTAAATTAGCTTTTCATTTCGACATTTACAAATCGGTTTAAATGAGCTTGCTAGAAGTTCATAGAATGATTTTATTTTTTAACAAGTGTGTTTTACTTGGTATTTTTTTCTCAACTTTTTGTCTTCATGTTTATTTTATAATCAAAATACAAGACAATTGACTTCTATTTAAAAAGTTATACCTTTCATTGGGATACCAAATGTATGGTACATTAACAGATTCAGAATTATATAAATAAGTTGATCAAATGTAGTCCTATAAACTGTGCCAAAATAAGATTATCTATGATAGTGTCTATAACAGTAAAGGTATGATAAAATAAGGAAAAATAGACGTGAGGGAAAATAAGGAAAAATAGATAGCCCCAGACGTTAAGACGTGCAGACGTTAAGACGTTTAAGACGTGCAGACGTTAAGACGTGCAGACGTTAAGACGTTTAAGACGTGCAGACGTTTAAGACGTGAAGACGTTAAGACGTTTAAGACGTGCAGACGTTCTCCACACGCATGTCACACGCACGTTAACACGTCTTTAAGCTTGGTTAGGAAAGAAATGACACAAAGCGAGCGCCATATAAACAAGGCTTCAGTCACCTCTTCCTGAACGTCACGCGCGTAACGCGTCTTTGCATTGACCTGAAATCACTCGCGCCAGATGCTCTATCACAGTCTATGCGCTCTATTCGCGTCTGGTGTGAACTCACTCATCCGGGCATGCACTGCGGTCTCATGAGGAAACACAGCTTTTTGATATAATTTTTTTGTTTTGTTCCCGAATACAAATATTTTTTAAAGTATTTGTTCAAAATAAGTATTCGTAAAAAAAACGTTATTTGTGCCTTTCCGAATACCGTATTCGGGTTCGGCTCCACCCCTACTCCTAATTATATTTACATTAAAACTAGATTGGTGAAAATATGGTAAGTAAATGTTACATTTAATTATATATCTCATGAACTTGAAATTCATTGGGAAGTTCAACAAAAATTGCATACTACTTTGTGTAAAATAAAGTTGAATTGTGATTAAGAACTTTTCAAAGACATTATACAATGAAACAGTAAAAAGTATTCTAGATTCCTGTTATTAACATTCTATGACTATGTGATCATGAAGCCTGTCTCACAGCCAAAACCACTGCAAGTTCTGCTTTAGTTTATGTCATGGCTTTGTTTCTTGAACAATCACTGCTACTTTGATTCCAGCAAAAATAGTCAAGATAGTGAGTGGAAATCGACTGATAACAGCTGGCTCCGTAATGGATGTTAAAACTGGATTATATGGATTTAAACAAGAAATCTGTTATGGGCAGCCAAGCAGAATTGCATATGATTGAGTTTTACCAACCTGGCTTTGGATTTGTAAAACATTTGTTAATTTGTTTTCCAGAACTACGCCATGTGTCTGCCATTTGCCGGTATCTCATCCATTTATGTTTTAGCACTCCACAAAGTTCAAAACATTGGAAAGAATGAAATAAGAAAAACGCTGGATAAAAATCGAGTATTTAGCTTTAAAAAAAGGGAGATCGAAATTGAGATCTAAAACAGACCCCATGTTCCCGAAACAAGTTCAACTTGAGTTAAATGAAAGAAACTTTTTATTCAAGTTAGCATTTCCCAAAAGCATATTTACCTATGTGGCAATGATGTGCTAAAAACTTTTGTTTTATTACCCAGACCTTCAGATCACCCATAAAGTTTCTATAAACACTTATTTGACCACTTTGTGCATTGCTTATGTATGTGATAACCAATTCAAAATATGTTTCTAAAAACTAACATTTTTTAACACCTCTTTGTCTGATGGAAGAACCTGTGCACATTTCAATTATTGTAGCCCCGTCCCTCTTATCATTGGCCCTTGTCCAATATCCCAGCATGTGACCGAGGGAAAACAGCTCTTTTGGCAGCGTGTGCTTAGGCACATATGGAGCTTATTGCACAGCAGTTACCGCTGCCATGAGCCCACCATTGCATCTCTCACTTGCTTAACCTGGATCACACATGCATGTTCCAGGAAGCTGATTGTACCTCTGGATGATGACCGGCTGGCCTTGCTCCTCTGGACCTGCTCCCCAATGCATGAGCTCGTCCAGTTATAGTTTAGCTGACACTTTTATCCAAAGCAACTTACAACAAACTTATTGTTTCCATGAAGAACTTAAAGTTACAACATGAAGTAAGTGTCTTGCTCGAGTAGTAGCCTCATGGGCCGCACACAGGACACGTTTTTCCATTCAAATGCACTACTTTTCCATTGTTTTTCTATGTAAACACACGCTAGACGGACATGTATTACCGCTGTGCGCACGTCTTGTGTCTCGCGCATTACACAGCGTTCTAAAAACGTGGCTCTCAAGTTAAAATCAGTATAATTTTTGAAAAACTCGAGACCTTGCAAATATGCGTACTGTGTGAGCAAGCCCTTACGCATGGTGTGTGGTTCATTTCTGATTGCACCCCTCTCTCTCTCACCTAAATGGGTGGGAAAAAAAGCGCTATATAAATGTAACAAATTATTAATATTATTATTATTTTATTAAAGTTTGCAGTTCATTTTTGGCCTCATTTCCAAGTTGAAAAATAACAGTAATTTGAAAGAAGTGTGAAAATATCATGTATCTGTTTCATAAACTGTATATAAAATGCTAAGCTATGAAATTAGCCTTTCTAGTCAAGTCAAGTATATTTATATAGCGCATTTCACCATATAGAATGCATCAAAGCAGTTTCACAGTATCAATCAAAACAACATAACAATGTTCGTTTCTTAAAGGTTGTATCAGTGATTTCAGGCCCAAAAATAAATGTCTAATCTTTCCTAACGATCCGCTAGCTGCCCGCCCCATAAGCATGCTGTCAAAAAAACGCATCTCTGTAGGCAGCCTAGGCTCTGAAATCTGCACACAAAAACAAATGGGTACAACCACCACTCAAAACCAAAACAAAGTGTTCCAACCAATCACCGACAGTGGCGGGTGTTGTGAGGTTTTGAGCTCGTGCAGACATTTATTTTTGGGCCTGAAATCACTGATACAACCTTTAAGGCCTCATTATGCTTCTGCGTCAACTCCACGGCGTAGCTACGCCGTCACTCTAACGGCGTCGTGGACGTTTTATGGTTCTGCGTCAGGTTGCGTTGCATCCCGTTGAATCTGACCAATCACAGCCCTTGCGGTCTGCGTCGCCTCGATGCGTAGTTGCAATTTTTTGGAGCTGCACGTCGAGCTACGGCGGAGGCGTCGGAGAGGGGTTCGCGAGGGCTCTGCGGGGGTACGCCGTCGATTCGACACAGAAGCATAAAACAGGCTTTAGTGGAAAAACATCCACGTTTGGTAGGGCTGATCAATGGTATTAATGATTGGTTAATTAATTTGAATATCCCCAACTGAGCAAGCCAAAGGCAACAGTGGCAAGGAACCGAAAAACTCCATCAAGTGACCTAATGGTGTCCTAAAACTCCATCAGGTGACCCAATGGAGAAAAAAAAAACCTTGGGAGAACCCAGGCTCAGTCGGGGGCCAGTTCTCCTCTGGCGTTTATGAACTAGAGGCCGGATTTACAGTAACTGTAAGATAAAAATGTATATGAATTTCTCTAAACAGACTTTAAACGCGAACCTGTGATAAACGCTGATGGCGTTCACATGCGCATTAAGAATTGATTCTATAGTTATGTGCGTTTGGATATATGTGCACAGGTTTGTAATTCCCTACAAACCATGCCTAAACAAACTACTTGTCTTGTCTATAAATTTGATACAGAATTTTGTTTTATTTTATCACTTCGGGGTAGGTACGCAAAACGAAATTCACAACGCTTTATCTGTAGAGTAGTAAAGGGATCCTCCATAGGGAGAGGCTTGTTGGCACTTCAGCACTGCATTGTCATCGGGTCCAGGCGAAGCTCCTCGTAAGATCTGGATACGGCCTGGATCCGGCAGGCTGCGGGAAAACCTCGGGATAAACAAAGACACTCAAATTAGCGTAGATGCCATTCTTCTTATGCTGTAACGAGTACATCAGGATTTAAGGGAAGTGTTCCCAGTTCCGGCTGACCTAATCTATGCAGCCAAACATTGAATTAAAGAAGAACATGAAATGTTAATGATGTTTCTGGAAAAGAAAAAGATCAATGTCATTGTTGGTGGACAAATAAAATGTGTGAAAAGTATTTTAAAGTTTAAAAGACCAAAAGTGCCCTTCAAAGATAGTTTATGTGAAGAAACACCCATTTATGTGATGAGATGTGACACCAGTTCTTCCCTGGAGCATCCCGAAGTGGCCAAAATGTTTTGTTTTTGAATTTGTACCTTCTACTTGGTAGGTTTGAATAATTACATTTTCTGGAACTAATCATTAGCCAGACTTGGATTTACATATTGCCAAAGGATCGTGCTCACCATCTATCCAGTACAGTTCTGTAAGTCTCCATTCTCTAAAATCCTATTGCAACAGAGTCCATCTATCCATCTCCAGCTACAGTACAGTACAGTACAGATGTCAATTCTGATACTCTCAATACTCTTAATATTCACCATTAAGATATCTGAGTCATGATAACCTCTGGTCATTAAACATCTGCAGGATAACTCCTACTGTTGCCTTAATGTCTGTAGGCTCATCCAGACCCCTGTTTTTGTTATATCTGCCTCTTAAAAGTATGAACACTCCTTTCCTCAGAATTTTACAAATTCAATTAATCATATATAACTTTTCTGAAAAGTTCATTCACATTAGATCTCTTCCCAAATGCTTTGATTCTGTCGTATTGTCTGTTATTACTTTTCACTTGATAAACTGTCTTGCTTTTGTTACACTTTCAGTATAATAAAAAAAATGCTTGCATTTCGTAAGAAATCTGGCTTTGACCCATTCAATTTATGTAAATATAGACCAATACATGCTCTCTCTCCCACCTGGTCATACCCCCTGGAAAGAGTTTTTGCTTCATATAGACACTTCCTCCTATTTCTAGTCCAATGCGCAGTACTGAGATGGCTCTCCTCTTGGTTGCCAATGATCTCCTCTCTGTGTATTCTGGTACCTCTAGTAGTACAATGCTGCTCTATTTTGTTATTGGAACCACTGGTACAGCTCTCTCCTGGTTTACGTCTTAGCTAATAGGCAGAATATATTTATCCCAATTCAGAATTACAAATCTACTGCTCCCCGAATCAAGGTGTCCCCCAGGGTTCAGCTATTGACCCTCTTTAGTTGTGTTACATTACATAAATTGCATTTGTTGATCATACAAAGATTGATTTTATTGACTTGTTGAGAAAGATTTGACTTGCTATGGTGTAATAAACATTTCTGCAAATTCTGTTTACTGATATATGCCACCAAGGTAACGTTTTAGCTGGATGAAAGGGAGGAGGATTTGTTGAAAGTGCAAAAGTGCTAATCTTGGAAACGTCAGTTAAAATGGTTTCAAGATTCTTAATATCTGCTGTCAGGTAATGTAACGCTTATCTGTAGGATAATAATAATTTAGAGACAGTCCTCAAATCCAGTTTGCTTTGTTTCCCAATCCCAAATTAAATTTGATAAAAGAAACTAAAGAGAGTAAAGGAAGATAAACGAATTGATATAGAGAGAACAATTTTTCCTAGTACAAGCAAATGAGAATCTGTCATCAGTTTTCGTGAAAAGAAAAGGAAAAAAGGAAGAGGATTTCAGCAAGTTCTCCTCATGAGGAGTCATCACCTCCTTTAATAAGAATCGGGCAGGTGTGTTTCCCTTTTCCAGCTGCTGAGAGAGAGAGAACGTGTGTAAAGGAGTGGAGAGTGAAGGCTAGACACAAAAAAAGTTGCAGAGGGAAAGCTGCTCCAGAGAGCTGATAGATTGAGAGGTGGAAGCACTAGATGTTTTGAGTCATTGGAGGGAAAAAGTCATTAATGGAATTGTCAGCAGAGAGTCTGAAATGAAAGTAGAAATGAGTACTAACCTAAAAAAGGTTTCTCAAGCTTGGGACAGTCTTGCCAGCTTCACTTATCTTTTTGGGCTGGGCTAAGTTCTCTCTCTCTTCACTAGTTCTCTTCTCTCTTTCGCCCTCTCCTTGCATATGAGTGTAATGAGAGCCGTGCGTTGAGTTGTGGATGAGAGGCGTCAGTTTGAGAGTGAGAGTGAGAGGAGCGGGACAGGAACACACACACACACACACACTGAGCTGCTGGGAGTTTCAGCGCTGCTTGCAAGGTGAGGGTTCAATCTATCCACTTGATGCTTCTGTGCATGAATTATTGTGGACATGGCTGTTGTACTTAATCACAATTTACACAAACAGCTTACAGTTGTGTCTGAAGATGTCTGTACAGTTGTAACTAGATTTTATGTGATGTTAGCACTTCTATTCATGCATACATCATTAAAGGGCTGACATTTGCTGTCAGAGAGAAGTGCAATAAACTGTGTGTGTGTACGGTTACATATGCAAGTTTTAGCACAAGTGAAGTTTCTTTATTTTGCATAGTGCACAAGTGTGGTAATGGGATGATATAACTAGTAGAGTATAGTTTGACTTGCATATCAGGTGGTTATATTGGTACTTCATAAAATAAATTTCTTGCTGATATTAAATGTATTTGGTTTTAATTTTAAATTTTTACTTTTATACATACTGTATTTAAAGACATAAAATATTCTTTTAAATTAGCATTTTTTATTTTTTGAATTTTATCAGTGACATTTTTGAAAATAAGGCATTTCAATAACTGGCTGATAACCTTTACATTGTTAATAAAGTGAAATTACTGAACTTAAATATAGGAGCCTGATTAGCATAAAAATGCTAATTTAAAAGAAAATTGTTTGACAGACTATATATATATATATATATATATATGTATGTATATATATATATATAATTCATGTACATGACACTGAGCCAGTTTTAAGCTTTTATTCATAAATTTACTGTCCCCTGGTTGCTCATAAAGGAAGCCTCCCAGGTAAGTCACGTTGGGAGGTCACGTACAGAGGTCAGGTCAGGTTCTGGAATCTCAGATATTCTTCGCTGGCAACCTGCATACACACCTCCCATATTTCCCTCTGTTCTCCCCTTTGGCAATTTCCATTAATGCGTGCTCAGTCCTGTCACTGAAAGCTAGTATGGATATTCCAGGAAAGTAAAGAGTTGGCAGTGCCAGGTTACAACCATGTACAGTTACAGTTACAACCAGGTTACACTGTTTGTTTGTTTGTTTGTTTATCAATGTCAGGGTTTCTATTGGAAGGCTACTGTTCACCAGCATCTAGCAGATTTTTAACTCTGAGGTCTTGTGTGTGTATATATAGACATCTCTGTTATTTCACTTCATGAGTTATTTGGAATATGCTTGATGTAATATTTAAGAGGATTTATTCCTTCCTCTATATGATGCACAGCCTTAAAATAAGATTTATTAAAGTAACTGTTATTGTAGTATATTTTCTCAAGCAGTTCTTTTTTTAATCAAACCAGATGGTGCATATTGAAACCCCTCCTGCAAAACATACATGACTTTTGTGGCTGCAGAAGTTGTACAGTAGTGTATAATTACATATTTTGCTGTAATCCATAATTGCGTAAATAGAAGGCAGTTAATTGCTTAACTTCATATGAGTAATAAATTTCCAGCATCAAGACCGTCAACTCTCAAACCATAGCACTTGTAGAGTTTGTCTGTATGTTTTCCCATGTTTAAAGTCACACCAACTTGTAGACTATTTTGAACTTGTATGGATGTATGCAGTATGGATGTTTTCCTTGCAATTATACATACATCCCATTAAAGACATGTTTTTAGGTGACATGTTTGTGTGTCTTGTCTGCAGTGGTTATGCATATGTAAACAGGTTTATATAAACAACTTCTCTGAGCCATGGAACGTGAACTTGGAGCACATCCTATAATAATATCTAATCGCATAAAAGTTGCAAGTGTCACATCAGAGGCTGAAGTTAATTACTGATCAAGTGTGATTGAGGATTATGCCGTGGTTTAACGAAGATGGTGTAGTGGTGCTGGGATATTGCAAGTATTATTTGATGATTTGGATTGCTACTACATAAAGGGTGTTTAGAGATAATATACTGTAGGAACAAATGAGGAAGGAAAGGATAAAAGAATGAGGATAGGGAATGAAGAGCAGATGTGGAGAGGAGTTTGAGATTGTGGCCACCAGATGGCCTTTTAAATAGTGTATGGAATGAAATCTGTGTCCAGACAGTCCTGTTTCCTTATGTAACCTCTCACCTCAGCTCTCCCCTGTCCCCCTCTCTCTCTCTCTCTTTCTCTCTCTCTCTCTCTCTCCTTTGTCCCTCTCTCTCTCTCTCTCCCCTGTCCCCCTCTCTCTCTCTCTTTCTCTCTCTCTCTCTCTCTCCTTTGTCCCTCTCTCTCTCTCTCTCCCCTGTCCACCCCCTCTCTCTCTCTCCCTCTCTCTCTCTCTCTCTCTCTCTCCCCTGTCCCTCTCTCTCTCTCTCTCTCTCTCTCTCTCCCCTGTCCACCCCCTCTCTCTCTCTCTCTCTCTCTCCCCTGTCCCTCTCTCTCTCTCTCTCTCTCTCTCTCTCTCCCCCCCCCTCCCTCCCCCCCTCCCCCCTCCTCTCTCTCTCTCTCTCTCTCTCTCTCTCTCTCTCTCAGCTGTCTGGGTCCATGCCAATATTCCCACTGTGTAGTTCTCATTACTCTAATAACGGCACTGGACTGAACTCATCACAGCGTGTCACCTGCCCTCTGAGATTTTTTGCTTGTTTCCTTTCAGTCCTCACTACAGTCCCTTTAAACTCTCTCTCACAAACACACAATGATTTTTGCGGCTGACCTTATTGCATATGCGTATATAGGAGTTTCCCTTTCAGATGCAGCATTTATGGGAGGAGAGTATTTAAATGAATCATGCTAAGGATTTTCTAAGGTTTGCGCTAGTCAATCTACTGGTGTTTGCGCCATTATGTAACGCCCCCAAAAAAGCGTGTCTTAAACCAGACACTAATTTGCGCTGCTCTTGGTAGATTGTGTTGGACATTATGGAAATGATCTGACTGTGTATGCCAAACTTTCCACTCCCATCTGCACTTTTATAGAATTGCACTCTCACGCTAATTTGCCCCTGTTAAGTAAATCTTTCCCAAAGTCTGAAATAGTATTTTCCAACGCATTCTCATCCTAGGGCGTCATATCTGACACTTTTGACATTTCGTCTAAATCCAACGCGCATGGTACCCTTTAGCGTCAATATAACAAGCTTAGATATGGGTAGGTTTAGGTCTGGGGTAGGGTTAGGGTTAGACCGCTAGGAGGCGCCTTCTGACCCATATATATCTGCGTCTCATATTGACGCTAAAGGGTGCCATGCGCGTTGAATGTAGACGAAATGTCACGAGCGTCAGTATCTGCGGAGATGATACCTCAAATCATGTGGCTTGTATTAGGAGTAAAGGGTCTTGTGATATTTTCCTGGATGATAAAATGTGCTAAAATCCTATTATTGTATGTATTTAAGGAGGAACCCCAAGACATATCTAGAGCGGGAATATTGTTTTCGTTCTTTTAACTAGGGCCAGTAACTTGATGATAGATTGTACGAAAAATCCCATTAATGTATATTTAATGAGGAATATTGTTTTTGTTCTTTTAATTTGGGCCAGTGACCCACAACAACGACCCATAACTTCCCATAACCCATAACTTCCCACTGGACTAACCAGAACACCTTAGAAACCACATATCAACACCCTGGCATTCTAAAATCAACTTTCAGACTTGTAAGCACCACATTTTTTTTTCTTTCATAGAACACAAAATGAGCTATTTAGTAGATTGTTCAAGCTGCTCTTTTTCCTACAAAGAAAATAGTGATCACACTGTTTAGCTTCTCTTCACTTTGTCATAAAAATAGTCCTTATAACTAATGTGCTGTATTCCAATTCTTTTGAAGCCATACAATACTATCGCTCTGTGTGACGAACAGAACAACTTAATCTGTTATTCACAGAAATATTGTCATTTATTCTAGCTCTCAAATCCCATTCCTATATAATGCACATCATATATTTAACTTAAAAACATTGAAATGCGTCGCGATCAATCAAGACACATTAACCAATGTTTAACTTGGCATGATGTGTCTTGTGGGGGTGAGATTTCCATCAGCATGCCTACGACTGAAGTGAGGCTCAAGGCAAAACCAAGCTTCCTTGCACATTTTTGTGTCAAGCAAATGGCTGATGGCCCATCCACATGATGTCAGAACATGTAGTTAAGATAATCCACTTGGCATTTAGGTACCACCAAAATAAATGAGGTGTGTGACATGCAGAGGCTGCTTTTATAATCTGTTATAGACCGTCCCCTCCAAAGGTTAACATGCTGCAATCACCTCATTTGACTTGAGTGTACAGATTCGTATTCATTTTTATCTTGGATTATGTATTTACTTACTCTTTGTGCTCCATTTTCGAACGTTAATGAACCCAATGGCTTTCAAAGAAGAGCAGTCTGCTCTTTGTCACATGTTATTTATGGAAAATTGGGGCAGTACGTACTAATGAATTAACATTGGCAAATAAACTTTAATGCTTCCCTCAGGACTTAACATTAGCAGGAATTAAGAAAGTGTTTTTGGGGAGATTTCATCGCTAGTTCTGGGTCATCTAAAGCTGATTTCTTGGCTCAACGTTAGCGGGACGCTGCATGAGCTTCTAGACCAAAGCCGCTCATCAATTGCATACCTTTTTTTCAACAATGATAAGCACAGCAATTAGACTGATAGATTGTTTCGAACGAAGTTGGATTCTTTCAGGGGAATCGGAAGTGGTTGTTATCAGGCCCGCCGATTGCAATGTTGCACCAACAACCAAACATCGTAAACCACTTAAATTGTACCCAGATGAGTTTCCCATGTCAATTAGCACACAGATGATGCCAGAGTTCGGCGTTTGTCCAGAGATTTTTTGAGGTAACAAAGCCTAATAAATAACAAAGCTAAATATCAGCAGGGCTTTGATATTTTTGGTTTTGCCGTCCAGCCTTTAAACTATTTCCAAGACAGTCAGTCTGTGAGCTCCCTTTTATGTGGTTCATATTTCAGTGTTGTATGGACTATATACAGACTTTATTTTAGGATGTTTTTTTTTTGTTTTAAAGCTCAACAGTAAGCACATGCACGCTCAGTTGGAGTCCAGTAATTTTAGATTTGTTGTGGTAACAGAGCTGAATGGACCATTATAGTCAAGTTTTTAGTCTGAGTGTAAAATGTTTCTGTCATTCATGTGTCTGGGCTGTTGTAGTTCCCTGTTGCTTTCCTTTGCGAATATTCTAGATTGTCCTTGTAATTGTACAGTTGATGGTAAATTGATTGCAATCAGCCACTGTTTAAATCCTATATAATGCTTTACCAGACCCAGGTGAATCCTGCATACTCTCTGCACTGTAGTATGGATTAGATTAGGATATATGAGTCCCGAATCGTAGTACATTGAAAACAAGACATCAAAGGCGTCCAGGTGGTAGACCACTAAACCATACTTTAACAATTAACAACACTAACAATTAGCAACTAATGACACTGTATGTCATAGACGTAAGACAATTGGCATATGTTTGGAGCTCATTATTGGAGCTCAAGCAGATAAAATTATCTGTGAATGGTGATTTACATAAGAATGCAAACAATTAACAAGTCCCATTACTAGTGTTAAAGTACTTTAAAGTAACAACTTTACCATCATCAATGCAATGAATGTTTTTCAAACATATCATATATGCAAACTAGCATCTAACCACAGTCTTTCGTCCCCATTACAAGCAGAACAAATTTCTACATAAAACGTTTGCAAAATCATTCTTATGTAAATTGTTACATAAAAATCAAGCGTAGCATCAGTTCTGGCAGCTCACGTTAGTCAAGCTCACATCAGCTGACACTCACAGCTGATCCACGTCTACTTACAGGTGAAACTCGAAAAATTATAATATTGTCCAAAAGTAATAATTTTGCTTTATTACAGTTTATGAAAACCCCAAATTCTAAATCTCAGAAAATTTGAATATTACATAAAAAAAAAGATTTTAAATACAGAAATGTCGGCCCTCTGAAAAGTATAATCATGCATATGTATATAGTTATATATACTAAATATATTGGTTTCACCTTTTAATTTGAATTTGTCAAGTACATGAACTTTTGCACGATATTCTAAATTTTCGAGTTCCACCTGTATAGGAATATGACGCCTATCACTGTATACATATATAAGCTCCTTCAGTATTATCAGCAGATGTCGCGTTTCTCAGGAGATCATTACCCTCCTCCCTCCCCAGCTCCACCTCTCGGCAGTCAGAATGGCATTCAGATTCCCCTTGAATCAGAATAAATTCTCGAATTATGCTGTACTTTAACGTTTGCAATTAATGATATCTGCAATACATTCATGTTGGTTTTGTTCTGTTACCTTAAGTTTTTTTTTGCTGCTCTCCCTGCTCTCATCCATGCTAGGCTGTTCCTGCCCAGAACAGAACCATACCGCCAATCCAAACTGTCTGCTAATTGTCAATCGTATTTGACGATAGTGGTCCTGACAGAAACACTGATTTATGTAAGAACTTTTACACTGAAATTAGTTTTGATTAGTAAACACATCTCAATTCTCAAATCGGAAATACAACTGCTGAGGATCACTAATCCTGGATAACTCGGACCCGTGTAGCCGAAATAAGTTCTTCCATATGATGGTGACGACGACTTCATGTTTTACGGTGGTTGGCAACCAGCTTTTTAGTGCATTACCGCCACCTTCTGCTCCGGGGAGGGACGTCGCGTACCAATCCATTGGGTGACACATGAGAAATTTACTTGATGGAAAGATGCACACACTCTCAACACCTGTTTTTATTATAGTTATTATGGTTATGGTTTTGCTATTGTTTTTGTTGCCAAATTGGTTTGGAACAGTTGTTGAATAAACAATTGAACTGAACAATTATGCCTGTCTATCTGTTTGACACGTTTTTATTGATCACTGAGACATTGAATTGGAATTAAATTGGTTCAATATAAAAATTTAATTTTAACAAAATAGCTTAGATGATGTAAACTATTTTTTGCCATGTTGCTGTAGCTTAGCTTGCTACATTTCCCAGGGGTGTAGCTTCAGTGTAGTGAAGCTTTATTTAATATAGAGTAACTGCTAGCTTAGCTCACTACATTTTCCAAGTAGCTTGCCCAACACTGATCATTTTGTATATAATAAATTACATGTGCCTCAGAGCGTGCAGACGAAACACAAGAAAATGATCTTGCTTTCGGAGGTGGATGCCTGCTGTTTGGGAACACAGTCGTATAAGACCGTTCTGGGAGGTAATTGTACTGAACCACTTTGACAACAGATATTTCAGAACAACCAAAACAGCATTTCAGATGACTTTTTTGATGTGCGTCGAGGAATTAATTTGGTAAATGTGTTTCCTTCTTAGTTTATGCACGTGTTTTCTTATCGGATAAAAAGTTGATCTGACTCAGTTGAGCGCATACGGTTTTATGCACATTTTTAGAATTTATTTCTAAAATTCGTTTCCATAGAGTTTTTATTGTGAATATAACATAGTGTGTGTCCCAAGATAAAATACTTAAACAACTTTTGTAACAATTATCAAGCGATATATTTACCACCAGAAACACGATACAGTATGTTCTTTTCGTCCAATTTTCAAGTGTGCAAACTATCTTGTGCAAACTTCGCAAAACCATTCTTACGTTAATTGACGCACAATTGTTTTGCGAACCATTTGCTCCGAAATTTGTTCGGCTCATATGCAGGTATTGTAGTATTTCACAATGCTAGAGTAGTTCATAGCTTTAATACTTTTGCATTTTAGTAACATTTGACAAGTAAGAATTTTAAACCACGCCAACACAGTATGTCCTTTTCACATATGTATGCAAATTGCCTTGTTTTGTGGTCTCATTAATGCAGAACAATTTTTTGTCTAAATCGTTCTTAAAACCAATGTTACATAAATAGTTACAAAATTCAATGTGTCCGTTTATGTAAGAACGGTTTCTGAACCAGTTTGCACACCCTTTGAGTGTATCTGGTTTCCACGTTGCCTGCAGGTATACGTTTCGTGACATGTGTGAGTGTTTGCGTGTAGGTTTGTTTGGCCACGTCTGGCTGATAACGGAAATATTGAATCGCCTTTTTGCCCCGTCCGCTCCAGAGGGAGGGTGATAAACATAAAGCTCACGTCTGTTTTGTCTATATGCTCAGACAGTTGTTCCTTCTATACCAGAGAAGAAGAGGATGTTTGGGGAGGTATGAGGGGTTTTGTGATTGCTACGGTTGTTGCTTGCTGTAGGCTCTTGAGTTTACAGCATCAAGTTTCGTCCGGCCCACCTCCTGTATCAATTGTATGTTTATTATGATAGCAGTAAAACTATACGAGCCCCGCCCTGCTCCGAGGGGAGTGAGAGGAAGGAGAAATAAGGAAAGAGAGAGCTGCTAGATTGGCTCCAGACTGCATCCTCACCCAAATTAGACACCCTCCTGCCAAGATCTTAAGGCGCAGCGGGAGGGCATGTGAAAAAAGCACTGTTACATTCACACTTATACACGCTTTAGGCCTAAATGCAGCTGTGTGCAAGTATTTGTTTGTGTATTGGGGAGGTTATAATTGAGAAATCAGACTTTCCAAAAGAAGTAATGTGGATCTGGTGCCTTTTCGAAATTATCTTTTTGGTCCAAAATCCTGAAGTTGTTGAAGAAATATGTCAGGGTTTTAGCAACTCAATGTGTATGTACTGTATCTGTGGCATGCTGCTGATTACTCTCAGAAGAGGCGACGTGTTTACAGTAAATAGACTCATAATGGAAGCTTAGGACGTAAATGGGCCAAAAGGATTAAAAGCAGAAATGTGAGGCTTGTATTTATGTTAAGCTGTTTCATGAATCACTAAAAATGAGTAGTATGCTGTAGTTGACTAAATCGTCCTTTTGAGGTGGGACTGCTATTTTAGGTGGAAGAACTTCTGGTTATGCATTACCTTTGTAGTTTTTGAGGGTGGAGATTGCAGAACATCAACAAAGACACATATAGTTACGTTACGCCTCTTCCTAATGTCCTTGCACTGAGACCGACGGTAAGAATGACCCGCTGGCTGAGCCAGTGGATGCAACAGTCACTGATCCTTTTGTGCTTGTTCTGCATTGCAATTCACTGACTTTTTAAGTCTATATACTTGTACGTTGTTGAAAATTCTGCTGATTTGTGACCATGGTTATGGTATTTAATTGGTTAGAATAGATGAGGTTTTGTTGAAATTGCAAAAATGACTTTTGTTGGACTTGAAAGCTTCAAAGAGAACACTAACTAAATATACTATATTTAAACATACATATATACTGTCTATATATATATATATATATATATATATACAGTGAGGAAAATAAGTATTTGAACACCCTGATATTTTGCAAGTTCTCCCACTTGGAAATCATGGAGGGGTCTGAAATTGTCATCGTAGGTGCATGTCCAATGTGAGAGACATAATCTAAAAAAAAAAAATCCAGGAATCACAATATATGATTTTTTAACTATTTATTTGTATGATACAGCTGCAAATAAGTATTTGAACACCTGTCTATCAGCTAGAAATCTGACCCTCAAAGACCTGTTAGTCTGCCTTTAAAATGTCCACCTCCACTCCATTTATTATCCTAAGTTAGATGCACCTGTTTGAGGTCGTTAGCTGCATAAAGACCCCTGTCCACCCCATACAATCACTAAGAATCCAACTACTAACATGGCCAAGACCAAAGAGCTGTCCAAAGACACTAGAGACAAAATTGTACACCTCCACAAGGCTGGAAAGGGCTACGGGGCAATTGCCAAGCAGCTTGGTGAAAAAAGGTCCACTGTTGGAGCAATCATTAGAAAATGGAAGAAGCTAAACATGACTGTCAATCTCCCTCGGACTGGGGCTCCATGCAAGATCTCACCTCGTGGGGTCTCAATGATCCTAAGAAAGGTGAGAAATCAGCCCAGAACTACACGGGAGGAGCTGGTCAATGACCTGAAAAGAGCTGGGACCACCGTTTCCAAGGTTACTGTTGGTAATACACTAAGACGTCATGGTTTGAAATCATGCATGGCACGGAAGGTTCCCCTGCTTAAACCAGCACATGTCAAGCCCCGTCTTAAGTTTGCCAATGACCATTTGGATGATCCAGAGGAGTCATGGGAGAAAGTCATGTGGTCAGATGAGACCAAAATATAACTTTTTGGTCATAATTCCAATAACCGTGTTTGGAGGAAGAAGAATGATGAGTACCATCCCAAGAACACCATCCCTACTGTGAAGTATGGGGGTGGTAGCATCATGCTTTGGGGGTGTTTTTCTGCACATGGGACAGGGCGACTGCACTGTATTAAGGAGAGTATGACCGGGGCCATGTATTGTGAGATTTTGGGGAACAACCTCCTTCCCTCAGTTAGAGCATTGAAGATGGGTCGAGGCTGGATCTTCCAACATGACAATGACCCGAAGCACACAGCCAGGATAACCAAGGAGTGGCTCTGTAAGAAGCATATCAAGGTTCTGGCGTGGCCTAGCCAGTCTCCAGACCTAAACCCAATAGAGAATCATTGGAGGGAGCTCAAACTCTGTGTTTCTCAGCGTCAGCCCAGAAACCTGACTGATCTAGAGAAGATCTGTGTGGAGGAGTGGGCCAAAATCCCTCCTGCAGTGTGTGCAAACCTGGTGAAAAACTACAGGAAACGTTTGACCTCTGTAATTGCAAACAAAGGCTACTGTAACAAATATTAACATTGATTTTCTCAGGTGTTGAAATACTTATTTGCAGCTGTATCATACAAATAAATAGTTAAAAAATCATACATTGTGATTTCTGGATTTTTTTTTTTAGATTATGTCTCTCACAGTGGACATGCACCTACGATGACAATTTCAGACCCCTCCATGATTTCTAACTGGGAGAACTTGCAAAAAAGCAGGGTGTTCAAATACTTATTTTCCTCACTATATATATATATATATATATATATATATATATATATATATATATATATATATATATATATATATATATAAAGCAGGAGCTGCTAGCCCAGAATTCAAAAATGACCCTGGTCACAAGTCTACATACCTTTGATTCTTAATACTGTGTCGTACCTGGATGATCTATGACTTTTTTTTTTTTTTTTTTTGATGGTTGTTCTTGAGTCCCTTGTTTGTCTTGAGCAGTTAAACTGCCCCATGTTCTTCAGAAAAATCCTCCAGGTCCCACAAATTCTTCAGGTTTCCAGCATCTGTGCATATTTGACCCCCTTCCAGCAGTGACTGAGCCAACTGATGCATTTAGAGCCGGGGGTAAAAACTTTTGAACAGGGTGAAGATGTCCAATATATATTTTTTAAAATATATATATCATTTTTTTTCTTTTAGTACAGCCCTTCGGAAGCAATAAAGGATACTTACATGTGTCCCAGAGGACAAATTAAATCCAATTTACCTTGATCTTTAAATTCAAAAGGTTTTCACCCCCGGCTCTTATTGCATCTTGTTTCCTTCTGGAGCATCAGTGAATGTTTGAACCTTTTTGAATAGTTGTGTTTGAGTCCCTCAGTTGTCCTTAGTGTGAAAAGATGGATCTCAAAATCATACAGTCACTTCTGGAAAGGGTTCAAATATGCAAAAGATGCTGGAAACCTGAAGAATTTGCAGGACCTGGAGGATTTTTCTGAAGAACATTGGGCATTTTACAAATGCTCAGGACAAACAAGGGACTCAAGAACAACCATCACAAAAAAACAATAACAAACAAACAAAAACAAAAAAAGTCATGGATCATCCAGGTAATGACACAGTATTAAGAATCAATGGTTTATAAACTTTTAAACGGGGTAATTTTTTATAAATTTAGCTATTTTTTGTCTTCTGGACTATATGTAAATATCTTTTATGTAAAATATCTTATTTAGGACAGTACTAAATAAAAAAAACGGATTTTGTATGATCCCTTTTATTTTGTTAAAATTATTCACATTTTCACAGATTATACAAGGGGTTCACAAATTTTCAAGCATCACTGTATGTTTATATTTATATTTTTAAAATCTAAAAACATTTTTTTAATATAAAATCTGGGAACTGCTAGCCCAAAATAAAAAAGACAAAAAATTATTAGACCCTGCATGCAAAAGCATTGTAATTCAGATCATTTTGAATGAAACCTCTAACCCAGAGAGTAGAAGCAATAATAATGTTGCTTGATTTAGCAAGTGCTGCTATTAATACAGCCATAATAATGATGATTAATGACTCGCTCTTAGAGGCTTTATTATGAACTTTATTATAATTAATCTGGGTTTCATCCAGAGCACTCAAATGGTCAGCCAAACAGCTATTCACGCACACTCATATCAGGCATAATAAGTGAACCTTTGCCCTTTCACTGTGATCAAGAGTCCAGTTTTCCCATTTCTAAATCCACTTGAATAGAAAATGCAAAGCACATTTCAGCTCTGTTAAATGAAGGCATTACAGTATGGAAAATGAAATGTCATGGTGCAGAGGCTTGGCGGTGATGGTCCTGCGAACGGCCATAAACGTCTTCTGTGCTTGTGTGATGTATCCAGACAGAGCAGGTCTCCCCCTCCATCACCCCAAGGTGATTCCCCATGGCTGCACGCCCAGTGTGTCACACACACACACACACACCCCATATTCCAGACACTGAGGGTGATTCACTAAGAATGATAGTGCTTCCTCCGAGCATATATATTCTTTTTTATACCATTGTAATGCCGATGATGTGATGTTATTTTCCTCGAAAAAACATGTTCTCTGGACAAAGTACATGAATGTTACAGTTATATTAAGCTCTGCCTCTAACAGCTTTCTCCAATGAGAGTAAAACTTAAGTTTTTATTGTAGGTTTCTCCCATGGCGCCTACCTTTGCTGGTCAGCTAGGTTAGAGCTAAAGGTCCTTAAAGCTAGGGGTAATTATGGACTCATCAGTCACTTAACTGCCATTATTAAAGGTGGCTTTGCTAAAGTCAAGCACTTTCTTTCCAGGGAGGATCTCTAAATTGTGGTTCATTCCCTTATTTCATCAAGGATAGATTACTGTAGTTCTTTATATATTGATCTCCCCCAGACTACATTACCCCGCCTGCAGTTGGTGCAAAATGCAGCCGCAAGGTTTTTAACGGGGGCAAGAAAGAGGGACCATGTTACCCCTATACTGGCATCCTTACATTGGCTTCCCGTTAAATTCAGGATTGATTTCAAAATTCTCCTATATGTTTACAAGGCACGGTCCCACTTTATATTAAGTGGCTTTAAGTACTATGTACTTACATAGAAAAATAAGTACAATGTACTTATTGTGTTCAGGTTGTATTGTAAAACACTTTTGCTGCTATTGAGATGTGATACTGGTAAGGTTAGGGACAGGTGTGGTGGTATGGGTCGATTTAAGGGTAGGTTAAGGTGTAAGGGAAGGGTCAACTGTGTAATTACAAATGTAATTACATCAATTAATTACAGTTGTAATTACATACAGGTATTTTCAAAATATAAGTACAATGTAAAAAACATGTATGTACAGAATAAGTCCATTGTATCAAAGTTGTAACTTCAATGTAAGTACATAGTACTTAAAGCCACTTAATATAAAGTGGGAGCCAAGGCACTATTAGATCTTGCCCCCGGTGTATTAGTGATCTTCTTATTCCCTACTCTCTCCTTCTAGAGCTCTCAGGTCTTTGGATCAACTGCTTTTAAAGGTCCCTCGCTGTACTTTTAAATCGAAAAGAGATTGTGTTTTTTTCTGTGGTAGGTCCCAAACTCTGGAATAGTCTCCCATTGACCTCCACGTGAGGTCAGCTTACTACACCAGTAATGCCCAGCGGGGCCCCCACAGACACCAGTAATGCCCAGGGGGCCCCCACAGACACCAGTAATGCCCAGCGGGGCCCACAGAGACACCAGTAATGCCCAGCGGGGCCCACAGAGACACCAGTAATGCCCAGCGGGGCCCCCACAGACACCAGTAATGCCCAGGGGGTCCCCACAGACACCAGTAATGCCCAGCGGGGCCCACAGAGACACCAGTAATGCCCAGCGGGGTCCACAGAGACACCAGTAATGCCCAGCGGGGCCCACAGAGACACCAGTAATGCCCAGCGGGGCCCCCACAGACACCAGTAATGCCCAGCGGGACCCCCACAGACACCAGTAATGCCCAGCGGGGCCCCCACAGACACCAGTAATGCCCAGCGGGGCCCCCACAGACACCAGTAATGCCCAGCGGGGCCCACAGAGACACCAGTAATGCCCAGCAGGGCCCACAGAGACACCAGTAATGCCCAGCGGGGCCCCCACAGACACCAGTGATGCCCAGCGGGGCCCACAGAGACACCAGTGATGCCCAGCAGGGCCCACAGAGACACCAGTAATGCCCAGCGGGGCCCCCACAGACACCAGTAATGCCCAGCAGGGCCCACAGAGACACCAGTAATGCCCAGCGGGGCCCCCACAGACACCAGTGATGCCCAGCGGGGCCCACAGAGACACCAGTAATGCCCAGCGGGGCCCCCACAGACACCAGTAATGCCCAGCGGGGCCCCCACAGACACCAGTAATGCCCAGCGGGGCCCCCACAGACACCAGTAATGCCCAGCGGGGCCCACACAGACACCAGTAATGCCCAGCGGGGCCCACAGAGACACCAGTAATGCCCAGCGGGGCCCCCACAGACACCAGTAATGCCCAGCGGGGCCCCCACAGACACCAGTAATGCCCAGCGCACCAGTAATGCCCAGCGGGGCCCCCACAGACACCAGTAATGCCCAGCGGGGGCCCCACAGAGCACGCTTCGCTTGCGCTGTCTGCTGCCGTCAACTTTAACGACGCTCTCAGCGACTTCTTATACTCTCAGTATAATTTACTCTTTCACACGCCTCATCGGAGTGAAAGCTCTCCCGGTCTCCTTCAAAATCTCTCCCAGTCAGACAGCCCCAACATTTAATAAAATCTTACGATTTACCATTCAAATGCATAGCTGAACAGATGTGTTTTGAGTCTGGATTTGAATGTGACTACTGTAGGAGCACATCTGATCTCTTCTGGAAGCTGGTTCAGCTGCGGCTGGCATAATAGCTAAAAGCGAACTCGCCATGTTTAGAGTGAACCCTTGGTATTTCTAGCTGACGTGATCCTAATGATCTGAGTGATCTGTTGGGTTTTTATTCAGTGAGCATATCTGCAATGTATTGAGGTCCTAGGCCATTAAATGATTTATATACCAGTAATAATATTTTAAAATCAATCCTAAATGTAACTGGGAGCCAGTGTAAAGACCTGAGGACTGGTGTGATGTGTTCATATGTTCTGGTTCTGCTCAGAATCCTGGCGTTCTGTATGAGCTGCAACTGGGGCAAAGCACTTTGGGGCAACGTTTGTTGTTTGTAAATGTGCTATATATAAAAAAGTAGCTTGCCTGCTTATTCTGTTCCTTTGTCTATTTTATTTATAAATGAATTTAGTTGTTTTCATTAAACTTTTGGCTGACAATAAATCACACATGTAGGCGTTGAGGCCCACCCTATTTCACCACGGTCCTCTACGCAATAACCTCCCTGACAGTTTTGTTATGAGAGAAAATGGAAATGGCTCCTGGTTCCATCTGGGATGTGCTTCCCCTGTGTGCTCATGAGGAACATTGTGTCTTTATCTGAATTGAATCCAGATTGAATCTGCATGCTTGTAAACATGTCAAGGACCTGTGAGGTTTAGACGTGTAGAATACTGTACCCTGATCCTACGACTTTACCTTTGATGGATGGACAGCTTCACTCGGCTGAGAGCAGTCGCCATGGAGAACGGCTAATGTAATGGTTTCCAGCCTGTACCGGTCTTGTTTCCATTCTGGTCTGGCCTAAGTGACTCTCCGTAATTCTGTGATGCTTGGTGCGCAGATGGAGATATTGTGCTCTGTTTTGTCTGTCTTCATCCTTACTTTTTTCAAAATCGTTGTGTATGTTTGAGAGTCCCTGGTTGAAACCATATTTAGTTTAAATATAGGCTATGTGTGTGTGAATTTTAAGTATTAACATACCAGATCTTTATCTTTTCTAAAGGTAATGTGAGCGCTTAGGTGTTCTGGGTGTGTGCTTACTGTACACATTCTGACCTCTAGATGTGGCTGGGGCTTGAATTTGTGAATGAATGAATGTTTTTCTCTGGCTGTTTTATTGCCTTGCAGTTGAAAATTGTAAATCCGATCACCCAGAAGAGCATTTCTACTCAACAAGTTGCAACGTTTTAGGTTTTGTGCTTAAAAAGGCACCAACCAACCAATCATTTTTGCAGTTCTGTTTGGTGCCACCGGAGGAACAAAAATGCACTTCATCTTAAACTCAGTGTTTTATGTTAGGCCTGCATGATTTTGGGGTATTTTTCTGATATAAACTGCAATTTAAAACGTGATGTAGTGCTGCACAATTTCGCCAAAACTTTTGTGAATATATATCAATATTACCTACATAAATATAAATATAAATAATAATAATGATAACACTAACACTACATTTAATTTAAATATGTGAATGGTAGGGCTGAATGATTTGGGGAAATTTAACATGAAAAAAAAAAAAGTGAAGGATTGCTATGCTTGTTTGTAGAGGTGCATAATTTGGCCCATAAAATGTGTGATTATATATCAATAATTATTATTATAAAAAATAAAGCAAAAACTTTAAACAATTTTTATTATAATATTTCAGTCAAAAAAAAAAAAAAACTGTTAAATTACAATAATACTTTTTAAGGCTGCATTTAGATTTGTCAAAATGCACCGACTTCGGTACAAAGTCGGTATTGAAATTTAAAAATGTGACGATACCAGCATTTCCCTCAGCATTTTGAGCGCTGTTGAATGGATTCTTAAACACCTCTGATTGGCCATTGTGTTCACACGCTCAACATATGTCTCTGATTGGCCATTGTGTTCAATGTGCTCAACATACAGTATATGTCTCTGATTGGCTACAATGATCAACAATGAAGTCTTTGACGCTCTTAACCAAGCACTTACACAGATACACACGGGAGCGTTTAAAAGCAGGCGCATATCAGCGGATCCCTAATATATCCGCTGATAGACGGATCCGCTTGTATCTATGTAAGCGCTCGGTGAAGAGCCTCAAAGACAACATGTTTTTGAAGCGTTGATCATTGTAGTCAATCAATCACAGACATGTGATTCAATCAATCAAACACAATGGCCAATCAGAGACATAAATGTTGAGCGCGTCAACACAATGTCCAATCAGAGTTGTTTAAGAGTCCATTCAAGAGCGCTCAAAATCATATCGTCACATTTTAAAAACTTCAGTACCAAAAGTCTTGGTACCAAAGTCGGTACTTTTGACAAATCTAGCTGCCTTAATATCTTAATTTTAAAATGTTAATGTTAACCATATTGCAATTTTGGTTTCACTTAAATCAACCCCCCAGTTTGGAACACCCAGTTCCAAAAACAACTGAAAATCTTTTCAAGTGAAATATCTTGAGAAATGAGAAACTAATGTAAATATGCTGGACCATATAATAATGTGTGTGTGTGTGTGTGCACATACGTGCCTGAGTGCGTGCCGCATGTCTTAGCCTTTAGGTCGCCGTGTCTAATGGGAAAAGAACGGCGCTAAATTGGAATCAGAAGGTGCTCTGAATGTGTTTGGGTGGGTCTGTCCATCTTCAGCACTTAGACTCACTGTAAAGATAACAGATATTTAAGTAACCAAAAGCATTGAAGCCTGAACACCCTGATTTGCACGACCACAAACGACTCGTCTCACTTTTCGTCGTTAAACAAATGTCAAACCCTTTCACAGACAGTTACGGGAGAGTTGCACAGGAAGGAAGCGTTTTAGACAGTCGCCGTCAAATTGACGCTGTTTTCTGTAGATCAGAGATCGTTTGTTTGAAATGGGCGAGAAAACTGGAAACCGACGCAGGGATCAGTGAGAGATTGACTTCTTTGAGAGGTTGACTGAAAGGTTACACAGTGTGTGGTGTGGTTGGATGAGCCACAGGAGAGCGAGAAGGTGACAGGGATTGTTTGAAGAGTTCACGGAAGGTGCTTATGGAAGGTGCTGTTTAATAGACAAAAGGAGGGTTGAGTGAGGAGTGCTGGATCAAGTGTGTGTGTTGATACTGTAGCTGAGTGACATGTTTTGTTGGGGGAGGTGAACCGGTGGCTTAGAATCAGTCAGTTGCCAAAAAGAGAGACCGTGTGAGAAAGAGAGGAGAAAAGAAGATGATCACGATGCCCCCATCTGTTTGCCACATGCAAACCCCTGCAGCAGATCCATAAATCTCAGATGCGCTCAACAATGCAAGGTCACATTCCACTGCTGAACGTGCGAGGATCCCTAACCACAAATGTGCTTTACTCGTTTGTACTCAAAGCACTGAAACATCACTAATTAGATCTTTAATGGAGTTGTCTACATAGATTTTTCTCCTGAGAAAATGCTCAAGTCATTTCACACGTGCCTTCTCTAGTGTTTCAGAAGAGATCTCAATGTCTCAAACTGTGCTTTACCAATATACACATTTATGCAAGTCAGTCAGACAATAAATATAAACAAATAAAATAATATAATGTGCTCTGTATACTAAAAGTTATGTCCCTTTACTTTTGTATTGTTGATTGCTATTATATATAAAGTTTAGAGTTTTTATTTATTTATTTTATTTTTAAGAAAGTAATATTTTTTCAGCAAGATGTTGATCAAAAGAGACATTAAATACATTAAACATTAATAATATTAATAAATGTTTCTTGAGCAGCAAATCATAGTAGAATGATTTCTGAAGGACACTGATACTGGAGTTATCACAGGAATAAATTAAATGTTAAAATGTATTCAAATAGAAAACTGTTCATTTAAATTCTAATATCATTTCACAATATTACTGGTTTTACTGTACTTTTGATCAAATAAATGTAGCCTTGCTGAGCAGAAGAGACTTGTAACTGTTGTAACTGACTGGAATGGAAAAATGGAATGGATTATATTTATATCTTGGTTATGTATATTTGGTCTAGGGTTCCCATGATCGGTAGTCGTTTAAATGTACGCTTAATTAATCGTTAGCCTTAATACTGCAATATGTGTCTGTCCACTGCAGTGGCATATAGACAACAGCATGACAGGGTGTGTAAATGCTGCTCAAAACACATGTTCCTCACCAAATGAACGAAAAGGGTTTTTAGTCTAAATAAAGCGTCTAGTCGTGTTTCCCGGTTGAGCAGCACGCATGCGCATGACCTTGCTTGATCGATACGTTTTATAGATTAAATTATTATCGAAAATTGATCGATCGTTGATTAATCGTTAGCATCCCCTGTCTGGTCTTGCTTTCCTGCACAAAGACCATGGAATCATTTCAAATAAGATCAGTATTTTTATTCGTTACACTTTGTAGGGTTCTTGAGTGTAATTTTTTTGTTTGTTTGTCCAGTTTAGAAGTTGTCACATGATCGTTTCTTCAGATCAGTGTTTTGGACTCTGATTTCTTGAAAGCTAATATTTTCTATTTCTGAAGAACTAGAGAAGAAAAAGTTATTTGTGGAACATCAATCGATTTTTAAATTGATTTATTTCTTTTTTTACTACTCACAATCTCAAAACTGTTTTGGAGGTGTATCCCATAACCCCCTGCTGCTCCGCCACACTGTACACACTCCTCCTCCCCCACACACACAGCCCTGGGGTCAAAGAGGTCACCACCCTTTCCTCCAGCGAGAGTGTGCGGATGATTTGGTTTTTCCTGCAGCGCACTGATGGCTGCTGGCAGTCCTCCCGCGAGCACTTCTGTTTTGACAATGGCGTAATAATGCCAGCTGTTTTGGTTCTCTCTCTCTCTCTATCTCGCTCTCAGTGATCGGGAGCCTCTGTTGACAGCTCAGATGTTCCTGTCGGTACTGACACTCTCTCCGCTGCCACATGTTTACACACATATCCAACCATAATGACAGCGTGCCAGCGGATTCCTCCAAGCATGTGCGCACATATGTGTCTGTGCATCACCCGTCTGCTGCCGTGCAGGCCACAAATCACGCCGGAGCTTTGTTCTGCTGTGGTTTCCCATTACTTTTGTATTGTAGATGAGTATCAGTAAAAGTCTTCTATGTATACGGTTAGGTGATATCTGTATCTTAATACGGATCTGTGTTGGTGATTGTAATCGGTTAATTGAAATAGACACACTGGCCGTGTTCCACATCCTGCACATTTTCCTTTCCAAGGTAACAACTCTTTCCTGAGGGGAAAAAAACAGTGTTAAAGTTTTTCAAATAGCTTTTCTTATAGTTTATAATGCAGAGACAATTATAAATATAGCCTAGCTGCGGGCAGCAATTATCGAGGTTCAAGCGTATTAAAGCCTTTAAGCACATGCATAAAAAGATATTATGTTTTATTTAGAAAGCATGTAACCACTTAAATCTTAGAAGGAAAAGACCATTTATAGCCAATACAGGCAATTTACCATAGGAAATGTATGGTTTTTAAAGATTTTGAACCTGTTAGTCTGCACCCCAGCTTTTAAAAAACTCCCAAGAAATGGCATACACAAACTAAAACAGTTTTAGACAGTTCATGAACCCTTTGCACGAAAAGCACAAATGCTTTCTCATTTGAAAGCGGACACAGTTTATTGTAAAGTCAGAATGAATTATTGTCAAAAATGTAAAAAATTTTTTTATAAATAGCTTCAAAGCTTTGTGAAATTATTAGATTTATCTTTCTTTATGAAAATAAAATTGAAGTTGGCATTATTTTAATCTAGAAAGTTTTATGATTTTTTTTTTCAAGATCATGTCATGTGATTTTATTTTGAGAAGACTCTAAAATGCAATCTGATGTTTATTGTAATCTTCGAAGCATCCGTTCAGTGAATTGTCTCTATTGTTTTGTGGTGCAAATTCAGTCCACGTTCAGTTTCAGTCTTCCCTCCGCACATTCACACCTCTCCGGCTTGGTCATGGCTCTAATTGAAGAGTTCAGATGCAAAAGCCTCTAAGTGCCATTTGAAATTTTCTTCTAGAATGATAATTTTTATCAAGCTTGTATATTTAAGTTCAGTAATTTCACTTAAATGGCAATGAAGATTACCTATTAATTGTCATTTAAGTGAAATTACTGAACTTAAATATACAAGCTTGATAAAAATGATCATTCTAGAAGAAAATTTCAAATGGCACTTAGAGGCTTTTGCATCTGAACTCTTCAATTATTCTTTTGTCTTCATTATAATCACTTACAACTTTCTATTCACACTATTTTAATCCCTCATGTCTTTAATTAACTTCTCACTTCTTTGAAACTGTATCATGCCCTTCTTAAAAAAAATAAACATTTAAGTGAGCTTTACTATTCAAAAATATTCATAAAAATAACATATTTGCTCAGCTTTTGTGGCAGGTGCATCTTAGGGCTAGCTAGCATGTTGACCTAGCACACCATCAATACATGACAATTTATGAGATTTAAACCATGTTTGTGCTCCAAACTTACTTTTTAACCGAAGTAGAGGGTTTTAAATGACCTTTAAAAAATCTGACAGAAAATATATTATTTTATAATATTCTGCACATTGATAAAGGCTATGTCGATTAGCATTGCATTATAAATATACACTATTGTTATAAAAATACCCGACATGTTGTCACAATCGTGTGTTCATTGTCTCCAAAAAGTCTCTATCTGTATGTTTTTAGCGATCTAATACTTAAAAACACTGTATTATGTTGCCAGGCCAGTAGTTGATGTCACTTTGTAAAGAAAAACTACACCTCTATAGACTGAACACACAATATGCATGCACATGATGTCACCATTTTCACAAATGAGCTTTTTTTTGTTGTTTACACAGAGACAATAACTGTATCGTTTAAAAAAACTTTCACTTTGAAACTCATTTTCAAAAGTTGGCATTTGCATGCCCCCAAAATGCTGTTGTTGTGCAAATGAACGACCAAAATGCATTAAAAGTTTCAGTTTTTAGTTAAACTGTCCTGTAAACGGACCCTTATATCCCCTGAACGTCTCAAATAATCGCTTCCTGCACTTGTGGTTAGAACATGGTGTGATGCTAAAATTTTATTACAAAACCAAGTTTGAATATACTTTAAGCGCTTTATTAACATCTGAATTAATTGCAGACATTTGCAGAGAAGAAAAGAAAACTAGATTGTTTGATACAATGTTTGTAATAAAACCTGATACAATCAAACAAGCTGAAGCGAAGCAGTTTCTGGGTTTGATTCCTGATGAGATTATACAGTTTAAAGGTCCTGTTCTTCATGTTTTTTTGAAGCTTTGATTGTGCAATATAACATGTGTTCATGTTTCGCATGTAAAAAAAAACAGTATTTTTCACACAATTTACCTATCTGTATACCGCTGTTTTCACTGTCCAAAAAACGGGCCGATGACTTCCTAGTTCTATGAAGTCCCTCCTTCAGAAATACGTAAGGAGTTCTGATTGTGCCAGCGGTTCCTGTGTTGTGATTGGACAGCAGCTTATCGCACGTTGCCCGGAAAGGTCACGCCTCTTACCATAAATTGGAGATGCATGCGCTGATTGTTATTGTAAAAATGTGAATTGACTCCGGCATGAAAATAACAGCGTCTCGACGACATGGCGACAAACACACTCTACTAACGAAACTCTTCCTCTTCTCCGTGGGAGCGCAACAAGACCACGCCCCCTTTTTTGTGTATTCCTGTGGGCGGAGATTAGTAAAAAAACTGTTCTAGTAACGTCATTAGAAAAGGAAGTAGAGGGATGTAGTCCAAACCGGACGTTCGCTGTAGGCTTTGAAAGGGGACTTCTGTTAAATAAAATATCTCGCTAGGCATTGAACTTTGAGCTTTATAATTTTACAGGTATTATTTATGCTCTAATAGCAACATTACACACTAACTAAAGTTTGAAAAATGGAATCGCGAAGAACGGGACCTTTAAACTAGGATTATGTGAAAGCATTATGTTAGTACACTGATTCAACAGTTAACATGAGTCTTCATTCCTGCCAATGATGCTGCCTTTATCTCCTAACGAGTCATTCCAGGTCTTTTCTTACTTTTTATATTCTGAAAACCCTTTGCGGTGCAATAGTCTCTGTATTGAAGCAGGTGTACATTGTTAGTATACCATATTTCACAAAAATGATTAGTAATTAATTTAATTATCAAAGATATTTACAAGCTCCTGCTTTTTGTGTAGGGCTCTTAAAAGTGTGAAATGTAGTTATTGGGGCCGTTGATGTAGTAAAGCATTTTGCGGTGGTTCTGGAGTGATTTTCCACATGGCATTTTTTATTTAGTTAATTGATTCCAAAACTTCTGATGATAAAAGATGGAAGATTTCATTTTTTATACTTCTGTGAGGTCCTGCGCCAACCAGGAAATTGCCATTGAGATTCAACTTTTAAACCATTAATTCCCAAAGTTTGCAAGTTAAATGACATGGAGAGATTTTCCATCTGGAGTCTGTAGTAAGGCAATGTCTATTGACGATTCAAAATGAAATAAACTATAAAACAATGTTTTGTTCGCAGCAACTGAAATTCAATGACATAACAAATCACGTTCCCCAACTTGAAATATTTTTTAATAATATTGAAAGCTTATGAACGTTTAAGTCAGAAACAAAATTGTTGTTTTGGTAGGAGATGAGGTTCAGATGAATGAACTAGTCTGCTAGCCATCTGTAAAATATTATCTACAGTATGACAGGGCTCTCCAAATTTAGCGTGAACAAATGCTTTAT
The DNA here is from genome assembly GCA_031834385.1 of Semotilus atromaculatus. Lineage (NCBI taxonomy): Eukaryota > Metazoa > Chordata > Actinopteri > Cypriniformes > Leuciscidae > Semotilus > Semotilus atromaculatus. Next base: position 6,472,605 of record JAULUF010000027.1, on the reverse strand, counting down.
TGTTTTCAAACCTCAGCTGGTATAAGCCGAAGTGGACAAATGTTACATCTTCTAGGTCACATCTAATGTACAAGTCAGCATGAACACTGACTGTCTTTTAGAAGATGTTTTTAAGTCTAATGCTTAATATGTCTCTCCAACGGACCAAAAAATGGGAACATCCCTCCATGCAATTTTGTGGGATGTGCATCTGAAAAATTACAGCTTTACCACCAAAGAGAGACAGACTGAGGGAAAAAAATCTGAGGCCTCAAATTTTGTTAGATGGTAAGTTAGATATCCTGTCTTTAAGATGTGGAGCCATATATTCCAGACTTTGGTTTGATTTCATGGAAATGTAGATCAATTGAAATCATTTTGGTGAAAAGGGGGAAGAAAAGTATATAATAACATGGTTGCCAACGCTGATTTACCTCTAATTTCATGTTCCCATTTAAAAGACAAAGTTCTTTTGGTTGCAGTTCGAGTTGTGGGTGAGAGACCTTATCCAATGAGGAGACCCAAGCCTGACGTCACAGCCCTGCTATGGGGTCGGACGGATCTACAAAAAATGTGCTACAAGTTGATGGAGCACTAGTGAAAATATGAAGGACAATAGGAAAATTCTTGTTAGATTCGTTTATCACGGGCAGATGAATGGACAGCTCGGGGTCTGGCCTGAGACCGTGCTGACGACAGGGCAGAAGAAAAGACGCTCTCGCCAGTTAGCTCATCATGGCAGATCTTCAGGGAAAATGCGTTTTACATTTACCAATGACTATTTAACATGGAACAAAGAGCTATTTTGTCATCATAGGTACAAAGTGGACGCCATTTAAGATCATATATCACCCAATGAGAAAATTCTGTAGTTATTTACTCACCCTCATGTCTTTCCCAACTTTCTTTCTGAACATGAGTTCAGTAACTGCTAGGCCACAGCTCCGTCAAGCTTATATTCTCAAACAATTATTTGTTGCATATTTTGTCTTTTGTCCTTCCAATAACTCATCAGATATAATTGACATACAATCTGAGAAAACTTCACATGCTGTATCAGTCAGGAAGGCTAAGCAGTGGATTCAATTATTACTTTAGTCTGGCCAATTGATTCTCAACACTGCTTGCATTCACGCTTTCATTACAGGCCAAATGTAATGTAAACCACAACAATTAGTTTCTGAACTACATCATTAGCATCTGCCTCTAGATTCAACCGTAAACAAGTGAACTGAGTTACAAATATGAGGCTAACTAACCCTCATGTGCGGATGAATTTCACTTACCTTATGCTTGAGGAGCCAGTGACTCCAGTGATGCATGTTTTTGAGCTACTGAAAGAAAATTGCATTGGAGTCTCTAAACAGAACATGTTAGTAGAGTAAAACAGTGCAGATAATGGGTTCCTTGTGTGATAACTGCACTGTGCAGTGCAAAGTGATAAGGTGCAAAACATGATTGCATTTAAGTGGTTTAACATTGATGCATGCTGTCATCATGCTAGCTGTCAACTGAGATATTAGAATAATCATGGTTAGAGTACAGTATTTTGATGAGAGCAGTAATAGTTGTGACCAGGATGTCTTGTGTAACCTTCAAAAAGACCAGTGTTCATCTCTTTTCTTTCTCTCTTGGTCGCAATCTCTGTCCTCCCTTTCATCCTGAGCCAAAGAAAGTCTTTGGACATGTAAGATGAAGGGGGAGAAGAGGAAAAAACAGGGAAGAGGGGAGAAAAAAGGGAATAGTTTCTACAGGAATATGGCTTGTATTAATCTAGAAATATTGCTTTACCTCATCTGAACCAAATTATAGAGTTGAACTCGGTGTTCTTTACGAATGGGCAGACAGCCTCATTCGGCACATCTGGGCAAGCATGTGCCGGTCCTTTGTCGCCGGAGAGCGTGGAAAACCTGCACTGCTTTGGGACATGCTGGGATTCTTTGCCTCTTTGGGAAGGATCGAAGTCAAAGAAAAGAACATTTTTGTTGTTGTCGTTTCATGTGGCCTCAAGGGTAGTGTAACTTGGGCATTTTCCAGATGATTTCACAAAGTTTCTTGCAAGTAAATCATATCTGCTATCACTCTTCATGTTGCCTGACTAGAGGCGTTATTATAACCCAATCAAATGATGCCATTGTTGTTATGAGGAGACTAAGTAATTGCACATGATGTCAGTTATTTATTATGACATTTCACAATGTCAAGCATTATATTATGATAATCAAGCATTAGCCTATTTAATGACAGAACTTATTACTGACAGTAACTAGAACTAAAACTTGATAATCATGCATGAATGCATACATGTCATTTTAACTGAACTTAGGACTGGTGCTTAAGATATTGTTGGTCATTCAGTGTTTCACTAAAAAAAGATAATAGTAATTGATAATAGTAATTATTATTAAAAAATAAAATATAACTAATTCTACTATACTAATGGCAATATGCAACCATAGACTGTAAAAAATATATAGTATAGTCCTAAAACACATGAGCTGCTGGGTTCATGAATGTTAATCACCTTCAGCGTTCATTCGCTGTGATTTGCTGAAATTAAAACAGGGATAAATGCCATCCAATAAGATTGCCGTTTGCGCATTAGTTCCGCCCACTACCGGAGAAACCGCCATATCTTCTGCTTGTTCTTATAAGCCGATTAATTCCAGATTCCATGAGCGAGACACCTAACCCCAGCTGCTCCCCACGAGCTGGATGGCACCTTGCATGGCTGACACCGCCGGCGGTGTATGAGTGAGTGAATGTGAGGAAATATGTAAAGCTCTTTGGTGGCCATTGGGTCTGTGAATGCGCTATATAAATGCAGTCCATTTACCAAAAAAAAAAAAATTTATTTTTATAAAATTAGCTTGAATTAAAGGAAGTACTATAGAATTTAGTATTGTGCTGAACACAAAATAATATATTTTGAAGAATGTTGGTAACCAAACAGTTTATGGGCCCCATTGACTTTCATAGTATGGAAAAAAATACTATGGAAGTCAATGCATGGGGTCCATCAACTATTTGGTTACCCATATTCTTAAAAATATCTTCTTTTGTGTTCAAAAGAGGAAAGAAGTTCAGAGCTTTGGAACAAGTTGAGGGTGAGTAAATGACAGAATTTTCATTTTTGGGTGAACTATCCCATTAACTGTTGATTCTTTTTCATCTCTCCAATAATCTCCTTCGTCTTCGTGCCTGAAAGCTGTGGATTTAGTTTACCTGCATACTCACTGCTCCCGTAATGAGTTGTGCACTTTATCATCATCCCTGTTTACAACCTACAACGAAAAAAAAAAAGCAAGCTAACCACCAGCATTCATTCAGAAACTGTTTATGTGCCATTTACTCACCTGAATTGTGCCATTCATCCATCTGTTCAATAAACAACTGTTTTGTCTTTGAGTCTGGTTTATACGGACATAAAGAGAATCAAATGTGGGAAAATGATGTCTTTAACTACTATGTATTGCATAAAAACAATTGTTAGGTACAATGTACTTATTGTCTTCATGCTGTATTGCAAAACACTTTTCTGCCATCAAAGTGGGATACGGGTAAGTTTAGGGACAGGTTTGGTGGGATGGGTAGGTTTAAGGGTGGGTTGAGGTGTAAGGGAAGGGTCAACTGTAATTATAGATGTCATCACAGAAATTACTTTGACATGTAATTACATGTAGGCTTTTTTAAAATATAAGCACAACATAAAAACATGCATGCACACAATAAGTGCATTGTATACCATTTTTTATTTAAATCTTAGTACATAGTAATTAAAGACACTTCATATAAAGTGGGACCACATGTGAATAGGAAAAATCTTTAAACTAATAGAAATCAATAAAATAAACACTTAAATATGTATTTTGAATGTTTTCTTTAGACAGGTCTGAAAGATGTTATACAAGCAAAATGGCACAAAATTGACGAGAGCATGAAAACCCCTAATGGTTTTGCCAGTTTGCACTTTATTTTACAATATGTGTACTGTACTTACAGTGCTTACTCTTTGAAAGTACGGAGTAATATAAGTTAACTACATGGGTTAAGGTTAGGTATAAAGGTAGGTTCAGGGTTAGTACATAGTTTATTGTAATTACTATAAGTACAGTGAAGAAAATAAGTATTTGAACACCCTGCTATTTTGCAAGTTCTCCCACTTAGAAATCATGGAGGGGTCTGAAATTGTCATCGTAGGTGCATGTCCACTGTGAGAGACATAATCTAAAAAAAATATCCAGAAATCACAATGTATGCTTTTTTAACTATTTATTTGTATGAAAAAGCTGCAAATAAGTATTTGAACACCTGTCTATCAGCTAGAATTCTGACCCTCAAATACCTGTTAGTCTGCCTTTAAAATGTCCACCTCCACTCCATTTATTATCCTAAATTAGATGCACCTGTTTGAGGTCATTAGCTGCATAAAGACCCCTGTCCACCCCATACAATCAGTAAGAATCCAACTACTAACATGGCCAAGACCAAAGAGCTGTCCAAAGACACTAGAGACAAAATTGTACACCTCCACAAGGCTGGAAAGGGCTACGGGGAAATTGCCAAGCAGCTTGGTGAAAAAAGGTCCACTGTTGGAGCAATCATTAGAAAATGGAAGAAGCTAAACATGACTGTCAATCTCCCTCGGACTGGGGCTCCATGCAAGATCTCACCTCGTGGGGTCTCAATGATCCTAAGAAAGGTGAGAAATCAGCCCAGAACTACACGGGAGGAGCTGGTCAATGACCTGAAAAGAGCTGGGACCACCGTTTCCAAGGTTACTGTTGGTAATACACTAAGACGTCATGGTTTGAAATCATGCATGGCAGGGAAGGTTCCCCTGCTTAAACCAGCACATGTCAAGGCCCATCTTAAGTTTGCCAATTACCATTTGGATGATCCAGAGGAGTCATGGGAGAAAGTCATGTGGTCAGATGAGACCAAAATATAACTTTTTGGTCATAATTCCACTAACCGTGTTTGGAGGAAGAAGAATGATGAGTACCATCCCAAGAACACCATCCCTACTGTGAAGCATGGGGGTGGTAGCATCATGCTTTGGGGGTGTTTTTCTGCACATGGGACAGGGCGACTGCACTGTATTAAGGAGAGTATGACCGGGGCCATGTATTGCGAGATTTTGGGGAACAACCTCCTTCCCTCAGTTAGAGCATTGAAGATGGGTCGAGGCTGGGTCTTCCAACATGACAATGACCCGAAGCACACAGCCAGGATAACCAAGGAGTGGCTCTGTAAGAAGCATATCAAGGTTCTGGCGTGGCCTAGCCAGTCTCCAGACCTAAAACCAATAGAGAATCTTTGGAGGGAGCTCAAACTCTGTGTTTCTCAGTGACAGCCCAGAAACCTGACTGATCTAGAGAAGATCTGTGTGGAGGAGTGGGCCAAAATCCCTCCTGCAGTGTGTGCAAACCTGGTGAAAATCTTCAGGAAACGTTTGACCTCTGTAATTGCAAACAAAGGCTACTGTAACAAATATTAACATTGATTTTCTCAGGTGTTCAAATACTTATTTGCAGCTGTATCATACAAATAAATAGTTTAAAAAATCATACATTGTGATTTCTGTATTTTTTTTTTTTTTTTTTGATTATGTAAATTATGACAATTTCAGACCCCTCCATGATTTCTAAGTGGGAGAACTTGCAAAATAGCAGGGTGTTCAAATACTTATTTTCTTCACTGTACATAGTATGTTCATGGGGGAACAGGACTGTAAAATAAAGTGCTACCGTTTTGCCAGTAGTGTCTTGTCTTAGGGGCTGTAAAGGGGCTTCATTTTCTTTAAAAATATATATTAAAGTATGAATTTAATTTTGGTGTGAAATATGACCCAGGCCTGCTTACTTGACAGGTTTCGTGAGATTCACCCACTTATTAAATCTACACAGTGATGTGCTTTCCAATTTTAAATTTATAAGCTGTTCCACAAATTATGTAATGGAGAATAATCTAACGGCCTGACAGAGAAGCTGTGGAATTTAAGGTGTGGTTTAAGGCCTTTCTTGCGCGATGGAAAGTTATAGACCTTTTTGTCTCTCACAAATATGAGGCGTCTCGTTCACACATGCAGCGAAAGAGATATGAGACTTGAACTGACCTTTACATTGCCTCCAGTGCCTGTGAGAAATGAATAGTCGTCTATAGAAATGAAGGGTTGACTTAAGATAACTCAAGGCCATTTTCAACGGTTTGATTAATTTAACTCTACAGACGTGGTGCCCCCTGGGAGAAACGCAAGTGTGTCTCATACGGGACAATTCCGGAAGAACACGGGTGGTTTTATGCACAAACGGGCATTATTTGTACGTCTCTTGTTCCCATTCAAAGGACAGGGCACTAAATATACACTCCTATGCCTTCCCAGACTCCTCTGGGCTCTGGCAAGGCAGCCACTGCATGGGCCTTTGGCCAATGACATTGCCTCCGACCTCTTCAGAAAGTATTTTTAAGGTCAATTACAGGGTGCAGTGACTTCAGATGGTAGATTGCAGCTTAAAGGTCTCATATTAAAGGTTTATATGGATGACGAGGTAAAGCTGCCGGCAGTAACCCACAGACCATTGTTACCACATACCCACACACAGACCTACTGGAGGCGGTGTGTGAGTTCATACACATCCTGTAGAATTCACATCTATATACTTTAGGAAGTTTTTTGGGAGCATGATGTCACAATTAATCTGTCAATCACTCTGACATCACCAGGTGTGATGTCACAGTATTACTCACAACAGGGGCAAAAAAAGTGGATAACGATAGCTTTAAAACCATGTCAGTGGGCAGCTGTTTATTTTTCTCTCCTCATCAGCATCACACTCTTTTTCTCTGTTTTTCTCTTGCCCTGTCTCTCTCCTAAAGCTGAGCTTTTGCTGATATAGGCTTTTCATTTTTGTCTGTCAGTGAATAAAGTAAACATAGGGTCAACTGATAGGTTGATTCATGAATCATTTTCTCAGATGCGTTTATTTACTGAAAGCTACTAAAGCTATACTAAGTTTATTAAATTAATTCACAATATGTACACATTCATTATTGTTCTTATGCCTACAGAGCCTTAGACAGGGCTTTATAATCAAAGAGGTCCTAAATTTTAGGTTGTTAGGAGGTTAATTTTTTATTTCTGATATGTGCATTTCAAGACGTTTGAAGGCCAAAAAAAAAAAAGATAAGAAATAGCTTTAAAACCATGTCAGCGGGCAGTAGATTATTTGTCAATACCTTTGTCAATACCTGCTCTCTCCAAATCTCCATCACCCTTTCTTTTTCTCAGTCTCCTTATCTTGCCATATCTCTTCCCCTCCTAAAGCTGAGCTTTTTTAATTTACTGAAGGCTACAAATGTTATTATATTAATTCTTAATACGTACAAATTATTTATTAATCTTGTGCCAAACATGATGAAAACGTCTTTAATGTTTATTGTCTCCTCACAATGACAGTAAACTAATAATTAGCATCACGTTACATAGGCCTATTTTCAGTTCAAAATGGCAAAATTAGACAAAAGTTTATTCGTTTGCCTGATTATTTTTGTCATGTGTTTAACATTTATAACCTAAAAAAACTGTAAAATATGAAATGTTTACTTTAGCTACTTACATCTTATCTCGCACTTGACCGAAAACATGAAGCGTTGAGTCGCTCTGCTAAATTCACGCTCAGCCGCTTCTGTGAGCATAAAGCCCACCTACTTTGATTTGATTGATCATCTAAAAAATTCTGACATTGACGAGCAGTGACAGACCAATGAGGCTCATATGAACACACACACACACACACACACATCCTGTCCTCTGTTTCTGACGTGTGCTCTGCTCGGTGCCACTGCGGATTGAAGATGAACGCGCTGAATCTGAGCTACACAAATTAGTGTTCGCTCAGTGTTCAGTCTATAATCAGATTCAGCGTGTTCTTCATCTTCAATCTGCAGCAGCACCGAGCAGAGCAAACGTCAGAAACAGAGGACAGGGTGTGTGTGTGTTTGTGTCTGTGTATGTAAAAAGGGCCTAGTGACGCCCCTGACTCACATATTGTCTACAAGACTTGGAGTAAATTCACTATTTTTTTTAGTAAGTTGAACATATTTATCTAAATAACAATCTTTGTGCAATAAAAAATAGACCTAAGTACACATTTGCAGCTCTTCCACTCAGTGTGTAATTGTTGAATGGGTCTGTTGTCTTGTCCATAAGCTTCCTCCCAACAACAGGCTGTTTCTTTTCACTCACTGACTTGTGAGTACAGCAGATGCCAAATTGGCTCAATAAATTTTTGGGGTATGTATATTTGGGTGTGTATATGTACTTGTCTGTCATTCAGAATTTTTTTTTTTCTCTTGTGAAGGCACCCTCCTGCAGTGGGTGTGGTGGTATTCAAAGACACACTGTGTGTCTATTATTTCCGTGGGCTCTAATAAATCTAAGAAAACTTGAAACAGATCCAAAGGTTAACACGCTCCTGGCTTATTGCTCGCAAATCCCTTTCTTTCTCTTTGCATGTTAGGCCACACACACATCTGCAGTTTACATTGCTAAGATTAGCAGCTTTTACAAGCCCAAAATAAGAACCAAACTGCTTAAAATTATTCTGAAATATCAAGTAGTAATTGTTTCACACAGATGATGCAGCCTAGACTACAATAAACGAAACTGAAGGAGTTAAAGAATGCATCGTTGTTCATTTTCATTGTCATGGACAGTTAGTAAGGAGAAAAATGTATGGATGTAATGTTTTCCACTCCCAGATGTAATAGTTTATGTAATACTGTTACGGACCAGCAGGAATGAAAATCCAATTCTTAAAGGAATAGTTCAACCAAAAATAAAAATTTCCATTATTTACTGCTCACAAAATGTTACATCAAGTAAATTATCCAGTAATCATTGGTTGCACTTTGAAAGGTCACAGCACAGCAACAACTGGGTCAAAGTTGAAATAATTTAAACTCTGAATGATTCATTATAATGCTTGACCTGCACTGTTGATACTGCTGCACCTTGATCTTTTTGGGGTATTGGAAACGTGAAAATGCCTTCAGAATTTCAACAATGAATTATGTCCACCTTTCCATATAGTCTTTTTCATTTGGAAGTGAAAATAGGAAGCACTATTTTAGAGCAAGTACTGTAAATATAATGCATTGACTTTTGTGGGTTTTTGTAACCTGGCTAACGTCAGACCTAGTCTCATTGAGACGTGGGTCTGGGAACCACATGTTCATTTTCTCGTATTTGAGGCGTGGTTTACGAATGCCCAGAGCCGTTTATTGAGTGCTACGAATGTCTATCAAATGCGCCTGTACGTAGCTCATAGCCAGTCTTTTCAATTATACCAGATGACGTATGTAGAGCGACAGAAATTAGACGAGGAAACTAAAATTGAAATTGCGTTCTAAACTACTTAGAACAATGTCTAAGTCTGCATCGAAAGGTAAATTCGCGTCTGCTGCCATGTTGGATCCATAGATATAAACAAACTGCTTCGGTGTGTCGCAAAGACGTCGTCATCGTCTTGCTGCTCCCTCCCCGTTCTGTGATTGGTCCCCTCGCTGAGGCGCAAATCTGGTCCATGGAATCCAGAATAAAATCATGGGGGCAGCATGGGGAAACCCAGGCTAGGGTTTTTGTCCATGTGTATTAGCTTTGAGGTCTGTATGCTAGTGTACTCCTAAAACTTGAAATGTATTTTAGCATTTAAATGGTAGGTTGACTCATTCTGCACTCATGGGTATGTCCAAATTGCCGTCCAACCAAATGCTGCCAAGAATCAAAATGTCCCTCCACCTAATAACTCAGCTGCCGATTAGTAGTAGCAGTTAGCAAATCTTGCTTCCTAGCTGTGACAAACTATTTGCGTTATGTAACGTTAAAAAAATTCTCTTTAAAAGTTTAAGTTTAGGTTAAAAGTTTTTAGCCATGAACAGACTACAATGTCCATCACCAAGACCTTGGTGAATGCAACCTTTAGAATCATTTAATATACAGGCTTCATAGAGAGTGTTCCTATTTGAGTCACGCTTGAGTGAAATTTTTCCAATAATGCCATGGAATTATGTGTAGTGAAGAGAGTGGGTCTGTCTCCTCTAAGCATTATTGACATTATGGTTTGGTTAAGTCTAATATCCACACTACTGAGACTAAACTGATCCTGTATGGAAATAGTGCAGTGTGTGTGTGTGTGTGTGTGTGTGTGTGTGTGTGTGTGTGTGTGTGCGTGTGTGTGTGCAGAGTGCTCTGGAGTGAGTTTGCTGTCGGGTGAGGTTACTATGAAAACGCCAGTGAAGACAGGAGTTAAAAGAAACCATGGACTGTTGTAAATAGCAGCAGAATGCAAGATGGTCTGTCATAAATAGGCTCTTTTAGAGGGGGCAGTGTTGACTCAACACCCTTTCCTAACTCTCTTTCTCAATCTCACCAACTCTGTACAATATGCTAACATGTAAATTTCCCTAAAAACACCGTACTGTTGTGGAATGGAAATGCCCTGGTTAAGTTTAAATGATGCATGTTAAGACGTCCAGTGGTTTATACCCTCTAATACTCTAATAAATGAAAATCCAGAGTAATCTCTCTAATAAAGCAAAATTCATGGCTTATTAACTTTAATATTGATTTTACTTGGACTGCATCAATAATGCATTTTGGTTTGCATCAACTCTTGCCAAAACAAGCTGGGCAGTTTTGGCACTGGCCAAACCAAATCATTACTGTGTATTAGAGGTCCTGGTTTTCCACTTGAATGCGTTACATTTGAGAAAAATTTAAATTAAACTGAAGTGTCAGAGTTCCATTAGTGTGAGAAAGCTGCATAATCATTGACTCCTACTGTATGTCAGAAGAAAAACTTAAATGCTTCAAAAGAAACTCCATGTGTTGTGTAGTTGTGGCGCATTAGCGGACTGTTTGTTTTAGTGGGTTAGGTAAAACCTTCTGAAACTTTAGCTGGAGATTAAGGTGGAATTTCAGTATTAGTACAGGTGAAACTCAAAAAATTTGAATATTGTGCACAAGTTTGTGTATTTCAGTAATTCAAATTAAAAGGTTAAACTAATATATTTAGTATATATTACTATATTTATAAAACGGTTAGTTCCAATCCTTGATTATGATTGGTCAATAGCTGTGTTTTATCAGAGACTATTTATACAGAGACATGCCACTTCCTTACTCCTCAATACAACTATATAGGGAAAACCCGTAACGGCAAAGATGACGGTTGTATGCACATGCCCCGCCCCTCCTTCTGGAAAGCCAATCGTCTGCTTTTTAACAGTACAGCCGGGAAACATTTAAGCCAATCGTCTGGTCCCACTGATGCATGCGCACAGTTGACGTTTGCGACAGCGGAGACGAGAACCCTTGCGCATGCGTAGTAAAGTATAACCTGTGGGGAAAAAGGCGTTTTAAACCTTATTTTGGGGCAAAGTCATCAAACTTTTTCAGCGATTTTTATCATATTTTACTGCTGTTTCTATACATTACTTTTTTATGTCCCGGTGACCAGTGAATGTGCAGTTCTGACTCTCTGCCCATTCATTTAGATAGGAGCCTGGTCTTGTTAGTCCAAAATAGCTGCCCGGAGGCGTTGCCAAGATGGCGGCCGAGTGGCATGACTTGCCTAAAAGGACTTTGGTTTTATTCACAATAAAACACGGCTATGACTGCTTCAGCCAACAGTTCTATGTATCACTACACAACACCCCTAGCAACCACCTTTAGCAACTTAAACATATGTTTGATCCATAGACTGTGAAAAGGTTTGATCTCATTGATATTGTTCATTGAAGCTAGAATAGAGTATTGTGAGAGATCGAGTAAGCGACTGTACCGTCATTTACAGTAGACATATCATTTTCCTTCAGGTCAGTCCTATATTCATAATACAAAAATCAGTTTTAATGTCCGCTGCGATATCTTGTCCTTTTAACAGTTAAGGGGTTTTCCGTTCCTAAAGTCATCTGTCAGTTGCATCTTTCTTCTCCGTGATCACAAGTTTGAGTCCTTTCAATGTAAAAGTCTTCTCTACTGACTGACTCACTCATAAAGACAGTCTTTGCTGCCATCTATTGGCGAAATAATGTATGTGACTTCTGTTGCTGTTTATGGTCAGGGACTATTTTTTCCAGCGGAGGGAATGCTTTTAGTGATTTTACTTCATGAAAGTAGCATAGATACATATTTTTCGACTTTAATATTTTTTTGTGTGGTACTCGAGGCAAGTGCTGTATCATGAAATAGTAACGGCTGAAGGGGGGGTTGCAACAACGCCCTTCAGCCGTTACTTATTCACGATACAGCACAGCCTCTCGTACCTTATTGCTTACAGATATGAATGATTATACTTTTCAGAGGGCCGACATTTCTGTATTTAAATTTCATGTAATATTTACATTTTCTGAGATTTTGAATTTGGGGTTTTCATAAGCTGTAAGCCATAATCATCAAAATTATAACTTTTGCACGATATTGTAATTTTTCAAGTTTCACCTGTATGTGTATATGCAAAGGATCAAAAGTTGACAGCAATTTGGGGTAATTATCATCTACAATATGAATATCAATGCTGAAAAATCCAGCATAAACCAGCATTAATTCTATGTTGATTAGAGCTGGTGTAGTCCTGGTGGATTAGCAGTCATGCTGTTCTCAAGCAAAACTGAGCTGGCTTGATAATCCACCAGCTTTCCCGCTTCCCATGCTGGGGACCAACAAACAAGCATCCCATGCTGGTCCCAGTATGCAAAACATACCTTATGCTGCTGATTTTTCTTTTTTAGGAGGGATGATTTCTTGGAATCTGATATTGTCATTCTGTTTCACAAAAGATGCAGTCAAATGGTTTAGCGAACAAGATAGTTTATACCACTGCAAAAACTAAATAACACTCTGACCTGCCTTATAATTACCTTTGTTTGAGGCCAAAGTAGCCAGCAGGCAGCCATTAGGCTGTATAAATGTGTTACACGGTGATGTAGCTACTTCACAGAAATAATGGCAGCCATTTCTCAGGCAAGTGTTCTCTGTTGGAGCAATTCACTCCCTTTGGCGTAGTCTTTGTGCTTTGTAACTTTCCAGATATTGTTTACATGCACAAGCAGCTATTTCACACACTAAAGTATAGGTAAAATCACAAAAAGTATAATAGGTAGTGGAGTGTTCAGTATTTGTTGCATTTTAATTATAGCTAGTTTAAGGGTCATTGGTTATAGAGTAATTGGATTTGGGGTTTATTTACTGTTCTTTGTATGAATAACTCTGTTGGGTCATTTGCTATTTAGTCTATTTGTGAAGGAGTTTGGTAGCTGCAGATGGTGTGATTATTGAGTGAACTAGCTAGAAAGTCCATGTGTGGGGTGCTGGCATAAAGAAGTAAACTCAAACACACTTGATGTTACTGACGCAGCCAGCTGCGTGAGGTTGGATAGGCCTCAAGGGCAAGTTTCCCAAAGGCAAGGGAGGAGATTTGATGAGATATTTGGGTAATTACACTGCAAGACAATTAATTAGTTTGGGTCTCCAGCCGTGCACCAGGACAACTCCAGCAGACCTAATTATGTCAAGCCGGCAAATATTTGAGGCAGGGGGCAACTCCCTGAGACCATAGCAACCCACCATAACACGGTTAACAAACTCGAGTAAGGGTCAGGTTGACAGTTTGTTTCTTTGGATACTAATACAGCTGTTCTTCGCTGAGTGTAGAGAGTTATTACTGTTGTGCAAATGTCACATTAACCAAATGCAGGAAAAGTTTTTCATTTGGCTTAAATTTTCAGAGTGTTTCTGATTTCTGCTCATTGGAATTCCTTCATTTTGTTTCAAATTGTTTGTCATCCCTAATTTGTACTTGGAATAGTAAACTTGAATCCCATGGGAGTAGATGATATTATGGACAATAGAGTGTCGAGAGATCTTTCAGATGTTGTGACACTAGGTCATTAGAGTTTTGTTAAGCTAGCGACAGAATTGTTTCGTTTATACAAGCTTGTATAGGCAGCCAGTGTAGTGTCATCAATATGGGCTCAACTATTGTACTTGTGGAATAACATTTTGAACTTTAGCTTATACAATAATTCAAAAGAATATCCACCAACAAAGTGTTACAGTGTATCTGAGACTCCTGACCATTAGTTATTTTCTGCCATACTGGTATCTGAAAAAGATCTTGACTGATTTTGCTCGTAATCTCTCTCACATCAGTGTGTCTCTGATGATGTCATGAGTGTCCTGTTAGATTTATTCACGAAGTGAGTAATGACCTGCTGAGAGAGATTATTTTCTTCTGACATTATACTGGTTACAACTTGCATTGATCTGAGGGTATGGGGCAAATATCATAATTTTTCCCCTTACAAGACAGAAGTACCTACTACTAACAATGGTCATGGGCTTGTTTGTTGGGATCCCCTACAGCGTTTGATTACTTTCCAAAGCCTAGAGACTAAAGGCAATTAAGGAATAATCAAGTAATGTGCTGCTTCTTCTGAGAAGCATATCAACGGTAAATGGACTGCATTTATATAGCGCTTTCACAGACCCAATGGCCACCAAACCGCTTTACATATTGCCTCACATTCAACCATTCACTCACTCATTCATAAACCGACGGCGGTGTCAGCCATGCAAGGCGCCATCCAGCTCGTCGGGAGCAGCTGGGGTTAGGTGTCTCGCTCATGGACACCTCGACACTTGGTCAGGTAGAACCGGGGATTGAACCACCAACCTTCCGTTTTGTAGACAACCTACAAACCTTTAACAGTGGATTCAGTATGCAAATGCCACACTTTTTGAACTTACCTGTCACGATTACCAGTGAGAGTGCCCATCATTACCACCAGAGGGCACTCCACCCCGGACTATTGTCATTCCCTAATGAAACTACATTTCCCATAACTCTCTGCCTGGACTCATCATCCCTGATTGCATCCACCTGTGTCTCATTACCTTGTTTCACTCACTCTATAGACCTTATGCACGAGAGAAACGTGGATGCCGCCATCTTTAGAATATTGTCTTTGAACTTCCGTTTCTGCGGTCGCTCTGTATATCTCTATGGCATCGCTGTCCAGGAGTAATTAGCTGGTGAAGTGGATTTACTTACTGTAGAGTTAACGAAAGTTATCATGAGCATTGTAATGTTTATCATAAGCACTGTAAAGCAGATGTCTTAACAAATGTCGACTGGGAACTTTTTTAAACAAGCTGTTCATTCCTCTATGCAAGATCGTTGTGAAAATACAGACCAGAAGTCAAAAGACAACGAGCGCAGCGCTGAAAAGAGGCGGGGCTACATAAGGTCTATAATAGCCTGGTTTTCACATTAATTCCCTGCAAAGTCTTTTACGTGTAACACTGCATTTCTGAGCATTTCCACTGTTTTCCATGTTCCTGGTTTTCCCACTCCTGCCTAACCCTCTGGATTTGTTTGTCATTGTTTGGACTGATTACCCTGTGCTTTTGACCACTGCCTGTTATACGGTTTATGATCTTGGATTTTCCCATTAAAAACTGCATTTGGATTGTCAACCTTCGTGTCTCGGAGCAGTTTGTTGCATTACCTTATTAAAGACACCGTCCACGTACAGTGAGGAAAATAAGTATTTGAACACCCTGCTATTTTGCAAGTTCTCCCACTTAGAAATCATGGAGGGGTCTGAAATTGTCATCATAGGTGCATGTCCACTGTGAGAGACATAATCTAGAATCAGAAATCACAATGTATGATTTTTTAACTATTTATTTGTATGATACAGCAGCAAATAAGTATTTGAACACCTGAGAAAATCAATGTTAATATTTGGTATAGTAGCCTTTGTTTGCAATTACAGAGGTCAAACGTTTCCTGTAGTTTTTCACCAGGTTTGCACACACTGCAGGAGGGATTTTGGCCCACTCTTCCACACAGATCTTCTCTAGATCAGTCAGGTTTCTGGGCTGTCGCTGAGAAACACGGAGTTTGAGCTCCCTCCAAAGATTCTCTATTGGGTTTAGGTCTGGAGACTGGCTAGGCCACGCCAGAACCTTGATATGCTTCTTACAGAGCCACTCCTTGGTTATCCTGGCTGTGTGCTTCGGGTCATTGTCATGTTGGAAGACCCAGCCTCGACCCATCTTCAATGCTCTAACTGAGGGAAGGAGGTTGTTCCCCAAAATCTCGCAATACATGGCCCCGGTCATCCTCTCCTTAATACAGTGCAGTCGCCCTGTCCCATGTGCAGAAAAACACCCCCAAAGCATGATGCTACCACCCCCATGCTTCACAGTAGGGATGGTGTTCTTGGGATGGTACTCATCATTCTTCTTCCTCCAAACACGGTTAGTGGAATTATGACCAAAAAGTTATATTATGGTCTCATCTGACCACATGACTTTCTCCCATGACTCCTCTGGATCATCCAAATGGTCATTGGCAAACTTAAGACGGGCCTTGACATGTGCTGGTTTAAGGAGGGGAACCTTCCGTGCCATGCATGATTTCAAACCATGAAGTCTTAGTGTATTACCAACAGTAACCTTGGAAACGGTGGTCCCAGCTCTTTTCAGGTCATTGACCAGCTCCTCCCGTGTAGTTCTGGGCTGATTTCTCACCTTTCTTAGGATCATTGAGACCCCACGATGTGAGATCTTGCATGGAGCTCCAGTCCGAGGAAGATTGACAGTCATGTTTAGCTTCTTCCATTTTCTAATGATTGCTCCAACAGTGGACCTTTTTTCACCAAGCTGTTTGCCAATTTCCCCGTAGCCCTTTCCAGCCTTGTGGAGGTGTACAATTTTGTCTCTAGTGTCTTTGGACAGCTCTTTGATCTTGGCCATGTTAGTAGTTGGATTCTTACTGATTGTATGGGGTGGACAGGTGTCTTTATGCAGCTAACGACCTCAAACAGGTCCATCTAATTTAGGATAATAAATGGAGTGGAGGTGGACATTTTAAAGGCAGACTAACAGGTCTTTGAGGGTCAGAATTCTAGCTGATAGACAGGTGTTCAAATACTTATTTGCAGCTTTTTCATACAAATAAATTGTTAAAAAATCATATATTGTGATTTCTGGATTTTTTTTTTTAGATTATGTCTCTCACAGTGGACATGCACCTACGATGACAATTTCAGACCCCTCCATGATTTCCAAGTGGGATAACTTGCAAAATAGCAGGGTGTTCAAATACTTATTTTCCTCACTGTACATACTGAGGGTTCTCCAGGACAGGTTTGAAAACCCATGACTAGGTGTGATGTACTGCACAGTAGTCAAAGAGTGTGTTTTTGTTTTGTCCATCCCAGCGAATTTCCTGTAAATGAAATAACTCAATTTCAACAGGAAAATTGGGATCGTAATCAAGGCTATGATGTTAATCGAACAGTCTAGTAAAAAATATCTTAATGTTGCACAGTGCACAAGCAACAATTTAAAAGACTGTAAAAATCAGACAGTGTGCCTGGCTTATAAACTTGTGCGACATATAAACAAATATTTCAATATTTTTATAGCATTCTCTGCAGTCCCTTTCCAGAAACTGCCAAAGTTGCTCTAGTATTGTCCCCAGTGTTCAGCGTTGCTTTTGCTAGGTCTCTATAATGTGATGCGCAGCAGTTTTCACCATATTTAGTTGTTAGTCTAGTTGCAGCTCTCTACAGTCAAGACCAGGTCAACTAAGTGCCCTTCATCTGTGTATTTTAAACTAATAATTGATTTTGGTGAAAGCTAGTGGTTAAAGATCATGGCTGGTAACTAAAAGTTTGTATGTCCAACCTACAGAGTGACTGTACTTGGTTTCATGGATAAAAGTGTCAGCTGAAAAACAAATTAAAATGTTTGTTTTGACACAACTCATCTGATGTCTTATACCACCCTTTGAGCATGCTTGTGGGAAAATACATCCCCTCAGGGTTCAGAAATGGGACTACTGGGTTAAATGGGCAATCTATTCCCCAATTGGCCAGTGCCCTTCCTGACTCTGAAACTCAAAAATGACAGCTTAGTTATGGCTTACCTCGGGGCATAGCTCAGTCTACCGTAACACTTAGGCCCAGTCCCAAATGGCACCCTAAACACTAGCGGTCTTCCTATGAGTCCGCACTTTCGTGACGTAGCGCCGCTTTGACTGTTGGGTAGAAGTCTGCTGCAAAGCTTGCTCCAGTGCGGGCTCAGCAAAAATGCGCATTGAGGGGAAATATCGACCCTTCTGAGTTTTGAGGAACACTGAACTTACTTAAGCTGGACAATGACACTATTTTCTTCTAGATCTGTACAACCGAAACAAACTTTGTTGCATTATTTTCCTGTTATCACTGTAAAGCTGCTTTGAAACAATCTGTATTTGAAAAAGCGCTATATAAATAAAGGTGACTTGTCTTGAAACCTGAAATGACAAATGGAAAACCCTACGATCTTGTGGACTCACGCAGCGGCCATTTTAAATCCACAAGACCCTAAGTGCATATAAAGTGTGCCTTTTGGGACAGGGCCTTAGTTTAATCTCTATACCTCCAACACCATCCATAACTCACTATCATCTGTTTATACACACTATAACAGACCTTTGAGAATAATGCACAGGAATTAAGTCACATGATGCACACACTTATCCTTCTTTGAAGAACTGGCCCAGATGTTGATAAAACTGCAGAAATTTGTAGACTGCGACTCCAAATGTATTGATAGCTTTTTGACACACGTGAGCCTTGCTGGACTTATCTAAAAAAAAAAATTTCTTTTATCTTTTACACACGTGCACACTTGCTAGTGATCTGGCATGAGTCATGCAGCACACATGGTCAAATCATCATTCTCTTAAAAGTCAGTGGCGTTAGAGGGAAAAATGTCACAATTCACCTCAATCACAGTTTATAAACGCATAAATCAACCACTAGTTTTTCTGTCTACATCCGTCTATTTCAGAAAGACATACCATAGCTCCAGCTCTCATATCAGTTAGCAGTGCTTGGGAATGTTACTTTAAAAAAAAAAAAGACTCCCTAAAAAATAACTAATTGTGTTACTTAGTTACATTTTACTGGAAGTAATGTTACTTTTGCATTACTTTTTCTAATCTGGGCTAGGCTTCCTTGTTTGTTTTTAATAAATAAAAAAAGAAGCATTTTGGTAAATGTGAAGGCCCTTTGACACCAAAAGTGAAATGAATTAGCCTCATGGCTGAAGGAAATGGAAATTCACTCCTGTACAGTAGATGGCGCAGCTCAAAACAAACCTTTCAGCTGTTCTGCTGTTCTATATTGCTGACGAAGAAAGTTCTACACTCTTACATCAGCAATAAAAAAAAAAGAAACGCAAATGTGATGTTTATCAAAAGTAATTTTTAGCTTATTAGTATGATTGAATTGTCATCGAAGGTCAGCAGCTAAGACATTGGTTAATATAGTGAGATTAAATGCATAAAGTATTTTTGTGTAATTTAACATTTAATTATTGCAGGTTTGCATAATATTCCCAGTTTGGATTTTACTGTTTTGTTTTGAGGAATACTGAATCTTTTGTGCAAGCGAGATGAGTAAATGCCAGCTCACATTTAGTCTAGGACTACAATAAACTTAGTAAACTAAAATAAAATTAGTTTTATGTACATTTGCTCACTGACTGTTAAGACTGTGCTTAAGAACTAGTAAAAACAACTAGCAGTCAGTTAGGGGTTATCAGTCTTACTTTTCGGTATCAAATGTGACCAATCTACATTTTTATGTATACCTGACTGATATATAAGTTATGTCCAGTCTTAAAGATTTTTTTTATATATTTTTTTATAGCAGTTTATGCAACCATCCCTAAACTTTAGTTACAGCCAGAATCAGGAATTCCGATACTGGTAGGTATAAAATAATCATCAATCCCTGGAAGAACTTGATCTCTGCAAGTTATTTTGCAGTGTAAACATAAACTATGAAACATAAATGTGATAGCATATATAGGTTTTTCATTATGCAGACTTTTTTGGTCAAGACAAAGGTGGTTTGGTAATCTTTAATCTTTTTGTGTATTCACTTTGTTTTATCTTTCACTGCCATTTCTGAAACTAGCACTGCAAACAGTTTGACTGAAAGTCTTTCCTACAGGATTATAAATGCACAAGCTGCTCAAGGGGTCCTCTTGTGGTGAGGAGAGGAATTACATGCAGAATTCTTGCTGAGTTCAAGGAAGTACAGACATAAGATGTGATTCCACTTGAAGCCTTATTTGTGAAGAACAAGTTTATATTGTAAAGCTTAGTTAAACCTGTCCTTTAATTCTCTCCATGGTTTTTCACCATTCTCGGGTTTTGTTCTTCTGATTCAAATTTCACTGCATATGCCACAACTATAAACAGAACACTGACAAATCTTTCATAATAAAACAGAACGTTAATCATAAGTATATCTCTCCCTTCATATTGGCTCTGAATTCATGTCTCTTTTGTTCCAAAAAGTTATATGACTTGATTTAATTTTCATTTCCATGACAGCGATGCAAACAGTTGCGTGTATTTAGGGTGAAAAGAGCGTTTTCCAAGGCACAGCCACAGCACTGACACATCACGGTAGCAGAACATTAGCTTTCATTTCAAACCCAGACTTCATTAACATACCGGTAACTCAATTAGGACAATCCCAGAAGTTTAAACGTTCACTTTAAAATAGCCCTGTAATGCATGCACACAGAAATAATTGGGAAAAGGAGCGTCTAAGAGGGTTTTTTTTTTTCATGTTTGCCATGAATGCTTCCATTGATTGTGTCTTTTCAAGGCAAACATAATTTCTCCAATGAAAATTTCAATATGAATAAAAAAGGTTTGGGATATGCTAAAAATATAGTCTCAACTGTCATGCTGTGCCTCAGAGTGGAGGAGTGCGAGCACACTGGCCTGGTTTGGCTCACACTCCCATTAGGGCGTGTATATGTGTGTGTGTGTTGTGGCATCGGAGCTGGGATTGTAGGCAGACTTCATGCCCAACCCCACTTATAATTACAGACAGCATGCAGCTCTCCTAAAAAGAGTGATTTTCTTGACTGCCATGGATAACATTCACTTTGGCAACAGTGGAAAGCAAGAGACAGATGACAAGAGGGAGAGGGGAAACTCAAAGTTGACTCATAAGTAATGCAAAATATCCTCTTTTTTTTGCACCGGTGCTGCATGAAAGAGGACATTGGCACACGCGCAAATGTGTATGCGCTCCAAGCTGTGCCTTCCCATAAACCGACAGTCCGTTTGATGTCCCGTTTCCTACAGCAAGCCTTAATTAAAATGAGTTCAACAACACTGATCAAAAAGTGCGTCTAGCCCCTTTACTGTGCTCCCTTCGACTGGATCTGTCATAGCCTTCTCTCTCACTGGACTGGCAGTTGGTTGTGGTTGAAGGTTTGCTTTGGCAGATCACTGGCCTTCTCTTGGCTGGGACAAACTTTGCGTCCTGCTACTGGCTGGAAGGGAGAGGGAAGCGTTGGGGAGGGAAGAGGGGAGAGGTGGAGGCGTGGTCTCCAGCTGGTAATGAAGACTTCTCTTTTCATCCTCAGAACGTAGAATTGGAGTGCCGGGACTGGGGGTTGCGCTGCTCCATTGCACTCTCTCTCTTTCTCTCTCTCTTTTTCTCTCTCCTATCTCTCTCTCCCCCTCTCCTCTGGGTCTAAACGTGCAGCACAGGAACTGCAGCGGCAGATATGAACCTCTCACTTTACCAGACTTCACAAGCATGTAGGTAAGAGTTGCTGCTGCCATTGTAATGCCAATGTTAATGTTATTATTGAAAGTAGCCATTTGTCTGTCTGGCTGTCTAGCTGTCTGGCTGTCTGGCTGTCTGACTGTCTGTCTGTCTGACTGTCTGACTGTCTGTCTGTCTGACTGTCTGTCTGTCTGTCTGTCTGTCTGTCTGTCTGTCTGACTGTCTGTCTGACCGTCTGTCTGACTGTCTGTCTGACTGTCTGACTGACTGTCTGTCTGTCTGTCTGTCTGTCTGACTGTCTGTCAGCATGGGGGGTCTGTGTCCTCACACACTGACACATTCTAAGACAAGTCAAAATATGCACATTTAAAGAAATGTTTTCCTGCAAAACCATTTTATGTCAAGATCTATAAAAAATAGGAGCAATACTAATTTATTTATTGTTGTGACAGCCTAGAGAAGAAATTGATTTCCATGTATCAATGCTGAGTTTTACTTTATGGTAAGGACTTTAGTAGACAGAAGTATGTTAAATGTGCAATTGTAGGAGTTTTAGCTAAAGTACAAAGATGAATATATGATATGTATAATTTAGGTATGCGTGTACACAAAATGTGGAGAATGTTAATGTGAGTGTGTATATACACACGTGCACATGTAAACATTGAGTATTGATACACCGTCAGGTGTGTGTGAATGAATTTGCATTAGCATGTTTATATGAGTGTGTGTGTGTTTATTTGGTGTGCTGAAGGCCAGAATCTTGCTGAAGGCTTTTCAAACTCATCTGTGTAAATAGAGACTCTGGGATGGAGGGGAGGGGACGGCCCATCATCTGTCTCTCAGCCGCCTCTCTCCTTTGATCTGAGTCCTCTGGACATGTCCCTTCTCCCTGCGGCCCGTTCCAGATCCGGACCGGCCAGCTTTCATCCGCATTCTGAGGAAAATCTCTCCATCCGTGCACTCGTTCACCTCCTCCATTCACCTCTACGTCTGTCTGACTTCTTTTTACCTTTAGAAAGGCCAGCTTGACCTCTCACTCGTAATGCATCCGTCCATCACTCCACCCATCCGTTCGTCTGTCTAATCTTCTGGCCAATTCATCCCTTCATATCTGGGATGAATACAACAAACCCCCCGCTCCTCTCTTGGGGTAATGGCTCTTTTTGAAACCTCCCCCGGAAAAATCTTAAGCGAGTTTCCATTAGTTTTTGTGCAGGGCCATGAGAATTATGGTTTCCCAAATGTTCTTCTGAATAGTGTACAGGAGCCTTGGCTAATTGAAAAAACACGTGCAGAGCGAAGGAGACGGACCTACTGTCACAAATGAACTTTCCAGAGCTGGCAGTGGAGTTGGAGTGAGAGAGAGAGAGAGAGAGGGGGGGGGGGGGGGGGGGTTCATGGTTGTGTTTGGCTGGTAAAGTTTTGGTAGTTTCACTTGTGGGACATATGGACAGGGACATAGAGATGCAAGGATAAAGGGATGTATGGACATAATAGAAGGACTCAAGCACAGAGTGACAAATATTCTGAGAGATACAGGGACATATGGACCAAGGGATGAAGCATGAAAGCATTAACCATAGCTGGTTCTCCCTGTCCCAGTGTCTCCTGCCTGACTGACTGTATTACTGACAGCAGCTGAGAGAAACTCACTATAGTCTGGATAATGTGTCTTCATCAAGTAAAGAAGTTCCCCTCCAGAACACTGGAGAGAAGGAAGTGGTATTTGGTTACTAAGCCCCACCAGATACCAGTAAAAACTGCAGTAAAACTTTTCTGGAGTCAATCCGTCCATCCAAACCATCAAGCATTTCCGACTTCCCAATGCCCCCAAACGCCAGGTCACTGAAATGCAGAACATACCAGAGTCAATCCAGCCTGTCCAGACATGGTCCACCATCTTCCATGGACTTATATAGGATTTGTGGTATCTTAACTGCAAAATGCAGTCTCTTGGGCTACATCCAACAGAGATTCTTTGTCTCCTGTTCTGTTTTGTTGAAATCTATATAGAGTATCATCCCAAACAAAACAACGGGTGGTTAGGGAGACCCCTGTCCAACAGTGTCAACTGTTCTCTGTCTGTATTCCCGATGCATATGGTTGTTTGTTTCACACATTCCTTGTTAACACTGTTACCGGGGGTCTACAATTGGGTGGGCGTAACAATCTAGTCTGACCTTTTGACCACTGCCTGACGATTTGTAACTCTAACCCTATCCTGTGAGGATTCCTGAAGCCATTGCATTTGTGCACGTGCAAACACATACAAACTCTGAGCCGTAATGGAACCAGCAGCAGAGCTCTTAACTTTAACTGCTCAGGAGATCAGCAGTTACCAATGCATCATTCCCTTAAAACAAATAAAAATTGCATGCTCCCTATTAGAATTTGGAAAACATTAGGCACTAATAGTATTTTATCCTCTATTAACTCAAGTGGTGAGCCTTATAAAACCTGTTTTGATTTAATGTGATTAGAAAACCTTCCAAAGAAACAATTTGCGGATTTGAGTTTGTGTCATGAAGGCAAGCATTATCATCATTACGATTGTTCAAACTTACGGTTAGTGATTTGAACACATTCTTAACTAATTATTATGCTTGACAAAGTAACTTTTTCAAGTGTTCAAACTTATCCCTTTCAACTGGCAGATGATAAAGTGAGCAAAATGATCCAATAGACTTGAGGGTAGCCTAAGAGAAATCCACACCTTCAGAATCAACTGAAGTAATGTTGAGTAAGGACAAAATATGTCAATATGCTGAGCAAGAACAAATATGTCAGAGAAACGGTAAAATTGGGGTGTTTTGACAAAACAATTGAAGGGTTATACAGGGATAAATGTCTGAAGTTGACTGATTTCTGATATAGGCCTTTTGAAGTGTATTTTGTTTTGTAGATGATTTTGCCCAAGATATTTGTTGTGACAATGGATATGGCAGAGCATGACTGCATTTTAGAAAAGCATTGTGGGAAATCGTCTTTCTAAATGTTTAACGGCATTATAATCAGGGATGTGTGTTTAGAGTAGTGTCCACATGAAATGACAGTTAAGGGATTTGGCCTCTTGCTAGGTGTGTTTGTGTGTGGACGTGTGAAAGTTGTGGTACTAGTTTTGCTCAGTTATGCCAAAGATATAAACATAAAGCTTTCTCTCTCTCTCTCTCTCTCTCTCTCACACACACACACACACACACGCACACATACACACACACACACACACACACACACACACACACACACACACTACCCCTAAACCTACCCATCACAGAAAACTTTCTGCATTTTGACATTTTTTAAAAACACCACTTAAAATGATTTATAAGCTGTTTTCCTCATTGGGACCAAAAAATGTCCCCACAAGGAAAATGATCTCTATATTGCCGTCTTTGGGGGGACATTGTGTCCCCATAATGTATGGTTTACCAAGCCACACAGAGAGAGAGAGAGAGAGAGAGAGAGAGAGAGAGAGAGAGAGAGAGAGAGAGAGAGAGAGAGAGAGAATTGTCTGCAGTCAGTTAAACACAGTACCATATGCTGCCACATTTAAACCCAAGCAGAAATACAAACACACAACTACATTTTTACGTCAGAGAGGACTGCTTTGAAAATGTGTCAGCTTTGTAAGTAATTATTAGTAATGAATTAGTAGTGTTTGCTAAGACAAAGTTTGTGCTACAGACTTTAATTAAATTTAAAATGGTGTAGCTTAATGAGGAGTGTTTTATTACTTTTCTAAGCATTCAAAATGCTGAATGATCCATAAACAGAATAAAAATGGACCTGAGCAATATCTAGACTTGGAGGTGGACTTTCAAACATCTAGCAATGCCCTAGCAACCATTCAGGACCTGCTAGCAACTCATGACAAGAGGTTATTCTTAAGAAAATCTGTTTTGTTTTCTTTGCAAAAAGATTATAGTGCCATAAAATTCAGATTGGGATTAAATAATTTATTTAGATGGATAAATGAAGTGCGAGTTTGTAGATTTGCAGTACCAGAATAGGTGGGTGTGTGTGTGTGTGCGTGTGTGTTAGTATTTGCAGTGTGTTAATGGTGACTAAGAGAGTGAGGTAGACGAGATGCTATTTCTTTCTCTCAGGCACATGGCTGGGGGTTTAAACGTTCAGAAAGGTCTGTTTGAGGGAATCTCCCGTAAACTAGAGCTTTGCATATCCCCAGACACTCTGGCACTTGTCCAAAACAGCTGGCTGCCTCCATTTTTTTTTTTTTTCATTTCCACTCTCTTCCGCCACATTCCTCCTCTACTTTCTCTCCCTCCCCCTGTTTTTTTTTTCTTTTCCATATTCTTTCCTCTCTCTCAATCACCCTTCTCCTGCTCCAGATGTGGCATTGTTTAGACACGTTTGTTTAGCTCAGGCAGACAGCTGACCTGCCCAAAGCTGATGTCATGCTCTATTCAAAGAAGAAAACTACCATGAGCTCTTTAGAAGACTCACTGTCATGTCTTTCGTGGGGAGAAAAATAGATTTTCTTTTTGAAGACCAACAGACCAGACCTGTGGAAATGGTTGATGAGCAATTCTGATTGGCTAAATGAATATGTATGAGCTGGTAACTGGAAAGTTAAAGATTCAACCCCAAAAGGAGCCAATCAATGAGCCTCTTTGCCCCACAGGTTTTTTTTGTTTTTTTTAAAGTTGCCTGCCACCACTAGCATTTTTGGGCATTTTCACGGCCCCCAAATTATTTTGTTGTATGAATATCTGAACATGCAATATATCAAAAGAAAGAACAGACCCTTTGCTTTTAATTTTGTCTAGCTTATTCTAGCTTAATGCATTCTTTATTTTATCAACACTGGAATTTGGGTACGTTTCCTAAAAAAGCAACATTTTGAGCAAAAAACTGAGAAAAGCGTGTTTTGTCAAAGACTATATCCAGACTGGATTCAGAAATTCAAAGATGGAGTAGATCGAGTCCATCAACACCCCCAAAGCTTCACAGTCCTATACCTCGTCCTGGGTCGACGAGGTATATTGCTGTTTAATGTAGATGATTGTGTTATGTGTTATTATGTGCATCTGCTTACATATGCTATATTGCTTGTTTCTGGTTCTTCTTCGCATGTCTTTTGATCAGGAGATTCAGTACTCTTTCAGAAGATGCGTAATAGTGCCCCGTACAGTATAACAGTGAAAACATGGAAAGCCGGAAATTTCCGTCAACGGCGGGGAAAGAGTTAACATGCGGCTATTCCATAAGGATTGTAACTGTAATAACTGTGCTTTGAGTCACTTTGCCTGTCTCAAACCACTGTACTGTACTGAGCCCAACACCTCACATTGCAGAGGAATGTGGTTTAGTTTGAATGAATGTGTGTGTTTGTGTTTGTACAGACTATGCAAACTCTTAATTCAGTATTCAATGATTTGTTTGCACATTCCTTCATATTTCTTGGAGAACACTTGTTTGTTAGATTGCATAAGCATATATTTATATTTAGTCTAAAAAAAATCTTTGGTATTCTTTTTTGCTACCTACTTCATAGTTTGTAGCTACTTTTTAACATCTATCTCTCTTTCTCTCTCTCTTAGCTGTAGTTCACTTTTGTCTTGTGATGCTGCCTTACATTTTGGACAAAATGACACGTATCTCATGTATTGTGACAAACACACTTTGGCGAATTCCATATGAAGGTGGGCATCACCTATCAGCCCTACTTATTTCAACTTGCATACTGTGTCTGTGTGGAAAAAAATTACATTCATATTTAAGGAATATTGTCTGCTGATATTCCTTGGATGTACAATTAAACGTTTTAAAATCCCACATACGATTTTGAGAAAAGATATAGGATAATAGCTTTGTGGAAGGGCTTTTTGGGACACCATTGCTCACATTCTTTGGAAATATCCCTGTTACGTATTAAAATAAAAAAAATTCTCATCTCATTTTATTCTCCTTGTATTGCTGGGCTATGTATTTGTGCTTAACTTAATAACATGCTAAAATCAGTCTTTCAGTTTTTTGTGCCCTTTACCTGAAAAGTTCTGTTTGCTTCCCAAAAATGAAACCTGTCATCATTTACTCACTGTGGAACACACACACACAAAAAAAGACATTTAAGAAAATATACCTCCATGTTTACAATGACAAATGATGACAATTTTTATTTCTGGATGAATGAGTTGCTGTCGATGAAGAGACTTTTTAAATCGGTGACATAAGAGGTTTCATTTAGATGGTGATATAGAAGCAAGCTGCCTATGTAGACAATAAAAAACAAGGCAGGTCACTAGGTTTTGGAACAGGGTTTTGCATGCATCCACACATGAATCCATTATAGTGCCTCTGTCCTGTTCCATGACCTGAATCTGGCCTTGTCTGTGCCACTAGGGCAGTTCTTAGATGTGTGGGGAAACCACTGTGGCACTGTTTTAACCTGTAAATGCTGCATGGAGCCCAGCTGCTATAGTCAGGCCCTGATGTCACATTCCCCATGGGTGCGCCCAGACGCTGCAGTGTTTGTGCCTCAAACATGCATGTTTGCTGGGTCAGAGAAAGCATAACCGGTTCAAACGGCTTATTCAGGAGTGACCCGTGGGAAATGGGAGACTTTTTTTTCTATGCACAGATCAATATGGTTATTCAAAGGACTGTAAAGTGCCTGGAAAAGGCAGTTATCTAGTGAGAAACATCCAAAAATTTGAGCTAAATTAGATACAATTTTGATAGCTAGTTAGCTTCCCGTCTATGATCCAGAAGCCCACGTCACATTGTTGACCTTGAGCATCAGAAAAAGTAAATATGTCTTGTTCCACAGTACTAGTAGTGATATGTCATCAGTTTCTATTTGCGGATCTTTTTCAAAGTGTGCTCAAGAATTGTAATACGTTTGTGTATATTGTCTGTCAAAAGCAAATGGAGTGTGTCTAGTTTAGATAAACATGTTGGTTTATCTGATGTGCACTATGTATGTGGTCTTCTTGATGTTACCGGTAAATGTATCAGACAGCTGGTTGTGACCGAGGCACTGCACTTCTTTTTTTTTTTTTTTTTTTTACTTACTAGCATCTCCTCAGCATCAATGCCACACACACACACACACTCGGGCATCAGTACGGTTAAATATAGCATATGGCTCTTAACGGCTTAGATAGCTGGTGAAAGAGGTCAGGCGTATCTATGCTGAGCACTTGCGGCTGGTCGTCTTTGTTTATGAGGCTGTGTAAACACCGGCACACACCAAACAGATAAATGTGCACCACATAGCCATTTTGGCAAATCTTGTACACACCCTCGAGAAGCTCTCATTCATAAACATTCACACAGTCTGTGAGGAAGCAAGGGGTTGTGTGTAGACAAAATCTTTGAAAACATCCCTTGATGAGTAGCGAATCATCACTTTGATTCTCTTCCCACAAGGAATCAAAATCAAAGGCATTATACAATGTCTCACGTCTACAAATGTCAGTAGCTGTATTATAGAATAATTTTAGAATTAGATTTTCGCATTTTTGGAAGAAACCAGTGATATTTGCCTATAAAGAAAACAAAGCCACATGCGTTGGGCTATGCAGGTGCTAAGGTGGTCTGAGTATTTGCTAGGGTATTCCGAGTGCTATTTTGGTGCTTTACCTGCTCAAGTCAAAACAAACCATCCCCTTGTCTTTGATATTCCCTCTAGATTTTTCTCAGATCACTCCTTGATTGCAAGTTTTTTTTTGCTATTACATTGTTTGCCAATTGAAATGGCAAGTCTGATTGCTTAGAAAAGTAATTGCAGACTCCTCGACAAGCCACATGGTTTGATGTGCAGGACAAGTTACACACCGAATTTTGACACAGAATTTACCAAATGTCATACGAGTCATTCAGTAGCAAGTTAATGAGATGTCCTTGAGCACAAATGTAGATTCAGATTGTTTGAGGAATTGCCAATTTCAGATATACCAGAGTAAATATTGCAGAAATAAACAAAATGTGATTGTCACTTTGTGTGTAAGTAGGTGTTTCCTGGCCAGAATACACTGCAATGTGGACTGCCCACTTAAAGCTAATTGTCCAAAATATGAATACACAAGACTCACTCACATGAGAGCAGACTATCAGAGGCTTTCTGAGATACAAGTTTGAAGAGAGGTATATTCTAACAGTCACACACAATTCAATCATTCATAAATGTAGATTCTTGGCTGAAGTAAATCATGCGTCTATGACTTAGGTGATAGATTTGGAGCGTCAGTGTAGCATGCTTCATACATCAGCGCCAGTGATTTTGCGGGAAAGACTCAATCCTAACCCTCTCTCAATCTTCCCTCTCCTTTCAACTCTGTTTTTGCACCTCCATCTCATGCTATTTCATCTGTCCATCACTATTTTTATTCATGCATCCACCTGTCCTGTGTGTGTCCTACCTGAGAGCCTGAGAGTTGCTGTACACCAATCCTGCTCCAACACACCTGCCTGGAATTTTACAGTAATTCTTAAGACTTTGATTAACTGGTTAAATAGTTTGATTAGGGTTGTTGGATTACCTGTTCATTCCACTAGTGCTGCAGAAATTGCTACCAGCAGCTTCATTGCTTATTTTCAATTTCATGGCAAGAAGTTTCTTTCTTACTATATTCTTTCTTAGGTATGTCAGGTACTTATATATTGACATATACATATTGACATTTAAATCAAAATTAATGTCTTGGGATTTGTAAGCCACCAAGGACCCACATATGGTTATAGAGAAAAAGTTACTGGTCAACAGTATTTGCCGCCCAATGAATGGAACAGATACAGGATCTGGAATGTGTTAAGGACATTAATGACATGAAGATGCGACTGGAGATGCTCCAGCTCTGTGCAAGCTGAAAGAAATAGGCATGGAAAGAAAACAAGTTTACATAGCTGTTTTTATGACATTGCAGGTGTAGAAAAGGAGGAACAGGTGGTGAGAGCAAGAGAAAAAAAGAGGAGAGGGACAAAGTGAACAGGTCAGATTGGTAGAATACCAGGGGAGGGAGGGGTGAAATTGTAAAAGGGAAGGTTAACAACAGAGGGAGGGAGTGGCAGACACACGTGTCACTTTCTCTTTTACCTCAGGCTAATGTGCACCCCTAGATGCTTTTATGACAAGTACTAACAGGTTCTTCTTTGGAAAAGCCCACATATTAAAGTCCCATATGTGGAGTGTCCTGAGGTAGACTGATCAGGTCATGAGGACAAAGAGTGCGATTCTTCACTCTTCTACTTTTTGCTCACAATGAAATCAAAATGGACAATTCTTATTTTTTTATGGAATAAAGCAGTGGCTATTAATGATTTAACTGTGCACATTGTTTTAAAAATAAAAAAATAAATCACATGCCCTCAAAAACTTTAATAAAAATAACTTTCTTCCCCCTGCAACATCTCTTCTCTGATGACGTGTTCACCAGTTAGACAATAATCCCTTTCTTTTATGCTTTCACTCACATGAGATCGCAGCAATTAGCAAATGACGATCCAACAATCCAATCAATTCCCGATGGATAAAATCAAGTGCCACCGTACATTTTTGTCTTGTTCAAAATCCGTTTAACTTGGATGTACATCACAATAGGGAAGATAAGATGAACACAGTTTCTGTTAGCTTTTTTCTGTTTCATTCATGGGGCAGTTTATGTTTTCCAAGCCGACTTAAGTATAGTCATTCTGGAATACAATGGAATATGACAAATGTATTACATAACATTGTACAAAACTCACAGAAAAACATTATATTCTCTGCTCTGCCGCAAGTGGGCCCCATATAGTGGGCATCTTTCTCTACGGTCAGTTCGCTTTTAGGTCAACTATTGCCATGGCAAAGAACTTTGCCTACTTGTGTCGAGTATCTTTCTGGCCTCAACGTTCATTCAAACTCTCAAAGCTAAAACTTTAGGCTTCCCATTCTTTTTAGGCTGTAGATTATTGTACATCCCATAGCAAGACTCTATCTGTGATCTGTATTGAAAATCTTTAAAGGACAAGTTTGGTATTTTACAGTTAAAGCCCTGTTTTAAGATAGTTTCTTATGAAATAGAACGGTTAAGATTGAAATTTGGACACATGCTGCTGGCCCAAGAATTTTCGGTTTCTGTGGTAGCACTAAGTTTACAAAGATGTGAAACTCACGAGTGGTCTGGGGTGTTCATAGATATGCTAACAAAAATCGCTGCAAAAGATGCTTTCCAACAGGTTTTGTCGTAGTTTTTGTCCAACTCCATTGATATATCTCTAGGGTAAGTGAGAAACACTGTTATAATACTAGGCAGAGTCTAATGGATATTATAAAAAAAGCATCTTTTGCCGCGATTTTTGTGTGAGCTTATCAGTGAACACCCAAGACCACTCGGTGAGTTTCAGATCTTTGTAAACTAAAGTTTAATGCATTTTAAGAAGGATTGTTCCAGTGCAACCATTGTGGAGGTGGGGGGTGCTACCACAGAAACCGAAAATTCTCGGGCCAGCAGCATGTGTCCAAATTTCAATCTTAACCGTTCTATTTCATCAGAAACGATCTTAAAACAGGGCTTTAAGTGTAAAATACCAAACTTGTCCTTTAACATTTAGCATCATCTTGGCTCTCGTTAAGGTCAAGACCTTTTAATGTCCAATCTCCATACAATCCCTA
This sequence comes from Semotilus atromaculatus, assembly GCA_031834385.1. Taxonomy (NCBI): domain Eukaryota; kingdom Metazoa; phylum Chordata; class Actinopteri; order Cypriniformes; family Leuciscidae; genus Semotilus; species Semotilus atromaculatus. The sequence goes on along the minus strand of JAULUF010000027.1, from coordinate 6,440,342 downwards.
GAAGTCTGATTTCCTATCAAATGTGTGGCTCTAAATAACCAAGGATATGAGGGGGAAAGCCTTTGTTATATGAACCATCTGTGACTTCTCAACACAGATGGCTCAGGATAAAAGAACGGGATTCTTCCGGACACACATGGGCATCAAAACTTCCCCATCATGTGATGTTGGTATGAAAACTTAATAGCTATCTAGAGGCTTCTGCCACAGAATAAACCCTTTAATTTGTGAACCCTCAACGTCTGATCAGGCATCAATCTACACTTTGGTCTTTTAACAGTCCAAGTGATGAGTTGATGATTGCGGTTGTCCCACAATCTTGTGTATGTGGGTGTCCATGTGAGTGGAGTGTGTTTGCCTTTAGCTGTTCTGTGAGACGGGACATTAAGATTAGTCCAAAAGACACATTGCTAAGATGACCATTTATGGTAACTTATTTTGAATTTGGTGTGTTTGCAGGGCCCTAGAAAAGGAAGATGTTTACCCACTATAATTAAATCATCTCATTTGAACAGCATATAATCATATATTTGTTTGCCTTTGAATTTTTCCAGGATTCATAGAGGTATTAAGCAATTTAGGCTAGTTTATAGTTACAGCTTTATTTGTCAATTTACATCAAAGGGACAAAATGGCATACAAAAAATCCTCAAAACTTCAAGGTAGCATATGCTATGTGTGAAACAGAGCTCCAAGAATCCTAACTACATAAGTGCTTTAAAAGCAGCCAGAGAGGTGAAACTCCTTAGACATAGTTCCCTCGACAATGGAATTGTTTTGTTCACAAACGGCTCTATATGTGATGCCTCTAATAGGAATGCCTTAGCATGGTTAAAAGGTTTCGTGTTGTGACAGCTGCCATGATGCACCTAAACAGGGGTGGGTTTTTCGGTTTTATCTAACACGCACAGTATACCCTTAAACACGCCGAGTACGTTAGAAAGTCAAGCCACCTTTATTTATATAGTGCTTTATACAACACAGATTGTTTTAAAAAAGCTTTACAGTGATAAATGGAAAATGATGCATTTCGGGCTGAAGTCAGTTCAGTGTTGATTCAGTCAATTATTTAATCTATAAAGCAGTTCTGCAAAAACTTGTCATCATCCAGCTCAGTTCAGTTCTCATACAGCAGCGTTGGTACAGTCAGATCAATAATATTGTTGAATATTAAGAGTCCCCAACTAAGCAAGCCAGAGGCGACAGTGGCAAGGAACCCAAACTCCATCAGGTGACAGAATGGAGAAAAAAAAACCTTGGGAGAAACCAGGCTCAATGGTTGAGTTTCAGTTCTTCTCTGGCCAACGAACAAACATGGTGTGAGTCAAAATTCAGATCATGATCGGTAGCATTAAAATATTCATCCAGTTAATTTTGCTTGAAGATCGGATTCATTACAGAGAGATCTCCCGTTATCTGTCTCTTCTGCCCTCCAGTACTTTGAATCCACACAAACCACTTCAATACTCAGTCTCTGTGACAGACTAAAAGATGGTGGTGACAGAAAAAAAAGGTCCTTTTTTGTTTCTCTACTGCTGCTTGCTATGACAAAGCCAGTTCCTACAGAACATGCTTCAGGAACCCATATTAGACTTTATATAGGGGGATACATTATAAAACTTCTCAGCATGGCACATTCATATTATTTAGATGACATAACTTTTGCCCAGTGTTGGCAAAGTAAGTGGCCATTAGAATTATCACTTATCGATTGTTCGCTTGATCGACTACCAATGCAGTCTGGGTGTGTCAATTGTCTGCTTAGTCTTAAAGCAGTCATTTAAGTTGCCACCTAGTTTATTATTTGTACTGCAGCAAAGCAAAACTCAACTGTAATGATTATCTCCCAAAATGTGGGGGTGGGGGCCGTTATAATGGCTGCTACGCCCCTGACTCTATCCTCCCTCTGATTATTAAATAGCATGCTAGCAGTCATCTATTTTATCCTGCCCCTATCATTATAAGAGATATTAACCGGTACTGCTGAGGCGGAGTTTTCCACTCTCTCCCGGGGAGCGGGGAGCTCTGCGTGTTGCACTCAGCAAAATATTGCGGCTCATTCCCAAATAATTGCAGTGGTAAAAAAAAAAAGAAAAAAAAAGACAACATGTGCTTTCAATTATTTGCATTGAGTTAAGTTTCGACCCCTACTTTTCGTGCAGAATTTGATTGTGATTGGCAGGTTATCGTTGGCGGTTGTGAATCATAGGGCAGCTCGCTCGGCTCCAGCCTGAACCAGTAAGCACTGCTACAGTAGCTGCAGTCTGTGTCCCAATAAAGTGTCACGGGTCAGGACGAAAGAGCCCTGTAAAAGGCAAAGGAGCGTGTTTCCCCTGTTGCAGCACCTGGGACAGGAGTTTTGTGAGATGGTGGTATGTGTGTGTGAATACAGAAGTCAGCTTCGTCATCACTTTCTGTTCTTAGTGTGGCGAATGGCAATATGAGCAGGCCTAAGCTCGCACAAACACAAAGTATAATGTTCTATAGTGTTAAATTGTATAATCGCTATATACTGTACCAGTAGGCCCGATTAACCGGTAGAAATTCAGAATTCAGAAATCTCATTACAGCCTCCCAAAAAACCGTAGCATTGCCCTGGCAACTGGCCAGAACATTATGCATATTCTGACCACCTTAGAGATTATTTTCTCTCTCGTACGGGTTATGAGTGACGAAGGGATACAGATCACTCGACAGATGCAAGCAGGGGTCTTGGCAGCTGGTTCGCTCCGAGCGGAGTATGAGGGTATCTGGGGGTAAGCATTACATCAGATTTAAAGCGACTGAATAAGGAGAGAGAGGCAGGAAAACAGGAATGTGTGGAAAATATGGAAAGAAAGTGGATAAGAGACAGAGGGAGAAAGAAAGAAAAAGGGAAACGTGAGAACCACCACAGAGGCCCTGATCGCAAAGGCAGAAACAGACAGAGTGAATGAGAAAAAGAAAGTTATTTTTTTACGTAAATGAATCTCCATTCAGTCTAAAAATAGCCACCCTGCTCTGTGCCAGCTGCCCACTGGCATGCCTATTAAAGTCTGGTCTCTCTGATCGAGCGTCTGTATGGTGTCTGTGTGCCAGTGTAGGGGAGAAGCCAACTAAACATTTTTCATTAGCATGACAGTGGCTCAGCTGTTTTCAAAACAGTCTACCTATTCTAGTAGCATTGCTACTTTCTCCAACAAGCAATTTTTGCAATATTTTCCCACATGTTTACAGTATGAAATAATCAAACATGTTCATCTCTTTATAATAAACAGATAATATAAAAAAAATTTCGGGTAGTGTAGAGTCAAAGCTTGATAGATTGTAACCAATATCATTATTAGTCACCATTACACCATTACTTTTGACCTGATTTTTTGTGAGTCTTTATACCCTTGTAAAAGCACCTAGTGCTTAGAAACATGCAATAACAGACACAGTTTTATTAGCCCCAATGGCATAGCCATTTTTCTCTCTATCTCCCTCAACCTCCCATTTCTTACATCCCTAAGTAGCTATGAATCTTAGGCCACTCGGTTTTCCCTCCGTCTGGTTAATTTACTACAAGCCATGTGTCTCTTTTCTTTCTCCTCCCCTGTTTACTCTTTCTTTCACTCCCCACCAACAATTTTCACAGCCTTTAGGATACTGAAAAACACCTTTGGAATACGTCACATTGTTTCTACCCTCTAGCCATGCATTTTAAGCATAGAATTGGCTCATAGACCTTTGAAAATCTGAGGTCACACATCCAAAAGCTCAGGACCCTGTACAGGCATAAACATGGCCGGCCCCCAGGGCTAGTATATGGAGAAAGATAAAGACAGATAGAAAGAAAACCAGAGACAGGGGAAGAAAAATAGCAGACAACAAGATAATGATCTGGATGACATTTTGACCGTAAAGTGAGATGAAGTGCTACCTTGATTGTAGCTTATTGAAGCACAATAATAGACTTCAGACTTAAAATCAACTAGTCAGTGGGTTGGCTAAATGATTAGTGGACTAATTAGCTGTAAGGTCATTGTGAATTTGTGTTGAATTGCGAACTTTGCGTAATTTTTCCACAATATGATGTATTTGCAAGGATGTCGGCTACAGTGAATCAGTGAACAGTGGCTACATGATAAGCCGGCACAGTCTTATCAACAGAAAATAAAAAATATTTTTGAGAAATAGCAAATTATTACATTTTGATGAAAGATCACAAAGATTTAATTACACTTGAATTACTAATAAACTAGCAGCTGCCAAGCAGCAATCATCAGCATCAACAAAGTTTAATGGTCTGAATTAAGCCAAAAAACCTCTGTAAATTAGGGATTTGTAAGTTATGAATTAGGTTAGTTGGGCCTAGTTTTATCTAGCACATGCATTGAAATTCTCTCATGAAAAAAAGCATTTTGGCACTACGACCAGGGCCTTACAATAATTCCAGGAAGTTGAGTTTCCAGCAAGAGCAAGCAGGCATAATGAATATGTAATTGCAAATCCAGAGATATTCTTTTTGCACACTATATAAATAAATGGTGAAAAAATGAAAGGTAATCTGATCTTCTTCCCCAAGCCTAAACTTCTCACCACCTCCACTTTTGTCCAGTAGCACAAAGATGATTTAGAGTAGGGTTGGATCATTACCAACCCTTTGACGTTGATGCAGTCCTTTTTTTCCCCCTATTTTTTTTAATTTTTATATATATATATATATAGTGTCAGTATACCGTGCAACACTATTATAGAGGGAGACCAACTCTGTCAACAAACTACTCAGAAGTCCTGAGAAAAGTTCCAGAAGAAAACCAGAAACTATAAGCACATGGTGGCATTGAGTTGTGGTGAGTAAAAGAGAGAAGACCTTCATCTATCAGCTGTAAAGTGAAACAGAAACTAATTATCATGCTGGTATCATGCTAGTTAGTCCTGGTTAGGTGCTGATCCTGCTGTAATAGCCATGATCAGCCAGCATTGTCTTTCTTATGAAGCTGGTTGACTATGAAAGTCCTTCTGGTCAGGCTAGTTAGAGAAGCCTGGAGGGGACATAAATGCACTACAAGACTTGTTGATCCAAAATAATGATATCTTAAAAAGGCACTTTGAAAACCAATTTACACAGATCCCATGAAAGACCTGAATTCAAACAATGACCACATCACACAAAAACTAAAGCTGCAGAATACTCTGTAAGAGGAGCCAGAACTCAGTCAATTTCCTGTTACCCATCAAGAATGATCACAAAACACTACATACAGTAACTTAAATTGACACTATCAGTAGCTTGAGCTGGGATGCGAATGCAAATAAATTTTTTTATTAACAAAATTAAAATGAATTAAATTGCTTATTAAAATTGGTCTTCCATTTTGATACATTTAATGCACGTCTAAATTAATAATATAACAAACGTTTCTAATACTATACCATTTAGTCACAGTCTGGAGCCCTGAAACTACCTAGAAGCACATGCAACACGGGAAATAAAACCAAAACACTTTAAACCAAAGACATTTTAAGTTCTGCTGGAGCCTAAAATGAGAAGATTATTTGGAAAAGTATCTCAATACAATTGGAAATACCAGAGCGAACCATGACCATTTACAGACTAAGCAATCCAAAAACTATTTGTGGTGAAACACAAAACAAATTTTTTTTCTTGAAAATGTACAAAATGAAAGAAAAAAAAAGGAAAAGAAAAAAAAACCTACTTTTTGTATTATCCCCATCATTTAACTCTTTTACTTATTATTTTTCATATCGTAAATTTGTACTTCATAAGTACTTTGAATGGCTTGCCACTATATTACAGCAATACACCAATACAACTTTTTTGACTCTATTTTGAGAGGGACACAGAGAAAGACAGAGTTGAAAGAAATTTTGAGAGAAGGAACACTGGATCTACCCAGGTTTCTCCCTCCCTCTCCTTCCCACTGACCTGCATAGCAGTGCTGGCAGCCTCTCTTGCACCAAGACCAACATTCCAGCCTCAACAGGAGCTGCTGAGGTGAGGACTCCTCATTTCCTCACTCTCTCTCTCTCTTCCCCCTCCTCACTGTCCTCTGTGTGGTGCTGCAATTGCCAGCAATTACATTGGCCTCAGACGTCTGCTTAGACTTAAAGAGCAGTGCATCGCCTGCCAAGGACTCGATTACAGAGGATGCAATTACCGTGCATAGCCTGACTTAGCCTAACATAGCATTGCTTAGCTGATAAATGTGTTTAATGGCATTAACGCAAAGTACGTGTGCTATGCTAACACTCCTTGTCTTCCAGACGTGCAGGTCATAGGTGGCACGTTCATAACGGTGGAGTGTAATTCTTCCCACCATAAGAATCTGGGTTTTTGTTTTCTTTTTCTAAACGGAATACCATCCGAACGGATCAACCGCATCGCAGGTGGGGAGGAATTACAGAGCTGACTGGCAGTGAATGACTTGCTCAGACGCAGTTTCACAAATTCCTTGACAAAGTTGCAGAAAACAGATCCAGGCCCAGCTTTTTAAAGACTATATGTAGTAACATTCATCAAACCAAAGTGAAATATTTTTACAGAATATAAACAACCCCCTGCAAACCGCCCAAACCCCACAGCAGAGATAAAAGCTCATACCAGTATCTTATGAAGCAGTTTTTCCTGTCCCTTTTTAGGAGCCTTTGGGAAGGTACTCTTATTCTTACTGCAGGGTGGCTGGACACAACATTTCAGAAACCTCTCAGAAATTTTTACGAGCTAGTATATCATTTTAATCACCTTCCCATTTGGAGTCAGAGTGCCTGATAGAGGACTGAAACTTTAGTTGGGTCACTACCCTATAAATTGGATTCTTTTTTCCCCTCATATTACTCCCTTCTTAAAAATAGTACAAAAATAGACAAACTTGTTTTGCACATTTTCAAGTCAAATTAGCTTTGAACAAGAGGTTGGAATTTGTAGTGTACTTCCTACTGTACCCAGACTGCAACTATATTTGCGTGTGAAGTTAAAGCTGTTTGTCCAACTGAGGTAAGGAAAAAATGTAGAAAATTTGAGGGGCAAAGACATGAAAAGGATCTATTCTGGATTTGGGCCTGACTGTTGGCTTTAGCTGGCCCAGCACTGGCCCCACCTTCAACCAATTAACTGTAGTTGGTATACAACTTTATTGCCGTGGGATTCCGATCCTGCCAACGCTATAGCAGACTTAGGGAATGGCAGAATGTGAGTAGAAGCGAAAAAGAGAGGCACAAAAGCAGCTGCGGGACAAGGGTGATTTCTTGACCTGGATGGAGAGGTAGGATACACATAATGAAAGAAGGGAGAGTGAGAGCAGTGGAGTTACAGACTCTAGATTGTCCTTGCTGCTGAGCCCTGTAATGGCCTGTGACAGCGTTTCCTCAGTGGCCCTCAAGGCAAATGGTTTATTCATCAGTGGCGCTCCAGGGTGCGATCACTGCATGCTTTGCTCACATGGAGAGGTGATACATAATTTACACCCTGCATTCCTCACTTCTCACTTTTGATTGGATGGATAGCTGATCTGTTTGTCTTTCAGAAGATTTATTTCGTAAGGAACCTGGACATAAACCTTAACATAACGACTGAGACTTGCAAGAACATTGCAGAATTCTAATAACAAAGTTGATCCTGACCATAAGTAGCTACAATAATGATTTTATAAATAGAATAATAAAGATTGTCAACTAACTTGCTGAGATCCATATGTCTTTGTGATCTTTACAGCATTTTTTACTGGGTTGTCTGTTTGTGTTTTTTATGCCAGGCCTTTAACTTTATGACCCCATCCTGACTGTTCATCTTTCGCATTGGATAACAACAGGCTCACTTTTCCTTATATCTTTCTTTTCCTTTGTTCTGGTGCTATGCAGTAGATGGAGTGATTGAGAAAGAATGTAAGGATAATACTGCTTGATTATGAACATTAGCTCCTGGTATGCCACATAAAAAATAAAAAATAAATGATTGTGTTGTTGATTAACAGGATACTTTCTATAAAAAATTTCTTTCAATAGATTTGGAATATATACAGGCTGGTAAGATTTGGGGTTGGAGCAGGGCTAGGAGTTTGGCAGCCCGACAGACAACCTTTATCCAAAAGTTCATCAACATATCAGTCCTGGCTAAAAATATCTTGACTTGAGACCTTGTATTTTTATTTCAGTTGTAGAGGTATTTCCCCAAATTGACTGACTGTTTTCACACTGCCATATATAGAAGCATTTAACCAGCTGTAGGTGTTGGTAGGAGTAATTTTGATTTTGTCATCGTGGGCAGCTGGTCTGGACTATGAGGGAAGAAAATGGGAAGTTATGAAACCTCCCTTGATATCCACTGGAGTCAAGGGCTTGAACAGATTAGTGTAGTGTCCAGCTATAAAAACAGGCATAAAAAGAAAGGGAAAGTATGAATAATGTGCAGTGGAACAGGATTACAACCTGCTGTGCAGATCTTTTTGTTGTAGGAAGGGTCTCTTGACTCTCACCTGAGGCCCTAGAGTCCTTATCAACAAACAGCTGCCTGGACTACTACTCACTCTTGCATGGAAACTAAATGTTACTTACAGGCTTGTGAATAAGTAGGTTTTGTAATTGTGGCAGTATTAATCAATTGGTCACAGTGTTTATTAAGAACGCTCTTTTGTGCTTTGTTCATTGTTTTCTGGAATGGTCAAAAGTAATGCCTTGTAAGGGTCGAATATATGTATGGGTATTTGGGAAGCAACTAAACACAAATTTACGCAAATTATTTTACAATTTACATTAAGCTAATACGAGGGACAGTAGTGTAGAAACCTGTAATAAAGTGCCTTGCTCCAGTACTTCATTGGGTACCAAATGGTTCAAGGTCAAAATGAGAGTTTCAGTGCAGCTTACCAGATGATAAACGATACCAGACGATGAATAAGGGTCTTATCTAGCGAAACGATCGGTCATTTCAAAAATACATTTAAAAAAAAAATTATAAGCACAAATGCTCACCTTGCTCTGTTCTGTGATGCGCGTTAGTGACGTCACGTAATACGCAATTATGTTAAAAAGGTCACGCTTCTGTCCTGACGAAATTTTTCTTTTAGCCTTTTTAATATTAGAACACCCAGGACACGCACACGAAATGGCCATTTAAACGATAAACTGACACAAATACATTTGAATATGTGTATATGGTTCCTTACATTTGTAAACACTGACTCGGTAACTGTTACGTCAAGCGTGACCTTTTGAACGTAATTGCGTATTACGTGAGTCGCTGACGCGCATCACAGAACAGAGCAAGGTGAGCATTTGTGCTTGTAAACTGAAACGTTTTTTATTTATTTTTTAAATGACCGATCGTTTCGCTAGATAAGACCCTTATTCATCGACTGGAATCGTTTATCGTCAGGTAAGCTGCACTGAAACTCAATTTTTTTTCCTTGAACCGTTTGGTACCCAATGAAGTCCATTATATGGAGAAAAATCCAGGAATGTTTTCTTCAAAAACCTTAATTTCTTTTCGACTGAAGAAAGAAAGACATGGACATATTGGATGACATGGGGGTGAGTAAATTATCAGCAAGCTTTTTTAAAAGTGAACTAATCCTTTAAGCATCATAAAAGCATTTTGAGATGCAAGTGCACTTAACTACTCACTCAGAGCAGCATGCGCTTTTCGCAAAGCGCATGTGAGCTTTTAAAAGCAGCTGTCAGTAAGTGAGTTTCATGTATAGAAATAGGCTTACTGCATTCCAAACGGCAAAAACAATGCATTTGAAAAAAGAAAACACTGGAAAACTGCAATAAAGCCCACGATTGCCCTTGTAATTCGCTTCAACCTTTTTAAACTTTATGGAACACTAGTTTATGGATGGTTCGAGGATTTTTGTGGAATTGAAAGCAAGCAGACTACGGCTGTTTCCAAAGCACACAAAGTGCCATTGTTTATGTTAACGAAACTCATAATCGATTCTGGATTGCGATGCATCGTAGAATCGATTTTTTTCTCCAACCCCTACAGACCACTAGACCATACCACAAAATGAAACAGTTGAGTGATGCTTAAGACTATTTGTGGCATGTGTAACATGAAAGCTATGAATTAGTAACTATGTCTACGTTCAATCTAGCTTCAGGCCTTGCTTTGGTTTGGCTGCTTCTCTTGAACTACCAAAAGTCTACAGTGGTCTAATAGACAGAGGACACTTGTTGCAGCTGGGCATCAGGTTCATACTCACCATACCTAAAATGAGCCAAAGCTGCCCACGCAGGAGAGGGGCACAGACAGAGGCTCACCTCTGGGCACCTAGGCTCAGACAAGTAATGCTGCCTGAAAGTTGTTCTAATATGAGAAGGAAAAGTAACACAGATCTGGTGAATTAGTGCGACATTTCTTTAAAGTTAGACATGATTAGCGAGTAACTCTTTACAAGAAGCTTTTATCTGAAACCACATACAGTACACTTATTAAAAGGATCATCCCCCTGAAGTGTCTTGATCAAGGACCCATGGAAATAGCTCGTCTCACTTCTCCCAGCAGCCTTCAGCTGACTAGTCTTGAGCATTAGCGTCTATGGTTAACTAGCCCATTCTATTGTGTCTAACCCAGGAAGATGCAACTTGAAGGGCCACTATTCTACAGAGTTTAGCTCCATATTTAATCAATCTAACCAAAGTCGTCAGGATTACTTGAAAATGGCAGGTAGGTGTGTTTGAATAGGTATTAGGGGTGTAGCGGTTCAAATTACTTTTTTTTTATTTTTATCACGGTTTTAGGGTCATGGATTCAGTACGGTTTGGAATGTGCTATGTTCACCCCTATTAGGTATGGAGCTAAACTCTGCAAGAAGGTGGCCCTCCAGTAAGAAGTCCTTCATCCCTGGTCTTGTGGTTGGGGTGATTTTAGCATTTGAAAATTCTGTTTTGATTTGCTGCATTTTTGACCCACAACAAATCTCCACATTACATCAGAGTATTGCTACCTTGGACTTCTCCACAAGAGAGTATTTTTATATTCATAGTACTTTATGCTGTTAATTGGGGATACATATTTGGTTAAGGCAAACCGAGAACTGAGAATGATGAGAGTTTTAATAGGATCTGATCAATCCAGTGACTCTGTCAATAAACAGGTCCACTCATGACTGACCCCTGTACAGCCCACCTGAATGAGGCCTCTGCCAGCAAACTTGGACCCTGCTGACCCTAGACCAGCGTGTGAGAATGACTACTGGGTCTGTCTGTGTTGAGTGGACCATCAATACCAGTTCTGTGCTACAGAGAGTGGATCAGTACCAGTTCTGTTCCAGAAGATCTCAGTTGGTCGTACATGCTGTCTGTGGCCAGACTCACAGCTATGAATGGCCCCATGCAGCCACTGTACAGAGTGTCATTCTTCTCTCAGTGATGTGGGGCTGACATCCAAGGGGTAGCCCAGGGAGGAAGCCAGCAGTGCCGGGCGAATATTTTCCTATCCCCCCCATCAGGAGCAGCCGTATCGGGTGCTGTTTTGTGTAAATGTGTCTTAAGCTTTAAGAAATCTAAGCTGTGTCCATTGACGGAAAGCATGGCAACTGAAGTGAAGGAGAAGAAAAATTTGTTCTTTCTCAAAGCCCCCCCTTTCTCTCTTACTCTCATTAGATGAGCTAAGTAGAGAAGGAAAAACATCCAGGCTCTCGCCAGCCTCGTCATTAATGCCCCTAGGTTTGTTTGTGTTCCCAGTTATTCACCCACTTTGCCATTTCCCCAGGAATCTTAAACACCCCTGACTCCCTGTTCCACCTGGACAAGGGCCTCTGCATAAATAAGGTGTGCCCCACTATCACAGTCTTGTCTCTAAAGCTGTGGTTGGGCCCAGATGGTGCTCTGTAATTCCAGAAATAGCAATAGGCCTACCTCTTCTTCCAAACTCTGTCACCATACCTATCCTACTGCCCCCACTTTTTAGTGACCACCCATTCACCCCAAAAGACCACCAGATCTGGAGTGACTTGATTCAAGTATCCACTTTGTTGGGAAATGGAACCTCCTCGACTTGTCCCAGACATCTTGATGGACCATCATAGCCCCTTCAAGACCCCTCACAGTGACTGACACTGCACATCACCCTCATGACAGGATTTTTATAACACACACACCGAGGAGCCAAGCGGTGCCTCAGAGGCCTCGGATCAGAGACAGAGGAAAGTCAAGCACATGCTTGCTCCTGAACCTCAGGGGCTTTCACAGGGAAATATTTGTGAATTTGAAAAATAAAGTCATCCTGGAGCAGTGGAGGAAGATGAATGGGGTCCTGTGCTACACTCCCGGGCGTACTGAACCCCTCTGTTTTTACTTTTTTTTTCCTCACTAGCCAAGTGGGTACACTGGGCTGCTTGTGAGGAAAGGGGGCGGAAGCAGGAAGTGGCTGTGTAAGGTGATCTTGCAGCACTGCACAGAGACTCTTTTCAACAGTGGTCTCTCACTCCATCGCAGCGACACATCAGGCAGTCCTCAGGCCACATAAACAGCAGCTCACACCAGGGACATCCCAGCATGCACCAGCACCCCACCGCCAGCCTCAAAAGACTCAACGTGAGAGAGAGCCATTCAGCAGTAGAGCTGGCAAACTCAGTCACCGAAGCATACAGCATAACTACCACTTTTTTTGAGAAAGAAATGACATTCTATCACAAGCTGAATGTCTGTCTTTTACTCAGACTAGACGTATAGGTTTGAAAGTCTCATAACTGTGTTTCTGCATTACCTGTTTTTATTTGTACAGCATCTGTGCAGCTATAAATGTTTCAAAATGGTCACCAGCTCAACACTTTGCAAAATTCCATAGTTACAGTATGACCGAGCCTTTAAAAGCATGTTATGGTTTCTTCTAGTGGCCAACAACATTTGTCTGAGGTACTTTGTCGTTCTTTTATCGAATATGTTCGTGTGGGTTTGTGCGTATATTCACATATGTTTGTCTGGGCCAAAATTGAGATTTGCTATTCAATTCAGCAGCTCTCAAAGTTCAAAAACCACCAAAAAACGTCAAAGCTTTCACCACTATAAGACACTGTTTCCCAGACAGAAAGGCACTCATAAACTTTTCAGTGATCCGTCGCTCCAAAATGAACTGGAATAAATTGTATTAGGTGCCTGCATAGCACTTTTTTTCATCTTCTTCCAATAAAGCATCACACACTGACTGGTATACTTAGAAAAGGCTGAGCTGTAATTAGGTCATTTGGACATTTCCTTAGACTATTTAAAGGAGGCATGCTTAAGGAAAATGTGGGTACAAACTGACTCACCCGTTCATTGCCTGGAATTCCCTTCTCCTGTTGGCTAGTCGACTACTGTTCTTTGGCCTGCAGGAACAATTTAAATAGAATGTGACTAAAAAATTGAATAATGACAAGTGGTTAAATGAGGCTCTCGTCACACTGACGCCCATCCTTTATTTTAAGGAGTCAGAGGCTGCTTTAGTGGCAGGCCTGGAATTTTTACAAAATTACAAAATTAAATCCCCCTCCTTAACGGCCCATTTTTTTCAAGCATTCACCTTAAGGCCTCACCTTAAACTTCACTCCCTTCCCCTTTCATTTAAACTTTCAACAGCAAGTACATTGCTGCATGCCATAGTTTTGATCCTGAATTGTACTTAAACTGTCCTGTGTGGAAATAATTACCTTGACCTGCCTAAAGCCACTAACACCCAACCCTTCCCCCTACCAAGAACCATACACTCAAGACCACCTTACTGAGCTAATTGTCACAGAATTGAAAGAATTCTCTTTGTTACATCAAAAGGCCCTGAAAGGTGCCATTCTTAGAAAAGTAAACACAAAAGTAGCCAATCCACATATAACTAACATGTGGTGTTATTTTCACAAAGTTAGATCAGTATTTCACAACCTTTTTGCATCCCCACGGCCCGGTCAATAGGGCTCAAACCCCTACATCTACACAAACTAGAAATGTGTTTATACACACTAAAATTTATATTCAATATTGATTGTGCATTATGATTAACAATTAAAGTAGCTGAAATTGCATTTTAGATAAAACATTCCACATATATTTTGCTACAACTGATATCCATGCAAATGTATAAAATGTATTTTGTTTTCTGGACTTAAAGAAAGAAGATTAGTATTTTTAGTTTTAATCTATGTATCCCCTCTGGGACCTGCATAATATCTCCTGGGGTATGAAAAGTATGAAAGTTTAATAGAAACCCACTGCTGACCTAATTAAATGTCTTTACACTTTTGTTGCTTGTAAATTGTGCTCTAAAATATCAGCCAATATTCTGATAAGGAGAGATGGTGTTTAGTTTGTACAGAAATTAGATATCACTGTTGTATGTCACCAGCTAAAGGATTGTAACTTTCAGCAGAAGTCATATGGAAATACTATGTAGCCTATACTGTAGGATTATTGAAAGAGACTTTTTTTGACTACCTGTACCCTCTTCCCACATCATTAATCAGAGTTGATGATGCTGACTTTATAGGAAATGTCTGACTTCCTGTTCATCAATCCTTTCAGTTACTATAGGAAAGGCATAGAATCTGAATGTATTACTCATTATGCTGCGTTTACATGCATATGTACTGTATGTGTGTTGTGGAGCTGTGTTATGTGCATTGTAATATGTTGAGTTGTGTTGTTTAATTTCAGACTTCACTAAATAACAATTGTGAAGGAATAAGCCATATATGCATCAGAATAATTTAGCCAATACTGTAAACATGCATCTATTAAAACTCAGAGAACAAAGACCTCATGCTCACACTCTTTCCAACAAAAATATATGCACTGGTGCACCGGATATTGAGAAGATAGTGGAAATCAAAGGCACGTACAGACTACAGGTAGTCATACACTAGACATCTGTCCTGTCTAACTATCTAGGAGCTGTGATCATTTACTCACCCTCATGCCATTCTAAACCTGTAAGACTTTCGTTCATCTTCGAAACAAGAGTGAAGATATTTTTGATGAAATCTGAGAGATTTCTGTCCCTTCACTGACAGCTATGCAACTACCACTTTGACGGTTCAAAAAGTTATAGAGATAGTAGAGATCGTAAAACTAATCCATGTGAATTGAGTGGTTTTTACCAATTATCTGAAGAGACACGATTGCTTTATATGATGAACAGATTGAAATTAGGCTTTTACTCACATAGAAACATTAATCAACGCACACAGTTGTGGTAAGCGGAAGCTCACACATGCTTGCCTGATGTTCGAGAACCAATGAGGTTCATTCTCATGTTACGCGGCAATTCCGCAAGAACCAATGAACCTTGCATGTTAAACAAGTACGGTTGAGCTTCTGTTTATTTTCGTTGATCAATGTTTATGTGATAAAAAGCCTAAATTTAGTTTGTTCATCATATAAAGTGATCATGTCCCTTCAGAACTTTTTGATGTTACAAAATGGTAGTTGCGTGGACTGTCAATTGAAAGACAGAAATCTCTCAGATTTAATTTAAAATATCTTAATTTGCGTTTCGAAGATGAACAAAAGTCTTACGGGTTTGGAACAGTGAAATTTCTACATTCTTCACTGGAGTCCTTTATCTTGTATCTCTATACCAAGGGGTAGGCAGGTCCTGGAGAGGCGCTGTCCTGCAGAGTTTAGCTCCAACTCTAAAATAAATTCACCTGCCTGTAGCCTTAGTAATCCTGAAGACACTGATTAACTGGTTCAGGTGTTTTGATTATGGTTGGAGCTTAACTTTGCAGGACAGTGGCTCTCTAGGACTGACGTTGCCTACCCCTGCTCTATACAATACATTTGTGATTGCATACAAGTTGTGATTGCACATAATGCTACAATATTAACAATATTCCTTTTTTTCTTTCGGCAGCAACCCCAAACACCTTAGCTAGTTCATAATGTTAAAACCCACTAAGCAACCACATAGCAACAGGTTAAAACCCTTTAGAACACCTTAGCAACCACAAAGAAACAAACCACAAAACTCAGTTGTAAACTTTGACAATCATATTTTATTACTCCCATGATAGTTAGGCTGAAATATGTGTTTAAAAAATAACTATTGAAGCTAATAGTGTAGCATTTAACTACAATAATGTTAAGCTGTGGTGTTCATGTGGGAAATACAGGTTTAAATCTGTCCGTTGACATATTTCAATCCCCTTCCTCCCTTCTTGTCTAACAAAACCTGTCCAATAAAGAGAGAAAAGCCCAAATAAAGGGTCTGAATAAAAAAAAAAAAACATCCTTTACAGTGATGTAATGTGACTGCTTATAATTGTGGGTTTATTTGGGGAAAGGTAATTCCCCTTTTAGGCGCTGAGTGATTTGCCCTGCCACTCTCCCTCCGTTTGGCCCTAACTGAACCTCAATGTCAGTTGAACATACAGCGTTTCAGTTGATACAGGCACTGAGCCGAAGAATAAGGGAGTTAAGCTCATGTGGCGCTGGGCTGTCCTACGTCTTTGAGAGCTGCTGAGAGGATATGAAAGAAAAGTGGAAGTAAATGGCAATCATTGCCAAACTTCTAGAACTCACTTATCTTTGGCTTCAGCGAAGCTTCTAGAGTCATGTCCACTGGCCAGTGTTTTGCCTCAATCTCTCTGAGCAAGATCTTAGGCTGAAAGCCAATCATCACAATGGATAAGTCTGATTTTAGCTTTATTTGAAGAGGGTTTTGGTGTAATAAATGATCAACTATTAGGAGAATTTCCTCTGAAAACAAAGGTCTGTTGAAGAGGTGGAGAATATACACATTATATATGAATGAAATTCTTGTCATGCAATGAAATATCATGCAAGGCACAAATGGATACCTTTATACCTTTGTGACTGAACTAAGTAAAGTTATTGTGTCCAGTTCAGAGCATTTGAAGACATTTTGGTCATTAGCGGCGATCATGTATCACTTTCTTCCTTTGTCCTTGAAGTTCATTTTACAGTTAATAAAATAAAGCCGATTCTGAACAGCGACAAACTCTTCCAATCTGGAAGAGGAAAGAGCAGTGGAGGTAGATATTTTAAAGAGCTAATAATAGCTAGTGCTAATAATGTTCAAGGTTAACAGGTTCATTACGGAACAGGAGCCTGACCCCCTTCTCAACTTATTAATGTCCCGTTAGTGTAAACATCTATTGTTCACGCAAGACATTTTCTCATTAGCTTGCTGCACGACTCATGAGTAATGTTCCATATCCCTGTAGGGCTACGGGAAATTGTGTCAAAAATGGGGAAAATCTCTTTTTAAACTGCCTGCAACTAAGATTCCATCATGTTTATGGAATCCTGTGGTTAGCAATATGGAAACAAACTGGGTCAGAAATGACATAGTAAAAATGGTCTGGTCTGGGATGGAAAGGGAAAGTTTGGAGGGGGGCAATAGGGGAGCTTCTGGTATTATGGTCTACCCCCACAACACCGACATGCATCCTATCTAAAATTCTTCTCCACACTGCTCAGCACATTTCTGGAAAGGACGGTTATGAGGTAACCGTCTAGCACAAATGTCAGCAATCTTGTAGCATCCTGAAATATAACCTTTAAAAACCCTCCCTGATTGAGAGGGGAACAAAATCGTACATACTTCCTTCTGGTACCCGTTAGCTATCATGCATGGCAAAAGCTAAAAATAAATGGGTTTGCGAGTTACTGCAGCTGTTTACTTTCCAAACGTTCTTTAATATCTGCATATCAAACACATCAATTTGACCAAATGGGAGTTATTTTTAAGTGTCACAAGAAATTATACTGGTTAATTCACATCACTGAAAAGTGCCGTCTCTCATTGTTGACTTTAGCCTGTGTCTAAAAACTCAAGCAAATTGCTTAAATAATAGATATTGTCAAAAAATAATATAAAAAGAGCTGATCCTTTTAAAGATTGGTCTGGCTGATAGTCCCCTTCTCTGGCAGAACACCAGGTATGTGGGCGTAAAAGCTGGCACTCCGTTAGCCAGTCGCTGTGTTTTTGGCGTGAACAGTGCAGACTTAAAGGGCATATTGCAGTTTTTTTTTAATTCTTCAAAATTAATACATAGACTTGTATGAAAATACCATATGAAAAGTTAATGCAGGATTTTAAATTGTTTTGCAAGACATAAGGGCACAAATTTAGTAGAGAACGTGACGATTTCCTTAACATATTACGTCACGAGAGGGAGTCGTTTGCCGGGCTCTGCGTTCTCTTAGTGCAGAGTAGGTTGGTATTCAGTAGGAGCGGTCGTTATTCAGTGTGGTTTCGGTGGTTGTATTTCAATTTATCATCGTAGTGGTAAACTATTGAGAATTATGGCCTGTCAGGACTTCGAATCCACAGGTTTCCGAACAAGAAAAAGGATGGTGCTATCTTCCGTGCCTAGGTTCGTTATGGGCAGGTAAAAAGACGGGACTTCACTTCTGCATCTGCTTTGAAATACGCGGTAGTGTGTAGCGTTCACTATAGACCGGATGATTATAATTCCTGCAATATGATGACGGCGATATGTGCACACTGTCACAACATCTTCATCGGTGGTTCGGGCGCTGGCAGGAAACTTGATGGTCACGGATCCATCAGAGATCACTTATTGTAGTTAAGTTTTTATACAGTAAGACAGTTGTGATTGTGTTGTTTTTTTAAAAATATTTTTCACCAAAATGGGACCATTCAAAGCCTTTATAAAGTCCCTTTTTCTCTGGTAACTTTCTCCTAATGGCTGACACAACACATGCAAGTAAGGGTCCAATACTTTGCTATTGCCTGATACATGATAATAATCGTAGTGTTATACATATTATCAGCTAACGTGGATGTATCTATAAGCTAACACTTTCAACAATTTCCTCAGCGTCCGAACTGTCACTGCGATCCATTGCTTTCCTATTGTTTACTTTGACCGCACTCCCTCCTGTACGTCACTTCCGGTTTGACGGTTTACAGATGCGGAAGTAAAATTCTCACAAAAACAACTCTAAAAGCCTTATATACTTATAAAATTTAATTACTTATATTTAACCCTCAGGTGCTCTTCATTTGGGTGCACCTTTTGTTATCTTCCCGGTCAGAAGTGACCGGACTCGCAAATTTGGCTGGTTATTGCTGCTGAAAAAGCTGCTGCGAGTTTTGGTCTGTACTAATCGGTCGCATCGGGAAAAAACATTCCGAGTTCTACACTGTCAAAAGTTAAAGAGTAAAGAGTGCAAAAAACTGATGAAAGGAGGCGTTTGTGGTTGAGAGAGGCACAGCATCAGGCACATGTGTCAATGAAGCATTGACTATGGCTACGTTCACACTGTTAGTCCAAATCCGATTATCTTTGTATCCGATTGGAATCTGATCTAAAATTATGACCACACTGTGTATCGCATCAGATCCGATTTGTGTGTCCATGCAGCTCTTTGGCAATATGGCAATGACGTTGCGTTGATGGAGGGGTTTGCATTTGCAATAAAGGTGTTGTCTTGTTTCCATGTTGTAAAATTAAATCAAAATCAAAAGCTACACGCTGGACTAACGTTACTGCGTCTTGAGCCCGCGGCAGAACTGTAGGAGGCTGTTATGTACAGCTTTTTTCCCACGCTCTTGTCTGCGCCGGTTTCAAAAATAATAATTTTCTGCTCGTCCGGCACTTTGCAACAACACAGCCTCGTTTTGGCAGCGACTTTGAGCATGAAAAAGTCACATACCACACGAAATCCGATCAGAGCGTTCAGACTGAAGCTGATGTCCTGATATATGATTTCAATATGATTTCAAACCACATATGGATGTAGCTTGGAACGGATTTCATGTGTTTTTTTGGACTGACAATCTGAACGTAGCATATGTCCGGATAAGAAATAGAAGGAAGAAATGCAGTTTCTGCAAGGGCTAGAGAAGCTAGCTCGTGTTTTTTTACGTGATTTATTAGTGTAACAATGTGTTCAGTTGTACATGAACCGTGCAATCCATGCAGTTGTTAACATCCGGGTGCCTCCATAATGGCCGTGCATCCGGGTTACGGCCCAGAACATGATATTGGTGAAAACCCTCTATTTCAGATTAATATAGAGACTAGGCCTTTTAAATAAAAATGTTTGAAGTCAGACTGGCGCCATCTGTTGATATAAAATTAAATAAACATGTTATTTCTTGGGTTTACCACTAGATGCCTGTATAGCTCTCTATGGAGAGGCTTGTGATTTCCTTGTGAGTTTTTAGACCAAATGTCTTACTTTTAAGATGTGGATTTAAATCAGTGATGCACGGATCAATGTATAATAGGGATGGGACGATTACCGGTCCTGTCCATAGTCTGACGCAGGCGCGCAGGCCAAAAAGTTTTTTTTTTTTTTGGGTAAGGAATGTTGGAAGGCAGTGAGTGGGCTCGGGAGATTTTTCAGCATTTTAAGAGGACCAAATCTGAGGTGTGGTCATGTTTTGCCTTTAACAAAGTCTTGAGGGAAACTTAATTGAGGATGGTCCCCTGTCTGCAGAATATGCACAAAAAAAGTCGCTGCAATACACTTCATATCTGCCGAGTCGTCTTGTGTGACCATCACCTACTGTTGTATAGTAAACTCAAGGCAAGTTAACTTTGACCTCAATACCAAAACTATGTCTGGGAAATAATTGGGCACAAAATGTTATTTTGAGTTGAAATACTTTATCTCACTCAAGTTTGCAGCAAGTGGCTTTGAGTCAAAGACGAACGAACACGTTCAAACAAGACTATTAAAGAGGGACAGAAAAAATAATTTTCATCATTTTCAATACAATCAAAAACAGAGACGCAAGAGTCAATATGGGAAGTTGTATTTGAATGAAACGAGAGAGCGCGTGATACATGGATGCGCTTTTATAATGCGTTGCTATTGACGACGGTCATTATAAGGAAGGAAATGCCACAGAATAGAATTTAAAAAGTTCATAGAGCTGCTTGTTTTAATTGCTGTTTGTTGATTTTCAGATATAAAACTTTTAAAAATGTTTTCAGTGTGAGCATAAGTTATTTTTTAACATTCATCTCGTTTTAACAAAACCGTGATAATATTGATAATCACGATAATTTTGGTCACTATAATCGTGATTCTAAATTTTCATACCGTCCCATCCCTAATGTATAAACAACCCGCACCCGACCGACGTTTTCAACTAACCCACTCGGGCCGCAAAAAAAAAAGAAAGAAAATATTGTACACAACCCGCTTCCTGACCCGCATTTTTTTAAAAGTAGTAAATGCTCATCGTAGCGTCATTGGGCCATAGACGTAGGAACTAGGGGTGCGGGGGGGTGTGGCCGCCTCTCAGAAAATATATAAAGCTGACATTACTGAGCTATATGCGTTTAAAAGTAACCTATTAAAATGGTACAATGGCATTGCTCAGTTCAACGTGTTGGGAAATCGGGCATTTTGTCCCGTGTCAGCATTTAATCAAAAGTTAATAACGCTCAACATTCAAAAGGTAAATAAGGATTTCCCACGTGGATGCCCAATTGAAGCGCTCACAAGCACAAAATGCAGGCATATGTTAATATAAGTCTTTATTAACGCATTTTAGACAAACAAAAACAGGTAGTCTAAGCCAAAGACTGAGGCTACAATATCCATAAATATTCACAAATACCCATGAAAGTAAAACTGAAACACACTTCTACTCCCCAGTCTTCACCTTTTCTCTTTCCACCTCCATCTCTACCTACAGACTGAGCTTGTGCGTCATCTTCGCGCCAGTTATTCAGCCAATAAAGTGTAGGCCTATGTATTTCATAGAAAATTGGGTCTAGTACTATATAAATTACAAAGGTTTAATTGGCATCTTTATTTCAAACGACCCGACCGACCGCGACCCGAATATCATTAAAAATATTTTTGGGTGACCGCAGGCACCCGCTCAACCCACGCATCACTGATTTTAATGTATTTTTTAGAAATGCTCAAATAATACTTTTTGCCAAGGTTTATAAAAAAAGTTTAAATAAATTTGATGTGAAGTGTATACATTTTTGCATAATCACTACAGTCAAACCTGGATACAGAGAAAGCATTTTGTTACAGGTAACATTACAATTCAATAAAAAAAATTACACAAATAGACAGTAATGCTTTATCAAAGCTTATTTATATTATTATTATTTTGATTATATTATTATTTTAATAATTTTAATAATAATCATATTCATTTATATGAATTATGGTTATTAATTATGTTATGTTTTTCACTATTGATGTTTAAGAGTTTCACCCCTTCATTGCTGAGCACTTTTTTTTCAGCATCGTGGCCGATTTGTAGAGAATTTTTGTGTTTTTGTAAATGTTTTAATTCATTGGTGTGTATGTGTGTGGGTAGGTGTGTCTGTTTTGCACTCTTGATGTTTTAAATGTCACCCCTTCATTGTTGAGCACTTTTTTTCTGCATCGTGGCCGATTTGTAGATTGTACAAATTATTTTTGTACCCATTCCCGTATCATACCCATTCATTTCCTACGGTCGGTCATTTTTGACCGAAGAGCACAAAAGGCACTATTTTTTTTACGACCACTTAGCTCGGATCATGACCTCAATTTTTTAGTGTGTTCACACATACCTAATACCATAGACCAACGCTACTTTTGCGTCATCGAAGGGTAACGCCCCTTTTTGGGGGAAAACAAATGGATTCCCCTGAGAACAGAACTCGCTCTAGATCTGCAATTTAAGTTTCGTGATAGCAAAAATGGCACAAACATACACACTCAAAAGTGATGGTGTTCCGAAAATTGATTCCATTGTTTATTGAAATAAGTAGAGACTTCAATCATTTTGTTAGAATACTGCATTTTATTGGTTGTTTTCGACATTTAAAGGTAGACCTATTTTAACAGGTAAAAAGGGCTGGATTGGTTGGTATACAGCAGGTAAAATAATGCAGTCAAAAGAGATCATGTATTTAATTTTTTTATATAGCAGTAAGTCATGTTATAAGCTACAGTCCGTTTTCCAAATACAAACACGTCACGTAGCCTATTCCATCGGCAACAACGGGCTTCTATTATTTCCTATAATCATGGAAATGTCATGCCTGATAAGCTATCAACTGCAAACACTTATTTGGCCACAAATTGTTATTATGTTAAAAGAAACGTTAAAGTATCACACAGACATACCTTTGCTATTACCACGGACATAAACT
Source organism: Semotilus atromaculatus (assembly GCA_031834385.1). NCBI lineage: Eukaryota > Metazoa > Chordata > Actinopteri > Cypriniformes > Leuciscidae > Semotilus > Semotilus atromaculatus. The sequence goes on along the minus strand of JAULUF010000027.1, from coordinate 6,417,273 downwards.
GATGGTTATTTGCACGTTATGTCTGTTTGATCCAGCTGTAGATGTAAAGAGACTGGGCGCAATCAGTTTTCGGCAGACCATCACTTTTCTGCACGACACCGGCCGAGGACCCTGAGCTGTATTTAAAGAAGCTAACGTTACTGGACACGGGGTTACAGAGGTGTCCCTTTGAAATGGTCGAAAACTGGATTAATGACCCCACACAGTGGCCAAATATGGACTATTCAGACTACCGCTATCTCGTGGAATCACCAAGTAAGTAGCCTATTTTTTTTTGTCATTAACACACTCTCAATATGACAAACTAGACGATGAGGCCATGTCACTTTAATCATCATATTTAACTTGATTTAAAGTGACATAGTTTTGTTGTCGATTAGCTATACTATTTAGAAAGACGAAGCTGCTAGCAGCTAACGTTACGTGATTAGCTCTCACTAGGCACGCTACCTTGGCTGTTAACTGATTTTACTGTTGAAATAGTGGCAGGCTAGATCTAAAGTGGACTTGGCTGGTTTCTGCTTGTGTCTAGAAAGTGCTAGGACTTTGAAAGTTGTAAAAGTGCCTATAGTGAGAGCTAATCACGTAGCTGCTAGCAGCTTCGTCTTTCTAACTAGTAAGTTATAGTCGACAACAAAACTGTCAATAGCTTAAATCAAGTTAAATATGATAGTGACATGGCCTCATCGTCTAGTTTGTCATACTGTGAGTGTTAATAACAAAAATAAAATAGGTTACTAGATAGTGGTAGATGTCTGAATAGTCCATATTTGGCCACTGCGTGGGGTCATTAATCCAGGTTTCGACCATTTCAAAGGGACACCTCTGTAACCCTGTGTCCAGTAGCTTCTTCTCACGGTCTTCGGCCGGCAAAAAGAGTGTGTTTGTGCCATTTTTGCTATCACGAAACTTAAATTGCAGATCTAGAGCGAGTTCTGTTCTCGGGGGAATCCGTTTGTTTTCCCCCAAAAAGGGGCGTTACCCTTCGATGACGCAAAAGTAGCGTTGGTCTATAAGTGACCATAAGTCACCAAGTTTCATAACATTCCGATGAAGCTGTGATTTTATAAAATTCAAAACAGAATTTCTTTCGGTCAGGAATGACCGAAGAGCATCTGAGGGTTAAATCTAGTTCCTACATAATTTTTCTATACATTGACTCACTGGGTACTCTAACCTGCAAAATGCCCTTTAAAGCGATTAAACTGCTACCTGAGAGAAGAGAGGCAGTCCTATTATCCCATGAGGGTCTATCATAATCCTCCAAGCCCTTCAGATTCTTTCTTTCTGTTGTCTTTGTCTCTCCCCTTCTCTTGTCTTTGAGAAGATCTTTTGCCACAGTGAGCATCTGGAAAAAGCCAACAGTGTCAGGGAGGCCAACCAACTCTCCTTATTGGCTTACAGGGAGATACAAGGAGCCTTTGTGTTTAAAGGTGCAGGGATCTAGAGGATGTGTCGTCTTTAGCAGAGCTGTCCCAGATGGACCCTTTGTTTTTGGAGCTTTGTCTGGAAGCTCCAATTCTCACCATTCCTACATATGCCAGTTGAACCCATGTAGAGCTTCCTGTAAATGGCAAAGACATACTTAAGAGTGTATGGCTTTGATCCAAAACCAAGGAACTATCTATATAGGGAGCATTTTAAGGCACCATGGGCACAACCCCACTGTAAAAGCTGTTTCAGAAGATAGCCACAACCACCTGGTCCAATTCACTCATATATCCTTCACAGAATAAAAGCAATCCCATAATGCAGTGCACAGAGCTCAGTGAAAGAAATTGCATGCTGAATTATTAAAGTGCTGCATTATTAGCAAAGCAGTGTTGAGTCTATCATGTGCTTCACATGAAGAGAGCCATTTATGTCAAGTATGATGCACAGATTTCCTACCTTTTTAGAGCATTTCAAATCAGTCAAACCTGTCAATGTAGGCTAGGCAGCACACACACTTTGGGATGGAGTGTGTGTGGAGGTACTTATGTGCAGAAATAAGTCTAAAATGTGTGACAGCATAAAAGATGGACGTTGTTATTACAAGCTGTTTAACATGTCAGTGTCTTTGTCTTTTGTGTGAGACTTTAGCTAAAGCCAGTGTTTTCCTTCTCAGTGGAAAGGAAATGATAGTTTTGGCTTCCTGTAACATATTGTTCATAAGAGCTGGCTAGGAAATCAGGGTGCAATCAGGTGTGAATCATGTGTACATTCATCAGAATTTAGTCTTAAGTTACACACAGGAGTAAAATCAATACCATTAGTAACAAACAAATCATTCCAGGTCCCAGGAGTTTCACATTTCAAGGTTATAAATATGATCTATAATTAATTTAAGTTGAAGTAATGGACAGGTAATTGCTTAGGTGCCATATGCCGTAATAAATAGAAGGATCGCCAGGGGGAAAAGACAGAAGAGAACTAATGGAGGTTTAATTGGAGATAACTGGCAGGATATTTTCTCAGAGGTGTAAATGGAGCGTTTTATTGTGGCTCAGACCAGTACATCCTGCATGGAAGGACAAAATATATCCCAGGAAATTAAGGTCCTCTCACAGACATTTAACCTGTTTAGCTAAGACACACCAAACCGTTACTATTTGAGATTGTGTTCACGTGCCAGGAAATATTTATGCATATAATTTGATGCACAAACAAAAAGAACCCTCCCTCTGCCCTGAGCTGCATGTGATTCAACCATATGGAGCTTTTGGTAGTGTGTGGGCAGGCTGATTTGACACCAGGGCTGTGGAACACACAAGCTTGCCTTAATTGACTTATAAAACTGCCTAAAATGCTGTTTTATGGAGCTATTTTCAGACAACTCTCACGGGATTTCATATCAAGTCATAGTTTGTAATGAAATGTGTGATGGGCACACTTTATTTTCCTGGCCAAGTTCTCATAAACTTTAATCTTTCATGAGTAAAAAAAGAAAAGTTGGCTAACCAGAGTGTCACTAAATATGCACTTTAAATAGCTTATAGATAAGGGCATTAATCCATGGTCTGCGTGTGGCAAAGACTGGCTACAGGAATTATGGAGATAGGGTTGGGAAGTCGAACTGACAGTTGTGAGGTTATAAATGACCCTGCATTCTTTGTACACTGACAGCTCTGGCTTTGGTGATACTTCTAGTAGGCCCCTGCGATTCCTGCAACTGTGGTCTTTGTTGTCACAGTCAGCTTGTGTTTCCCTCTGTGGCCGTTCCAGGGGGCTGGCCGGCCTGGGCAAACACCAAGGGAGACGTGATGTATGGCTCCCGGCCAGATCAAGCTTAGCCTCTGCAGGGTGCTCCCAGCAGTCGAGTGGAGTTGAGTCATCCCTCAGGCTGCAGGGAAATGAACAGACACACTAGCTTTGACTATGACAGGAGCTGAAGGGGGGATGTGACTTTTCACAGTCCTATCCAAACCCAGGCAGTGCTTGGACTCCAGACCAACCTGCTAAATACCAGAGCCAGGTGGATGACAGGATGGAAGAGATAAAGCCTTTGAGAAGCGTGACACTGAATGCAGAGCGATTCACTGAAGAAAACATAGCAGTTGAGCTTAACAGCAGCCTTAAAGGAATATGACATATGAATTGGTCAGAGAATCGGTCTTTCAAATTATTATTATTTTTTTTACTTTACCAGAAATGACCTTGATGCACTGTCACAAAACACATCTGAAACAAGGTTTTGAACTGATTTTTATCATTTTCAGAGTTTAGATACAATCAGATTTAGCTGAATCGTAAAATGCATTCCTTCCAAAAGCAACCTTGGGTTCAGCTACGTTACTGCTTGAAATATTAAGACAGACATTAATCCTTTCTTGAGCAAAGAAAAAAGAAAGAAATAGGTATGTTAATTTTGAGCTATTAAGCCTCAAGTTTTCTGGTGCATAAGGTAATGATAGTCCTGAAGCAGCCAACATTACAGAATAGTTCCAGTTGTTTAAAAAATGTGCAGGTGTGAGATGTTATGGACAACGGACAGAGGTGCATTTTATTGATGGCATTTTAAATGGACAGAGACAGTGTGATGAGATCCTGAGGCCCATTGTTGTGCCATTCATCCACGACCATCACCTCATGTTGCAGCATGATAATGCACGGCCCCCATACTCACTGGACATGTCAACCATTGAGCATGTTTGGGATGCTCTGAATCGGCGTATACAACAGCGTGTTCCAGGTCCTGCCATTGTACAGTAAGGGTGTCACGATTTCGATTTTAAATCGAAATCGATCGAAATTAATTCACAATCTCGAATATCGAATTCAAAAATGGAATCGTCGATACTGCCACGCCCCCGTGTCACATCCAGTCGGTTTGCAAAGCGGGAAAAAACACGCGTGTTGAAGTGCTGCGAGTCCGAGTCCTCTACCTAGCTATAGTATACAGCCTATGTACAACCAGTCAAAAGATAGCATGGTAACTGCAGACGCAGGAGACCCATCGACAGGACTTGAACCCCTCCTCTTTCACTGAAGTCGCCAGTGTGGGACAGTTGGAGTATTTGTGATTTTCAGTGAGTTATGTTGACAACTTTCACATTCGTGTTCAAAGTTTGCGCTTCAAAAAAGCCACAGTTTGCAAGCTCTGCTACTGTGCGTGTACCATATTCTTACACTTTTTAAATTAAAACTTTAAATTGACAAAAACAGCAGACTCAGAACAGTATGAATCTTTATACAATACATCTTGCATGGCACAAATAACTTGATTCTCCACCTCCACGAATGAGACGAGTGTCCTTCATTTCCGCACCGAGTCTATTTCTGCTGCACGCGCCGAGTTAAAGTGACAGCTCACAGTTCGTGCTCAAAATGAACATAATTTGACATGAAAATGTTATTCATCATAAATGCATTTAATTAAATACTACATTAAATAATATTTTTCACAGTCATGTTTTTACTTTAAGACCGAGGTAAAGCAAGGAAAACATAGATGTATCTGTTAAACCGTGTTTGTTTTGTTGTGAACTTGAATGTCATCTGAATAAGACTGCAGTTACAAAAGAGAAACTACATGGCAGGTTATTTTGCTTAAGTTTCTAATTGACTGAAGATATAAGTTATTGTGACATTATTATTTTGTTAATAAATGTTTTAAATTTGACAATGTAGTGTGGTACATTGCGAACAAAGGTCATATATTATATTTCATAAAAGTCTAAAAATGGCATAGCAAACTGTGCTTTAAAAAAAAAAAAATCGAGAATCGAATCGAACCGTGACCTTAGAATCGAAAATGTAATCGAATCGAGGATTTGGAGAATCGTGACATCCCTATTGTACAGCCATTGAAGAGGAGCGGACCAACATTCCACAGGCCACAATCAACAACCTGATCAACTCTATGCGAAGGAGATGTTGCACTGCGTGAGGCAAATGGTGGTCACACCAGATACTGAATATCGTGCAAGGGTTATAATTTTGATGATTATGGCTTACAGCTTATTAAAACCCAAATTAAAACCCTTATTAAAATTCAAAATCTCAGAAAATTTTTATATTACATAAAATAAAAAAAGGATTTTAAATACAGAAATGTCGGCCCTCTGAAAAGTATAATCATGCATATATATTTATATATACAAAATACATTAGTTTCACCTTTTAATTTGAATTACTGAAATACATAAACTTTTGCATGATATTAAAATGTATTTAAACATTTGTTCAGTGAATATAATATATATATATAATTTTTTTACATTTTTTTTTTGTATGTGCCTCGGGGGTTTGTTCTTGGTCCAGGTATGTTGTGCCACACCCTTATCAGTCATACTGTCATATTTTAATGGTGATATATTCACTTTATACTCAACATTATGAATTGCCCATCTATCAAAATGCCCCATTTGCTTCAAAACAAGACTGATGCGTAATTCACATTTTATAACGAGTCATAGCAGAGCTCTCATACCTGATCATTTTAATGAGAGATGAGTCCATGGCCATGTCAAGGAAACACAAATTGATTGCACTGCATATCAAGAGCATGTTAAATTTGACCGTAAAAACAGTAATTGTGGTAGAACTCTTTGTGAGAGGCTAAAGGTAATTTACTGACATCTAAGATGATGGACGTAAATAGATGTCAAGATGGATCACACAGTTGCCTTCATCACACAAAAATGTTTGTACAAACCATCTCTGAATTACATACAGCAGTGCACTTATTTGTGTTAGGTATGAACAGCATTTACTTTTGTGGACATGTTTAAGCGAGGAAAAGAAAGCCAAGTATTGACCTGTGATTATCTATTCCTCCATCCCCAAATGGTCAAAGCAAAAAGCACTTCTAGTCTCCCTGGACTTCTAACCTTTTTTTTTTATATATAGTGTCAGCTGCTGAAAGTGCGCAGTTGAAAAGCACCGTATGCACAGATTTTCAGAGCAGAAAAATTCAAATTTTCTGCCAAACTCTCAGCTGCTTATAGTCTGGCCACAACCAAAACACTCTTAGCCAAAGTAAACCTGAAAATAAACAATGTATGGAGCACCCAAATAAAGTCATACACAATTAAAAGTATCTTAAATGAATATTTTATGAAGTAGTATCTAGTGCAGTACATTTTGTTTACAGTTTTAAATTGCAATTCTTGTTGATTTATGTGAATGAGATGTAGACCTGCTGTATATGCAAAAACTGATGCAATTCTGCCCTCTTCAGGTGAGAAGTGGAATTGCTTGTCTGTTTATATCCATCCCAATGCTACAAACTAAACATTTTACCACCTGAGTGAGATTTCTGCATTCATATGCAATTACAGGTCAAATGTATTTATAATTGACTTGTATAGTATTTTTGTTAATAACATTATTTTTCTGTAGCATTATGTGTATTACATATTTGTAAAGTTTTGTAAAGCAATATTACCTAATTTTTTAAATATTGAAAGTGAGAATAACATTTTCTTATCCTTTCTCTTCTATTTTCAGATCACAAAAATGACATGAACATTCCATCATCAGGGAAATGAAGAAATAAGAGAGAGGAAATAATCCTGTACATCAAGCTTCTGTTCCTGCAGGTCTATTGATTTGACCGAAACATAATGTGTCCATGTCACAGCCTGTGCAGATAAGGACCAGCGTGCTGAACTAGCCACATTGGCATCATGACTGAAGAGACTAAACAGTCCTTGGCTGCCAAAGAGCTGGATAATGAGTCCAAAAAACAGGATAAGGGGGCAGTGGAGCACAAAAGCTTAATAGAGTCCCCTGAGCACTTTCAAAATGTGAGTCTGGAGCCACAGGCTGTGAACAATATTGCTAAGTTTGCAGAAAAAGAGAGGGACAACACGCAGCAACGTGAGGCTGTAATTCGCCCACAGCAGGCTGGAAAGATTGATTTTAAGTCACTGCAGAATCATTCGTTTAATAGCAACAGGACATGGCCCAGCGGCAAGGACAGCCCTCAGTCGCCAAGTGGAAAGAGTCGCAATAGAGATAAGAGTAGAAAGCCGGGGAAAGAGCGTGGCAACCCACAGCAGTTGTACAGATTGAGTATTACTAACCCACGCTCAAATCCCACAATTGGGATAGCCTATCCCCAGCAGAAAGTCTCACCTCCAAAGAAGCTTGAGTCCAACAGAGGTCCTGTCTCAGGCAGCTACCGCTTCCATGTGCCAAGTATTCCAGAGCGAGAGGCCGAACTGCAGCAGGAAGAACTACAGTTCAGGTGCTTCCATGAGGGCTCACCTAACCTTACTTCCCAAAGTTATACCTCACAGACTGTTGGTGCCACCTCTGGAGGACCTGCTCACCAGAATCCACCATCTACTCCACAAAAGAAGCCCAGCCCAATCGAGAACAACAGTACACAACCTGCCAATGAAACTTTATTCCCTGACTTTCAGCTGAGTAAAACAGACACGTGGCAGTCTACAGATAGGACTTTCAGAAACACAAATTTTCCCCTTACTTCACAAAAGCCAAACAGCCTTGTGGACTTGAACAAGACCAATGGAAGTTTTATACCCATGCCATTTCAGTATGGATACCCATTGTTAGAGGAGTCAGCCTCTGATTCCTTTATCAGTGATCGGAATACACAGTCTCAAGACTACAATGATATTTCTCTTGCCCCTAACCAGGTTTCCCATAATTCATTCTCCTTTTCATCCTCTTTAGAGGGCCATGAGGCCATGCAAACTAGTGCACAGTTTGGTAATGACCAGGTAGAGGACAGGCAGTCATACCAGTTACACCATAAACCACCCCAGTACATGCCACATGATATGGCATCTTCTGTTCCCAGCAATGACGAGAGCTCGGCATCAAGTACTCTGCAAACAGAGCAGAGTAAGAGTGTTTCAGATAAATCTGAGTCTTTTAGTTCAATAGACAGCAGGGACACAGGTTTCGCAGTAGTGGGCAAGAGAGGTTGCAATCTTAAAAATGGCACTCCCAGCCAGAGAGTTCTTATTCAAGGCAGTGTTCATCATATTAGAAATATTGCACAAGGTTCAAGTTCACAAGTACATGTAATTAGCCCCCCACATAACGGTATTCACATCAGCCCAGGGCCTCTTGACAAAAGTGCCAGTAAACAACACAGCAGGGTGTCACACCCATGGGAAGGCACAAACAAAACATTTCCACCACCACTCATAGACCAGACCTCCACGCCTTACCCCTTTCAGTACCAACCTGCACCAGAACAAAGACAAAACACTGGCATTAATGGCCGTATGCCTTGGCAGCAAATACGCTTCACAACTGCCGTGCCAAACCAAAATAGGATTGATCTCTCCAGGCAGTTGAGCAATCAGCAGCTTACTTTTTTGATAGGCCCATCAGACTGGCAAGATGACAATAAGCCACACAAAAACATCAACCATAAAGATTCCAACAACTTTCTCAACAAAACAAAAAATGACGGCTTCTCAAACCAAAAGCAGGACAGTGTCAAGCAAGGCTGCAACACAATTCCATCCAGTAATTTTACAAATAAGGTGGATACAAATCAAGGCCAGGTGGGTGATGCCAAGAATAAGTCATTATACTTTGGAATTAACCACCCAGTGCCAGTGACATCAAGAAACTGTAGCTACCATCCATTACATGTAGCACCCTTAGGGCTGAAGATGGTGTCACCCTATGACTCTCCATCACGTTCACCCACTCAAAATCCAGCTTATAGCAGTACGTGTTCATCACTCTCCCCAGCCTCCACAAACTCTGTCAACAGTAACTCTGATGACAGCCAAATTTCAAAGGTTCTGTCCCCTCAGTTTTTTCAGCAACAACAGGATAAAGTATTGATATCATCTAATAACATGAACACTAACCAGCATCTCTACCATTCAGAAGCTTCCAAAGACTTGCACTATAAACAAGAAAGAGCCAAAGAAAACACGGCAAGTTTCATGCCGCATAACAGGCATACAAAGTCCAACATGGACAATGGTAAAGGTTGTTTGGAGACCTACAGAACAGAAAACCATCCCCCACCTCCGTACTCTGCCCACCAACTCGCCACATCATTAGTCTCAGCAAACCTTGACCAACTGGATGTGCTTCTGACATGCAAGCAATGTGATCAGAATTTTAACAACCTTGTCTCTTTTTTTGACCATAAGCAATACTGTGGACAGCATACATTTGCACAAAATGACTTAAAAGATGTGCCAAAAGTGGAAGAAATAAGGAAGTTTCAGACGGACCACACAAAAGCCATGTCATCTGGATCCAGTTATGCAATTTTGCGAAGTTCTTCAGATTTGCATCTGTCTCTGCTTGGACTGAACAAGAATGGGGAAATAGTGCCAGATAATGAAACCAAAGGAGATATAAAAGATGATTCAATGAAACTGATGCTACCATCTGCACCCTTGCCAGATTTAGAAATGGAAGATCCCAAATTGGATAGCCTTATCACAGAGGCTTTGAATGGACTAGGCTATCAGTCAGACAACGCAGAAATTGATAGCAGCTTTATTGATGCATTTGTTGATGATGACATCACCACTACTAAATGTACATCAACAAGACAGGCTTTGACTACCAAAGACTCCACGATATTTGAAGGTAGAACTAACAATGAATCAACATCTAGTGAGAGATCTCAAGCTCACTGCAAATATACTTTTGACTCAGACTTAGACGGCCTTAGTTTAGACCTCAAACACACAGATATCCCTAACAAAGAAAGCCAACATGAGTTGATACAAAAGGAAGGCCTTAAAGCAGAATCCTCTCCAACAGAGTCCCAGTCACAGGAGTCAAATTACACACAAATGGAGTGGGAAGCAAGAAAGTCAGAACAAACAGAACACAAAAATGATTACAGTTCTAAGTTTCTTTTATCAAGCAATTTTTCTGCAAGATGTGGGCTTAAAAGCCTGCAAAGCAGCACAGCTTTAGTTAAAACAACATGTCCCAGATCCACCTGTGCCAACAAAAGTCCAACAGCTCAGAAACCAATAGCAACAGAAGGAAAAAGGAAAAGGACAGGTGGTGGAAGCTGGAGTAAAGAGCTCATTCACAAAATTGTTCAACAAAAGAACAAGTTGCATAAACTCCATGTAAAGGGCACTAAAAACATGCAGTTTTCACTTGTGATGGAGAGAGTGACTCCCGCAGTGCAGAATCCTACTTTCAGGGAATATGATTACGTTTCTGACTCAGATGACGACTGTGAGCCTGTAAAGATAGCCAGTCAGGGACGTCTCAGCCAGAGCATTCGCTGCAAGTACACATACACTAAAGAGTGTAAGGGGAGGATTTGTGCTGACAAGAGCCGGGAAAGTCAATGGAAACAAAACAAAAATGAGTCCTTTGATCCCAAGAAAGATTTTGATGTCTCTCCATCCTTGATGAAAGACAACCCTGGTCACAAAAGGCTACGAAGACGGAGCAGTAGGTCTTCCACAAGCAGTGAACTCAGCACATCAATAAGTATTTGTAGCGATAGCATTGGCAGCCCAAAAAGTATTGATCATACAGATTCAGACTCTGAGAAAAGAACAGAAGTACAGAGGAAAGATCAAGACATGCTTGAGCAGAATGTGTACAAGGAATCCCCACCAAGGATACGGAAAGAGTCTAGCACATCACTTGCTTTGACCTTCACAAAAAATACAAAAAGGTACAGCACTGATAAGATACTACTCACCGAGCACAAGGATCAATTCACTACTTCAAAATGTTCAAGCATTATCTGTAAGACTGAAGAGACTGCATCTGAGCATACAATGACTAAAAGTACTGTCAGCCTCGCAAGATTCAAAACCACCAGAGTGGAAATAGAGGGAAAAGGGGACCACTATGGTTTTGAGGCAGGAATTCTTGCAACCACGGAAGAGCCATTCAAAAAAGATTACCCAAAAAATATCACATCACCAAGAGGGTCTTGCATAACACTGAGTCCAATGGAAACAACAAACAATAGAGATTCTAGCCATGTTTTTACACTCACAAAAGATGCTGTTGCATCAAAGGGTAAATCCCACAAGAGAACAAACAGTTCGGAATTTTCAGCACCCATTTTTGAGAAGGCCATCAATAACACATCAAGTGAAGAAGCCAACAGAAGCTCAAATTATCTATTCTCTGAACCCCCACCTTTTTGCACTTCACTTGTGGACAAAGTCTGCTTATCACCTTCAAAAGTCCATGATGCAGCTCAAAAGGATGTGCAATGTCTTATTCCCTATCCCTCGGAACATGATCAAAGTCTTATAAAATCACCTCTTTCTTTTGACACAACGTCAATGTTTGGCGACCTTTCTGTGGGAGGTTTTGAGAACAATCTTTATCCAGATATTCAGCTTGCCAAAGAGAGCTTCAGTCCTCTGGAATCCACAACAGATAAGAAGGAACTTTTTGAGTCGTCATTCTCACCATTCTTAGAACAGAGAGACTGGAATCTGATGGTTAATGTGAGTTCTGTGCTACCAGATGAGATTTCTCAGTACAAAGAGGACTCTGACTCAAATGAGAATAAAACCAATTTTAACTATGTCCCATTTGCTTTGTCAGAGAAATTAACGGACTACACTCCTAATCTCAACAGTGTGTCAGTTGATGATCTGGAAATAAAAAGAATAGTTACAGAGCTTGAGAGTCAGCTGCAAACAGCCAAGCTCAGCAGCCCTCCACCATTAGACAGTGAGCTAACAAAACAGCTTACCATGAGCAAATTCTCTCCACTGAGACTTGACCCTGAAAGTGAAGATGAAGGCAATATCTTGCAGATAAACTGTTCCTCAGAGAACCTGGATATTGCCAGACCAGTAGACTCAAATTCAGCACTGTTCTCAGAACCTGACTTACCATGGTCTAGTCCACTCTCATTTGGATTGATGTGTGGACAGCAAGGTCTTCATACACCAACACATTCATCTACTATCAACACATCAACTGATTCAGGACATGAACATTTGGATATAAAGGGCAGCATGGGACTCACTGATTTGAACACAGAAAACAGTTCACCTCTGCACCAAGATGACAAAACAGAAAATAATGAGTGCTTGGACAAGTCAGAAGAGATGCTTGAACATGAAATCTACACAGAAAATCTGATGAAGAGCCTGGAAGTAATCTCAGATTCTTTGTCTTCAGGTTTTACATCACCTCAGTCATCTCCTAATCAAGAGTGTGTGGTTCCTGAGGAACACGAAAAACAAGACAATGAATACTCAGAACACATTGAGTCTGAATATAAAGAATTCAGAAACACAGAAGCAGAGCTCACAAAGTTCTCAGTGGAGACAAATGCATTTTCAGATAAACTAGAAGAGAAAACCAGTGACATTTCAGAGTCAGAAAATGAAACAAAAGCCAGCCTAAATGAGACTAGTAATGACACACTTCATGAAGATTTAGTAGCTAATGAACAACAGCTTGCTGAGAGCTCCTTTAAGAGTCCACTAACGGGATGTTGTGGGAACTCAAATGAAATTGACTCAGTGAAGTCTTCAGTCTCTAGATATGAACACAAGCATGAGTCATCTGTCAACCAAACCGAGAATGATGAGTGTGATACACAGTTTGACTTAAAAGACTCATTGTATATTACCAATAGTCCAGACTTCTCCAAAATATCACACTTTTCAACATCCCCAGCCATACCAAAAGACAAAAACATGCTTTGTGTTGAAAAAACACAGAAATGTGATGAAGATTCAGCTCTAATTCCAAAGCCAGAACTCATTTCTAAAGGCAACAGGCAGGCATCTGACAACACAGGTGGAACAACAGACTGTCCTTCTGATGTAAACATCCAACCACCCCTTTCAAACATCAGTTCTACTCTTTGTCAAGCCAATTTGTCAACCCATTCACAATTAAATAATAGACAAGGGGTGGTTTCTCCTAAACATCTTCCTGTAATTCAAGATGAACATGACTGTACAGAGAGTGTGGAGAGAGCCATGCCTGATATGACATTTCCTGTGCAATCAGAATGTGAAGAGAATCAACAGGAGAACATTGAGCAAAGTCCTCAACTTTATACTGTGACTCAAGCACTACAGTTTTCTCACAACTATACCCAAAGCCCTTGTGAACTAAGAGATAATGGTTCACTATCAGGCACAGTTACCCCTGCACTGAACAAAAACGGACAAGACCTGGAAGACAAAAACTCAGATCACAAAAATATTGGCTGGTCAGTAGATACTTCTGATTCAGCAACTCCAGAATTAGATAATTCATTTGCTCCCAATCAGGATTTAGTAAAAATCACAGAGAGTACAATTTCTAGGTCTGGAACACTGTTGGCTGTGGAGGACATCATCTCAAAACAAATGTTTGGTGAGACTTCTCTGCATTCTAGGCCATTGGATGGCTCTCAGGATACAGGTGCACTGTATGATTTGAAACTCAGCCCCCTGAATTACAGTGAAACATGCTTCAATGACTACAACTTCACCTCTAAATGTTTAAACAAAGGAAATGACCAGTCTGATGTAAAATCAAACTCCACAGACAATTGCATTCTCAATGCCTGTGCTTTCTCTCTTGATAAACCTTTGTCATCCACCCTACCGTATAATGCAAATGAACCAGAGCCAAATATCCAGGGCCACCTGATTGGACTTGATATAGCCAAAAACTCTATAAATGAAAACATCCAAAATGATATTAAATATTCAAATGTATCAGTTTCCTGCAGTAATTATGTTGAGGATGTCACTACAATTGACTCCGAACAAGGCTCAAACCTTAACCAGAGTTACATGAATGGTACTCATGTTCCACATGAAACTGTTGATTACATGGATTTGCATCTCACACTTCTGAAGAAAGTAGATTCTGAGAAGATGGACAATCAGATGATCACCAATGAGCATGATGCAATGCAGAGGTCCACCATGTTAGATGTTAAGGATATATCTAAACCTCTGATAACTTGTGAAAAAGCAGTATCTGTGGGTCTTGAATGCACATCTGTCCAAAATGAAGGACAAAGTTTAAGGTCAAGTGAGACAAAATCCTCACCTAAAAAGGGTGGTACACAGAATGCACTTCATGGAAAATTTCAGTGTGAAATATGTGCAATGTTCTTTCGTACACATCCTGGACTTAAAAGACATAAAGCCATGAAGCATGTAGTAAAGACTGAAGGGATTTCACTCATTGAAAATGTAAATATGAGTAGTCAAGTTTCTAAGCCCATTTATAATATGTCACACCCAATAGAAAAAGCACTGAAAGATAGCATGGATGTTATGGATCCAGCAGTTATTTCACATTTAAACAGAAATGAAATCTCAGATGGACAAGGACAGAAAACAGATGCACATTTGATCTTCGAAGAGATTGCAAGTGATTCTGATGTGTCAAAGATCCCAGAAAGTTGTGATTCTGATCAGACAACTCTTGTTAATGAAAGGGAAAATAACGGTATCAATACCATGGACACAAGCAGTGAAGTGTTTTCTCCAAAACTGTTAAAGCAAGACACTTTTTCAGATGAAATACTCAGTCCTCTTAAAACAGATATTTTGCAGACCATATCTCTAGATTCCCCCTCAATGGTGCAACAAAACTCTCCTAAGTCACCTGAAAAACAAATTCCGGGTAGCAGTCACAGCTATCATGAAGTCAATGTGAGAGAGGAACAGAAGAGTATGGTAACTATCAGTGCTGAAGAGCAAAAGGAAGAAACAATTTCTTCCACAGAGCCTTCCAAATTGCTTAAGAAAGGTGACACATATGACATTGACGATGTTGTAAAGTATTATGATAAACCAAAATATGTTCAGACAGAAGATATCCACTATCCACCTGGGGATTCTTCTGTGGATATTAAGCGTGAGAACACCTCTTCTCCCACAGAAGACAGTCACATGGTTACTGGTACTTTAGGAATGGTACCTGATCTTAAGGCTTTCTTTGATGATGAAAATACTTTTTCTCAGTTATTCCCAAGAAATGATGACAGGAAAAGAAAAAAATGTGCAAGGGTCTATGGTAAAAGCAACAAAAAGCAAAAACAACTGTCCTGTTTAGTTTTAGACTGTCCTCCCACTGGTGCCTTTATTGACAAGTATGCAGAGTCTAAAGAAAACAAGTTGGGACACATGTTCACCAACGGCACAAATGATCCTTGTGAATATGAAACCATATCAATCGACAATGATAACATGCATGTGACGACTCCCAAAAGCTTAGTCAACAGCTCTATAGAGAATGCCTGTCATTCAAAAGATGGCCTAATGGATCACCAGGCTGGTAATGAGGAAAATGCAGAAACTGGCATTAAAGAATTCGTATGTGAGAATGAGGGCACAATTAGACAATCCTTAGAGCACCAGGATGATTCACATGATTGCGCTGTGCCAGAAAACACAGTGTCATCAGTTCCTCAGGAAGATTGTAAGCCAGAGGTTCCTGATTCAGCTTGCCCTCTCCAACTAGTCTGTGTTCAAGAAAATGCCTCTTGTTCACCAAGCATTGAGATACCAAACCATGACAAAACATTTCAGATTCCTGTACCCTTTTATGAGCCTGAGAAAGATATATCTTTGGTTGCAACAATTTCAAGCACAGAACTGAAAGACCCAGCAAGACCTTGCAAAAAGCCTATGGAGCGGAAGTGTAGGAAACGCATAGAACCTGGACTCAAACCAAAGGATAAGCAGTACAAATGCAAGGTGTGTTTCACATGGTTTCTCACCTTAGGTGAGCTCGACTTCCACAAGCTCTCTCACAATCCATCACCTCCCCCAACTTGCTATATGTGTGTCCAGCGCAAGTTTACCTCCCGGGAACAGCTTAGGGACCATCTCAGGGAGAAACACGCCAAAAACAAAGCAGGTGTTTGGACTTGTGGGATGTGTTTGAAAGAAATTTCAGATGTCTGGATGTACAATGAACACTTGCGTGAGCATGCCACACAGTTTGCACGAAGAGGGCAGTCTCAGAGTTCCCTCTTGGACATGCCTGGGTGTTTCATGCAAGAAAATGCCGTGAAGAACTTCATATCTTCAATAATGCAGCATCGGCACAGCAGACCTGCAAGAGACAATGTTAAACCATCATCTAAGGAAGAGAGAAGAACATCTTTTGATGTTAATGGACAAGAGACAAAGGTTCCAGATGAGTCTTCCACAATTCTGAAGACTAAAACGAGTATTGGGGGAGGAAATAAGCAGTGCGCACTGACAACGCTTGAGGTTCTACCTAAAGCAGAGACTTCTTCTAAAAATGCTGAGATGCATCCTAACTGCAAGGACCCTTCAAGGGACTGTCACCACTGTGGCAAGCAGTTTCCAAAGCCTTTCAAGCTCCAGCGCCATTTAGTGGTCCACAGCTTGCAAAAGATTTTCCTTTGTCACAAATGCCCAGTATCCTACCAAGAGGCAAAGGAGCTTAAAGACCACCTTAAAAATGAACATGACGAGACAGATGAGCCAGACTCAAAGCACACCACACTATATACTTGTGAACTCTGTGCTGATGTCATGCATGTAATCAAGAAGTCATTCATCTGCAGTACCTGCAACTACACTTTTTCAAAAAAGGAACAGTTTGATCGTCACATGGAGAAACACCTTACTGGAGGGAACAAGATCTTCAAGTTCAGGGGAGTTGTAAGACCTTGCAAGCCTTTTAATTCAAAATATGATAAATCTGACACACCACCAATCAAAAAAAGGAAAGCAACTGAGAGCAGCTTAGACATCACAGTGTCACATATGCAAGGCATCAAATCAGTATTGCCAATAATAGATGACACTGTAAAGAACAGTACTGAGGAACATTCAACGCAAACAAACAATACCAGTGTGAAAATTGAAGATGAGGCAGAGGACTTCCCTGTCAGGGATGCTATTGAGTGTACAGTGCAAACAGATTCTGTGGAACATAGTCTTCCATCAACAGAGCTGAAGGAAGAAAATGAAAGCGCTTCTCCATCTTATGAAATGCAAGCAGATGAGCCCAGGGAAGTCATTGCAACAGACAAAGAAGCTCTGACAGAGCTTTGTGATGTTAAAATTGAAGATGACTGTTGTAACATTCCAACAACCTTGTTAGTTTCTGAGATTGACATTTCGAGCATCACCAAACTTAACGAAGACACGGTGGAGACAAACCCTTCAATTCTTGAAACAAGTGAACAAGGGGACATAAGGCACTCAAGTCAATGCACCATTCAATCGTGTGGTCAAACAGACATAAATTTACCAAAACAAGGCATGCAAGGAATCCAAGGGCTCTCATCTTGTAATGACTTTGAACTCTCATCTGTGAAACAGGATCAAAATAAACAAGATTTTCAGACTCATCACAGTGAACAGCTGACTACTGCTCTGACTAAGCACATAACTATGGTCAAATCTGAGGAAACTATGAAACAAAGTCTTGAAAATAACCTTAGTACCACTGATTCTGCACATCACACCAACAGCTCTAATACATGTGAGGACAAGGATTCAACCAAGCAACAGAAGAAGAGGAAAGATCTTAAGACAGCTCACAGCTCTCAGAGAACTCAATCTGCAACTGCAAGGGAAAATTTGGGGATTGACCCAAGGGCCAAAAAGAAGTTCAGACCCAGCAGGTTTGAAAATATTGATGGACAAAGGAAAAATGAACTTCCTAATGACTATCCAGTGCTTACATCAGTAAAGGATGACACAGCCAGTAACAAAATAATCTCCAAGCATAAAATAGGGTCATCTAATCTGGGCCTTCACCTGAAGAAAGGTTCTGTAGATAGTTTCTCACCAAAAAAGGTTGAGATTGTACGTCACTTCACCGAAGATTGCAAAGGAAAAAAGAACATTCCTAGGAGACCCATCCATTCCCCTTCTTCCAGGATCTCCACCATGAACAATTCATTTAACAAATCTCGGTCCAAGCCAGGGGTCAGATGCATAGAGACTCACTCATACCGTACTGCAGAGTCACAGAACAACCTCCTCAGCCAGTTGTTTGGCCAAAGACTAACTAGCTTTAAAATTCCTTTAAGGAAGGACACTTCTGAATCAATTAAGGATTAAATGAATGCTATTAACGAGGAGGTAATTAAGTGATCCACTAGGCATGTGATTAAGGCAGTGTATTCATGATACTTGGATTGTATGGCCCTCCTCTGTGAAATAATTTAACTCCTTGTTTAGTCACTTTATTGCATTCCTCTTGTAAATGTGTATTTACATATATGTGAAGACCAACAACAAAATGTATGAATATAGGATGAATGTTGGTTACAAATTTATTTTCTCTATTTTATATTGGAGCATTATCTCTAAGAGACTGTATTTCAGCAGCAACAAAGAAAGGTTTTTGGGAAAATAATTTACTTGAAAATGAACTGAGAATATTTGTTTTCCAAATAATGCATGACACTTTAACATTACATGTTCTTAGATGTTTTCCTAGCAACAGGACCAAAAGACATCCTAAGTCTGGATCATGTCAATGTGCTTTATTTTATATGCTTCAGAGAATTACTCCTTCATACTCTTTTACTTTACTGTATTGCGGAGACACTCATTAGTATTAGCTTTTGTATCATCACTAATTGGTGCTATGTTATTTTATAATTATTATTTTTTTGTGTAATGTGAACACAATGTCTTATAACTGAAGGGAACATGTAGCAATTACACTCAATCAATCATTGCTGGTACTCAGTTTTAGAGGAAATTACACAAAAACACTGTGTAAGATCAATCAAAAAGAAAGGGTTTATTTGTGTCCTAATTTGATCTATTCAGAGGAGGGCAAGGGAAAAGCCTTTTCCAAAACTGTATTTAGTTTGATGTCATCTATAATATGAACTCAGGTGCTATTATTGCGCATGAAACCCTTAAGAATTCTTCCCATGCACTGATGTTACCATACACAAACCCCACACATGATCATCCAAATGTCCCCCAGGTCTTTAATAATTACTATTTACAATAACAAAAGGTGCTTTGTCATGTTTATATGTATCTTATATTGTATAATATTGTAGGTTGATTATTTCCAGTGCAATGCATTATGTCAAAGTTCTATTTTAATAATGTGCAAAAGATGAAGAGAAAAAAAAGAAAGCGAAATACAAAGCCTACTAAAGGCTTATGAGTGGATCACAAAGTGCATCATATAAACTTGGTTATTTTTTTTGCATCAAGTCTTGTTTCTTTGTCATTCTGGTTGTTTCCTTATTTCATGCTGGGGATCTGTCAAAATGAAAGTGCTTATAACTTCTCACAATACAATGTGAAAGAATGAACTGTGTGAAGTGTGCAATAAGAAACAGAGTACAAGGTTTTTTTTAATCAGTCAAGAACTGCACTGTATCCTTTGAATTCACATTTAATGATCACTTTAAATTGACATTCACAATGAAAATGTGAAGATCATAGAGCCATCAAGGGTTGACAACCTGTTTTTTAGAAGGGAGAATGACAGCTTTGATCCAGACAAGGACATTACGTCTTCAAAAGCAATTGTGTAACAAATCTCTTATCTGAAAAATAAGGTGGATAGTGTTGTCCAAACCGAAGACCACTAGTTTTTTTCATTTCAATTAGAGTGAAAAACTCAAGCTTATATGAACTGCGCAAGTTTGTTGTGTAAAACCTGATGATCATGTTATCCACCATGATTTGAGAATGTTCTAAATAGTATCTTAGTATTTGTTTCACTCCTTTTTTTGTAAAGTATCTCAAAATCATAATCCTTGATTATTTCCAAGTTTAAATTAGATTTTGAATCCTGATTTTTCAGTATGGTCTGAATTTTGAACCCCACTGTTTTTATGCTAATTTTAATTCCTAAATCGGTTTCCCTCCAGTAACTCCACACTATGATCTAATGACAATAATTCTGAATAACTGTTTTTTTTTCCCTGTCTAGAGTAAACAGTACTGACTTTGCTCAAAAACAAATGGCACATCATTCTATAATCATTCATGCACAATCACACAATAATTACCCAAATAAGAGTTTCTACTGTTTAAGCAAATGCACATCACAAACAGGAAATAAAGTTTGACTGTTTGATTAACTTTACTTATTTGTTGTTCAGAAAAGGACTAACAGACACGGCCTTTCAAGCTGATTTATCACTGTGTGTTTAGTGGCTTGTATCCCTACATGAGCCTTATTCACCTTCACATAGGAATAAAAAGCCATAAGACACAACAGCTGTAATGGGAGCGCCGCAGTGAGGGAACTCCCTGGCTTTCAACAAAGACGTAGGGGCCCGTATTGGAGGCACCTGGTAGAAGAAAAAGAGGAAGGAAAAGGATTGATAACTTTAAAAAGGAGATGACAAAGCTAAGCAGGCAGAAAGATAGATATTATAGTGGGGAAATGATATTATGATCTTAGCTATCATAGAGGCATTCATAATGTGTCACCGTAAGCGTCAAGAGCGAGGCATTTCCAAGACAGCTATATTTCAGTGAGGTCTAATGCATTAATCAATCATACCATGTGATACACAAAAAAGCTTCAGTAGCTGTGAATCTTGTAATTGCCACTGATTACGCTTTTGGGTTTAAGCAAATATGCAGCGAAACTCATGATTAAATGTTAATTTAATTATGCAAACAGTGATTAGTTCAATTATTCTGAGCAAATTTTTACCACAATGCAAGGTGCTCATTAAACTACAGTAACTGATTACTAATGGGTGAATTTATATGCGGAATAAAAAAAAGTCACAAATGGTCAGGGCAGCTGATTTGCATTATTGACAATCCCTAAAAAATAAAATAAAATAAAAACACCTTTATTGCATTTTCTCCCAGGGCTGTTTGTTGGTGTCAAGCAATAATTGTACATTTCCTTGTCAGGGCTGTTCTGATCATTTCATCTTTGAGCAAAATCTCCTGGGAGACAGCACAGCTTTGCTCTTTGAAGTGGAGTGACATTATCACCGGCTAGCCCTGAAAATAGCATCAGTTTCGCCATACTGCCACTCACAGAGGGCTGAAGATCAGGGCCAGATAGAAATGGGCGACTGGTCAGCGGTAATGACATGGAGTCTAAAGGGAACAGAGGCCATCTTCAATCTCACCTTTCAATCCCAGCAACCCTCAGTCCCCATTCAGCAGCGTATAGTGCCACTCACAGCTTTGGCACTGATGGAAAATTACTAGGAATTCCATCACATTGCCCCAATGTCAGAGACGGAGAGTGACAGCGGGAGAAAAAAATGATAAATGTGACTATTTGGTTCGGGGAGAGCTTTCGGCTCCCTATGCCACAACACAATATTTAATCAGGGGTGTGTGTGTGTGTGTGTGTGTGGGGGGTCATTTTGCTGTTAATTTATGGCTCATTTGGGGGGATAATAACAGGTTGTCATCCATTTACTTCATAACGGGTAAAGATGATTTGATGAGAAGGTTCCCTAGTGCTGGAAAACAGGAAATGCAACACAGGTAATGCCTTCAATGGAGGATGCCCATGTGTACACCAGCATGATTGTGTTTTGTCAGGATCAAGGCATGAATGAAAAGCCATCACTGCAAGTCCCCAGCACTTTATCATAATACCAAACAAAGGACAGCCTTAAAAATCAGTCCTACTTCAGCATTTAAGTGGGTTTTATTTCCAACCCATTACTGTTTTATGAATATGAAACAAAAAAGAATTGGATAGCAGTTTTATGATGACTGCATATATAACAATGCATTAGAAAACGATATGCTTTATAATGCCTAATAAAGTACTTAATCATTTGCATGTTCTGGTAAATTAACCCAGATATATTCCATTATAATACATATAACCCATATTATATTTTTCCAATGGATAATGGCAAGTGAAACAAAATTCCTAAAACTAATATAATATTTTAATGCAACACTCACTTCAAAATTCAAAACAGACCATTATAATTAGTGCATAATTAGTAGTAAGTAATGAATTTTACATTACACAGCTGTCAGTATCATTAAAAAATTAATGATTTGATGATTTGAAATTAATGATAAAAAATTAATGATTATTGTGTTAATTCAATAAAAAAAAAAATTTGTGTGTGGAAAATTACAAACTAATTTTAAAACTGTAAAAATACTACAGTAAAACTTTTAATCATCTACTATAAGTATAGTAAAAAAAAAAAAAAAAAATTACCATATTTACAATGAAAGTTTTTTTCATTAAGTTTTGACCATGTGCACCATCTATATGCGAGTATTGTTTTATTGACAGGCCACTTACGATGAAATGCTTTACCACCTGTGTTATGGTAGTTAAAAACACAGCTATAAACAGTATAATGAAAACATTTCTGCTTAAAACAGTTTCAAAACATAAGCAGTCTTCATAGAAAGTGTGACCAAAGATTGTTTTCAAAGCTCCACGTCACAGCTCTACATAGCTGATCCTCCGTGCTTCGTGAGTTTTAGATTCACCTGTCAGCATGAGGAAAACACTTTAAAAGGCACGACTGTGGTAAAGACAACAAAAGTGACAGTCCCTCAACAGTCTGCGCAGTCAAACTATTCCTCAATGTTTCCTTAAAGCTTTGAGAAGCTGCGTAAGCATCACAGGGCTTTGAAAGGCACATCTGAACTACAATGGTGCTACAATCTTGAGTAGTCTCGCAGGTCGCTTTAGACCTGCTGTCAGCACTCGCTGCAACAAACCAAGGTAAACAGAGTCCTTGATCTTCTTGAAGCAGAGCAAGAGAACTTGAGTGCATGTCTTTCATTTCAAAACATGCAGTTGAAGAGACCATAAAGTGGCACACAGTTCACTCAAGGTCTTGGTTTAAAGTTCTACATAGATTTTTAAATGATTGCGGCTGCCCCCAAAACAAACCAGGTGTATATCAGGCCTCGTGACCTCTGAGATTGGGGTGACTGCAAAGTAGACAGCGAGCACCGTCTCTGTAATGAGCTGCCGCCCCTGACACCATCATCTAGCATCGGTTGCACATTTAGATTGGCCAAGGTACGAGTTGATGAGCTCTCAAATTGTTCCCGTGAAAAGTTCAGTGGAAAACAAGTCTTAAGCCTGGGGGTAAAACTCAATTAATTATTAATTTGGTGTGTCATAAAGAACAGGATAAGACTCGAAGGGAAATGCTAAACACCTCCAAGCTAAAATAATACCTCCGCTTGGGTTCTCAGCGATTTGGAATACAATTAAAAACTCAATTTGAAAGGTTTGTGAGTTATAGTGGCACAAGATTAATTCGCAATTGGAAAAATTGCCGTTTAGGGCCATCAGACATTTTTGGCTTGTTAGCAGTGCGGTTTATTCTCTTCCCAGAGGTAATATGTCATACTTCATTAATTCTTAATAGACAAGACATAGCCTGAAACAGTGCAACTATTCATGTTTCAACACTGCTACATCCTCTCCTTAACTGTCATTCCCCTAAGGCGTCCGTCCCCCCCCCCCCAAGTGTGGATAGCTGTAGAGCGGTTTGCACTAGCATTGCATGTGTCTGAGTGTGAACGTGTGTGTGTGTGTGTGTGTGTGTGCGTGTGTGTGTGTGTGTGTGTGTGTGTGTCCATGTGTGAGAGATCGCAATTGACAAGGGTATAGCCCACTAACAGACAACTTAAAATGTCAGGGAATCCAACTGTCAGGCGGCTCACTAGTGACACGGCCGTGGCATATTTGATGGTAAATCCCAGAGCTGGTTGTGACTCACTCAGATTAGCGATGTGATTCAGGGTACACACCAAACTACTGAAGACCGGGTGACTTTTAATTACATCAATTACAAAATTGAGAATTTTAGAGTGAATGAGCAGCTATTGATGAACAAACACCGCCGGCTCAGATTAGCAACAAATTCGACATGCTAGATAAACAGTCAAGTCAAGTCAATTTATATAGCGCTTTTCACAATACAGATTGTATCAAAGCAGCTTCACAGTATCAATCAATTTAAAAAATAAGATTTGTTTTTAAAAACATTTATAAACATTTAAAAATGTATTTATTTATTTATTTATATATATATATATATATATATATATATATATATATATATATATATATATAATATATAACAACAACATGTATGTGTTATATATATCCAAATTCATGTTTTTAAATATTTTCTTTTAAATGTTAAATCTTGTTAGCACGCTGGGTCTAGTCACAGTCTGAATATTTCAGGCTGTATATAAAATATTGAAATCTGACACCCAGCTCTACCAATGTATTACATTAATTGTTTGCATGTTGATCTCGTCTCTATACTCCATTGAGATAACTGGAGTGCACAATTCTCTAAGACATTGCTGGACATCCCTGGAGACCGACTATGTACAGTTTTGTATGTATATATTGCATTGCATTTACATTACATATACATTCAAGAGTTGTATAATAAAATAAAAAATTATAATAAGCTTAAAACCAGGCCTTTCTGTACCATTAGTATCAGATGTAGTATCACTATTTTACTATTAACTGCACCAAAAACAGCCACAGAAACTTACCAAAACCATATTACATCACTTTTAGTTTCACACATACACAGATACAGTACTCACTCAACACAACACACTGAAACTACACACATATAGAGTATATTTAGCAATAAAATTAAATAAACAACCTGTTCATATTTTGCAATAAATATTAAGGACCTCAACCACCTGCAGACATACATGATTCAGAATAGACAACACAAAAAAAAAACATGAATTACATCTGGTCACTGATTTACATTACAGCATCAACTCACTGAGAAGTAAAAAAAAAGGGACCTTTGATACACACCTGTGCCATCCACCATCACCACTCGCCTTCCATCTGTGTCTTTCCTCTGTCTTTCATCCCCCCCTCTCTCTCTCTCTCTTACTCTCTCTCCATCTGAGATGAGGAATGAGTTGGTGAGTCTTCGGCTCAGTGAGGTACAGATTGGGGCTCAGCTGCAGAAACTGACATCATCCTTACAAGAGCGCACGTTTACCCCTCCCGTAGCCTCTCTCTCTCTCTCTCTCTCTCTCTCTCCCCATCCCCCCCCCCCTCCCCACACCCCCCACTTCCCCGAGTCCTTCCTCATAAACGAAATACATTGGTTACAGAAAATAAGGAGCGAATTCGCCCGCTTCGGCTGTTTGCGCAGCAAATCTGCTTTATATTCAAAGTCTCCTAACACGGCATGTGCTGTGGGATCAAGTAGCATTAGCATTCCCTGCAGCCACAGGTTTGAGAACTCAAAGTGTGAGGTGGTCACATGCACTGGGGAGCGTGCTTGTCCACGCTTCTGCCACAGGTTATTAGAGAGCGGCGACTGGGAGACACTCTTACAGAAAGGATCTCGCTCGAGAGCCACGTTTGTCAATGCGCAAGCACACGCACTTATCTCTATCACCTCTCCCTCCCGCTGGAATTTTCCTGTCCCAAGTCATTTAGATTTTCATTTATCATTGTAAGGTAAGACTGTGGCAGCTGTTATTAAAATAGATTGCCTCTGCTAAAACGCCATAATGCGGGTTGCGTTGAGAACCGCATATATGGCTGCCTGAATTTGTATACTGTAAATATGGACACGTGCTATAAACATGTGGATGCATCAGTATTCACTGAAAGGAATTAAATAAAGAAAATATATGATAGCCGGCTAGGTGTGTTTTCTCCAGTTGTTTGTGTCAAAGACAGAGACAGAAATGAAGATGACATTGTAAATTACGCTGCCAGTGTGGCAGACACTACTAAGCATGGCCTGTTTTTTTTTTTTTTTGGTTGTGTTTTTATCTCCACTTCAGTTTCTCAGGAGACTTGCATTCAGAATTCCTTCTCTTGTTTCCATAGTGACACTTCTTCCTCCTTTGTATAAGCATGTGCATGATGCGTCGCCGTGGATAGACGTTTTGCAGCGAGGAGTGTTCGCTGGTGTTAATTACTGTGTGTACAATTAAACGCTGTTCATTAACAGGCTGTTACTATTATTTTTCATCTTGGGGCATAATACAAATCACCCTGTAAAATCTGCATGATTACAATCTGACTGAAAAAAGCCACATAAAATAAAAAAAGAGGGAAATGCACACTTTTAAATGCCATCCAACAAACAATTTAAATCTGTAGAGCATTACTGCATGAAATACTGTAGTATAAAGAAACAAAGCACAGAGTAGCTTCAACTTCCTCTCTCAGTGGAAACTGCAAACCTATTATCTGCTTCCCAGACCAGTGGGTGGTAGATGGAGGTGCTCGATCACCTCAGTCAAACAAGGAGGTCTAATGATGAGCTCTTAAATTGTTCTCACAAAAAGATCAGCTGAAAAGTGTAAAGCCTGGGGGTAAAGCTCAATTCATTATTAATGTGCTGTGCTATAAAGATCTGAGCGGGGAAATGCTAAACAACTTAAAAGTTTTAAAAAACCTGGGCTCATGTTACATCTGACATCCAATTAAAATGAAACGGTAGTCTTTGTTGGTTGTTACTATTTTCCACCTTAAACACCAATGACTATATCTAGAGAGCAAAATGGCCGATAGCCAATCTAATGTCAACATACTGTATATAATTCAATGATGGCAAAGGAGATGTCCACAAAATTGCTAAACATTTAAAAAATATATATAATTTAGTTTAAAGAAGCATGCTGTTTTGCACATTTCTCCCTCTTGCACAGGCATAAACCTTTCCTTTTTTAAATTGGTGAGTGCAGTTTAATGTTGTGACTGTTACGAGGGTAATTCATTTAAAAATGAAAATTACCTCATGATTTACTCCCCCCTCAAGTCATCCTATATGACATTCGTCTTTCAGACAAATACAGTCGGAATTATACAAAAAAAATGTTGTGGCTCTTCCAAGCTTTATAATGGCAGTGAATGGTCCATAAAAGTGCATCTATCCATCATAAAAGTGCTCCACACGGCTCTGGGAGGTTAATAAAGGCCTTCTGAAGAAAAGAAGAAATAAAAATATATTAATATTTAACACGTTACAAAGTAAAATTCTAGCTTCCGGCCAAACGACCATACGCAGTTTACTTACACCTAAAGCGCAACTTATACGAAACTTGTGACGTCGGAAGTAGCGTAGTGCGTCACGGCATAGCGTAAATATCAGCAGCATAAGTTGTGCTTTAAGCGTAAGTGGAATCCATATGTCCGTTTGGCCGGAAGTTCAGTTATTTTACTTTTAGGGATGTCAGTTAAACGCGTTATTAACAGCGTTAACGCAAACCCATTTTAACGCGATTCTTTTTTTATCGCGCGATTAACTTATGTTGATTATTTTCACGATTATTTTTTTTATTGCTTTTTGGCCTAGCAAACTTTGTAGTTTTTTTCCCCATGCTTTTGTAACAGGACACGGCATGCGCGGCTCTATGAACCCCATTCATTTCATTTCATTCATTTGACCGCACACACCGCAGTCAAAATTCAAAATAGTTAAACTTTTGCAGCTGTGACGATTACCAGCGCGGCATGCAAAAAGTTTTGAAAACTGGTGTAGCGTCGCGCATTGAGCCGGCCAAATAATAGGTTAGGTTAACGTTACGTTTTGAGTGGATGACGAGCGCGAGACGCAGAAATGGATGCCAATAAGATTCTGAATTGAAAGTTTACTTTTAAAAAGTTGCCAAATGGACATTGACAAGACCAAAGTGATCTGTGTGTTTTGTCATTGTGAACTAAGCTATCATCATCGCAGCACGTCCAGTCTGAAATACCACTTGATGGCCAAACACACACACACACACACACACATCTGATGCGCATTCTCTGCCCCCTCGTCAATATCAGGACCTCGTCACAGTATTTATTTCACACTTTTATTGATGGACAGTGTTAGTGTGAGAGATTATTTGCTCCAAGTGAGAATGTTTTAGTGTGAAATTGAACACAGTATTGTCAATGTTGTTTTCAAAAAAAAAAAAAAAATTGCACAAAGCAAGCCGATCCACTTTTCCATGTTGATAAGAGCATTAAAATGAGAAAAAAAAATAATGGGCCAAAAAGAAATCAAGAGACATTGAGAATAGATAAAAATGTGTGATTAATCGCGATTAATCGTGATTTAACTATGACATTAATGCGATTAATTCCAATTAAATATTTTAATCGTTTGACAGCACTATTTACTTTATAACGTTTTAAATATGGATATATTTCTTACACAAACGCATCGCTTCAGAAGGCCTTTAATAACCCCCGCAGAGCTGTGTGGAGAACTTTTATGATGGATAGATGCACTTTTATCATGGATAGCATTTTATGGACTTCAAAACAGAAACTGCCATTATAAAGCTTGGAAGAGCCAGGACATTTTTTTATATAACTCCGACTGAATTCGTCTGAAAGAAGAATGTCATATACACCTAGGATGACTTGAGGGTGAGAAAATTATGGGCTAATTTTCATTTTTGGGTGAACTATCCCTTTAAATGTTTCTATGTGAATATGATCAATTTTGAAGTGTTTATATCAAAAAGAAATAATCTTGGGAGATTCTCTTCTAACTTCTGTATTTGGCGCACTGCCTTTTTTTTCTTTGTCATGCAGTCGCACAGACTCTGATCACTGGTGTCGGTGGTTCCGAGGCTTGCATTTTGTTTATCAACTGATGTTGCAATGATTTAAATTATAATATTTACTGTAGTTATGAAGTCATTGTCAAGTCATGCCGTTCAAGTCCATGTCGAATCTCGAGTCATTGGTACCAAAGTCTTATCCTTTTTGTTAGTCAATCAACTTTGTTTAAAGTCCTTTAATCCGCAAATCAAGTAAAGTAACTCGAGTCCCCCACCTCTGCAATCAATGCAGATCTCAGCAGAAAATGTGAACCTATTACAAACCCAAACATTTTTGCTATCCAGACTAGTGGGTGGTAGATGGAAGTACTCAGTCACTTCAAGACAAACAAGAAGCTCTAAGGATGTTAGGGATAAAAACACTGGGGTTTTGATGGAGACTTTATGAATGGATTTGTTCTTTCATGCCAAGCCACTAAATCAGCTCAAATGGGTTTGTTTCATGCCAATTACACGCTAAATCCAGCGAGTGACATCTCTGCGACGATTATAAATGGCCACAAGTGATGAGTATAGTGTATCTTCTGGTGTCATTAAATGATTTGTAACAACATCTTAAGTTCAGAGTTAACTATAAGGCACTCTCTAAAGCAGGGTATATTTATTTGCTGAATACAGCACAGCACATACTGTAGACATAATATGTACTATTAATAGTATATGAAACAGAACACATTATGTATCATTAAATGTAGCAACAAAAGTAAAGTATTAAAAGTATTGTACAATATTGCAAAATGACTTTGTACATTGCTTAATTCATCAAGTGGTGTCCAGTTTGATCTACTATTTGGTGAAAAAATCTAATCATTTTTATAAATGAAAATGTGTGAAATGTTCTGAATTGAAATATTCACAGGTTACAGCCATGTTGAATTTCATCCAATGAAAATGTAAGCCATTAAAATACAATGCATTAAAATGCAAGCAGGGTTAATGCAATGCATATTTTTTTCAAGTAGTGCAATTCAATAAGCTTTTTTTGCTTCAAAAACATTTGGCATTATTTTACTTCCATATTCATTTTTAAAGGAATCCTAGCTTATTTTTGACCTTGTACTTGTAGAGCTGCATGATTCTGGATAAACTAATAATCAGGTTTTTGTTTTTAATAGAGATCAAGATTTTGAATAGACAACTAAACAAAATAAGGTAATTTATTCAAGGTTCTGACAAAATGTTAATTGCTGCAGTCTATTTTAAAAAGCCAGGTTGAATGAATGATTCAGTGACTCAAAGCCTTCACTTTTTTCACTACTGGATGAATCAGTGTTTTTGAACAAATCTCTTTGAAGACCACAATTTTACAGTTTAATGTTATTTTTTAGAATTATTTTTCATAATAATTTCATAATATATTTTGTGAACTCAGACTCAGAGTATGTTTGTACATGTGTGCTGAGCAGAGATATGGGATGAGCTTTATTTTGCTTGGAGGTATGTGTGCAATGTAACATGTTCACTGAGCAGAGATGTTCAACTGATGATGATACTACAAATGTGTACAGTTGGCATATCCTTTACAAGGAAAGGAATGTTTCAACTGATGCAATGTTCATATGCATACTGTATACACTGAAGGGAAGTTTCTTAATATGGAAAGTGGATTGTACCATGTGTAAGCATGAGGTATACATTCCATTTTAAACATAAGCAACATAAGGTTTTTCTACCTTACAAGGAAGTTGTGAGTTCCAGAGTGGTGTATATAAGCTCAATCCTTAATGTACTGACTCAGAGAAACAAAGGCATGATAGGGTGAGAGGAAGGAGAAACCATTTACAGCTGGCATGATGGGGTGAGGGAATATAGAAATGGGGAACAGAGAAATCTGGAATGAAGACCTCCTCACCTATAGCCTTATTCTGCTATGCCTGTTTCTCTGTCTGACACATGTACAGGTCCTTCTAAAAAAATTAGCATATTGTGATAAAGTTAATTATTTTCCATAATGTAATGATAAAAATTAAACTTTCATATATTTTAGATTCATTGCACACCAACTGAAATATTTCAGGTCTTTTATTGTTTTAATACTGATGATTTTGGCATACAGCTGATGAAAACCCAAAATTCCTGTCTCAATAAATTAGCATATCATGAAAAGGAAAAAGTGACCTGGGCTGACCTGGGCTACAGAGAAGCACCACTGGACTTCAGGCATTTTGGCATTTCCTTCTCCCCAGTCTTCCTCCAGACTCTGGCACCTTGATTTCCGAATGACATGCAAAATTTGCTTTCATCCGAAAAAAGTACTTTGGACCACTGAGCAACAGTCCAGTGCTGCTTCTCTGTAGCCCAGGTCAGGCGCTTCTGCCGCTGTTTCTGGTTCAAAAGTGGCTTGACCTGGGGAATGCGGCACCTGTAGCCCATTTCCTGCACACGCCTGTGCACGGTGGCTCTGGATGTTTCTACTCCAGACTCAGTCCACTGCTTCCGCAGGTCCCCCAAGGTCTGGAATCGGTCCTTCTCCACAATCTTCCTCAGGGTCCGGTCACCTCTTCTCGTTGTGCAGCGTTTTTTGGCACACTTTATCCTTCCCACAGACTTCCCACTGAGGTGCCTTGATACAGTACTCTGGGAACAGCCTATTTGTTCAGAAATTTCTTTCTGTGTCCTACCCTCTTGTTTGAGGGTGTCAATGATGGCCTTCTGGACAGCAGTCAGGTCGGCAGTCTTACCCATGATTGCGGTTTTGAGTAATGAAATAGGCTGGGAGTTTTTAAAAGCCTCAGGAATCTTTTGCAGGTGTTTAGAGTTAATTAGTTGATTCGGATGATTAGGTTAATAGCTCGTTTAGAGAACCTTTTCATGATATGCTAATTTATTGAGACAGGAATTTTGGGTTTTCATGAGCTGTATGCCAAAATCATCAGTATTAAAACAATAAAAGACCTGAAATATTTCAGTTGGTGTGCAATGAATCTAAAATATACACTCACCGGCCACTTTATTAGGTAAACCTGTCCAACTGCTCGTTAACACTTAATTTCTAAGCAACCAAGGTGGGCAGAAGAGCATCTCTGAACGCACAGTACGTCGAACTTTGAGGCAGATGGGCTACAGCAGCAGAAGACCACACCGGGTGCCACTCCTTTCAGCTAAGAACAGGAAACTGAGGCTACAATTTGCACAAGCTCATCGAAATTGGACAATAGAAGATTGGAAAAACGTTGCCTGGTCTGATGAGTCTCGATTTCTGCTGCGACATTCGGATGGTAGGGTCAGAATTTGGCGTCTACAACATGAAAGCATGGATCCATCCTGCCTTGTATCAACGGTTCAGGCTGGTGGTGGTGGTGTCATGGTGTGGGGAATATTTTCTTGGCACTCTTTGGGCCCCTTGGTACCAATTGAGCATCGTTGCAACGCCACAGCCTACCTGAGTATTGTTGCTGACCATGTCCATCCCTTTATGACCACAATGTACCCAACTTCTGATGGCTACTTTCAGCAGGATAATGCGCCATGTCATAAAGCTGGAATCATCTCAGACTGGTTTCTTGAACATGACAATGAGTTCGCTGTACTCAAATGGCCTCCACAGTCACCAGATCTCAATCCAATAGAGCATCTTTGGGATGTGGTGGAACGGGAGATTCGCATCATGGATGTGCAGCCGACAAATCTGCGGCAACTGTGTGATGCCATCATGTCAATATGGACCAAACTCCCTGAGGAATGCTTCCAGCACCTTGTTGAATCTATGCCACGAAGAATTGAGGCAGTTCTGAAGGCAAAAGGGGGTCCAACCCGTTACTAGCATGGGGTACCTAATAAAGTGGCCGGTGAGTGTATGAAAGTTTAATTTGTATCATTACATTATGGAAAATAATGAACTTTATCACAATATGCAATTTTTTTTAGAAGGACCTGTATATTAAATAATCAATAAAAAAAAAATCTCTTGGCAAAAGTAACTGGTGTAGATTCCGTGATTCAACCATAATGGGGGAAAGCATGAATTTCAAATCTACAATTAAATCTCTTGAATGAATAATTCAATGACAAATAAACATTTTAAGAGTCACTTGTCGCCACCTTGTGGAGTAGCGATGAAATCGATACAATCATTATTTGAGGCGTCAAATTACTTTATCAGTGTTTTCATCAATTCACCCACTACTTCTGTGATCATTTGAATTACTGTAAAAGAAATAATGATACAAATAATGACAAGCTGTTTCATAATAACCACTCACTCGCTCAGCAGCAGGACGAATGCCTTTTTTAATGTTCACTGTGATTGTACTTATCAAAGGTTAAATAGACAGCCAAATCATTTTCATTTAGGAATAAAAGCGTGGGGGTGTTTGAATTTAAATTCTCTTTGAGAATGAGATTTTTCCACCAAAATTGTGCTATTATCATGCTGGTGTGTTGCTGAAATCTGGTCATAGACTTAATTTATTAAAGTTACAAAAGTTATTCAGTCAAGAGCCTGTGATTTTCTCTTTGTCTTTTGTTGTTTAACATTGACAGACTGCAGCAGGATTATTAGGACGCTGTCGAATGCACGGATCTAATATACTGTTACACTGCTTTTCTTTCTCAACTGTTTATGTCCACTTAAAACATAAATGACTGAAGGATACTCACAGACAGCAGGGCTCCAGACTGCGACCAAATGGTCGCATTTTGCGACCAAAATTTGAGAATGTGCGACTGAATTTTACATCCAGTCGCACATGTGCGACCAGTTAATTTGTCCCGTTTTTATTTTTTTTATTTTTTTACACGTTAAACGTGGAAGGGGCTTTATCCGGAATGTGTGGCAGGCCAATGAGTGTGAGAATAATAGGAAATGGACACTGTAAGTGTCTAATGTGTGGAGGGGGAGGGTCCTAGAGATAATCGAGCACGCGTTTAAACATCTGTGGGAAGGAGGAGACGGAGACAAATATCACAACCTGCTATGTGCGTCTGAGCAATGAGCAAACAAACTATTGACTCGTTCTTCCAACCTGTGGCTAGTGCCAGTTAAATTCACTTGCTGGCTTCCAAAATAATACAATTTTGTAAATTACAACAGAGATAATCATTTAAAAAAAACGTGAACAAAACGATTACTCTTTGTAAACACTGTCTCGTGCCAAATGCTCGAACATGACCTGTCATTTACGCCGTCATCACCCGTGAGTTGATAGCGCACGAGTGCAGGCGAGACCTGAACTGCAGACGTTACCATCTGTGTTTTAAATAAACTCATTTAAACTTTGCCAATGTAAACATTCAAGACGCGAAAGAGAACTTGCATCTAGAAGATTTGTGCGGGCGTCCGCGTGTGTGTGTGCGCGCGCGCGCCCGCCGCGTGTGTGTGTGTGTGTCAGACTGTTGCTGTGTCCGAAATCTCCCACTACTCACTATATAGTGGACTATATAGTGAGCTCGCCATTTTGTAGTGCTGTCCGAATGTATAGTGATGATTATTATACCCTATATAGTCCACTCAATGTATCCCAGAATGCATTTTGAAAAGTAGTGTACAACCGATGGTCACTAACCCAAGCCCTACATACCATCATGCATTGCGCTGATTGTAAAAAAGACGGACGGGCGACAGCAATGACGTAATCAACGGCGCCGAGAGACGATCGAGTAGTGTCCGAAAGTGGCGTTTCTATTATGCTGGTGAGCTCACTATATAGTGCTCTACTCCCTACCCCCTACATAGGAGGTAGGGAGTAGTGGTTTGAGTGGAGATTTCGGACACAGCATGTGTCTTTGTGTGTGTGTAGGCTACTCATCTCAGACAGTGCGCAAATATTGAGTTATCTTTCAAGTCTTGCACTTGAATGGACAAATTCACACAAAAAGTATGTCAACATGTCCGTCTTGAGTATCCTAGCATATAGTCTGTTATGCCTTAACTGAACTTATATGGTCAAGAAAGACACTCACAGTATCGGTGTAGTAGGCCTACTGAATCAGCTCTGAATTGAATAGCTTTTGTAACTTAAAGGAGAACTCCGGGCAATTTTTAAGTTAATCTTGATCGTTAGACCTTTGTGAGTACTGTCTATAGAAAAAAAAACGAACCGGATTGGTGCTTGCGACGCGGAGCTGCGACCGCGAATGCCCAGAGCTCCCACTCAGCTAAAACGGCTGCTCTGGGGGCATGTACATAAAGAGCGTTTTTGAGCCTCTTAACAGACACATAATGCAATTAAAATATCTGTCCAACATGAACAGGGGCCTTACCTGTAAACAAGATGCGTTTAGCAACTTAGCCATGGTTTAAATTCACCTAAATAGTGTTTTAGACGGCAAGCTGTAGTCTCGCGCTGAAGTCTCGCTCCTCCCACCTGGACTCACGTGGGAACTCAGTTGTAGCCGGGATTGGTAAATAGTGTCCAGGTGGGAGGAGCGAGACTTCAGCGCGAGACTACAGCTTGCCGTCTAAAACACTATTTAAACCATGGCTAAGTTGCTAAACGCAACTCGTTCACAGGTAAGGCCCCTGTTCATGTTGGACAGACATTTTAATTGCATTATGTGTCTGTTAAGAGGCACAAAAACGCTCTTTATGTACATGCCCCCAGAGCTGCCGTTTTAGCTGAGTGGGAGCTCTGGGCATTCGCGGTCGCAGCTCCGCTTCGCAAGCACCAATCCGGTTCGTTTTTTTTTCTATAGTCAGTACTCACAAAGGTCTAACGATCAAGATTAACTTAAAAATTGCCCGGAGTTCTCCTTTAAAGGATTAATCTTTCATTTATACAGTCAAATATGCAATGTTATTTCACACTTGATTATTTTATTAAATTTCTGTACCTGAAAACTAATGTTAGACCTCCCTGAAAAGCATAGTTTATTTTATTAGTATCTTTGCTCTATTGTATTTATTTGAGCTTTTGCTTGTGGTTAGATTATTTGTTTCTTTATTTTATTTGACTGCAGTCTTTTTTTCCCTGAACATAGCACATACCGAATCATACCGGAACCGTGAACTAGAGGTCTGCACTCCCGCGGGTCGCGACGCAAAACAGTGCGGCGCGGGACAAATTTTGAAAGGTCATTGCGGGAGCGGGCGGGATGAATGAGGTGCACTTGCGGGTGCGGGCGGGATGGATGATACGCTGCACTCCCGCAAATTAAATATGAGTGTAAAGTAAAATATATAAATGATTCAAGTAGCGTAGATAATTTGTAGTTGTGAGGGAGATTCTGGTTGGCAGCAATAAAAACGTTTTAAGCAGCTTAAACTTGTGAATGTTGTCGGGTAGGACGGGGCCTAATCTCACGCACACTTGTTTAGAGACAATTCCTTCCCGCTGCTCCTTGTTCGAATTCGAAAGCTAGTTCAAGTTCAAAATAGACAGCATGGACGAGGAACAGAGCGTCTCTAGTGCTTCAGTACAGATATTAGTTCATTACCGGTATTAAAGAAAGGAACATGCAAAGCTACAAAACCAAACAAAGAAAAGTCTGATATTTGGAAATGTTTTTTAGTAGCCTAGTAGGCCAATGCGACAGCAATGGAAAGCACCTTCCTTTTGCGAGCTGTTATAAATGCAGCAAAATACTCACGTAGCCTACAAGTCTAACTTCAGGTCTGAAGTGTCATGTGTGCACCGTTTTGAAAGGCAAACTTCCCTGACGTTTACGGCAAGTCAGTCGAAAGTGTCAAGTGCACTAAAAGATGTAACAACAGAAAAATGTGCATTCCAGCTTCCAGCACACCATCGGAAAGGGCTTTCAGTATTTGCGGTCGCTCGCATACTGGAGCAGAGACGGATTAATCTGAAGCCCTCATCAGTGAACGACATGCTGCTATTCCTAAAAAAAAAAAAACTAGGCGGGATTTTGCGGGCGGGAGCGGGACGAAACTTGATTGTCGCGGGCGGGAGCGGGAGAAAATAACGTATATGCGGAAAAATCCGTCCCGCGCAGGTCTCTACCGTGAACCTAAAACCATGATACAAACTGAACCGTGAGCTATTTGAAACGTAGCAGAACTAGTACAGTGTCACAGTCGGATGATGATTCAGAGTGAGAGGTTTGTATCAGGCCGAACCCGAGAGTTCAGCTGGTTGGGGTAGTGCTGTAGACGAGAGAGTTCAGACTGGTTGGGGACGAGAGAGCTGGCTGTAGACGAGAGAGTTCAGCTGGTTGGGGTAGTGCTGTAGACGAGAGAGTTCAGCTGGTTGGGGTAGTGCTGTAGACGAGAGAGTTCAGCTGGTTGGGGTAGTGCTGTAGACGAGAGAGTTCAGCTGGTTGGGGTAGTGCTGTAGACGAGAGAGTTCAGCTGGTTGGGGTAGTGCTGTAGACGAGAGAGTTCAGCTGGTTGGGGTAGTGCTGTAGACGAGAGAGTTCAGCTGGTTGGGGTAGTGCTGTAGACGAGAGAGTTCAGCTGGTTGGGGTAGTGCTGTAGACGAGAGAGTTCAGCTGGTTGGGGTAGTGCTGTAGACGAGAGAGTTCAGCTGGTTGGGGTAGTGCTGTAGACGAGAGAGTTCAGCTGGTTGGGGTAGTGCTGTAGACGAGAGAGTTCAGACTGGTTGGGGACGAGAGAGCTGGCTGTAGACGAGAGAGTTCAGCTGGTTGGGGTAGTACTGTAGACGAGAGAGTTCAGACTGGTTGGGGACGAGAGAGCTGGCTGTAGACGAGAGAGTTCAGCTGGTTGGGGTAGTGCTGTAGACGAGAGAGTTCAGCTGGTTGGGGTAGTACTGTAGACGAGAGAGTTCAGCTGGTTGGGGTAGTGCTGTAGACGAGAGAGTTCAGCTGGTTGGGGTAGTGCTGTAGACGAGAGAGTTCAGACTGGTTGGGGACGAGAGAGCTGGCTGTAGACGAGAGAGTTCAGCTGGTTGGGGTAGTGCTGTAGACGAGAGAGTTCAGACTGGTTGGGGACGAGAGAGCTGGCTGTAGACGAGAGAGTTCAGCTGGTTGGGGTAGTGCTGTAGACGAATTCCATGAACTGCGATTGTTGCAGTTGCTACCCCATAACTGCGGGGAACACAAAGTTTGCCAACAGTGCAGGCACTTCACAGTTTAAACACAATACGCTAGTTAAACACAATCTTAGCCTCAAACAGAGTATGCGGTGACATGTTAATAAATCAAAAAGCAACGCCACTGCCCGTTTTCGAAGACAAGAGGTTGTAACATTAAATCAAAGCGCAAAGGCATTTTAATTTCTATATCTATTATCAAAGTATTTATTAGTAATACACTGGAAATTAGTAGAAATGTGAATATTTGGTTAGTATGTTGATTTACGGTGTGTGCTCCAAAAAATTTCTGGCTGTGCCCCTAAAAATTTCAGTTGGGGGCCACTGTGCTCCTAGCGGAAAAAGTTAGTCTGGAGCCCTGGACAGGCATTTTGGCACATAAGTGTGTGTGTTTGACACCAAATAAGACAATGGTGTGTCAACATAGTGTCAATAAGACACCAAAAAGAAATGTTCAGTACTCGTGCTCATTCAGTACTATGAGCAGCAGCTTTATGTGCATGTTTCTGGTGTGTGCGCTCAAGAAACCACCTCACAGACAGCGTGTGTATATACTGAAGTATATACCGAAAGGAGTTCTCTTTTGATGCCAAGTGACAGAAGGGTTTAAAAATCACTTGTTTGAAAACTGCAAGGCTTAAAAACGCATTCAAATGATAAGCAACAGCATGGCAACGTCACGTGAACATAACTGTGATAGAGCCAAATAATCCAAAATCTCGAACGGATGACAAATTTCTACTAGCTTATCATCTTTACCAGTATATCACCCACCCCTACCTGGTTTAAAAGGATAAAGCTTTCAAATTGCTGTATACTACAATGTTGTTACATGTCCGATCACTAAATGTATTGTTTAAATTCAGTGAATAAAGTCATCTTGGTTTTGCATTTTTAATTTTGTGTAAAAAGGTATTTTAAGATGAAATAAGTAAGCTATCATAAAGGTAAAATTAAGACCTTTTCATTGTGAAATGCAGTACTCTACAAAATATACTCTGGCAAATGTAGCAGTATGTGATCCAGTATTAACATACTAATCATACTACACGCTATTTGCTTTCAAACATAGTTACACAAGTGCTTATTGTGACCTGTAACGCCAGTAGATTCCTTGCATTAAAGGTTCTGGAAATTAGCCATAGTCAAGTCCTTCAATTGATCATCATATCAGCTATCTGAAATGCAGATTCGCCCTAAATTCCCAAACAAATTAGAACTTTTGTAGAGCACTTGATTTTCCTTAGCTGTGTGTGTCCTTGAATCAATGTCGGCGTTTCTTTCTTCCCTTTCTATTCTGTCTTCAATCAATCCTTTAGGCGTAACGGTACCTATTTCTCTGTGTATAATTGGACTGGATGACAGCCATATTTGAAGCCAACAGATGAAAGCATCTTTTGACAATGGAGTGTCTAGCCTGTGACATGACTTGAATGAGAAAGAGATTGCTGTGCACATACACAGGTACGAACACAGAAAAACCCTACACACGTGAAATAAAATAAATTGCCCATAGTACAGTTGTTGAGGGAAGTCTGTGGGAATACACTTGAGAAATAAAATCCATTACCATTCCCTGAATTAAGAATGAGGCTGCACTGCATACCAAAAAACATGTGCTGTAATTTTTTAGGTAGATCATAAAATATTATTGGTATGGCTAAAAAAGGGATACAATCCTCCATTTTTAAGGCATACAAAATGAGAATATGATCCCAAACACTAGGACTGTCAAATTGACAAAATAAATAAATAACGTGAATTACATCTGCTGAATAATCTGTCAAAGTAGTCACAAATAATTCACATATTAAAGGTGCAGTAAAGACCAATTTCGAGCCGACGTCACCGTTACGTCACGGCACTAGCTGGAGGCAAAACAAAGGGAAAACTGGAGGCGGCCAATACAAACCAGCACAGATTAAGCTACATAATAAGGAGCTTAAATTATTATTAATAAATGTCCTCTTGTTGTGTTGTTGGGTGCAAGAATCGATGAAAAATGAATATGCTGTATCTGGAATTTTTATTTCTAGAAAATATTCACATCATTACAATTGCACCGTAATGTCACTCTTTACATTGTCGTCTTCTTGGCGCTGGCTAGGCAGAACTGCGGATCGTACCACACAAGTCTTGTACATGACCATTCATCACATAGTTATAGACATCTAAAGATTTATATGCCAAAGATTTATAAGATTTATATGCTCAGTTTCTTTTTCCGCTCTGTTTCTCTATCAGGTGTAGAAGTCAGGCCAATCGACTTCTAGAGGTAACAGAGGTAGCGTTAACGTTAATCCTGTCAGATCGTCCATCCACTGACAGCGTGTACGGGTCAGCCAATCTGGTTCTGTCTGTTAAAATACATTTTTGCAAATAACAATCGCGGTTCTGGACAGTGAGTGACCTTGCACATTAAGATAAAATCGGATTTTCTCCAGTCATTGTTTAAAAACAAGCTAACAAAACTTGCAAACTAACATTAGTGAAGTGGCCAGAGAGATCGTTCTGCCACCACCTAAGCTCTGCCCACAAAAAAAAGTCACCATGTTTACTAACTGAAAAGGGGTCTATATAATATTGACAGCTAGTGGTTGAAATGGGTACTGCGGTCCAAATTCTAAATATTGGAGAGAGTTGTTTTCCCGCCCCTCCATCCTCAGACTTGACTAAGATTGAGAATAAAGTTAGTACACGCTAAAAAACGTTGGGTTATTTGTTTAACCCAACCGATGGGTTACACATATTGGGTCAATATGTTGGGTTATTTTCCTAAATATTGGGTCATTTATAAAATCGTTGGGTAATTTTTTAGAAATAACCCGACGGTTGGGTCAGATAATCTTCGGTTTCCGCAGCGACGGTTCAAATTTTAACGGTCTAGTGACAGATAGTCAACAACAGAAGCTGCTGCTGCTGCATCCTGATAATGAAAGGTAAGTCATATATGTTTTATATAACATCAAGTATTGTGTACTGAGACATTGAATATAATTATTATACAACTGAATTTTATATTTTTTAAAAACGAAGTTCCCTTTAGTCCGTTTTCCGGGAAGTGAGATCGATTGGAAATTAATCCTAGCTATCCCCGTGAGCTCGCTAGCAGTAATAAAGTAATTAATTATAACATTATATTAGCGAAACCGTTTAGAGATGTACTAACGTTACCAGTAAATTACCTAACGTTACTACAGTAGCTAACGTTAGGCCTAACGTTAGTCTGAAATCACTATCTAGCATTACGCCTGGTTTGCGGTAACTTTATTCGTTATAGCAAATGTATTAAAGGGACTTTAGTGATGGTCTGTCCCAGCTGAAGCAGTGCTCTAGACTACTATTTGTACAGGTGCGACTACAATTGTCACTAAATGCGGGACGAAAGAGCTCTACTCAGTTGAACCGTAGTGCACGGACCATTTATCAGCTCAGCCCAGCGGCGCGCGCTCAGACATCGGCCACACGACACCACAACAGCGCTGTGAGATGCAGTGAGAACCGTTTGAATTCGCACAAATCTCCGAGATGAAAGAAAGATGAAAAAATGCAGATAATCCCAACAACATTGAAGCGTAAAACATGAAACACAATGCGTAAAACACAATGTTGCACATTGTGCAACAAATAAACGATTAGTTCATGATTAGTTAAAGAGAGATTATTTTCCAAAACACAGTTTACCTTGATTTACTGTAGTACCACAAACTTTAACTATGGTAGTTTGGCAGAAATGTGGTATATTCATAATGAATGTTGTTGTATTAATAGTCATGTATGTGCATGCAACTGTATAAATACATGAGTAGCTGAAGCATCCAATTATAGTATTTTTTTTCTTATGAAATTTTTGCCTTTTATTTGTTGCACTAAATGTGTTATACTTTTGTTTTAGACAAATGGCTTAATTTGTGAAGCAGACTACAACAGGTGATCTTCTGCCTTTTAATTGAAACCTTTCAAGGTGAGTAATCTATTGAAATAAGTGATATATAAAAGGGTTTTTACAAAATTATTTTTAAGGACTAGCTTACTTTTCTGAAAATATTTCTTATTTTCTGCTTCATTCTAACACAGGAAGGAGTAAATGAAAGTTTTACACTGCTGGATGACAATGGTTCTCAACTCTGGTCCTGGACAGTACGCCTTCCTTATTTGGCACCAGTCTTGGACTCCCTCTACTAACAAGCTGGTAAGTTGAATAATGATTAGAGAGACCAAATGTGCAGTGCTGGGGCTACTACAGATCCAGTTAATTGCTTATGTTTTTTTGTTTTTTCAGCTGTCTTCCCTCATTTTAATACAGTATGTTTTCATTTCAGTAGAGTCTAAGCTGTCTGATGACTGACAATAATATGGCAAAAAGAAAACAAGAAGTCCTCAGAGCCAAGTCCAGGAGTTCATGAATTCACACACCAACTCAACAAACTGCAATGCGTGGAATTGATCCTCTGGAACAAAAACTATTGAAGAAATCATTAGAGAACATCCCAGACTTCACAGTTTTCTTGGAATGGTGAGTTTAATTATGTTCAGAATAGAGAGTATGCGCGTGACGTCACCGTCGAGTGACTGCGGTTACGCCCACTGACTGGCAGAATGACTGCCGCGAAAAAAACACAAAACACATAAAAAATGGGAAAGAGCTTTAAGATTTATTTGTACAACTAGATTTGACAAGAAATTTGCGGTATTTTTTACAGACTGCCGAAAGCTACTGTCCAGTTGTAGTGGGAATTTCGGAAAATTTTACTGACTCGGATCTTTGAATCTCTTTTTTTCAAGTAATTTCATTAATTTCAGCAGAATGTATTTAAAATGTTACATGTCAATTGCCAAATTCATCAAACACATCAAATGCTGATCACATTTAGAATAAGAAAAAAATTGCAATGCTAGGAAGAGGCCAAATTATGAGAAACGGAAACGATTAATTCATTTATCTGGGTTTTTCAGGCTATGCAGTCTATTAGTTTACCTCACCTCCCGATCTAAGCCGTTCATTCATCCCGTGACATCCCTTTATAAACTGAGCTACGCAGTCTGTACCGGAACCAGAATTGATTCGTTCACGTTTCGAGTCTATCGACTTTGGGTTCGAGTCATTTCTTTTAACACGTAACAGCCCCATAGACTGAAGCTCTGCAGTCGGTACCGGATACAGTATTGATTAGTTCATCTCTTGGGTTTGAGTCGTTCAGTTTTATGTCACGTAACTGTGTGTTGTTATTGGACTATATGTATAATATATATCTTTAGCAAAGTGATTTTCTCCATCATAGATAAAGTTTAAAGCATTACCAACTCTACCACATTCATATGGAAAAGAACCATCATAACAGAAATTATTAAATTATAAATTGAAAGAAATTAAAAAGCTTTAATTTGAGACCAAAAACGCAGCATATTACTGTTAAAAAAACTGACTAAGTGCTTGTTTATAAGAAAGTTTGGGAATTATTAACTTATGTGTCCAGCGCTGTCACATCATTTCACATGACAAAAGAACGAAAGACTAGAATCGAAGAATCAGACCCGAAGACTCGAGAGGTGAACTAATCATGTATCTTTCCGGTACTGACAGCATAGCCTCTGAGACTGACGAAAAGAATGAAAGATTTGGACTCGAACCTGAAGACTCAAGAGATCTACTAATCAATTCTGTTTCCAGAACAGAACTTATAGGATGTTGTGCATGCGCAGTCAACTCAAAATGAAAGAATCGTTTTATGAACCGACGCGAGTGCTTTGTGCAAAAAATCATAATTGTTGTGTTCACGCTCTTGTCTTCTGCTCTCGCATTTAACACAACACGCATG
Organism: Semotilus atromaculatus; assembly: GCA_031834385.1. Lineage (NCBI taxonomy): Eukaryota > Metazoa > Chordata > Actinopteri > Cypriniformes > Leuciscidae > Semotilus > Semotilus atromaculatus. The sequence goes on along the minus strand of JAULUF010000027.1, from coordinate 6,373,584 downwards.
TGTCGAGGTGCTCTCGTGTTTGAGTTTAATATTTTGCAAATAAAGTGGTCAATTATGGTTAAGGGATAGAATATACTCATCATGCTTCATAAAATTGAGGTTGAACCACTGGAGTCGCATGGATTACTTTAATGACGTCTGCTACCTTTCTGGGGCTTAAAGTGATAGTTGCGTAGCTGTCAATGAAGGGACAAAAATCTCTCAGACTCATCAAAAAGATCTTTATTTATGTTCCGAAGATTAACGAAAGTCTTACAGGTTTGGAATGATATGAGGGCGAGTAATTAATGACAGAGTTTACATTTTTGGGTGAACTAACTCTTTAACAGCAGGTGTGATGAGTAATTAGAGTGACCATAATTTAATTCAATACAGCACTGCTGTGATGTAACTTTTTCATAATTTAAACTGTTGATGTTGTCACAGTGCATGCCCAACTGAACTTTATTTATTCTTTTAAGGTTGGAAGTGGAACTGACGTGGTGCCGATCTGAACAGTGAGACGAGCCCGGATCCACGTGACGATGCTTGGGGACAAAGAGAACTCGCAAGTTTTTATCATATTCAGTGTGACAGCAGTTGAACAGAAGACTTTATTTCAAGCAATGGATCTGTTTCAAAAATGTTTAACATCTATGACATAAACTATTTCAAGACCTCTGCATCCATTTGGGAGTTTTTGTAGCATGCAAACTTTAATATATCCAGAGGAGTTCCTTCAACACATTGCTGCCTCATTAAGAACTTTGATCATCATCATCATTAGGTCCAGTAGTCAACATATGTATTTTTAGTTGTATTACTTAAGGTATGTTACACATCAATGCATTCAGTGTACAGTTGAAGACCTTTTAATAAAGTTGTGATTAGAATTTAATGTTATTAATTTGTGTATTTTGTCCATATTTGTATAGGTTTTGAATTTAGTGATTTTTGAATTTGTGTGCTGTATGCATTTTATGTATTTGTACTCTATGTACATGTTTTGAATGTGTACTGTTTGTACATATTTGCATAGGTTTTGAATTTATTATGTGTGTTGTATGTACACTTGTGTATTTTTAATTTATGTACACTATTTACATTAAATGCTAGACTCCCCAATATATAGTTTGTAATTTAAAAATATATTTGTTGAAACATATGTATTGTTTTATACAAATAAACAATCTGTATTTGAAAACAGTGCATTTTATTTATTAAAATAAGGTCATAAATAAAAATAAATATTTAACTAAACAGTTGGGTTATTTTAACCCAACTGGCGTTTAACCCAATGCATTGGGTTAAAAATAACCCACAGTTGGGACGGTGCTATACTAACCCATAGTTGGGTTACATGTTGGGTTATTTTTAACCCAATATTTTTAAGTGAGTACTTTAATACACCTTGTGGTGCAACCTGGACATATCGTCAGTGATGCTCCCGGGGTCATAGGGTGATTCTGGTCTTACAGACACCCTCACCCCGGCGACCCAGCTGGGGGTGATCAGGCCCCGACTTGTGTCCAGGCAGCGCCCTACGCCAAGCGTTGCCCCTCCTTAACCAGAACCACAGTGCAGCCTTTTCAGCAGCTTCCAAGATGTTCTTGCTGGCTCTTTGCCTGTGCAGTCCGTAAATCCCTAAGAGTCCCAGGACCCGGTATAGAGACTGGCCTGCGAAGCCCCTGCAGCCCACTTCAATAGGCTCACAGTGGGCCTTCCACCCGTTCCTCTGATACTCGCTTACCAGACCAGCATTCTTGGCAGAGTTTACGCTAGAAAAAAATGGTCCCGTTCAAAGTGACCGGCAGAGGTTTCGTTTTACGGACATTTTGATGATATGCCGGTCAAATATCGCCGCAATATTTAATCAATATTTAATTTTGTCGGACATTTCATTTTTTTCCCGGCCAATGTCCGGTAATTACCGGACAACGGAAACCCTGGTTCTTGGCCCTCTTCCTTTCCTGGTCTTCCTCCATTCGATCTTCCCAGGGGACAGTTAGTTCAAGTCGCCTGCTCGGACAAAGGCAATATAATTATGAGAATAAAAGAAAGTAAAAAAAAGAAAGAACCAAACCTAACATTTCTTGTCATAAACACAATTTGCTGCCAAAACAATAATTTCCTTACAACTTTATTCTCAACTTTAATCTTAATTCTACAACTATACAACTAATGAATTTATTCTTAAAACATTAATATGTTATTCTTTATTTAATGTGGTACTAAAACACTGCAATAAAATGGGTTTTACAAGTGAGTATTCCAGATTTTACCATTCATTAACTAGACTGTGGCAACCCGAAAATATATTTAAACTTCTCATAATACCATAAAAGGTCTTTAATGTCATGTTAATGACACGAAAGCGTGATAAGACTTTGTGTCGTCCTCTAAATACTGTCTGTTTGCGCTGTGCAAAGAGAAGTGCGCATTTCACTCACGCCATCAGCACATGATCAGCTCCGCGTCTCAGTTCACAGTGAATGAATGCAGTGAACTCCATCTGTGCATGTGCTGAGTTTATTGTGCATTTAGGAACGCATTTACACATTATTTTCACATTTGTATAGTTGGTGATTACAGCATTTCACTAGATTTGTAATGTGACGCGTTTGTAAACTTGTTTTTCCGCCGAAATAAAAGCTTGACTGCATTTTTCATCAAAATAAAAGCTCACGGGTTTATCCCATTTCTATACCCATATATGAATTATGAAAGTTTAATTTATTTTTAATGGCTTTTTTTTTTTACAATACATGGCTATTATGGTCATATGAATTAATAATATTATATTAGTAGTAGTAGTAGTAGTAGTAGTATGTAGTGTAATGTAGACAGACACTATATCACAACTAAAAAGAGGTTTGAGCCCCCGTGAAAGTTCAGCTACAAGTCAATGCACTGGCTTTGTTCAAGTTGCACACTGAATATGGGTTGGAGATCCCCCAAGAGGGACAGTGGACCACCCACCACAGTTTAACAAAAATCCTGTGGAAAACACTATTATATGGTAGATTGACGTAATGCATAATGGGTGCAGCAGCATTAAGATGTGTCTCTTTATAAAACAGTCCAACTGTTAAAACCGATTTTGTGTGAACAGCTCTACTCATTATGTGATGCCTGATCTCGGTATGTGCTTTGGTGAATCGAAATACCTGTAATAGTGTACAGGTCATGGTTATATGTGTTAATTTAGCCCTGCTTTTTAAATAGAAAATTAATTGCACTAAATGAACACTAAATTGATAGCTCTACCAAAAACAACCTTTTAGACCACAGTTGAGCAATAGTCTATACGTGTGTTTGCAGTCAGTGTTGTCGCTAAGGTAACCACCAGTACCCACAAATACACTCTCCTCTCGCTGTCACTTGTATTAAAAGCATAATTTTTCCTCATGAGGGAACATTGGCGGATACACACTCTGGCTCTGCCCCCACTACCCTTTCAGTTGAGTAAACATGATGCAGCTACTAATTTATACATTCAGTCTAGTGCACTGCTACACGGTGGTCTCCATGGATAGATCCCCTTATGAACAATTAGTGGCAAAACTGTGGCAGAATCCATCCATTTATAGGAGCTTATGAATGACAAATTCAGAAGCTAATGATTGAAACTTTAGGTCCCGTGATTTGTATCCTCATTTTACCTCTTTAATTTGTGTTCACTTGAGTTAATCAGTTGAGAGCAATAGAAACGAATGAATGATCTATGTGAATTTTAAGTAGCCTGTTGGCATTTTAGAGGACAACATACAAAATGGCAAAACAAAAACAAAATCAGCTTACTTGCCTATTGTTTTCCTGATCTTAAACATTTATTTTTCTGAAATGAATGCTTGCAATGAGCTTTATCTGTTGAGATTGGCTCAATGTTCAAATTCAGACTTGTTTTCAAAGTCCTTGATACATTGTAGGTGACAATTTTATGTGGATTTATGCAGTAGTCAGCAGCACCATCCAAAATATACACATTAAAATACATTTTTATACTTCCAATAATCTTTTTTGAGGCTGAACCTGTAGTGGGAACTCATTACAATATCCTGCATTGGGAAAAATTTTGCATTGCAAAAACATAACATTGTGGCTATGCAATTTATAATAACGTGCATACTGTTTTGAGAAAACCAGAACTTCTTAAAACTGACCTGGAGGAAAACAATAAAACAGAAGTATGTTGGATTCTCTAACGCAGAACAGGTTTTATTGAAATTTAACAAATTAGCTCTATGAAATATTAATAATGAATAATAACTTGAATGAATATTTAGGTCAGTTAATTGGATTAACTTGATGTAGCTAAATTCATATTACAATCAATTAATCAGTTCGTCCAACAAACTCTTTTGATTATTCATTTATTCTAAGAAAAGGGCATTTTCCATGGCCACAGAAAAATAATTATAATATGTACAGCATGCACAGAGCATGTAACAAGATCAAGATCGTAAAAGAGACTTTGTTTGCAAGCAGTGAATCAGAACCAAATACATATTGTGCACAAGTTTTATTAACTAAATCACAAACATAACTATACATATATACATACATACATACATGTATGTATTGGTAAAATGGTGAGTGACAGAATGGAATTGGAAGCAGGAAATGGAACTATGGGAAAGATCCATTTAACTATGAAAAGAACCATCAGCTTATTTTCAGAGCACTTCATTGAATTGCATTTTTTAGTGCCGGGTACCCAGTTCTTGAAGTTGTTGAAAATTAAACTGGTTCCGTGAGTGTCACATGTTGAAGTTGTAATCATTTTCTTCTCTGTTGGATGAAGAAGATATCAGGGTTTCCCATACATTCATTAATTTGTGGCGGCCCGCCACAATATCACGCTGACCGCCACGGATTGATTTTCAGATTTTTAACTATTTAATATGGGTAAACTTGTATTTTATTGTAGAGCTGCGCGTAGCTTGCTCCATCCCTCCCTCTCTCACAAACTGACAACGGAGGCGCACGCGCGAATAGCCCCTCCTCTTCGAGCACGATCTGAAGCAAAACATGAGCGTGCGTTGGAGGGCAGATTGTTGTGTTTATTCCCCCAGCGAAGATTCCAGAATCAATCCGGAGTAGCATGGTTAGTATAATGAACACTGTTGTAAAACATAACTCTGAGAAGTTAGTCTATGTTAAACGCTGTCGTGTTTTCATTACAGATTTGCGCAAAACTTTTGCGATTTTTTTTTCTAAATATCGATCAAACACGATTGCGAAATGACGGCGTTTCCATTAACTAATGTTATGCGACTGAAGCGTATTTTTTTCCTCTCGCGCTCAGTCATTTCAAAACTCAACGGACTCAAAACTCAATGGCAACGGACGTTGGTAGGTTTATATCACAGCCACCGCACAAGACATTATTATTATTATTAATTTCCAAGCATTAATGGCAAGGAAAGACCCATAACTTATACTGTGAGCGGCACATATATGGCATTTCTGCTCCGAGGTCTTGATTGTGGCATTTATTTTCTTTATTATGTTGACCCTGTCCTTAGGCCTTCCCATATGATAGGGCATTGGAATATTTTTTTCAGAAAGGCCCGTAAAATAAAATGTTCAAACAAAGGGTGCAAAATTTGCAACAAGATGTCTGTGGAGCAGTCATAGAAAGTGTAGCAATAGCAATGTCTTTAAGTTATCTGACACATAGTGTTGGCAATGGAAATGTTTATATCTATATATTAGTGGTGCAACGGATCATCATTGATCCGTGATCCGTTCGGATCAATATCTTCGGTTCGGCACACACGTGATCCGCGGATTGATTTATGGAAAAAAAAAAAAGTTGTACGCATGTTCAGTCCACACACAGCGTGATCATGACGAACGGAGGAGCTTGAACGCCCCGCGTCATTTAAATCCCCTGTATGGGAGCGGCTTCCCTGTCAAATAATGATGAAGGAAAGAAGTTAGTGGATAAAACCGTGATGGTGTGTATAGGCACTGCGGCACAAGAAAGCCATATGACAGTGGAAACATATCGAGCATGCCCACGCATTTGAAGCGACATCACCCCGGTGTTTAGTAGCTGCGTTTACGTGGTTCAATCGGAATTATATCAATCTGATTGATGAATGAATCCGAACACGGTGTTTACATGAACGATAAAGTAATCGGGTATTCTTCTCCTCTATTGGTTCTTTATTTGTTTTAAACAGTAGACTTAATATGTCTCTGGTCATGATTTGGAGACGATGAGCATGAACCGTTGTGCCGCTGCTGCTTATATTGATCACGCAGTAAAACCCCGCGCCCAAAATCATTTGTGTTTGGATGTGAATCTGAAACAAGGACTGGTGGGACGTTGTCCTGCTTCACTTCACGGACGCTGAGTGAAATGAGAATTTTTTTAATAACGGAACACTCATTTATATGACACTTTATTCAGCAGGAAGAACAGTTCGTTCCGTGCGTCACAGGTCATTACGCTATTTCAACGTCATTGCATGTACATACGCTGCGCAGTCATTTTAGTTTCGGTTTTCAATCCGATCAAGTGTTTAGGCATGTTCTCTCGATCGGATTAGGAGTAAACCACCCCTTTCAATCCGATCGAAATTCCAATCGGACCGAGCTCAATCAGATCGATTAAGGTGTTTACATTAATTTTTTCCGTTTGAGCCGTCAATCCGATTGGGTCCATGTAAACGCAGCTAATGACAGGAGTGAAAACGAAGGCTGCTCAACAACTGCTTATCACCGCGGCATTTAAGCAGCCCCTTGTTGCACAATCAGACCGGGCTAAAGCCATCACAAACGCTACCGGTGTGTTTATTATAAGTTGTTTTTCATTAATTATGTTAAAAAGAAGATAGCATGCCTTGTGCACTTTAAGTTGATTTTATATATTTTAATTTAAAAGTGTTAATAAACAAAAAGACTAAACTGTTTATCTGTCTTGTCTTTTTTATTTATTTTTTGCTGATCCGAAAAATGATCCGATCCGTGACTCTGATCCGAGAAACGATCCGATCCGTGACTTTTTTGATCCGTTGCACCCCTACTATATATGTATATGTGTATATTATATTATATATATATATATATATATATATATATATATATATATATATATATATATATATATATATATATATATACACACATATATGTATATGTATATATACAGTAAAGAAAATAAGTATTTGAACACCCTGCTATTTTGCAAGTTCTCCCACTTAGAAATCATGGAGGGGTCTGAAATTGTCATCGTAGGTGCATGTCCACTGTGAGAGACATAATCTAAAAAAAAAATCCAGAAATCACAATGTATGATTTTTTAACTATTTATTTGTAAGATACAGCTGCAAATAAGTATTGCAAGTATAAGTATAAGAGTCTTTGTCCTAAGCGTGCTCATTTGCATGTGCAGCTGGATTGGTTTCTGTAATACTAATATGTTGCGCAGCTATCGGCATATCATGTACACAATCATTTCGATCTTGAAAGTACCAATTTATAGAGACCAAACGTGGTATAAGTGAGGTTACATTGACCGTTGGTTCTATAATAAAATACATAGTATCGAAGGGATAATAGTATCAACAGATTTCTAGGCCGATTCCGATTTTCATTAAGTTTGACCTGCCGATACTGATTTTAGCCGATTCCGATAAAAAAATTTCTAACCACTTTACAGCACACACAACTATTTATTTTCTATCTTTTCTTTAGTAGAACATTTTACAATTTGCATAGAACTTAAAAACTTTTTTTTTTTACAGATAATCTCTATAAAATAGAACTATATAAATTACCCCTGGTGTGGGAAATTCACACACATCTAAAGTGCAGTGTTATGGAAGAACCATTTCCTTTTCACATCCAATTTCCAATAATAATTTTTTTTTCTTAATATATATATATGCTCACGCGACGCTCCTGCTTGACGCTCACGCGCTCCTCCCGCTCCTGGTGTGAATGCACTCATTGACTAACATGCACAATGACAAAAAAAAAACCGCGCTTGCGGTCTGAAAGGCCGTAATTCAAGAGGTTTTCTACACGTGCGTTCCGTGTGCACGTGTGATGCTGATGTTGCGCGATGTTAATCATGCCGCGCCAGAGTGCATTAGACGGGTATAAAATCGGCATATGTCAGACTATCCGGCCGATCGCCGGTCATGGCCGATCACGTGAAAATCGGCCAATTCCGGTCACCAGCTGATCAATCGGTGCATCTCTAAACACAAGACAGTAAATCATTCACAAAATGTTCTGGAATGCATGTTAATTTCATGTTAATCAATTTATCGATACATGAGTGCAGGAAAGTCCGTTCTGGTGTCTGTAGGTCTTGTGGCAGGGGCCTATTCACATTTCTAACAGTCATAAAACCAACTTATCTGATCGTGGTCAAGGTAACCAAGACCCTCTTGCACTCACTGGGGGATGGGACCACAGATCCCAGAGTGAGTTTTAAAGATTGTTTGGTACATATACCAAATAATTGTGTCTGATTTGTCTCAGTTGTTACAGAACCAATATTTGCATTATTATTCCAGTCACTTAGCTCAGGTCACAAGAATGTCACAAGATGATGGAAATGTTTGTGAAGAACTAATTTGTCTCAAGGATTTGGTGTCCTTCAGGTATTTACCTCAGCAACTACAGCTGATTCATCTTATTAGCTCGTCTTACCAAATGCATAATTAGTTGCATCAGTGGTTTCAGAAACTGGCTGATAAAAATACATCTGAAATCATGAATTACAGTATTTGTTAGGGGTGTAAAAAAAATATTGATGCACGCAAATATAGATTCTCAATAACACTGTCTCGATGTTTATTTATTTGTTGACATCCAAGATTGCCAGTGGCTTTGTCATCGGTTTAAACCTGACTGCTACATGGCAGTGTTACCGCAAAACGTAAACTGTGACGTGGAGAGGCGCAATTGCTGGTGGGGTGACAAATCAGGTTCTCCCACGGAATTGGGTCTCTGTTAGGACTCAAAGCTATCCCATTGACCCAAATTACTTTTAATAGGTACTCTCTTCATTGTCTGATTACAATTCCTACAAAATCATGCTATCATAAATACTGTTTAAACAGTGTTATAATAACCATTAAAGGGTTAGTTCACCCAAAAATGAAAATTCTGTAATTAATTACTCACCCTCTTGTCGTTCCAAACCCGTAAGACCTTCATTCATTTTCAGAACACAAATGATTAAATCTGAGAGCTTCCTGACCCCCCCATAGACTGATATCTCTCTGGACCTTCAAAGTGGTAATAACGTTGCGGTCTATGGGGAAAGCTCTTGGATTTCATCAAAAATATCTTCATTTGTGTTCTGAAGATAAACGAACGTCTTACGGGTTTAGAACGACATGAGGGTGAATAATTAATGACAGAAATAAAATTTTTGGGTGAACAAACTCTGTCTGTATTAGTTAGCTTATGTAGCTTGGCATACAGATACCCAATTAGTCTGATAGATTAGTTTATACTCGCATTTGCACTGACTCTACATGTATTCACAATCATCTTTAATGTAGTTAAGTGTTCATTTATTTATCTCATATAGGATGCATTTGGTTAAGAATTAACACCGTATAAAGCAAGCCGACGATCAACACAGCAATGCACGACTAATAATAATTATGATTGGAACTGTCATATTACAGAACATTATAAAGAGAACACTATTGTAATAAACTGTTGTGAATACATTTTGGTTTAGTTCAGCACGTCCACAACAGGAGTCACACATTCTGAATAGCACGCATCTGAGGCAGCATTGGCGGACGTTGTATTAGTCGTTATATTTGATTTTGAAATCCTTTAATTTAATGATCAATCATATTGACCCAGTTTACAATCCTACTAGCCCTTTATTTAGACTAAAAATCCTTTTCATTCATTTGGTGAGGAACATGCGTTTTGAGCAGCATTTACACACCCTGTCATGCTGTTGTCTATTTGCCACTGCAGTGGACGCATATTGCAGTATTAAGGCTAATGATTAATCAATCAATTAATTGATTGTTAATTTAAATGACGATTGATCATGGGAATTTGTGTCACTTGACATCCCGATTGAAAAACTCTTCACATTCTGAAAGCAATCAATAATAGAATGGTCTAAATATTAACACGTATATATCATAATAGGACCACTTTAAATAGCACACCCATCTGTCAAAGCACAACAGGCAAGATGCAGTAACGCTAATGCTTTTGTTTGAAGCGCCTATACATATAAAGCACTCTCATGTTTAGGTATACCTAAAAAATCCTGCAAGCACTATTTTCCCTTTACATGGATTGCACAAAATAGAGATACGTGATTTAAATGCAAATGCAGATCTCATATGCATATGGTGGTGAGTTCTTTATGACAGTTTTTCTAAAATTCCTAAAGAAAAAGCTATATATCGCCATTCTTACAGTATCACAATGTATAGTATCAAAACCCCTGTATCGTGATACATATGGTATCACCAGATTCTTGCTGATTTACAGCCCTAGTGTTTGTATGGCATATTGATACTACATCCTGAACTGAATATTGATACTGAATCCTCTCACATGAAGCAAACACTGCTTTTCCTCTGAGGCAGATGGGAAAGATTTATAGATCTCAACTTGACAACTTGAAAACTTGAACTGGCTAAAATTATGAAAATAAGGATGCACTGATATAAAAATGGTTTAAAACGCATGTGATTCTCAGATTAATTGCAAAGTTTAACCACTGAGCAAAATTTGATCATTTGCACGTTTTAGGTTCATTCAAGTGTTCTGCGCGCACACACACAGAGCAGCAGAGATGGCATGCGGACAGCAAATTCAGTTCTCTTTCGCGTCTATTTGTGCTTGAACTGTCACATAAACTTAAAATGATGACAAAATGCCCGTCTCAGTGAGTATCCTCATAAGCAGTCACATATGGCTTATGTGAATGATTGAGAAAGAAAACGAATGGATATCATATTGGAACCATGCATTCGCTCTTAAAGTGACAGTAGCCTAATAAACCTGCTGCTATCTGAGTCATTAACCTAAATCAAACAACAACATACAAAGAGAAAATTACTTTTGTAGCTTTAACAAAGATGAATTATATTTGATTTATACAGTTAAGACTATGCAGTGTTATTTTACATTTGATTATTCAATTTCTGTACCTGAATAATAGACTTACCTGAAAAAAACAAAGCCCTGTTTATTTCTTTTGTGTAACTTTCTTCTATTGTAATTGACCCTTCGCGTGGAGCTTGATTGACAGGTAATCTGACCAATCATACTTCGCCATCCGCCATTTTGTCCGACAAAGCAGTCAGGAGATATATTAGATTAACATGGGAGGAATTGAACTTGAAAAATTGAATATACTGACGCCTTTCCGCGGTTAAAACAACATTCCTTCTTATGTTCATCCATGTTTATTTGATGCTATAAATGAACTAGAAGGAAGAGATGATCGATTCACGAGCAGCTTTAACTGATGCTCTACAGCGATCTGTCACGACACATTATAGAACCACAAAACGGTATTTATTGTTTAAATTTCTTTTAAAAAATGACTATATTTGAAAGGTGAGACTTTGTTTTATATGTTTAATATCAAAAGTAACCGAAAAGTAACCTGGTCTGTCAGCGTGTTGTCAGTCTCCTCTCTTGTCCGCGATGTATTTTTCCCTGCGTGAGAACATAGTGTGTGCATGAGAGCGGCGTAGCTTGTCGGACATAGCGACAGTAACTAAGGGGGGCGGGTCTTTGCGAAGGGTCAATTATCTATGCTTGTAATTTGTTTATTATTTTATATGCAGATTCACTCCCCTACAAAACCACCCCAATCGTTCTAGAATGATTCATTCTTACCAAATAGAGCTATTCAAGTAATCTGGTGAAATTGGTTTCATATCACAATTGCAGAAAAACTAAATATTGCAATGTCAGTTTTTTCCAATATTGTGCAGCCCTAATTCTGATGGATAAAAAAAAAGTTACCATTATTTTGTTGATAAATATCCTGTTTCCTTCAGAAATGCATCACAATATGAAAGTATAATGGGGGTTTTCTAAAAACAACTGCATATAGCATTCAAGTTTCAGATCAGTTCGATATGTTTTCTTAAAGTTTTTAAAAGAAACATCATTAGTCCAGTCTTCAGTGTCACATGATCCTTCAGAAATCATTCTAATATGCTGATTTGCTGCTCAAAAAACATTTCTTTTATCAATATATGTTTGTGAAATTTCTTTTATTTCAATATTCTAAGATAAACAGAATGTTCAAAAGAACAGTATTTATTTGAAATGGAAATATTTTGTAACATTATAAATGTCTTTACTGTCAGTTTTGATAAATATAAAGCATTATATAAAGCACGAGTAATGAGATTGGGTTCACTAAAAACGAGACAAGATTTTTGCACAGTATTTTTAAGAAATCCTCAATGACAAAATTCATGATTGGAAAATAGTCTGCAGGTGCATTTTGAAATGTTTTAACTAGGCTAATCATCTTGTAATGAATGTCATTTCAGTTCTACTTTTTGAGTATGAATTATCATATGCATTGAAAGACAACAATATCCAAGCACTGTAAAAGGTTTTGCCACAAACTCAACTGACTGGCTTTTCTCCTGTATGATTTCATATGAGTCTCTTCAGAATTTACTGCACATGATTGATGAGCTTCCAGAATATGTTACCTCCTAACTGAACTCCTTTCCACAAATTGAACATAGAAATAAAAACAGTAACTAACAAAAATAAATAACAGTTAATAACTATTTTTTATTAGTCTTAAGAGCAAACAATAAGTGCAGCCATAAATCAAAGTACTCAATATTCAAAGTGCAAACAGAGACCAGAGCTAAGAGGTGGTTATGACTACACAGCCCTAAGATAGGTTTGATATTGGGAGGCTATTTGTATGTAGCCTAGTTTGCGCGCATCAGGGAGAGCGCGTTTTACTTTCGAATTCGCGATTGCACGTTCTACAAGTTAAGACATCAGAAGCTAAGGCTGTTGCGCAACGAATCCTCCGCCATGGTCTTGTCAGTCATCTCGCTTAACTCGTCACGTGAGTGAACTGTGATTCCTGCTGCACTGTGCAGCTAGTGCTGGATGAGCAGAGCAGACGGTTACAATAGTTTACAACTGAAATAAATTGTTTTTATTTCTATTTAAAAAAAAAGCAAAACGACAGTGGATGTAAACATAGCGGTGGCATATTCTATGCTAATTTCACCCTCACGCTCCGTCATGGTGATATCGCGAGATAGCTTTTCACCTCGATGAGAAATAGTCACATTTTAATATTGCGATTACTTTAGTTAATAAAACACCCTAAACTTCTTAACAGTGGTGTACAAAATTACTCAAGTTTGCAATATTTGGCAACAGTGATGCTTTTAAAACTAAACCAAAAGATAACGAATTGACGTGGGAGGAAAGAGGGACAATGAAACCGAGAGAGCAAGAAACCGGCAGCATCTTCACACTCAAATCTCGAGGGACCTCATCCCTGACACAGTCTTGAGACTGACTGGCCTCTGCCTCCATGTTTGTGCGGATCTAAGGCAGCATAAATTTCCCATTCATCGCAGAAAGAGGCGACGAGGGACTGAGGACGAACAGCCACCGGTCAGAGTCGCCGGCCTTTGGATTGATGAACTGATGCTGACGAATGAGGGTAATAAAGAGCTGGATGTCCCTCCTGTTACCAGCCAGAAACCAGTATGAATCACCCATCTGAGGCTGTACGGAGCAAGAGAAAGATGCAGAGGCCAGCCCTGCCCCCCTCGGGCACACAAATACAATGAAACGCACACACAAACTCGTCATGACTTCCACAAAGCAGCAGAGCAGAACTATCATACAAAACAATGAGGTTTAAAAGAGAAGGCACCAACAACCAGACAATCATCATTCCGGTCTGAGTGAAATGATGGTGACGGGACTTATAGTTATGTTGGTGCTGTTTTGAAGTGTTTTGACATTAGTCATGATTGACTACTCTAAACAGACGGCAAACATGGTGGAAAGCAGTGCTGTATTTTTAAGGCAATATCTGTAGGGGAGACTGGAATTGGCTGGCACAGTTTTCATTATTCTCTGGTGGAACAAACATTACGACAACCCAACAAAGTGCAAATTAACGCGTAAAGAAATGGTTCATGTCATCGGTTATTCACCCTCACAGTTTTCCAAGCAAGTGTGATTTTCTTCTTTCTTCTGTGGAACATAAAAGGAAATGTTTGCTAGAGTGCGAACAGTGCACTTTTCCATACAATGAAAGTGAATGGTGACTAGGGCTAACTACTCAAATTTGGTCAGAGAAGCACAATAAAAGTTGTCCATATGACTAATATATTCACACAAAGCGTGAACAACATGACCAAAATTTAATTTCACTGTAACTCTCAAATCTGATTTACAGGATTTCAATACTCTTATATACAAATTTCAAGTGCTTACTACAGATTAATTTGATCCAATGATGTTTGGCATCGCTGCCGTCAAGCCTGCTGTGACACATCTCCATGTGTTATGTTTAAATATACATCAATGAGATATTAAAAAGGAATAATTGAAAATGATTCTGTTTCTCACACAAAGCTATTATCTGACTAGGGTTGCTATTGTTGAAAAAAATTTAATATATCAAAAATAATTCTGGTGATTGATATAAAACTGACATAATGAAATGCAAGTATGAGATTAAAAACTTTGGTAACACTTTACAATAGGTTTTCATTTGTTAACACTAGATAATATATTAATTAACATGAACTATCCATTTGTTACTTTATATGTTCATCTTTGTTAACAGTTGTTCATTGTTTGTTCATGCTAGTTCAAATTAACTAATGTTGACAAGAACAACATTTGATTTTAATAGTGTATTAGTAAATGTTAAAATTAACATGAACAAAGATTAATAAATGCTGTAGAAGTGCAGTTCATTTGTAGGTCATGACATGTTAATTAAATTAGTAATGAAACCTTATTGTAAAGTGTTACTAAAACTTTTCAACAAAAAACAATGAGTGACAATTAGAAATAATTGCTTGGTAACTAACTGAAATAAAATATAAGTTGAAGCTGAAGTATCAAATTTACTAAAACTGAAATAAAAAAGGATTAAAGCTAAATAGAAATATTTACAAAAAAATAATAAAAATGATAAAAGATACAAAAACCAAAAAAGTATATAAATAATACTAAAATAAATGCATCTGACTTCAGGAGCTTTTTTTGTCATTTCTGAAACATGACAGCCCTAGCTATTTAATTTTTTAAGTGAACTATTACTTTAAAACAGACATATTGAAATATAACAAAAGCTATAGCAAGTCATGTTTAACTGTCTAGTGGAATGACCCCTAAAACAAGGATGGATGTCACAGTTGCAGTGTTAAAACGGTTTATTTTAAAAGGAAAGCAAATGGAAAAAGATTAAATGTTTATTAAATTAAAGTAAAAACATTCTATAAATTTTATTTAATTTTTTTAACACAATGCTAATGAAGATTTATAATATTTTAGCACTTTTTCCATTAAATAGCCAATAGGGAGACTCTTTTGCTCCATCAGTTGAATTTCTCACCACATCATGAAACAAAAATAATATTTAAAAAAAGTAAATAGTGTGCTAATGTGAATAGTCTTATATTAGACAATTTATGTGGAAATGATGTCAGACACACACTTCTTATCTCTGGTTCCTATCTCCAACATACACTGCCATATTTTAAATATCACACATTATCAAAGATTTTTAGCCGAGGGGGGTTCATTTTTGTTTTGACATTGCAAATTTGAAAAGTTGTCTTGAGCTTGACAGGTTTTAATCTTCTAATGTCAGGATAGAATCAGTAAGTGTGGATCAAGAGGGCAAAAATTCATATTTTTGTGACAGCATCCAATTATGAACATGAAATTAACCCGGTTCCAAATCAACTCCAGTCTCCCTGACTGTTCTTATATTCAATCCACACATGCACTGATGAAGGTTATTAAATATGTACATATTAAATATGTACATTCAATTTTTGGCTAGACAGTCGCCCCTTTCAGCTTTTGCCCAATTTGTCAATTTTATCAGATTTCCTTGACCAGTGTCTGGTTTCTTTGCTATGGGCCACTGCATGGCTCTTTGAAGTTCATTATAACTTTTGTAAAAATTAGAAAAGAACATGACAAAGTGATATTGTGCATCTGATATCAACTGCAGTAACAAAAATGAATCAACATTTTTGAATGTGAATCAGTCAGAATCAAGACTTCAATGCCACAGTTCTTGCACTATTGACAATTCAGCAAGTGAAAGGACTTAGAAACTGAAACTGAAAAGTATTAATATAGGCAGCAAAACCATACTCAATATGAAATACAATGCTCAAAATCCATCCACTACTGGTGATCTCTCTGCCCTCTCTCAAGGCTAAAGCCTTGAAAATAAATAAAAAAACGTGCTTATTTGCAATCTTTTTCACAAGAGCCAGAGTAAAATGGGAGAGTTAAAATCCACTTTGCCAGCAGTAAATGTTGCATAATGTGAGGATGATAAAGTCCTACCTTAGCACAGGTCTCGAGATCCAGGTGTTATTCCAGAGCTATGAATCTTCTTTTCTCTATGTGAAGCATCTTCAGGCTTAGTTGGGTGGCTCCACATCAATAAAAAATCCGTGGACTGAATAACTTCTTCTCAAAATGGATGGGGTTACCATAAAACCTGACATGCATTCATAAGACAGAGGCTGCTCAGGTCAGAATCTTACCAGGCAATAACACTAAAAGAAATACTGATTATGTACTATCACACTCTAAGTAGGCCTACCTATTTCTCTTATGTCATTCTTATTTCTACTACATGCTCAAATATTCTCTTCAGAATGAAAGGCAACAACACCTTAGCTATAGACCTACTCTTTTATCCACAATAAAATCAGCGTATTAAATTATAAACATACCATCTATAAGGAATGACCAACGTAAAATGCAGCACATGTATCGCATTAAGACCACAACAGTTAGTATTAGCGGTTAAAAGGAACCCCGATTATTAAGACACAAAGCCCTAAATATGCTACAACTGTTCTCTCCTATAAAAATATATAGTTAGAAATACATAAAATATTTTCGTTATTTAAAAAATCCTCAAAATGTTTACAGAATTTGAACTACGAAGGCAGCCATTATTTTAGCGCGCGCAGTGCATTCTGGGTCGATGACGCATATTGGTTGTGTCGGTTGTGTTCAGAACAGAGAGAGGTGAGCTAATAGCGCTAAATTTAACTGTAGCTACATCCTAAAAGTGAATATAATGCCACATTGTGCAGCGTTTGGTTGTAATTTTCAGTCCAAAGGCAACAGGGGGAGTGATGTAAGCCTCCACTGCTTTCCAAAGGAGAAGAAAATAAGAAAAGAGTGGGAAGTTGCTTGCGGACGAGTACAACTCCCTAAAGACCCACGGCTGTGTTCCCGTCACTTCAGCCCTGATGCGTTTGAGGCATTTAGTCGGCTAAAAGAGCTCACAGGTGCAGCTAGTTACAAGCGAAGACTAAAACCAAATGCCGTGCCTTCAATTTTCCCCCACAAGAAGCATAAGCGTCCGCGCATAGCGAGTGAAAGCCGCGCTAACAAACGACAAAGGCAAGTGACTCTGGACACTCTACTGCTAGGATGTAAACAACCAGCTCCTGCAGTCGCGGAAGACGAATCATCAGACACTACGCCGATCATGGAGGTAACCGACAATCCACCAGATGCTGTAAATGAATCCACTGTAACGTTAGGCCTACAGTGTTCTCCTAGTATGGTTGATGCAGCAACGCAGACGGATGTTAACCAGTCGGATGCAGCGGTACAGTGGCCAGCTGATGTGGACTACCCGGTAAAAAAGGACCATAGTTACACAGGTAAACATGAAATTGAGATGGGCAAACGTGTACAGGAGGATGACATTGATAACTCCCAGGATCTGTTCCTCTCAGATGATGAACTTGGCGAACAGAGTCAACCACAGTGCAGTCACTTTGATCCGGAATACATTGTAAGTTCATCTGAGTTTTCTCAAAGCCCCCAGGAATCACAAGCTTCAACCAACACGCATAAAGAAATGAGGGTTTTTCTAGTTTTTGAGGAACAGTTAAACCAATTGCTTCAGCGTTGTTTAAAGTGTGGCTCCTTGATTGTCCAGGAAGAAGTGAAAGAGTTAAAAATTGAAGGATCACAGTTGACACTTGAGATCACATGTGCTAACAACTGTAGTTACAGATGGCAGTCTCAGCCTACTCTGAGTGGGACCAAAGGGACAGGAAACCTGCTTTTAACAGCATCAGTTTTCTTCAGTGGCATCCATTTTGCTAAATTTGAGCGTTTCTGTAGTAACATGAACCTCAAAACAATTAGTGAAGACACATACACATCACTGAGGAAGAAGTTTGTGTTTCCTGTCATTCAAAAAACGTGGATTAAAGAGCAGAGTACAGTGTTATCTACAATGAAATCACAAGAAGAAGTTGTTCTCTGTGGAGATGGCCGGTGTGACTCTCCGGGGCACTCAGCCAAATACTGTACATACACTTTTTTAGACGCACAAAGCCAAAAGGTTGTGGACTTCAAGGTAATTAGCTGCACCCAAGTTTCGAGCTCTAATACCATGGAAATCAAAGGTTTTAAAGAAGCTCTCAAAACCATAGAAGAAAATGGAGTGAAGGTCTCAGCCATCTCAACTGACAGACATCCACAAATCGTCAAAGAAATGAGGGTCAGTAATCCAGAAAAACACCATGAATTTGACCCTTGGCATGTGGCAAAAGGAGTGTCCAAAAAACTGGCAACTGAAGCTAAGAGAAGGGAATGTGAAGGCCTGGGACAGTGGATTCCATCCATTGTAAATCATTTGTGGTGGAGTGCACAAACCTGTGAGGGTAATGCCGAAGTGTTGAAAGAGAAGTGGATATCTGTAATACACCATGTTACCAACCGACACGACTGGCCAGGGAACAGGCACTATCACCAATGTTCTCATGAACCCCTTGATGAGACGAGCCAGAGAAGCAAGCTTTGGTTAAAGCCAGGATCTGAAGCCCACAACGCACTTGTGAAGGTTGTGAAACACAAGCGGCTTTTGAAAGACCTGGATCATCTGACAAAGTGCATCCACACAACAAAACTAGAGGTATGATCAAATACAGGCATATTTAACCCTTGTGCATCAATTAAAAAAAGTTACACATATAGAGGACAAAAATGTCCACGTCAAAAAACTGTCATAATTTTAGTCTTGGGAGCACAGACTTAAATTTGGTATAATTTTAGACCCATGGGATTTAGACCCAAAGACCCATGGCCATTATTGCTGAAATTATTTATTTGCTTTATTTGATTATTAAATATTCCATTCATTATGATGTGGCAGGATGTGACTCACATATTTTAATAGTTTATTTCAAATTCAAATTTGTTTCAGGTGTATCACTCCATGTACCTGAAATACCTCCCAAAGAGAACACATTTTGGATATTATGTGATGATCCATGCCTCCATGCTTGCTGCTCTGGATCATAACAACAATGTGAACAGGGAACAGGTGTGTGAACTGTAATCAATCCTATCCCTTGCAGGGTTTTTCCTGGCTCAAAATGAGGCGGAGGTGGTAAAATTGTAACACGAGGGGGGTCCGGGGGCATGCCCCCCCTGGAGAAAATTTTGTACATTTTAAAGATAAATTCATTAATCTGGTGCACTTTGAGTCACTCGAATCTGTTGTTAAAAATAAATAATAATCCACCCGCCAACCACCCATATTCTTTGATTTAGATATCTGCATCTGATCATCACATTACAATTATTCAATTAAGCATGATAATATGGTAACATATCACACAATTAACATTTATTTAAATTAAAAGTTCTTCTTTTGGCAAAATTACATTTCCTTTATAGCCTGAACAGAGGCTTTACTCCCTTTAAACTTATTGTCAATGTTTCAAACACTCTTATCGGAATAATTTTTTGTACCTTTATAAAGGGCATTTTCCCCCTAATTTTATTTAATGTATGCTCTAAATTTCATTTAAAATTCTTACATTTTATCAATACATTCAATTAAAATAATAAGACACTAGGCTGTTACCAATCAAATTAAATAATTTACATTGAAAAATTATAACTGTATTAAATGAGATTATTTTGAATATTTTTTGAATATACAAGGAATGTTGAAAAGAATGATACTTTGAAACTAAACCGCCAGTAGGAGGCGGCAGGCGGCCGTCTTAATGAGCGAGTCATTGAGTCATTAATGTAAACGATTCGTTCAAACGGCTGATTGATTCAGAATGAGGCGGTTTGATAATGGGCAATTGAATCTTTGACTCAAGCGATTAGTTCAAACCGCAGAATGATTCAGTAATGAATCATGGATGAGTGTTGCTGTGAGACGCGATATGGTTCTGTTGTTTGGAACTATTTTCGCTGCTAAAACAGAACAAAAATCGAACTCACGATACGATATTATTGCGATACTCTAAGACATATGATAAAAGGTTAACAAAAAATGTACTGTTGATTAAAATGCTAAATTTGATATTACATTGTGGGTTTAAATGAATAGACTTGGACTCTGTGCGTTTAACCCAAGGACAATAGAAACACCAGAATAAAATATTCATGATTCTGAAGCTGAAAATACAGAATTATTTTAGACAAATATTCTTGCAATTTTTTCACTGAGTAGATATATATTTAAAATATTGTTGGACACTTTTTACTGGTCAGGTAACATAAGACATTTGGTATTATCAGGATTATTATATTCAACATTTATATATAGTAGTTTAATGTAGTACTGACACTAAAACTCTGAAAATTTGAATTTTTTTCTCACACAGTAAAATTTTTTTGGAGGGGAGGGGGGACTGGGACTATCCACGATACATATTGTTGCATTTTTGTATTGCGATATATTGTGGCACGATATATTGTTACACCCCTATGTGACACTGGTTATTGCACACTAAACTGTTCCTAACACCTTGTATCTATTTTCCATATTTCTGTTTTTGAACAGGCAGTTTTTCAGGATGGGGAGAGTGTTGGTGAACCCAAGTTCAAAATCTCATGGAGCAAAGTCCACAAGACATTCAGAGCAAGACCAGTGCCTGTTGAAAAGGACTATAGCTACATGACAGCTATGATTGCAGATGTTCTCTCCTCTGTGTAAGATTCAAAACAGGTCATGGACACGAGAGTTAATCCAACACATGTCATGGCTCCACAAGAGAGACTATCCAGATCACAGATTATTTTTCAAACACAGCAGTTTTCACGTTTCAAGTAGCTGCATCATTACGAACACATGACGTACACACCAGCATAGTTCAAATGCACAGTATCTTTAATTTTTAATTCTAGTCAAGCACACGTGGTACTTCAAACAAACATTTGATATTGGAGTACATGCAACATTTTTTTTTTAAATTAACATTTAGTATGATATTTAGTATTTAGTATTTTGTTGCATAGCTTGTTTTCTTGACAAAATGCCTTCAAATGTCAACTATTCAGCTATAGGTCATTAAAATCCCTCCATGCCTCATCTACTTCTGCATGATCAGTGTCTTCATATTCAAACCCTGTATAGATTCCACTTGGTTCAGAGTAGACGTTTCTTATTTTGTTAACTGCACATGATGGAATGACTCTGCGGACTCTTCTCCCTAGCCAGCCATGCATCCACCATGTAAACTGACGATATGAGGCATATCTGTAAGACCTAAAAGGCAGAATTTTTAAAACAATTATACTGTTATGTTATGAAAAATGATTTAAGCTGTTTGTCTTAACCATTAAAACAGCTGAAGCCTTCACTGGAAGTGCACAGTCCAGTTAACTTTTTTTCCACTATTTGTAGGCTACAGTGTTGGTAGGCTACCATGTAGGCATACTTAAAGTAACCATGTTCAAGTTTGACTTGCCTATTAGGGACCTGGTTGCGATTTGGTAGACCAGCACTATGCCGGTCATGGAGGCTGACAAGGGCAGCCCATAAAACATCTTGATTGAGGCAAACTGCGTTAAAGTTTTCATGTGCTGTGATACACGGAGTGTCTGTAAATATAACCAAAGCATCTTTTTATAGCGTTTTACTATATATTCTCATCAGAATCACAATCAGCTTTATTGGCCATTTGACTCTGGTAATCTTTGCTCTCAAAGTACAACATGCAGAATAAAAACATAAAGGACAGTAAGACATATTAAAAAAAAAATTTTTTTAATAAATTTTAATTTATTATTTGGGGGGGGGGGGGGGGGGTGGGAGACTCCACTCACGCTGAATGAGTTCGTGAAAAGTAGTTTGACAGAAAAAAAAAAAAAAATACTTTTGGTAAGTTGAAACGCAAACACAAACTAAGTGTTAAAGGGTACCCCGATTAGTGGGCCGCATTCATCATTCAGCGTAATATACATCATTATTTATGGAAATTAAACCTGTTATGAACTCAAATGTGCTTGTGTGTGTATAATTTTTTCTGGCAGCTGCAGTGCCTCGTGCATTGTGTGAATGGTGATTGGCGGGAAGCGGGTGTGTCATTTCACATGCAGAATCATGACGGAAACATTTTAAAGCTAAAAATGTATGACGGCACAGTTTAGTTTGTATTCAGTTGTTCAGGATACTGTAATGTATAATAACGATAAAGCATGACACAAACGCTACTCATTTTTAGCTGTGTTTATGAGTCGATGGTGCACCACCAAACTACATTTCCCATCATTCTCATTCTCCGAAATATAAAATACACAGACATTGCATTAATTACATAACAAAATAGTAAAAGTGAAAAAGAAAAATATTTTAAAAATTCAATTGAACAGGAATTTGCTCTTAAAGTGCACTTACCTGGACTATCAAGCCTGATTTGGATGAACACTGGATTGATATTCAGCATGTTGATAATCACCATAATACAGGGGGTTTACAGGTGGTAAAACCACATGGTTGATCCAAGATCATTATTATAAGTAGCCTTTCTAAACAGAGACAAATAGTAATAGGCATATATGGTGTCATACACACAAATTCAAAGATTTGTAGCATGCACAGATCTATTGTATATTCTTTGTAACAGTGTGTATTGTGGCAGGGTCTGTCATCTGAGGATACTCTTTTTTTGTTTTGTTTTTTTGTTGCAAAAACAATGTTTATAGCAATTAAATAATAATAATAACTGCTTGGTGCAAAAAGTGCAAGGTGAACATGAATTAAAAGCTATACAAGCACAAACAGATGTTTCAGCACTTTGCTATCTTCAGTGCTCACATTACAACAAACTTTCACCCTTTTCTTAGCAGATTGGCAATTAGGGATAATCAACTGGATTCAATTAACAAGAGCTCCAAGAGAGTATGGCAGTTAACATGCATGGCACAGAGCATAACAAATACACAACTGCAGCAAATAATATAATACTGTGATGGACTGGCCATCTGTCCAGGGTGCTTTCCCCTGCCTCTGGCCTAAGAAACATGGGCTCTAGGGATGTGCCCGAAGACAAATGCCTAACGCTATCTCACAACCAATTTGTACGAATTCGTACGAGTGATTAAAAGGTGGCTAATTCGTACGAATTCGTACGACCTCACTCTTTCAAATTCATACGATTTGTCCAAACCCACGTGATGGGTAGGTTTAAGGGCGGGGTAAACCTAGGTCCTAGGTAGGTAACTCATAAAATATGTACGATTTAGCAAAAATCATACTAATTCGTACGAATTAACCACCTCGTAAAATTTTTACGAATTGCCGTGAGATCGGTACCTTACTTGGAAAGGCCCGGATAATGGCAAAACGAATAACAAATAATTTTGCTTAATAATAGAAAATATATTCGGCTGACACAGCTGTGTGTCGTGTTTTCTGGTGAACCAGGGGATAACACGTAATTATACATAAACCTCTAAAATCACTACGCAATAATGAGTGTGTGAAGTGAATGAGTGCAAACTTTATGAATAAATTGAGCTCAGATCAAAAAGGCTGTTGCCTTTCCGTCAGTCTCTCAGAAGCTTGTCAAGAGTAAATCAACAAAAATACATCATACACATGTTCTATACTATTTGATATATCTATTTAAATCATTTAAATATTGTACGATATGATACACGAATGAATGGAATAAGGACAACACAGCACATCACTCGCAAATCAGTGGTGCAGGTATGATGTAAATTTGTAGGCCAAAACGCAGAACCAAGTTATCATTTTAGCTCTTCTGGTTCCATCGTCCAAAAGTCAATGGGTTTTTGGTTAAATGGCTGAAATAAGGTCTCTGGGGAACACAAGCTCAATATACTTTCACTTTTTATTCTACGACATAAAATACATCAATATTACGGAAAAAGTATTTTAGATAAAAACTTAAAGAGTTTTCATAAGCTTAATGATTGGGCCGTTGAAGTCATGGGATCATGGTGTAGTCCGTTTAAAGCCTACCTTAGGCTTTTTACTTCTAACGACTGCATTTAGGATTCAAAATTCATAAAAGTTGCGTTGGACAAACTGTGTAAGTATCATAAACTTTTGTTGTTGATCACAGAGTTTGTTTTTTGTGTAAGCTCATCTATTGGTCCAAGGAGGGTTTCCAAATGAAACGGGGAAGGTTACTCTGCATATTGCTTGCCTTTCCTTTTACGCAACACAACAAGATTAAATGAAATATATTTTCTCATATGTATTGACTCGTTATTTCATCTGATATCTGGGTATCATTAAAGTGAACGAATATTGGATTATTATTTTAAACTTTTTACCCGCTTAGATAACCGGTCCTTCTCTCAAGGGTGCATGACACACCTCGTCAGCTCCAGTCATCAATTCAGAGGTAATTTGACTAAATATCCAGGACTTGCTGTATTCACACGTACATAATCAAAGATATAATATATATATAAGTCCCCTTGACGCCTCCTATAGAAATTAAATAAATTAAATAAAATTTTACTTTACCAGGGATGATTGACCAGAATGACCACCATGAAAGATGCCAGTCGATCAACTTAACTTCTCTTAGAATGGCTTCAGGTCAAACCTGTGGTCAGGACCACACACATTTATCTAAAGTAATCATTAACTTAAAACAGTGGATATAGACACACCAGAACCTAGGTCAATCAAAACAGCGTATGCTGATTCTAGTCGGAAATGACTTGTCTCCTCGTTCAAGTACACTTAAAATGATACCGGATATTAGCCGTCGCTAAAACTGACGCAAAGATGTGGAAATATACGAATCAGATAATCTACTAGGGAAAATCAGTTTCAGGGTCAATCAGAACAAAATCAAACGTTTGCAATTTATTGACCAGGTAATGAGGTAATAATTCAAAATAACAATAATTCAGAAATCACAGAATTAGTAGAAATTATTACCTGTCAACAAAATTACACACAGCGATTATGTGGGCAGTCAACCTACAGACTCCCCGAACCTTTTTGCTCCTTTTCCTTATAAGCCCAGGTAATGCAATATTCTTACCAAATGGTGCTGTCTGTCATTATAATTAGATGTGGTTCCCTATTCAGGGGCTCACAACTGTGAGATCCGAATTTGTACTTGAATGGGTCCTTGTTTTACATTCAGGAGGTAGTTTGAATGGAGCATCTGGGGAGGGAAACATCTTTAAAGGACACATCACTTTTCTCATATTTCATAACTTCTTTTACCTTTTCATTATAGTTGGGAGAATGAGACCATTTTACCAGGAGCAATGCAACACTTTAAATGACACCAAACATGAATAGTTACATTTTGTACACACATAACATTGCATAGGTTTTTCAGTGTATTTTAGGGTTAGGAGGAGGGGGGGGGGGAATGCAGGGGAGATAGTGTGTGTGAAGTGTGAGCTGCACTGTGCTGCGTCTCGGAAGTTCCTGTTATATATGCAAGAGATAGTTAGTGTTATTAATAGTGTTAATTCTCAGGAGGGCTTTTTGTTTCACAGAGGGATCGACCAGACACACTGGCACCAGCCTTACATTTGTGATAATCCAACAGCCTATGGAAATCCTATTGGGTTTTTGTCGAGGGAACCAGTGTGACCTCATACCTGCACCACTCTAATATGTTTTAAACTTTGAAAAGAGCTTTGTAACTTTTAGACAAGTATTTAAATGAGTTCAAGGTAGTCGTATGCTAGCATGTTGGATGAAGCATCACTGACTGGTTTAAACCACCATGATGGCACAGCGTGTATTCATACAACAATGCAACAATAATAAAAAAAATGCGTTGACATAAAAAAGGAAATTTACTCTTAATACTTAAATACTTTTAAAAGCAAGTACTTCTGTACTTTTACTCAAGTAATATGCTTAATAGGACTAGATGTTAAAATCCCTTGATATTCAGCAAGCGCTGTTGTTGGAGATGTCCTCTTGGGTGGGGTTGGATTGTGGGATGACCGCTTGGTGCCTCCAATACGACACATCCTCAGTTGTGCACCCCGGCCTCATTGGGTGTTTCAGCCTTTTATCACAATACACCCTCACCCGAGGCTGGCTCACCACAGGCTGATCAGACCTGGGAGTGTGTCGCCTTGGAGGCTCCATGAGGTCACTTGGCAGCCCATACCATCTCCTTCCGCTTCAGCCACAGCCAGTGACTGCTTCTTCCAGCAGCAGTTGCAAGGTCTTTGATGGTCTTCCGCTGAGCCTGTCCTCTGATTCCAACCTCCTTTAGTAACCTTGTGGTGGAACTAGCTACAAAGCCCCTGCTGCCCACTTCCACTGGACGCACATTTACCTTCCACCCCCGGTGCTCTGCTTCGGCAGACAACTCTGCATATTGCAACCTTTTCCTTTTAAATGCCTCATCGATGGCTTCCTCCCACTGGACTGTCAGCTCAACTATAAAGACAATTCGAAAGGATTTGGACCAAAGGACCAGGTCTCGGCGAAGGTTGGTCGCTGCAATTTCGGGTGGGAAGGTGAGCTTCTGACTTAAGACTACCCGCAATTCCCAGTCCCGGGCTGCGTTCAGTGGGCATGAGTCTGGAGGCAATCGATTGGTCGACCGGTTCTCCCCTTCCCGGACGAAGGATGTTGGTTGCCGGAAGGTAGTCTGGGCTTCCAGGGGCATGGTGTTGATGATTACACTCGTACTCTCCAGCGTAGCAGCCAGGCACTTCAGCACTTGGTTGTGGCACCAGGTTTATCTGCCTTGCGCAAGGCTGGTCTTGCAGCCCACCAGGATGTGTTTCAGTGTTGCTGGAGCAGAGCTCTGACGAAGGGATCCCGGGATTCTGTGAGGGTCATTTCGAGCCTTGCTTTAGAGCATTTGTACTCCTCCACAAGGCTTGAGATTGGCAGAGAGAGGGGTCCATTGCCGTACAGGCCTATGCTGCTTAGGCATCTGGTAGTCCAAGCCACTTTCTCACCTGCACATTCAACAATCGCTCCAATCCTTGGCGTGGGATAGGGTGACCTCAGAGATGGAAATTGGCCACATGAGACGGGGGAGCAGCCTAAACTGAAGGCACCAGAGCTTCAGCTTCCCTGGGAGAGCAGTGCTGTTGATCTGCTTCAGGCCACTGATGGTATCCTGCTTTAGTTGTTCCACCTGTTCAGCGTCTTTAAGCTCTGTGTTGTACCACCGACCAAGGCTTTTAATGGGTGTTACGTTCCCCCAAAATGGTAAATCCAGGGGAAAGGGAAGCAACAATAATTTAAAATAACCAGGTCAAAAGAGAACAGGAAGTCAGAGTCATGTGCAGTTTAAACATATATTTATTACAATATGGACAAAGAAAAACCAATAGAAAACCACTCTCTCACAGTGGGACAATAACAAGCAAGACAAAGCAAACAATACTGTCACCATTAGGCTCTTTGGACTTTCTGTTTGTTTTGATTTCCACGTGTCTGAGTCTCCCGCCACCAATCTGTATCCATGGACACTGATTACCTCCCTCACAGCTGCCTGTCATTTGTATCAATCATCTCTGTGTATTTAGTTCCTGCCTATCTTCAGTTCAGTATCCGGTATTGTTTGTGTGTTACACTTTGTTTCGTGTTCACACACTGTCTAACCTGTCTTATATTAAAGTACGTTTGGATTCTACCTTCATCTTCTGTCTTCCCTGAACCACCCCGTGACAGAATACCGGACCAACAAAAAAAAAAAAAAAAAAAAAAAAGGATTTTGCAGCAATGGAGATCCTCCTTCTCTCCCAGGAGAACCAGTCCCTCGAGGCCCACACACAGAGGTATTTGAACTTAGTACCCCATGTTCATTATGATGACACCAGCTTCTGTGTGTTCTTCCGGGCAGGTCTCAACGCTGAGACCAAAGCACGCCTGCCCGGAGATGGGCCTCGGGGGAACTTTGCGGAGTATGTGGAGTGGGTCCTGGTGAGTTGCAATTCTCTCTTCACCGTCGGCCTTGGAGAAGAGGATCTCGCCAGCACCCATTCTGAGTCTCATCCCGCCGAGACCGTTTCACCGCTGGTCCTGTCCAGCCCAGAGATTCCTTCACCGCTGGTCCCGTCCAGTCCAGAGACTTCTTCCCCGCTGGTCCCGTCCAGCCCAGAGACCCCTTACCCGCTGGTCCCGTCCAGTTCAGAGCCCTCTTCCCCGCTGGTCCCGTCCAGCTCAGAGTCCTCTTCCCCGCTGGTCCCGTCCAGCTCAGAGTCCTCTTCCCCGCTGGTCCCGCCCAGCCCAGCCGAGCCTTCACCGCTGGTTCTGCCCAGCCCAGCCGAATCTTCACCGCTGGTTCCGTCCAGCCCAGCCGAGCCTGCACCGCTGGTTCCGTCCAGCCACGTCCAGCCTGAGCTTCACGTCAGCCACGTCCAGCCAGAGCTTCACGTCAGCCACGTCCAGCCAGAGACCGTCCAGCCAGAGACCGTCCAGCCAGAGCCCGGATTACCACCCTCGACCGCGGAGAACTCTTGCGTGCCCCCCGCAGACGGAGAGCTACCACCCGCCACGACGCGTCAGCCAGAGCCCGGACGTCGAGACGCAGGTCAGCTCATCATCCGCAGCACTCGGGCGTGAGGATCTCATTGCTCCACCTCCAGCCTCAGTCTTCTGCACTCCATCTCGGCCTGTCGACCTGCCGGCTCCGTCTTGGCTCCTCCCACCTGCGCCTCCACCAGAGACCCTCGAACCATCGGCTGCAGCGGGTTCCCTCGTCCTGCCGGCTCCCCCTTGGTCAGTCGTCACTCCGCCTTCGCCACGGACTTGCGGTCTGTCCGCTACGCTCCGTCCCTCCACCCCTTCGCCTAGAGCGGGCTCCTCCTTCCCCTCGGCGTCACCTCTGTCCTCCCTCACACCGACTTCGCCTTTGCTCTCGGGTACTCTGGCTCCACCTTCAGCGCTCGTCGCCGCGATGTCGCCTAGGTCTCCCAGTCCAGCGACGTCGTTTGAGTCCACCGGCTCTCCGTCTGCGCCGATGGATCCTGCCGCCGAGTCTCCGTCGGTCATCCCCCAGCTACCGTCAACCTCCTCGCCACCTGGTCTCTTCCCTCCTTCTACTCTGCCGTGGGCTGTCGGTACTGGACGGCTCTGGGTCTGCGCCACCAGGCCATCTCCATCCATGCCGTCAGGGGATCGTCGTCATCCCTTCACTATCCTGTCACTCCAGCCTCGTTTCTGCACTTCACCATCACCTCGTCCACCACCAGAACCTCCTCCGGTCCTCCCTTCGTTGTTGTGTTACGGTGCGAGGACGCACCTGGCCGGAGGGGGGCGTTATGTCACCATTAGGCTCTTTGGACTTTCTGTTTGTTTTGATTTCCACGTGTGTTCCCCTGTCTGAGTTTCCCGCCACCAATCTGTATTAGAGATCGACCGATGTATCGGTTTACCGATATTTTTCCCGATATTTAAGCATTTTCCCATAATCGGGTATCGGTTTTGTAATATCGGATTCGCCGATACACGGCGCCATCTTGTGGCCGTTTTGAGAATTCCGCCATTGCAGCCCTCGTCTGAGGAGATCAGTCAACAACAACTCTGTGCACAAGTAAAGTATATGTTCTACTTGCTTTGCTTTAATTATTTAACATAACAGACATGCAGAAATAAGTTTTGAGACATAAATGCCTGATATACTGGTAGTTTATTTATGCAGCTTGGTTCTAAAATTGAGACGAACTCATGGAGTCACGTAGCGTAATCCGTCATGTAATGCCCCAATAAAGACGTAACTTTACATGAATTAAATGAAACAGACATGAATGAGTGCATGTTGAAAATAAAAGCGCTGAATATCTATCTGTTGTATTTGCTCACCATTAGTCTCGGAAAAAAAAGTTCGTTTATGTTGCTGAGCACTCACTGGGTTGATGATCAGATGCTCAAGCCGGCCACTGAATGAAACTTTTGACAAGATTATCTTGTTTAAACACCCTAGATTATATTATAATTTACTACACAGTGATTATTTCGCTAATACACATCTAAATATACCGCTTTGTGGAAATTAATTATCTGCACGCGCGATCGCGGAAATTAATTATTTATTATCTGCGCGCGCGATCGCAGGTTGAGTAGCCTATAAGCTATAGTTCTGTGTAAATGCATAGATAAACAGCACTTTGTCAGAAAGCATTTCATGATCTAGACCGACAAAAATATTATTAATTAATAACATATTAGTTTAAAAAAAGTTTTGATGATGATGCTTGCTATGCTGTTTTGTTTGTTACTTTCCTGACAATGTTATATTCCAGCTATTATTATTCAGTGAATTAATATTACCCAGTGAATTATTCCTCACTCTTTAAACCTATTAAACGGCACATAAACCTTCTAAAACTGTTTAAAATGAATTACATTTCTGCAAAGGTGATATGACTCCCCTGTCAATTACTTTCTCCATTTGAAAACATTAGACTTTTAACATTTATTTAGCCTATTGTTAACATTGTTGCTGCTGATGCTTATAAATTATATGTATAATTTAGATATAAATTATATAATGTAATAATATAAATGTTTTTATTGTAATTTGAAGATTTAATTTAACATGAAGGACTAATTTAATTTTCCCCCCAATATGTTAGAATAATTTTTTTGCTTTATTTTCTACCTAATCAAAGCTTTTATTTTTAATCAAAGACAGTAGTGCACTTTATTTTTTGGACCCAGACCCCTCTATTTATTTGTGTATAAATATAACGTTTTTTTTTTTTTTTCTGTGCAAGGAGGGAGTGATTGTTATAAATAAAATGGTTTGTTCAGATCATTTGTGTTGTAATAATTGTGTTAAAAACAGAAGTATAACAGTAAATAAATATCGGTTCTGCATATCGGTTATCGGGCACATAAACATGCAAATAATCGGTATCGGTATCGGTTAAAAAAATCAATATCGGTCGATCACTAATCTGTATCCATGGACACTGATTACCTCCCTCACAGCTGCCTGTCATTTGTATCAATCATCTCTGTGTATTTAGTTCCTGCCTATCTTCAGTTCAGTGTCCGGTATTGTTTGTGTGTTACACTTTGTTTCGTGTTCACACACTGTCTAACCTGTCTTATATTAAAGTACGTTTGGATTCTACCTTCATCTTCTGTCTTCCCTGAACCACCCCGTGACAGAATACCGGACCAACAAAAAAAAAAAAAAGGATTTTGCAGCAATGGAGATCCTCCTTCTCTCCCAGGAGAACCAGTCCCTCGAGGCCCACACACAGAGGTATTTGAACTTAGTACCCCATGTTCATTATGATGACACCAGCCTCTGTGTGTTCTTCCGGGCAGGTCTCAACGCTGAGACCAAAGCACGCCTGCCCGGAGATGGGCCTCGGGGGAACTTTGCGGAGTGCAACTTTGCACTGTCTAACCTGTCTTATATTAAAGTACGTTTGGATTCTACCTTCATCTTCTGTCTTCCCTGAACCACCCCGTGACAAATACACACCAACTAAATAACTAAGAAAAGACAAGATTTAACATTAACTAAACTACTAAACAATCCTCACTCCACTGAGGAGGTTAGCACACAAACAAACACCAAACACTGTTCTAGACTCACAACACGATGCAAGATTTTGTTCAACACACAGGTTGAATAAAGTTGGTCTGCCAATGTGGTCACCACTGGAAGGAAGAGACATGAACAGAGCAGAGCATACACCTCACAGCAACACTTCCCCCAGACTGTGGGAAAACGGTCTTCTTATCCTCCAGGTACTGAGTGGTAATCAGGCACACCTGGT
Source organism: Semotilus atromaculatus (assembly GCA_031834385.1). Classification (NCBI taxonomy): domain Eukaryota; kingdom Metazoa; phylum Chordata; class Actinopteri; order Cypriniformes; family Leuciscidae; genus Semotilus; species Semotilus atromaculatus. The sequence goes on along the minus strand of JAULUF010000027.1, from coordinate 6,341,370 downwards.
GCCACTCACACATGCAGCCGAGACATGGGGGGGGGAGGGGCCACCACCTAAGAGAGAGAAGAAAGAAACACACCCCAAACAAACACATATGACCCTTAGGGTCGTAACACCCCCTCACTTAAGATCAAAACCATAGGTTTTGTTAACCGCAAATCTCCATCATTCACCATGTTATGTAATAATGGTACTAACACAGTTATCTTTAACTATGATCCATCACTTGTGTTCCACTGATAATAATTCAAAACGCCTCTTACCCACGAGAGAGAGCGTCGGCAACCACATTTTCCGACCCCTTCTTATGTTTGATGTTAAGCTGGAATCCCTGGACCATCAGAGCCCAACGCATCAGACGCTGATTGTGATTGTACACTGATCACAATCCTCTAGTTTTCCTGAATCAGATGTACACAGTCACGGGAGATGGGCTGGAACACACATATACCTCAAAATGTTGTAATGCAAGCAACATGGCCAGCGTCTCCTTCTCAATGGTGGAGTAGTTCAGTTGGTGGCGCTTGAACTTTGTGGAGAAGTACGAAACAGGGTGATGCACACCATCTTCTCCAACCTGTAACAAAACAGCTCCAGCTCCAGTACCACTAGCATCCAACTCTAACTGGAAGGGAAAAGCAAAGTTAGGCGCGGCCAGTACAGGAGCACTGCACAACAGGGACTTAGCAGCGGCAAAGGCATAACCACATTCAGATGTCCACACAAATGGTACAGCTGGACTACAGAGCTTAGTAAGAGGAGCCACTACCACTGACAAATTCTTACAAAAACATCTGTAGTATCCTGTCATGCCTAAGAAACGCCGGAGCTCTCGTCTGGTTGTAGGAATTGGATAAGTCAATATTGCAGCCACTTTAGCCTCGACTGGTCTAACCTGCCCCTGTCCTACCTGTTTCCCTAAATAGGTAACAGCAGCCCTAGCAAAATCACATTTGGCTAGGTTAAGAGTCAATGCTGCGTTAGGAAGCCGTTCAAACACAATTTCCAGGCTAGCCATATGACTTTCCCGTTCATTTGAATAAACCACTACGTCATCCAAATACACATTACACTGGGGTACATCTCCAAACACTATGTTCATGAGTCGTTGGAATGTGGCTGGGGCATTTCTCATGCCAAAAGCCATCACGGTATATTGAAGAAAGTGATCTGGAGTCACAAATGCTGATATGTCAGAAGCTCTATCAGTCAACGGGACCTGCCAGTATCCTTTCAGAAGATCCAGTTTGGTAATAAAAACAACAGAACCAATGCTATCTATGCCGTCTTCCATACGGGGTAATGGAAACGAGTCTGGGACCGTGACTGCATTGACCTTTCTGAAATCTGTACAGAACCGGGGGGTACCATCTGACTTTGGTGTCAGCAAACAGGGTGAACTCCATGAGCTACTGCTAGGTTTTGCTAAACCATTTTCTAACAGATAAGTAGCCTCCTTCTTCATCAACTCTCTTTTTCCAACAGGACACCTGTAAGCATGCTGCTTGATTGGAATAGCAGAGCCAACAACAATATCATGCTGTATCACAGTTGTACGAGATGGTACATCACTAAAAAGCATGGGAAATGAGTTGAACAAGGTAAATACATCTCCCCGCTGAGTGTCAGTAAGGTAGGAAAGCTTTGCCTCCACTTCAGCCAAGAACTCTGTATTAGATAGCCTACCACACTGCTTCCCCTTGGATACCGCAATCAACCCATCATCCCCTTCAGCTCCCATGAACACACCATAAACCATGGACGCAGAACTGGTGTCGGGAATAGCCGCTTCCACGCTGCGTTTCTGCTCCCCTTGATCATCCTCCCTGGAATGGTAAGCCTTCAACATGTTAATGTGACACAAACGTTTTTTTCTCCTGCGCTCAGGGGTGTGGATGACATAGTCGGTTTCTGAGACTTTGCCATCCACTACATTTGGACCTGAGAAGCGAGCAGAAAGAGAAGAACCAAGCACAGGCAGTAATACCAACACTTTGTCACCAGGCTGAAACTTGCGTTCAACAGCGTTTCTGTCGTACTGCTGTTTCATGCTGACCTGAGAAGAGGAGAGAGCTTCCTTAGCCAAGGAAGTAACGCGATGCAAACGTTCCCTACACTGTGAAACAAAATCTAACACATTAGACTTAGGGGAGGAGCCAGCCATTAACTGCTCCTTCAGCACTTTCAACGGCCCACGGACATTGTGGCCAAACACAAGCTCAGAAGGACTGAATTTCAGGGACTCTTGTTTGGCATCCCGTATGGCAAACAATACAAATGGCACACCTTCGTCCCAATCTTTCCCTGTGTCATAACAGTACTTTTTTAGCATCGACTTCAGGGTTTGGTGCCAACGCTCTAATGCTCCCTGTGACTCTGGGTGGTAAGCACTGGATACAGAATGTGACACTCCTAAGGACTGCAGGGACTGTTTGAATGCCGTGGACATAAAGTTGGTTCCCTGATCAGTCTGACCAATCTTGGGCAAACCAAATGTAGTAAAGAATCGAGTCAATGCTTTTGTGATGGTTGGGGCTGTTATTTTCCTCAGAGGGATTGCCTCTGGAAAACGATTGGACATGCACAGAACAGTCAGTAAGAAATGGTTACCAGCTTTTGTTCTTGGCAACGGACCCACACAGTCCACTAAAACATGTTCAAATGGCTCACCAACTGCAGGAATTGGTCGCAGTGGAGCTGGATGCACAACTTGATTGGGTTTTCCTACCATCTGACATGTACTGCATGTGTTACAGAACCGAGTTACATCAGATTTCATTCCTGGCCAGAAGAAGTGTTTAAGGACACGGTCATAAGTTTTTGTGATGCCTAAATGACCAGACCACAGATGTTCATGAGCCAATCCTAGTACATGCTTTCGCCAACCAACCGGAACTACTATCTGATACACTGTGTTGAAAACTTCACCAGTCTCATCAGTTAATGCACCTGTATGCGAAGACCACTTTCACATTAATACTCTGTTTTCCACCAGAAAACACTGACTTTTCCTACACTCGCTCTGGTCAGCAACAACTGCTGCAAAGAACTTTGTCAGTGAGGGGTAATTTTTCTGTGCACCAATGAGTCCTTCACGTGTCAGCAGCAGTGGTACTTCAGGAGTGGCAACAGTCTCTGGCACTGTTTCACACACCTCTGTCGACTCTCCACCAGCAAACATCCTGTCCTCAGAAAAAACAGAAGGGAACATGGAATCAGACAAAGTTACCTCCTGATCTTTTTTCCGAGCTTGAGCTCTAGTCAACACACTGACTGAGCACAGTTCTGAGTGTTTTGAAACCAGCTCATCTGACTCACTATCAGAAATGGGTACATCCACAACTTCAGGATCAGGGTATACTTTACCTCCTGCAATGTCATTACCCATGATGAAGTGTACTCCCTCCACAGGAAAACATGATCTTACAGCTACAGGGAACCAACCAGAAACAAGCTTAGATTGAACGTAGATATGATGGAGTAGCGCTGGGACATAACACATACCAATACCTCGAACAACTATACTGACCTCACAGGCTGACTTGGCATCTAAAGGCTAGACACTAGAAAGGATAAAAGACCGCGAGCCACCAGTGTCACGTAGTATGTTGACCTGCTGCTGATCTTCAACCTGCCCTGTGAGTGATACAGAACCAGGAAGGATGAACGGTTTAAAACATTCATCTGGGTCTTGCAAGGAAGTAGGCTCACTTCCAGAAGTGACAGTTTTAATTAATCCCACTCCCTTCGGCTGCTTGGTAACTGAACCCTGCTGCTATTGTTTCATAGTTATACAATCTGCTATGAGGTGACCAGGTTTATGACAGAAAAAACATAGTCTATCTGTTTTAACACTTGAAATAGTGTTAGTTAGACCAACTCGAGGTACCTGTCTGTCACTAGACTTCTTGCTAGCGCTAAAATATGGTGGAGAGACAGAGGAAGAGATCGGTTTACTGAAGACACCCTTATGTGTTAAAGCAAACTCATCAGCTAGCGTCGCCGCTTGCTGTAGGGTAGCCACTTTCTGTTCGTTCAAGTAAACAACGATCCTCTCAGACACACAGTTCTTGAACTCTTCCAACAATACCAACTCACGTAAGGAAGAAAAGTCTTCAGCTTTGCAAGCCGCACACCAGTGATCAAATAAAGTTACCTTGTCCCTAGCGAAGTCTGCGTATGTCTGACTAACAGCTTTACTGAGACCCCTGAACCGCTGTCTATACGCTTCAGACACTAGCTCATAGACCCGCAAAACTGTGCTTTTAACTTTATCAAAGCACAAACTATCTTCCACTGAAAGTGCAGCACAAGCCTCCTGAGCCTTGCCAGTCAACTTGCACTGAAGCAAAATGGCCCAAACTTCCTTTGGCCAACGAAGAGCTACTGCGATTCGCTCAAACGCGCTAAAATAACCTTCTACTTCTGATTCTCTGAATGCAGGCACCAGTGCTATGTTTTTACTTACATCAAAAGTAGTGTTGGATGACGAACGAGTCTCAGGGGGAACTGATCTGTGCAGGGTGGCATTAGCTTGTAGCTCAAGCTCACGCATCTTGAAAGCCGTTTCCGCCTCCAAGCGTTTCAACTCTAACTCTCTACGCAGCTGGAACTCCCGCTCCCGCTCCTCCTTGTCCAACTGTAAACGAGCTAATCGAACTTTCAGTCGTGCGGCATCTTGTGGTGAGGAAGAGGACTCTACAGAGTGCGGTACAAAACGAGGCAAAGTGAAATGTTGCCGTTCAACCTCATCCTGTTTTACTTTGGGCGTGACAACCTCATCCTGCCCTAACGTATCTGTTACCTCCATCTGGCCCGCGGGGGAGGTCTCACCTACCACCAAGCTAAAAACTCCCCTCTGCACTAATCCACTCACCACAGCATCCTTCAGCTCTCTTTTCACTAGAGTACTACCCACAGGAATACTAAAGTGACTAGCAACAAAATATAAATCAACTTTCCGACACAAGTCAAGCTGATGTAACGTAGGATTCGCTAAAAACTCCTCCCGGTTAAAGACAGCCATGCTAGCCACCCACTAGCACCGATATTAACCACACTAGCCACTCTAACACACCCTTACAATACTCACCATGCAGCGCTTTGTGCAACACTACAACTTCCCCAGATCCTGCCTATCAATTCTATACCTAGTCTATCTTCTGGAGCGTGCCGGGCTCGAGGCGACTTTAAAGGCAATAACTTCGGTGGCCGAAACCCCGAAACGCCTACCCCCGCCAGGGAATTAATCCCAACCCAGGATTACTCCGAACATAAAAAAGGCAAAATAACAAATGGTGTCCGAAGGAAGAACTGTGACAGTTCAGCTGGGCACCTCTAGTCTAAACTAGGGAAGTTAGTCATGTGTTCACAACCCTGGACAATGACAACCACACAATACAAACTAGCACACAAAAAAATCTGATCTCCAGTCTCCTTTAGCTCCCGGACGAGCCCCCAAATTGTTACGTTCCCCCAAAATGGTAAATCCAGGGGAAAGGGAAGCAACAATAATTTAAAATAACCAGGTCAAAAGAGAACAGGAAGTCAGAGTCATGTGCAGTTTAAACATATATTTATTACAATATGGACAAAGAAAAACCAATAGAAAACCACTCTCTCACAGTGGGACAATAACAAGCAAGATAAAGCAAACAATACACACCAACTAAATAACTAAGAAAAGACAAGATTTAACATTAACTAAACTACTAAACAATCCTCACTCCACTGAGGAGGTTAGCACACAAACAACCTTAGCCACCACCTAAGAGAGAGAAGAAAGAAACACACCCCAAACAAACACATATGACCCTTAGGGTCGTAACAATGGGCTTCTCCAGAATAGTTGGTATCGGCTCGTAATTGATGTGGAACCTCTCATTTATGATCTTGCCCTTGACAATGGAGATACTGCTGGATTTGCTGAGTTTAATCTCCATTCGTGCCCATCTGATGTTGCCCTGGAGTTTGAACAGCAGGCGTTTGGTGCATGCGTTAGTCGTTGTTATGGTCTTCATGTCATCCATATACGCCCTGATTGGAGGAAGCCGCAGCCTGCTCTTCAGGCGTTCCCCTCCGACCACCCATCGAGTTGCCCGCATTATTAACTCCACTGCCATGGTGAAGGCCAGTGGGGAGATGGTGCATCTCCAAGTCCTGCCAGGCGGTTGTACTAGAGTTGTAATGCAGAACTGGAGGTCCTGGAAATAGGCTTTGACCAGCCTTGTGATGCCCTCTGGGACTTGGAAGAAGTTGAAGGCTGCCCACAGCACCTCATGAGGCACTGAGCCAAATGCATTGGCAAGGTCTAAGAAAACCACATGCAATTATTTTCCTTCTTGGCAGTTTGCACTTGGTGCCAGATGACATTTGCGTGTTCCAAGCATCCTGAGAACCCTCTTATCCCTGCCTTCTGCACTGAGGTGTCAACATATTTGTTCTTTTGAAGGAATGCTGAGAGTTTTTGTGCCACAACGCTGAAGAAAATTTTTTCTTCCACATTCAGTAAACTGATCTGCCGGAATTGGTGGATGGTTGAGGAGTTCTTCTCTTTGGAAATCAGGATCCCTCTTACCCTTCGCCATGCCTTCGATATTAAGCCTTTTCCCCACGTCACCTTCATTAGCTTCCAGAGGAACTTCATGACGCCTGGTGTGTTCTTATAGAGCCTATATGGAACACCGTTGGGCCCAGGGGCTGATGCTGCTCTTGTTCTCGCTTTACTGCGCTTTACTGTGTTCTCAACTTCGCTCCATGTTGGGTGGTCTTGTGTCCAACTGGTGCTCAGGTGGTTGGATTGGTGGCATGTCATCTGGGATGGTGGCTGGCACATGCCTCTGATTGTTGGAGTAGGTCTTTCTAAGGTGATCCTCCAGTTACCTCACAGGTACATTCTTTCATTCTTTCACAATTTGAGCCTGACAAATCTTCACATTACCATGCTGGAATGGCCATGATGTGTCTTGCTACATGGATGTTTAAGAAATAAAAAGCTACACACTCCATCAATTAGGGTTAGAAGAACTGTTGCAAAACATATAACATGCTAGAAACATAATTAAAAAATATGTAGTATAGATACTAGCAGTAATATTTATACAAGAGCTTATATTGTGTGTGTGTGTGTGTGTGTCCACAAACATAGTAGGCTTATAACAATAATTCTGACCTTGTGGAGATTTTTTTTTGGTCCCCATTAAGAAAATAGCTTATAAAAGTCCCCATAAAACATGGAAACCCAACATGTCTGTGTGTTGTTTGATTTTGCATTATTTTCTGTCCTTACTGGTCTTACTATCTCCATACTGGACTCATTACTGTCTACTCAACAATGCAAGAAGGTAACGACTTCTGAAGAGACTGTTCAAAATTCACTTTGTATCCAGGAACATTTCGCAACGTTAACAGATATCTTTGTCCCAGTTTGGGTGTGGGGTGGTTACAGATATGTGTTAGGGAGTTATGAATCTGTCAACTTTTGAACATCCACCATTTTACTGTCCTCTCAGCCCAATGGAGGTAGTGTTTCAGCAGTTTTATCAGACACACAGGCATCTCATTGTTGGCCAGAGATTACAGCTGTGGAGGTTTGACTGACAGAAACTGGCCTAAGGTGCACCCAGGAGAATCAAGAGGAGGATTTACAGTGACTGCTTCAGCGAGTATGTTCCTCTCCATTCTCTCCTGTCAGGGCTCAAGTACGATACAGTGTAGAAATAGCCCATTTATGCATAATTTAATGGAGTCTCCCATTTTTTCTCACTATTTGTGCTCTTTGCTAGAGTGGTGGTGCCTTCCTATATTAAATGTTAAGATGTATTCTTTCCTTAACAAACATAAATTGGGTTTCGGAGAGAGTTTGGAACTGAATGAAAACAAAGTGGTCCTTGGTTCAAAAGCGTCTCTGAGACCCTGAGGACCAGAACAGTGATTGAGTATTAAGGTGACCTGCTTGTCCACTACAAGACAAGGATGTAAAATGAACAACTGTGGTCACAGACACATTTTTCATGAGTTAGGACACGATTAGTTCAGAGTTGAAGGGGAGGGACGATCAACATTTAGCTGTGGACTGAATTATATACTTGGGCTCTGCCATTTTGGGCCCAAAACATTTGCAATACGTTTGGGCAAACACTAATACACCATCCCTGTGTGTCTTTACTTTTAGCAAATCCAAAGCCAATACCATTTGTAGTGCTTTTCACTAAAAGTTTTGCTCTTTGTGAAAATTTCTATAAAGAAAAAATATTTCATCAGCCGTGGGTGCTTGAGTTGGATGACATCATTCCATCCATCAATGGCCTTTTTGGAGACACTTGTTCACAAATATTTTGATGACCACTTCTGCCACATAAAAAAAAAATCAGGCTTTAGTAAATCATAAGATAAAGTCATAATTATGACATGATTATGAGATACCAAGTCATAATTATGAGATTAAAAATCAAAATGATGACAAAATCAATGGCATAAGCTACTAAGTCATAAATATGAGATTAAAAGACAAAATTATAACAATCAATGACATACTAAATCATAATTATGAGATTAAAAGTCAAAATGATGACAAAAGAAATATGACACACTAAGTAATAATTATAAGATAAAAAGTCAAAATTTTGACAAAGGAAATATGACATAAGTAATCATAATTATGATATAAAAAGATTAAATTATGATATAAAAAGTAAGAATTATGACATAGTCAGAACTGAGATAAAAGTCACAATTTCTAATGTCACAGTCATAAAAGGGAAAATTGTCATAATTATTCTCATATTTTCAATTTTGACCTCACAATTTCAATAGTATGTCATAATCTTGAATATTTATGTCAGAACTATAACTTTGTTTATAGCTATTACTATCTGAATTCAAAATAATAGTACCTGACATCCAAATGGAATCTTCCCAGAAGGACCAAAGAAATCAGTAACAATTTACAATAAAGTCTCATTTACAATAAGGTCCTAAACTTTAGTTAATGCATTAGCTAACATGAACTGACAATGAGCCATATATATATATATATATATATATATATATATATATATATATATATATATATATATATATATATATATATATATAGGCCTATATATATATATATATATTAAAGCATTTTATTCATCTTTGTTAACATCAGAAACAATATAATTGTTTATTGTTTGTTCATGAACAAATGAACAATGAACAAACAAATGAACAAAATTTGGATTTTAAAATGACCATTGATTTAAGACGAATAAATGTTGTAAAAATATGTTTATTATTAGTTCAATATAATACACTAATACAGTTAACTAATGTTAACAAATGAAACCTAATAGTAAAGCGTAACCAAAATCATTATCTATTAATCATGAATGAAAAAAAGGTCATAGAAAAAGTTCATTGGTCAACCTTGACTTTAAATGCAGTGACAGGATCAACAAGGTCAAAAACATCATTTTAAAAAACAAAATTAATGTAAGGTCCAGCTATGCACAGTTTTATTGAGATTTCTATGGCTTTTCTGCACATTCATGTATATTTTGGTATTCCTTGTAAAACTGTGTCCAAGACACCAGAGATGACATCCGAGCACAGCAATCACATTTAAAAATTGCATTATTAATGGCTTATCCTATGAAACGTGTCCTTTTCGCCTGCAGCTAAACTAATATGGAACAACCTATTCATCTTGGCACCAGAGACAAAGGTAGGTTTCAAATCCACGGCAAGCTCGATATTTAATTTCACGTGGTGAATGTAATTACGCCGAAGGAATGATATCGTGCCCTGGATTAAATCAGGGAGTTATTGAGAGTGCCTGTAATTTTAATTCTGTTAGGATGACATTACAGAAGAACCTTCTGCATGAGAAACTATTATATAGTAGCATGAGAGAATACTGCCACTGTGTGGCACAGGAGAGCCATGCACACAGAGCTATGAGCAAACCTCATGAAGAATGCCTCAACTAAATACAGTATATACACTACTGTTCAAAGGTTTAGCATCAGTACAATTTCTTGAAACAAATGAATACTTTTACTCATCAAGCATGCAATAAATTGGTCAAAGGTGACAAAGACATATGTTAGAAAAGGTTTAGGTTAGGCTACATTTAAATGTTATTTTAACTTTCGATTTATCAAAGAATCCTGGGAAAACATTAAGCAGCACTGTTTTATACTTTACTAATAATAAACGTTTCTTGAGCAGCAAATCAACATATTAGAATGATTTCTGAAGGATCATGTGACACTGAAGACTGGAGGAATGATGCTGAAAATTCAGCTTTGATCACAGGAATAAATTACATTTTAAAATATATTCAAATAGAAAGCTGTTATTTTAAATTGTAAAAAAAAAATTCACAATATTTCTATTTTTACTGTATTTTTTTTAATGAAATAAATGCCGGTTAAGAGAGCATAGGAGGCTTATTATATATATATATATATATATATATATATATATATATATATTTTTTTTTAATCCAACCAGTACTGAGAATATGGATGAAAAAAAAAAAGTAAATTAGCAAGAATTTAATGCAGAAAAAAAATTTTGCGGTAAGACTTTAAGGTTTACACGTTACTACATGTACTAACTAGTTATAGGAGTAAATTATGCAGAATTACAAGTAACTAACACTAAACCAAACCCTGACCGTAACTCTATAGTAAGTACTCAAGTTACATTGTATTTACTAAAATAGGCTTAAGTACTGTCACCTCAAAATAAAGTGGAACTAAATTTGCTAAACAAAATTGAATTTTGTGGTGAAAAATTATTTGGACATGTTTAAATGAGGTTTTATGAGATTTGTCCACAAAAAGAAAAAAAGAAAATGAACGGTTAAGTCCATTTCAGACATAACAGTGTTCTGAATCCTTTTACAAAGCATTAATTATTAACCAACAAAACACAGAGACTCTCCTGTGGGTTTGATGTACTTCTTTTAATTACACATTAAATAAGACTGGTAAGATTAATGGGGGAAAACAAGATTGGGTTTGTATTTATAAAACTGTGCTGATCTGAGAACAGCTTTTTCCTTCCTAATAATCACATTTACCAAAACAGGAGAGGCAGAAGATGACCTTAGACCGGCACTTTCTGAGACGTTAACACGTGACCCTTAATTACAATTAAGCGTCATTCAATTCATTAAACCCAAAAATAAGCACAATTTACAAAATATTCATCTTTATCACAACCGTACAAAGGCTGTTAAAACAAGGTCCATACAGTATATACATGAACCATTTTATCAACATTTGCAATTGGCACACAAACAGACAGAGAACATTTCAGAAATGATTAAAAAAATATCTAATGACTTTGCTACTTGCGTTACAGGCTGCTATTAAATGAATGACTTAAAGGGAACAGAAATCACTTAAAATACTTTAAAAAACTTTGCATAAGAGCGGACATCCTGATTTACTGAGCATTTAGATTTCTCGGTATTAGTCATAGTCAAATGATCAGAAAAGCAAAACTAGTGACAGTTAAGGACGCATGGTAAAAGGTTTTAAAGCAAGATTCTGCTTGTGTATTGTAAATCCCCTATAAATGACATCACAAGTATTGCCACACAAATGTCTTTATATCACTCTCTTTGGTTTGAGTGATGGCTAAAAATTTGCCCTCCTAGCTATAACCATATTTTACCATGGTATACCGGACCACGACTGCCTCTTTGAAATGGAAAGCTTCGAATTAATTATAACTGGGCTTGTAGAACCAGAGTAATGATGGCTGATGGCAGCAGAAACCAACAAGGCAGTTTTCCAAATACATTTGCATCAGAGTAACTAATACGAAGTGATGTTCGCCGATCTCAAATTAGGGGTACGTTTACACGACAACGTACGAAAAACAGAGACATTTTTTTCCTTACAGGCAGAAGAGTTGTCAAAACGATCACCGTCACAAGGATCCGCGAATACGACTAAAAACGCTGTATTATTCATGCCAGAACAGTAGATGGCGATGCCACGTTGTAAAGAAAAACCACGCACTTATAGACTGAACACGTAATACGCATGCGAATGACGTCACCGATTTTGTAGTTTAAATGGAGACTACAACGGTATCTTTTTGTTCCCAAAAACGCCACTGTCGTTGTCCGAAATGCATAAGAAGTGTCGTGTAAACGGCCCCCTTGGCAAAAAACATTTCAAAGTAATGATTCAGACTTCTAAGGCGCAGTTTGGCTGGGCACAAGAGGGAAATATTCATACGTAATAAAAATCCTCCTATGAATGCAGAAGCGAGGCTTTCACTAACGTAGATCTTTACAGAAAAGAACGTTTCGAATTATTACGCTCTCTGGAATACTTGCTTCTGATTGGTCAACTGCAGCTTTGCATTTCTGTAGTGGTTGATAAAAAGTGTAATTAACCATTTCATGTCTTATTTTGCTGCAATTCCTTCCTTACATATTTTGGCATCTAGAGCCTAATCGCCTTTTGTTACTTCCCATCATCCCTTAACACAATCCTGTGCACCAAAATGAGAAATTATTGTAGATTTTAGATTGACTTGCTATCACCACATGGTCTCTAAACCAACTGAGGTAATTTGATTTAAAGAAAAAAGATTTTAAGAATGAAAAATATCAGAAAAAAAATTGCCAGTTTGGACCAGCTGAGAAAATCCTCTCTACACAACAGTGGTTATTATACAGTATTCAACGCATTACCGTTCCCTGGAAGTTTAAAGAACAGAACACCGCATGCAAACAGGGAAATAAGGTTAACGAGGTTAAGATTTCACCATATATACATTACCATGGCTTTAGAGAGAGGGCGTTAATCCGACTACAATGGAAGTTCACATGCAGGTGGTTTATTGGAAGTCTGGGACATCCAAAGGCAGGGTCATACACAGTGATAATGTATCAAAACACCGCCCAGGAAGTGTTGGTCCTCAAAAATAATTCCTCAAAAGTTTCAGTTCCTGTCAAATCAAGCGACTCGCATGCAAAGTTCCCGTCTAAACCGATACACGGCTAGTTCTCGTAGAGCACACCAAAAAGAGTGCTTTTAAAACCACACCTTTATAAAACTACTCTAGAAAAACCAACTGCAAAATAAAACCAGCTCTGACAGCCCACCTGATAAAATAAGCCATACAAGGTGTCAAGGGACCAACACTTTGGGGCAACTGGCACCGAACGAGAAGTAAAGCTTATTTCATTTAAGAAAGCAAGTAGAATATGTATCCATTCTGTATTCTGAAGAGGCTAATAATTTAGTGTAATGTACAAAATGCAGTTGTGGAACTTGTTTGTTTTTTCTTTCTTTTTGAGTCTATAATGACAGGAAAGGCTTGTTTCACATTAATACACATTTTGTTTTGGATTTCTTCTTTTTCTTCTTGCCCTCTTTGCTCATCTTCTCCTTGTGTTTCCGGATTTCTCGGACTAAAGTATAAAACGCGTCGTCCACGCCCTTCAAAACAAAAGGGAAAACAGAACTTCAGGTGATTATGAAAAGAATTACAGCAAAGATGTTTTCACAGATCTATGCCCAACTTTTTGCAGCCATGTAACAATAACCACACAGACACAATAATAATAATAATAATAAAATTGGTCCCATATCAGTGTTAAAAAGACCACGTTCACCAAACCCTTCCAGAAAGAATAGTGAAAAAATTAAAAGAAATGAAGTGATGTTTTAGATAAGAGTGTGAATCTCAAAGAAACTGTCATATTTCATCCAAAAAAAAAAGAAAAAGATATATTATTCATATTATGATATAAAACATGTTTAGAGGATTTTCTTTTTTTGCATTGTGACATAGTCAGTCCAGCACACAGTGCCCTCAAATGATCATTTAATTATATTACAATTAGCATAAATTAAATTCTGAGCAAAACAAATGAATAAATTAAATTGAAATTCCTCTGAAAATTTTAATTTTAAAAATGTAAATGAATTAAATTCAGTACAAAACACTATTAGTAAATAGAGAAAATCGCCAGGAATGTATTAATTTGCATTAATAAAAAATAAATAAAAAAACTGGAAATGTATTTAATTAAAATTTGCATTAAATTCAGTGCAACAATTACAATAAATAAATAGAATAAAAACAATCTTCAGAAATGAGAGACTAAACCGCTCAATGCATGTGGATCAGGTTTACGATCTCTTTATACATTTTCGGAAGCATCAAAGTGGTAATTGCGTAGACTGTCAATGGGAGGACAAAAAAAACCAACAACCTTCATTTGTGTTTTGAAACCGAACGAAAGAATTACGGGTTTGGAACGACATGAATGCAAGTAAATGACAAATTAAAAATTTCGACCAAAATGCCTTAATTGCCTTTTGCCCTAATGAAATGGTATAATTCTGGGGTAAAATATGACCCGGCTATTTCTTTGACCGTTTTCGTGAGATTCACCCAAGAACAAGTGAAAAGTGTACAGATGATGTCGAACCCAACAGCTGGACTGCAGATGGGCAGCGCTTCAAACTTACCCCTCTCACATCAAAACACATTTTTTAAGCTTGATGCATTGTGTCGTCTTTTCTTCTTTACAGAGTTTTCTTAGCCGGTATTGCCTGATCTCCCGTACCAGAGTATAAAAGGCATCTTCCACTCTCTGCAGTGCAAAACACAACTCCCTTCAGTGTTAAGGAACGCACAGCCATCATTACTGAGAAGGGACAACTGGATTTCAGGAATCCGCTGAAACCATAAAGAGTTTTCCCACATAGTGCTGGCATAATTAATAGTGGTGTTTTTTTTTTTTTACCCCCTTATTTCTGGAAATTTAAGGGAATCTGGCAGAGTTACGTTTTTAGATCAACTTTCCACAAAAAAAAATTTATGGCATGCAGCATCTTCGCACTATTGTAGAAGAGTTTCTCAATTAGGGGACGTTTGCACGACAGTTTTCTACTAAAACCGGAACACTGTGTTTTTCCGTTCAGTTATGAAAATAGCATTTTGGGGGCCAGAAAAAGCAATCTTTTGAAAACAGGTTTTTAAAAAACCTTTATCGTCTCCATTTAAACTACAAAAAGTGCAAATTTGTGAAAACTGTGACGTGTGTATTACGTGTTCAGTCTATAGGCAGGTAACTTTCTTTACAAAGTGACATCTCCCATCTACTGGCCTCATGTGAATAATAACGTTTAGTCGTTCTCGCGGATCCGTGTGAACTGGGATCGTTTTGACAACGTTGTCGTCTATACGCGAAACTTCATAGATGCAAAGACAAAAAAAATACAACGTTTTAAGCACATTGTTGTCGTGTAAACGTACCCTTAGTTGTGTCCTTGAACACCACTGGATTTAAAATAATGAATTTAAGTGAATTTGAAATTAAACAAATACACTATTTCAGCTTGCAGCCAGAGTATTGAAGACAGCAGTATGGTACCAGTTGGTAGCATGTGTGGCTCGAAACAGAAAAGCAATGAATTCAGAAGCCTTTATTATTCCCCAGCACCACAAGGAGTTGTGATTTGAGCACTGCAGAGGGAGGGACAGAGCGTCTGCCCTGATTTTTAAACATGACAGATAGAGCAGTTTAACATCCCCAGTTGATTTATAGTGATTGAACCCTTGATCAAATCAATCCAATCTGCATTCTTAGTCATTAAAGGATTGCATTTATCTTAAGGTGAAATCAAACACAGACCAATGATAATAAATGAACGAGAGAGACCAGGCACAAACCCACAGCCAGATCAGTTGTGTTCTGTGACGTGCACCTGATTAATTATTCATAAAGATAGTCAGAAACTCATGCATGAAGCCAGTGTAAAGCAACAGCGCCGCACTGGACAACTTTCCTACAGGTCTACACATTCGAACTGCAATTCTGGTGTGTGAATGTAACAAAACACAGTCCAGGTCACCTTTACCTCAAAAAAAAAAAAATTGCAGGTGACATGGGACCCAGACATGTTCTTGAAAGGGAGACTCGTTCTATATGGTTTTTGTCGACTGATTATAGATTTGATTATAACAGATTTTAAATCACATTTAACACCACAATATATTACCATGGTATTAAAGACAACATGAAATTGAATTGGTTGCATCAGCATAAAAGTTGTAGTAGAGGTGGAGAAAAGATGAGGAAATTGATTATAGATTTTATTTTTAATAATGATGAATGGTGCAAAATACGATCACGGACATGTTGATTTTAATTTTCATGTTGTCTTTAAAACAGCTTTGAATCAGTCAAAAATAAAAGTCTTGCAATGGCCAGGTTTACATGCACCCTCATAATGTGATTATGATGAGATATAGGCAATATTGCAATTTAACTTTTCCTCATGTATTCTCAATATTTCAATTACACTAGAGCTGCACGATTATTAAAAGATCACGATCTCCTAAAAGTCAACGATTCACTGATGTCTATTAAACCTTTGACAAAAATCACACCAGGACATAGTTCAGTGTTGCCGCTGTCGTTTACCCAGAGAGCAGTTCTCATGCATAGGTATGAAACTGCTTTACAAATAGTTTTTCCAACCACACGGTGTCATTATTTATCTTACAATTATTCATATGAAAAAAAAAAAAAAAGTCTGTAGTTAACATTTTGTCAGAACCTCTAGTAAATGACACGTTATTTTGTTTAGTTGCCTGTTCAGAATCGTGATCCTTTTTTATTTTTTTGGGTGATTTTCATTTGATCCAGAATCGTGCAGCTCTACTGTAAATCAAACTGATGCGATCAAGCTCATATTCGTAGTAAACTGTGGCATATGCAGATTTTAAAATCGTAATTAAAATGCATTGAAAACACTTTAATTGCTACAATTTAATTGGTGATGAATTTGTCATGCACAGCTTCGTAAACAGCGGTAGAGAAAGCATTACTTTTATGGGGTGCTGAAAAAAAAAAAACCTAGCAAATTGACAACGTTGCATGACGGGAACATAATGCAGTATATTGATTGTCGAAAAAGTTGAAGACACTAGGTGGGTCACTCAGAATTTAAAAAAACAATACATCCATAGAAATGCATTTGTAACAAAGTGGCCAGTAACACCTACTGTATGCAATTTCATTATTTGGGCTGTGCACTGGAAAATGCGAACAATGGCGATAAAAAAATAATTCTTAGTGCATATTCAGAATATAGAAAAATGCATTATTTGAAACACATTATTGGTGCATGCAAAGTTAGTCACTGTCAAATGTTTTATTTTCACTGATTTGTCCAACACACTTGTATTCAATACACGTCCGTCCATGTTTTCCATACCTGTCTCGTTTTTGCTGAGGTCTCTATGAAAGGAATGCCGTAGCTACGTGCTAAATCCTGAGCCTGCTTGGTGTCCACACTGCGGGAAGGAAGATCACACTTATTCCCCACCAGGACCATTGGGACGTCCTCAGAGTCCTTTACTCGCTTTATCTGCTCCCTGCAAAAGCACACCGAGAATATTACACATCTACAATTCATTTGACTCAGTGAGGCGTTTTAGTGCTTTACAGACCTGAAGCCGCACAGTATTCAGTTTCTAGCTCACCTGTAGTGGTGAATGTCCTCGAAGGACTTGGTGTTATTGATGGCAAAGACGCAAAGAAATCCCTCCCCTGTCCTCATGTACTGGTCCCTCATGGCACTGTACTCCTCCTGACCTGCAGTGTCCAAGATGTCCAGAAGACACGTCTCCCCGTCAATCACCACCTGCTTCCTGTAGGAGTCCTGCACAAGTGACATGACATTGAGCATGTTGAACAGTACAGATTCAGAACCATTAGAGTTTGGCATTGTCAATTTATCACCGTGTGACAATACTCTAGTCTCAGACTCAGACGTCAAGCCCACGGACCTTGAGCTGAACGTCTGATAAGTATGACATAAAACTGGAAATTACTCAAGAGTTTAGAAGTTATTGAATTGGTTGAATTCTACAGGATTTCAGGTTGAAATTGTGTCGCGTTCTTTAATCTGGGAAGTGTCATCGTGATGCCAAACCCCCTCGTGGAAGAAGAATGCTGTCGTGTTTCCAACTATGACAATGAGCGCTTATTAGGATCAGCTAAATGCTGGATTACCAAAAGTATATGAAGTTCACAGGATAGACCGTTTAAAAGAAGTTTTATACGTCTGTTATTGTAGGGACATCAATTGTTACATCTTCACGCGGAACAAAACAAACTGTGATTGGCCAAGGACCGCCCAGAGTCCGTCCGACTGACATGTTGTAAAGCCACCAGTGAAAGCGGCTTTAAAGCCCAGACCTTCTGCCGTCAGTCTCGAGACTACAAATACTGAACCCTGAAATATCCCCAAAATTGTTTTATTGAAATCTGACATCCACAAAAATGGACATCACTAAAAACAATTGTGTATGAGTTTTAGGACATATTTTCACAACTATGTATAAATTACAAAAACCTTTTTCCGTGTACAGAGGATAACTTTGTAAAAACAATCCCTGTTCACACCGATCCACAAAAATGACAAACGCTGTATTACGCCTGGCCGGTAGATGGCGATGTCAATGTTTAAAGAAAAACTATGCGCCTATAGACATTTAGAGAGAGGGCGTTAATCTGACTACGGAAGTTCACATGCAGGTGGTTTATTACCCTATAGACATAAGTGATATTTTATATCACTTAAACATGCACTTCGAACTCCGTTTAAACGTCGTTGTCATGTAATCGAACAGCCAAAAGGCATAAAAAGTTCTGTTTTTTGTTGAAAACGGTATTGTGTAAACAGCCCCTTAAATTGTTATTCTAGCAAAATGGGTGTATAAGTGACCAAAATGCATGCACCTGGTCTTATTTTGACCAATTCATTCATTATTCCAAAGAATGTGTCTCTACAAAACAAACACATCCCATATTACAACTAAAAATGACATACAAACTACACTTTCGGCCAGAGGTTTAAAATTGACGCTATGCCAGACTACTGAAAAGGAAGAAACACAAAGGCATTCCACCTGGTAACCACCTTCTTTAAAACCAGAATAACCAGATAGCACTCTTGAACATTTAACAGTACTTTTTTTGTGGATGCAAATTTACATAAGGGTGAGTTTCACAGCTTTGTGTGGCAGTAGAAAGTGAGCGTCCTGACAGTGGTACCCATGGCTCACCTCTATGGTTGGGTCGTATTCATCCACAAAGTGGTTCTGGATGAGTTGGATGGTGAGAGCGCTCTTGCCCACGCCTCCAGCACCCACCACCACAAGCTTATATTCTGTCATTCTTCACCTGCAGCAGAAAAACAACATGGTGAAAATCAATGAGCAGTTCAAGATGTTTAAATTCAACTTTCGATACATAATTTATCTAAACATGATAACATCACTGGTTTATTTTGCCAAAATGTATTTCTTGGTATAGCTTGCACATATAATAACCCTGTGTTAGTCTAACAATCTTGCGCAAGGGCACAACAGTGATAGTTCATGAATAAAGCCATTTAAGATTTGAACCCACAACCTTTCGGTTTAACCTTAAACTACATCATACAATTAGGCAAGACTTAAGGTTTACCATATTAATAACTATGAGTATGTTTAAATGACAACGATACACTAAAAACAGACGACAACATTGTCAAAGAAATCCCCAGTCACACGGATATGTGAAAATTACTCAAAAAGGCTGTATTATGCATACCAGGCCAGTAGTTGGCAGTGTCACTTTTTCAAGAAACACCCCACAAACACACAGCTAATACGTAACATGTGCATGTTGCCCGACACAAAATTTCACAAATTCACCTTTAATGGCCCTGTCCCAAATAGCACACTTCATATGCACTTTCGATCTTGTGGACTTACAATGGCTACCTCGTACACATGTCCATTTAGTCCACTAGACCGTAGGGTGTCCCATTTGTCATTTTAGATTTCAGAAGGGTGCTTGTGAGCCGATGCTCGTGCTTTGTGGCCGATATGCGCCCTCGATGCTCAGTTTTGCCGAGCCCGCATCCGCAGCGGACTTCTTCCCGACTGTCAAAGTAGCATTACGTTACGAAAGTGCAGACTTGTAGGAAGTTGTTTACATGGAGAAGGCATCATTTACAAAAGCGTGCACTTTGAAACCTGTTTTCAAAAGTGTGTGTTGTCAGGAGTATATAAGTAAGAAATATATATATATATATATATATATATATATATATATATATATATATATATATATATATATATATATATATATTTTTTTTTTGGTTGTTAATGCAATAGTTAAATGCCTATACATTATATCATTGAATTGATGATGTCTCATCTTTAATGTTACCTCATGCTGTATTGCTTTTTACAAAATACTTTTTCAATCATTTTGTTAATACAACTAAAAGAAACCAGTTAAATAAACTAATTCAACTGATTATAGAATACCACAATTTTGAAGTTTCGAATTACTTTTCGTTACTTCAACTCGAAGTAACCGATTAATCTACAGTAAACAGAATCGAATAAATTCAATAGACATTACACTATAGCAGGGTGCACAAATGTAACAATTTGATGTTTATCTATATGTTAGTATCTTCTAAAATGCTACAAAGCATTTTACATCAACTTATGTGTTGTCGTATTTATAACTCGATAAAACCGATTACCTGAAACTGACTAGAATACCACTATTTGGCATCATTCGACATTGTAGCGATATCTTTAAGTTATAGTGAACAGGGGATTACTAAATTCTCAATATATTTTAACACACGGTCCACAAAAACAAAACTTAATGAAATATATATAAAAAAAATTTTAATCGGGTTCGTTTAATTTAAAACGAGTCGATTCAAACGCAGGCTACCACGAACTTCAATCCGTTAAATCTTAAACGCAGCATTTCAGGTTAAAGGACTTACGCCAACAAAACAAAGTGATTTTAAATCAAGTTAAGACAAGTTCGGTGTTAAGAAGTATAGTTATGCGCCATAATATTCCAGGGCCCGAATTTCACTTGGGCGTGATATGACAATAATACAATGGAATAAATAAATATACACAAAGCTCCCTAATTAAACCAATTCGCTCACGTAATTTTATAGAATTAATAGCCACGGTAAACATACATGTGAACAGCTTTTGTATTATTTTACCTCTGGGTTTGCATTAAGTTCCGCGTCTGAAAAGCCTCTTGACTCAAGCGTTTATCATGACCTTGCCATAATGGTATTATCCATTAAAAAAACGTGTATAAAGCCTCATATATGCATTGCCAATACCGTCAAAGTGTTTAAAGGACTGAAACCCAACAATAACACACGTAAAACAGATAAATTATGCTTTTTCTGGGCGACATGGCCTGCGCTCGGAGGCTGTTATACACAAATATGGGCGGACACACTGTTGCGTCCTGCTAAATCATCACTTACCCCACAATATCAACGATTTTCAGCTGTTTACGGTTATTTTCAGTAGGTGGAGGCGGTTAAAGGGACAAGTATTAAGCAGTCGACCAGCCTTTTCCGAGCACCAGCATGCATCTTGCATTATAGTAGACGAAACATCTGTAGATACAAATAATCCAGATCGGTGTCCTTTCAGTGAGATGTTGTGTAGGACTTGATCAATAACTAGCCGATAATCAACACTGGCGAGACCAGTCTAAATATGGTTATAAGACGGATAATAAATGCACTTTAATTTTAGTGTACTAGCACAAGAGAATGTGCTACCACATATTCGATACTAGGCAATGACCGGCTTTTGACAACAAGCTCTAGGGCAGTATTGGTATAGACTGGCTTGGTGCTTATATAGGCCCTAAATATAACCGGAACGTGTACGTGCGTACGCCAGCGCGTATCTACATTCTTATTGGATGTGTCACTTGTCAGTCACAATTAGGTCATTTGCATACGGTGGCAGGAGCCAATTGTCTATGATTATCGAATAATACAAATTACCCGCCCATTTATTGTTTGACTCGATACTTCACACACTCTATACATGTTTTCTTCTTCAACAACTTTAATGAAAATATAGTCCACTTATACGCAACATTGGAAAACAAAACTCAAAGTAAGGAATATGGGGGGAAATCCAACAACAAAACACGTATTGTATTTAT
Organism: Semotilus atromaculatus; assembly: GCA_031834385.1. Taxonomy (NCBI): domain Eukaryota; kingdom Metazoa; phylum Chordata; class Actinopteri; order Cypriniformes; family Leuciscidae; genus Semotilus; species Semotilus atromaculatus. The sequence continues at coordinate 6,319,331 of JAULUF010000027.1, read as the reverse complement.
GTAATGATTCACTTATTTTTTTATAAAAAAAATACGAGGCGCAAAATATTTACAGCTTACAAAGAAATGTTTTAGTTCACAGCATAAGATTTAATGGCATAATTGAAATCATAATTTTTGTAGTAACCAAAACCTATGCCTAACACATAAAGAAATCAGTAAAACATCATGACCAATGAAAACATTAATTTATTTCAAAATATTAAAATAAATACCGAATAAATATTTAATTATTAAATAATAAACGTTGGGAAAAAAGCAGGAATTTATGTTTTAGGTGAAACAATTAAAAACACAAAAGACACAAGGGGTCAGTATATCTATGGGTTTGTTTGTATAAAGTTGTTTTAGCTGTATCCACACGTTTAAATAAATTTGTTTCACTATTCTGATGTAATTACTTAATTTATTTATTTGTTTATTTATTTAAATGCCAGTCACATTCAAACAATGAACATGACAATTAGTCGTTTAAAATATTGAACAAATTTAGACAAGTAGAAAAATAGAATATGCAGTATGATATATAAAATAAATAATGAAAGTAAAAGAAATAAAATGAATAATAATAATAATAATAATAACAACAGAAAAAGAAAAGCTGTAAAATATTATTCAAACCGCTTCTGAAACTCATTGACTCTTGCTTTAAAAATGATTTCAAGATTTATTGTTCTGTTTTGTGTAATTGCACAAATAAAAAGACTATTAGAGCATATAGCATTGTAAGCAGGTATGATGTTGCATAAAGTAGCACCCTTTTTCTTTTGTTTGTTTTGTTATAATCTTGTTCTTGTCCTCTGGAACTGTTTTATTTTACCTTAGTTACTTTGTATTTTTACTTTGAATGATTATGTATCATTGTATTGTTCTGGTTCCTGGTATTAATAACAATAATAATCATAATATATATATAAAGATGAAAAAGAGTTAAAAAAAACTTCTTGACGTCATTGTCACGTGGTGCAAATTACTTTTCTCAGCGCTGCAGAATGGCCCAATCACCGCGTGATATTAAGGAATTCGTTTAAATAGAGGTTCCGTGGGTTGATTTCTATTTCTAATTCCGTTTGGACTCCTTGTCATTTAAATTCTGTGAATTACAATACTTCTTAATATGCAAATAAATACAATTAAACAAAAAAAAAAGTTTAAATCAGATATTCGGACGTCAAGCGCCCTCTTGAGGAAGAGCTGCCGCCCACCAGTATTCACACAAGTCCCACCTCCAGCGACAAAATAAACCAATAAGAGCCTCTCAACAGCTGCCTCTGATTGGACAGATAATGGGACATTCGCAAGACGTACCAATCATAGCAAACAATTATCAAATTGAGGGCGGGACTTGAGAGAATACGGCGAGTGAGATCAGATGGTCGTGTTTTCCACATACTAGCACGGATGGAGCTGCAGCACAGCGAGGAAACTTTTTCTTGTGGGGCGGCGATCCCAACGGATGAAATCCGTTCTTTTTCTCCGACTTTTGCGCTGTGAACACAGACAATATACAACAGTATTTCGTTTATATTTAGCGAACAGAGCTTTAGAGTAAGACTTAACACAGGACAAAAATCTAAACATTATAGCCTCCTTTAAATTATTGCACAAACTTTGGTCAATGTAACATCGTCTCGGACAAAAAGTGGATCAATATTTTTCTACATTTAGGCAAAAAAAGGTAAGAAGATTTCGCATGCGGAACAGTTTAATATTAATAAATGTAAATGAAAATATAGTAGTTATAGCCTAGTTTGAGGTCTCTGTCCATCATGCGCATTCTGCATCACAACCTTAAATATTTACAGTGTACAGCTGAAGTCTTAAATTTGATCTAAAGTTTTGTCAGGATTATGGCTTGTATTGTAAATTCGTTGTTATTTAACTAAAAACAGTATTAAAACAGCACGTCTCTAGTATTCTGTATACAAAAGCATCATATCAATTAACATCAACACAAACCTCGAGTTTACATTATGAACTCAGATTTTAATACTGCAAGAACATCCAGTGGGCTAGTTAATAGTTGTGAATTTTCCTATAATATGTGGATTCGGTGGTTTGTTGACCAGTATATCTACATTCATGTGGTTATATTATTTATCTACTTTTGTTGTTTTCATCTTTTTGCCACATAATTATGTTTGATTATTAATATTTGATCAGAATCAGTCTGCTTCAGAACATCAACATTTGTAGGATTTTTTTTTCATCTTGTTTATTTGACAATATTATTTCTGGACCAAATCAGCCTATAATCTAGCTAATTAAACATGTAACATCCTTTAAAATTGTACAAATTAATTAGTATGTAAATTGAAAGTTTAATGGTTCATTCATCATTTGGTTATATGTCTTTTATATTGACCGCAAAATACTCATTCAGTTTCTTTAGTGCACTTTTTATGTTTCCCTCAAGTATGCAAAGTGCTTCACACTTTAATGAAAGTGGTACGATGAGAGATTATTAATAAACCACTTAGTCACGTTGACACTTCATCTAGTACCCCGTAACTCAGTTTTTGGCAGGTCCTTCAAAGCTAGCCTGCTGATCACAAGCATGGCAGAAGAACAAAGGCAGTATTATATCCAGCTAAACGTGCCATCCAGATGTTAGCGATTCTGCCAGTCTCGACGTCCTAGCTGTGGGTGCGGAGGTTTTTTTTTGGAGGGGGGGAGGTCGAAGGATATTCTCAAGTTTATTAAAGCACAGTCTCAGCTGAGACTCAACAAACTCTTGCTGGTTTGTAGTTAAATACCACAGTAGGTGGACTCTCTTTTTGCCATCTAACGTCCTTAGAGAAGCACTTTGTTTAAAACCTGGCATGGTTTATTCCCTTCGAAAGCTTTGTTTTCCTGTTACCTTCCATGAAAGCACCTCATTGTTTTTACTCTTGCAGGCTAAATGTGCCAAACTACATGAAGGAATCAAGCGAAGTATATTTAGGAGCAAGATTTGGAGATTTCACTGTGAATTCACTCACTTTCTTCCAAACCCTCAGGTTATTGTTTTACTGGGGTGGGGGAAAAGGTTTGTTTTTCTTCCTCCGTCATCCCAGATGGGAGATTCGGTGAGGACGCAGTTCTCCTCTGTGTTTGGCAGATGGGAGGTCTTTCAAGGTTCAGTTTGATTGTGTTGTTTCTCTACTTTGCGTTTGTTTTGCACCTTCATTTTCCCTCGGGAAGCAACAAGATTCAAAACACGAGGTTTAAATATGTATCCATACTCCGTTGTAGCTCACATAAGAGAATACCAGGAAAAACGATACCTTTAGTATCAAAACATGTAGTTAAAAATAACATTTCTTAGCCAAATAACTAATGTAAGAAGAACATAGCTTCATGTGTTGATTAGAGAGAGCGAGAGGGATCTAGAGACGTCTTATCTCCTCCAGTGGCCAGCTGTGTGGAATGTGTAACCTCACTCTTATCAGTTTCCATGGTGTCAAATCAAGGCCCAAGTCTCCGGATAACCACCTGCATGCCTTCAACCCTCCACAATGGCTTCGTCACTTGCTAATCTGTAGTAACTTCTCTATACAGTATTAGACGCTTTAAGGGATAGGTAACCCACAAATAGAAAACTCTTTCATTATTTACTCATCTCATGTCATTCCAACCCTGTATGACTTTCATTCGTCTGTGGAACATAATGGAAGATATTTTATTTGAAAACCCCAAATTCAAAATCTCAGAAAATTAGAATATTACATGGAATCAATAAAAAAAGAAAAAAAGGATTTTAAATACTGAAATGTCGGCCCTCTGAAAAGTATAATCATGCACATGTATATAGTTATATATACTAAATATATTAGTTTCACCTTTTATTTTGAATTACTGAAATACATGAACGTTATTGTAATTTTTCGAGTTTTACATTTATTATGAAAGTCAATTGGACCCAAAAACCTCCAAGCTTCAATAATAGAAAAGGAAGTCCAAAGGACTCGGCTGAGATAGTTTGAGTAGTTTGAAGCAACATGATCACTTTCTATGAAGAACAGATCAAAATGTAAGACTTAGCCTAAATCACTCGCACATCAAATCAAAACTTTGATCAACCTCATACCTAAATGTCGTCTTTGGTCACGTACGTTGAGGTTTGACATTCAATTTTGATCTGTTCATTCATATTAAGTGATTGTGTAACTTTAGAACAATTAGAGCATTCATTTCATTCTACTTTTATGTCCTTTTGGACCTTGAAAGTTTTCATCCATCCATCCATCCATCCATCCATCCATCCATCCATCCATCCATCCATCCATCCATCCATCCATCCATCCATCTATCCATCTATCCATCTATCCATCTATCTATCTATCTATCTATCTATCTATCTATCTCCCATTCAATCCATCCATCCATCCATTCTTTTCTCATGCCATTCATCCTACTCTTTCTCCATCCATCTATCCATCCATTCATCTATCTTTCTCATTCCATCCATCCATTCCTTTCTCATTCCATCCATCCATTCCTTTCTCATGCCATCCTTCTCTTTCTCCATCCATCCATTCATCCATCTCTTTCTCATGCCATCCATCCATCCATCTCTTCCTCCATCCATCAGCCAGCCATCCCTTTCTTGTGCCATCCATCCATCTCTCCATCCATCCATCCATCTCTCCATCCATCTATCCATCCATCTATCCATCTCTTTCTCATGCCATCCATCCTTCTCTTTCTCCATCCATCCTTCTCTTTCTCCATCCATCCTTCTCTTTCTCCATCCAGCCATCCATCCCTTTTTCATGCCATCCATCCTTCTCTTTCTCCATCCATCCATCTCTTTCTCCATCCAGCCATCCATCCCTTTTTCATGCCATCCATCCTTCTCTTTCTCCATCCATCCATCTCTTTCTCCATCCAGCCATCCATCCCTTTTTCATGCCATCCATCCTTCTCTTTCTCCATCCATCCATCTCTTTCTCCATCCAGCCATCCATCCCTTTTTCATGTCATCCATCTTTCTCTTTCTCCATCCATATACTTCTCTTTCTCCATCCATCCATCCCTGTCGATATTTCTCTGAATGTTTTCACTCTTGGAACGGTTTCAGCCGAGGCCTGCAACTAATTATGGGAGAGTGCATAAATTGTTAGTAGCATGTAGTATGGCAGCTAATGCAAGCACTAGCAGAATAAAAGGTTAATCCAAAAGAGCTCAGCAATAGTAGCGACACACTATCATTCCTCGAATTTAGCTCATTCTCTCTTGTTTTGGATAGACAATAATGCTGAAGCTTGAATCTTGTATATATATTTTTTAAATTTGATCTTTTCCTCAGACTTCAGGGTTTAGCTCAGTTGATTCTTAAAGGTTGTATCAGTGATTTCAGGCCCAAAAATAAATGTCAAATCTTTCCTAACAATCCGCTAGCTGAATGGGTACAACCACCACTCTAAACCAAAACAAAGTGTTCCAACCAATCACCGACAGGGGCGGGTGTTGTGAGGTTTTGAGCTCGTTCACGGCTGGACGCGAAGTCGGAGCAACACCCGCCCCTGTCGGTGATTGGTTGGAACACTGTTTGTTTTGGTTTTGAGTGGTGGTTGTACCCATTTGTTTTTGTGTGCAGATCTCAGAGCCTAGGCTGCCTACAGAGACGCAGTTTTTGGACAGCCTGCTTATGGGGCGGGCAGCTAGCGGATCATTAGGAAAGATTAGACATTTATTTTTGGGCCTGAAATCACTGATACAACCTTTAACAACCAAAAGTAAGGTTTCATAACACATGTAAAGTTAACTTCCCATATGAAGGAATATTTGGAGGGGGTATATCTCTATGTTAGCCTTTATGCAGTTGAAGAAGAAAATGTGAGCTCTTGTACAAAATATCTAATCCTAAATTTAACTTTGGATTTCAAGTTTGTTCAAATTCCTAACACATAAGAGCTAAAATAAGTTCTGTTTTTCTTAGCAAGCACCTCAAATTATTCTCTAAATCATGGACAAAGCAGAAGAGAAAAATGCTTGCCAAATGCTTTTAATAAGCAGGTTGAAATGAAGTGTGTTGTTTATATTTACACACAAAATTGGACAAGGATTATAGTTAAATTGGCAGGAAACCATTGGGTACCTTACTTCAGTGATTCCCTAGGGGAAATGTGAATGCTTGAATCATTTGAAAATGCCTGAAAGTATGAGCAATGATAAGAGGATATTACTCAGTTGAGTTAATTTGAGATGTGCAGTTCAGTAGTTAGCCTTAGAGATAGAGACCCTACAAAATCCCTTCCAGTAGAATTTATACCCGTTTTCTGTCTACAAACAACAGCCTTTCCTTCGTTTCCTTCACTTCATGGTCTGAAAGCAACTACGGTATAGGTAAAATAAATAGACATAAGTAGTTTATTAATGTGATATCCTGAGATGTTCACAATTCCTTGTCCTATTTAAAACTATAAATATATGCTGTTTTGGCACTGTATCAGTCAAACTCAGTTTAGTCTTCATGTGGGATGATGTCATCATGATGTTGGATCCAGTCACCAAATGGACAGTCGTTTACTCAAGTGCTTCATTATGACATTCACAAATGGTACTTGATTGACTTCTGCAGGGCTCGTTTTAGACCGACTAAGTGATCACTTGTGCTCAGCATGATGTGCAGATGTCTGAATGGAGTGCTTGTGCTGGTGCGGCAATCAAATTTAACACAGTCTCTTCCTGATTAAGATCGGTGACCTGAACAAAACTGTTCAAAATGCCCAGTGTAGCTCCAGTCTTTCTCAATTTCCACACTTGACGTATATGCTTGTGCATTCATGACATCCCCTAGAACAGGGTTACTCAGGCCATGTCCACACTAATACGTTTTCATTTGATATATTATATTTATATTGATATATTATATTTATAGTATATTTTTTCTCTCCGTTTTAAGTGAACAAAAACGTAGCTTTTTGGAAAACGCTCTCCAAAGCGGATACATTTGAAAACGCCGTTTTCGCGCTGTAGTGTGGGCTGTGAATCCAGAAGTAGCCTATTTGAAACCGATGACGTCAGTTTAGTTATGTGATCCATGTTGTACCAATAGATATTCATGTTTACCGGTATTGCGCCTGTTAATTATGTGCGATTCACTTTTGCCCTGTTGCTCAAATAAATATGTTACTTTGCAGTTTGCACACTCTTCATATCACAGTAGCCTACTGCAAAGATGACAGAAAATGTACTCACATTTGCTGTCCTGCGGCAATACAGGAGAGCAGTCGCGTTTTAGACCAAACATATGGTGACTGAGTGCGACCTGGACGCATCAGTGAATGGTGAGGTATTTTGCTAAATAAAATGAAGAATTGCGCGATAACTTATTAATTATTTTTCCATCTGTATCATATCAGTAAGTATTTGTGAGGTATCACGCATGCGCAGTAAGGTGAATTTAGAAGTTTCTCATCCACACTGAAACGTCTGAAAACGCTAGTGTGGACGGAGAGCGTATTTAAACGAAAACGCCGTTTTCAAATGTATCCGGATTAATGTAGAAGTAGCCTCAAACTCTGTTTTGGAGGGCCGTTGTCCTGCAGAGTTTAGCTCCAAGCCTGATCAAACACACCTGAGCAAGCTAATCAAGGTCTTCAGGATCACTAGAAACTCACAGGTAGGTGTGTTTGATCAGGGTTGGAGCTAGACTGCAGGACAGTGGCCCTCCAGGACCGAGATTGAGGAACCCTGCCATAGAATGTCGGGCAGAGGTTGTGTTATCATAAGACAAATTTACATTTACAGTTTTATTGTAATGTCAGTTAAAAGATGTGGAATATTTTAATGCTTCATTGGACGACTGTGGCTCTTTTAGCCTTACCAAGCTCTGTTTCAGGTTCTTGGCTTTTTCTTTTTATTCTGCTCTTGTATTGTGAAACAGACAAGAAATGCTATGGTCTTGTGATCTCATTTATTGTTACTGAGGTGTCATTGTTATAGAGGTACATTTTTAAATGACACATATTTTGCTATCACATTTTGTACTGACAGCCTCGTTTCCCTTGTGATTTTGGCTAATTTAGTCAAACATATATGCAGCAGACGTGAAGTCATCCGTTAACTGGGCTTCCTTGCCTCAGTGATCGCTCCTGGAAAAATGTCAAAATACCGTGGGCTGCAGGCCACTTCTGCATTAGCAGGAGAAGAACACAAAATGGCCCCACAATGGATCTGACAATTGGCTGCAGGACTCCATCTGTTGTCGTGGACGCTAAAGGGTAGTAAAAATGAAGGACAAAGTACTTATCTGCTCACTGAAGGACAAAATGGAAGGAAAATGATATGCAGCATGCAACAAATGTCGCATCTTTGACATTTGTTGAGTATCTCACTCCTAAATAGTGATGAAGAAATGGCAAATGCTACATGACAATTCCAAGTGGGACATTTTTGTATAAATTTATGGCCCAATTTAAAATGTGATTTGAATGTCCTCCCATTTGGCTGCCTGGATTCTGACCTATTCCAAGCCCTGTATAAATCAAAAATTAGAAATTTGGCAAGAACCCCATGGCTCCAGTTGTAATAAACCATATTTTTTCCATTTTGGCTCAGACAGAAGAGCTCTTATGGGGGTTCCACCGCACCATATGTCTCTTCACTAAACCAGAGACATTCGATGTAGTGCCTCTTTTACTTGAGAAGGCACTTTTTTTGTTGGGTAGTGCATGTATTTGTGCATATATAATATTGGCTTGATTATTTTAATGCAAAGTAACACAAGATTATTATATCTTGTATGTAAATGATTGGGTTACTGTAGCAGAAATGGTAGTGCATGGCGATAGAAAGGTGATAGGTTTGATTTCTAGGAAAAACGTAGTGATAAAATGGATACTGATGATAAAAACTGTAAGCTGCTTTGGATAAAAGCAGTTTTGTTTTTTAATCTCAAGATAAATTAGCTATTTTTAAGATGAATTATGAATTATGTGTTCAAGTTATCCGAGAAAAATGTCTATGTCATTGTCAGGTTTGGTCATAGTCAAAGCAAGACAATAGAGATTCAGAGAAACAAACAGTTCCTTAATCATAAATCCAATAGATAACGCGTAAGAGAAACTCAGGAGATGCATAACATAAAAAGTGACTGAACACTGAACAAAGATAACAAATCAATTTATTTTATTAACAAAATTTTAATTAAAAAAAAAAAAATTCTCTTTCTCGCAATGAATATAGCAGGGCGTTAAACTTTAAACAAATGACCAAACAAACAATTTAGATTTTTCAATTACAAAGAATCTTCAACTTGTGTGCTTGTGTGCAAAAAATAATGTTGTGTGCTTGCAGATTTTATTAGTGCAGGATGGGTGTAGTATTTCATTCAGAGAGGTGCACTGTCTTGAAACTGTGGTTTTTGGCTACTGCAGTGCTTTACTTTTCCAGCGCAGTGCCCCATAGAGTCTGTAAATCGCCCCTGTCCCTCTGGAGCCAAACTCAAAGCTCTATAAACATAATGAACGAATGAAAAAAAAAACTGATTTGTATTGATTTTAGAACTTCTTCAAAGAAATGGGGAAAGCGAAAGACATAATTGTTTGAAAGTAGACTGTGTAATTTTGTTATTTTGGCATGTTAACAAAAAAAAAGCTTAAAATGTATTACAGCTTTTCAAACAAATAGACTAAGTACTTTAGATTGGATAAAAGATGAAAGTGGACTGAACAGAGGGCCGTGGAAGTGTTTAACATGAGAGGGAAAATCTTAGTTTGTGTTTAAAAACAATATTTGTTCCACTGTCATCGGGCTGAATCGATTCCTCTTTTTTTTATATAATCTCTCCAGTTTTGACACCATGAAATGACACAGGATAATGACATGACAGAAATCAACCTACAAACAGAACAATTAAAAAAAACTCCCAAACGGCTGATCACCTTCACTTTCTAGCTATTGTAGTGTAGTTCGCAAACTAGCAAGCCAAACACTCCAACTCACTGTCTCCAACTACTGACAACCCCACGAGTTCGAGAGGGGTTTGACGCATCTTATAGTCGAAGCGTCCCAGCAAAAGTGAACGCCTTCTCAAACCACTGCACTCAAATGAGGCTTCGAACGTCACCGGTTTGAAGTTTCGGTAGGCGTAACAGCACCACTGTATTGTTTTTGATTAAATGAAGCTATGTTGATGATTCTTGTCTACATTTTGGGGGTTTTGTAAATCTGTGATTTAGATCCTCTGCTCCTCTTCCCTTGCCTGCACTGAGATTGTGTGTGTCTCAATTTATTTTTCATTTGGAGACAAAATTGGGCTAATTTATTATAATAGCAGTATACTGTATATTCTAGTTGTGTTATATTGCACTATTGGTGTGTCCTCTCAATTCACTCTGTTGATTCCACTCGTCTTATTCCTTTCTGATTTGTGAAGCTTGATTTATGTTGAACGACTTTGGATATTCCTCTAACTGTTTGCCTTGTCTTATTAACAGCACTGCTTCAATAAATCTGCAAATGGATATTACGCCAGACCCAGATGTGAAACGTTTTCTTTGCTAAGAAAACAAACTGAATTTTCTCTGCAAAGCTGAAGATCTGCTCAGGCGTGCATGTTTGCCAGTCCATCGTCCTAAAACTGTACCTGTTCGCAGAAGTGGGAGGAACATAATGTCAGGTCCAGCTGGTCTCACTGTATCCAGCGGGACGTCCACACTGCGGCCAACTGTTTTTCATGTTACCCTCCTCCTTCTTTTCGCACCCTCGGCACACCTCCACAAAAAACGCGGATTCATAGCCAATTCATTTCTTGGAAAATATGCTATTTTAGGAACGTGTGAGTTGTTGTTTCAAAAAGACTGAATCATTTTGTAGACAGCAGTCTCTTGTTTTTTGTTTTTTTTTTAAAGAAGAGCTGATGAAAACTAGTACAAAATCTGAGGAAGGAAATGTGTCCATCTGGAAGCACAGAGGTCTCCTGCTAACAGCACAGTCGTTTCCTTTTCAGAAGGTTTCCTGATTAGGAAAGGCTCTCTTTATAAAAACTCGTCTTTGTTCCTAGCCAGATGCTTTTCAGATTATAGTTTATAGATTATAGTTAATGGATATTATATATTTTAGTAAACAAAAAAGGTTAGAAAATTGTGAAAGTTCTTTTAATGGCTTTCTAACCACAAATGCCACTTTGATACTTTTCTGAACATTCAGTTGAGAACAGAAACTCTTGTTGGGAATCAATCGTAATAGAAAATAAAGCAGCAAAAGAATAGCGTTAGGCTAGTTATAGTGAATAGGGCTAGAATAGTGGTAGGCTAGTTCAACCAAAAATGATTGTTTTGTCATTTACTTACCCTCATGTCGTTCCAAACCCATTTGACTTTCTTTGGCTGTTAAAGGATTAGTTCACTTTAAAAAAAAACTTTTGCTGATAATTTACTCACCCCCATGTCATCCAAGATGTCCATGTCTTTCTTTCTTCAGTCGAAAAGAAATTAAGGTTTTTTATGAAAACATTCCTGGATTTTTCTCCATATAATGGACTTCGTTGGGTACCAAACGGTTCAAGGTCAAAATGAGTGTTTCAGTGCAGCTTACCAGATGATAAACGATTCCAGTCGACGAATAAGGGTCTTATCTAGCGAAACGATCGTAATTTCAAAAATAAATAAAAAAGTTTAAGTTTTATAAGCACAAACTCATCTTGCTCTGTTCTGTGATGCGCGTTAGTGACTCACGTAATACGCGATTACGTTGAAAAGGTCACGCTTCTGTCCTGATACAAATTTTCTTTTAGCCTTTTTAATATTACAACACCCAGGATATGCACACGAAATGGGCATTTAAACGATAAACTGACACAAAGACATTTAAATATGTGTATATGGTCCTCTTTCCTCACATTTGTAAACAATGACTCGGTATGTCAAGCGTGACCTTTTGAACGTAATTGCGTATTACGTGAGTCGCTAACGCTCATCACAGAACAGAGCAAGGCGAGCATTTTTGCTTATAAAACTTAAACTTTTTTATTTATTTCTGAAATGACCGATCGTTTCGCTAGATAAGACCCTTATTCATCGACTGGAATCGTTTATCGTCTGGTAAGCTGCACTGAAACTCTAATTTTTTCCTTCAACCATTTGGTACCCAATGAAGTCCATTTGGATGACATGGGGGTGAGTAAATTATCAGCAAAAGTTTTTTTTAAAGTGAACTAATCCTTTAAGTTGGTGTTAAAAAATTACACTATATAAGTATATGTGTTGTGTTTTTCAAATACTCTGGTGCCTTACAAAAGATTTGTGTGATGAACAGACTTGCTAAATGAAATACCAGTCAACATGGTGTCTTTGACTTGAAGAGGCCATATTGTGCCCTTTTACAAAGCCTTGATTTAGTTTTTGGGGTCTAGAATAGATTTTCATGCTTGAATGTAAAAAAAAAAAAAAAACATAATTTTTCACACATTTTATATGGTTGCATGTCCTCTCTTCCCAGTCTGTCAGTAAAACTTGGTTAGTTCTTGTCTCTATGATCCCCCTTCTTCCGAAAAGCGGTCGGCTGAATCAGTGTGTTGTGATTGGTCAAGTGTTTCGAGTGTGTTTGGGAAATGTCACCCCCCTGACCATAAACACAAGTTTCAACACACTACTAACACAACTCAACCAAGCCTCACCTCTATTTTTGTGTATGCCTTGGGCGGGAATTATTTATGAGGAATATTGTGATGAATTCGTTCCCAGAAGAAAACTCAAGATTACAATGGAGGCGTTTCAGGGAGTTCAGAAACAGTGTGCACTGATATAGAAAATAACTCCCTTTGGAGTGACTTTGTGCTTTGTAGCTTTTCAAATCTTTTTGCAGACATATCACATATCACACTAAAGAAAGTTGAAAATGTAAAAAAAGCATAACCGATCTAGTTTAAATATAAACACGTTTCATCTTCACAAAGCCAGAAGAACCATTCACTGCAATCCCAATTTTAGAATGTTCTCCTCTGATATAAAGATATAAATACCTTTTTACTTTCTTTTAGAAAATATCAAAACCTTTGAACTCAAATGCCTTCAAAAACACATCACATCCTTGAGTCTGTTGTAAGGAACCTTTAATTTGTAATGACAAAATGTTATATTGTGTTGATTTGTGTAATTCTTATAAACTTACTGGTAATATCTTTATACTTTCATTTTCAAAAAAAAAAAGAAGCCTATAGACTAAACACGTAATATGCATGTGGATGACGTCATCGTTTTCACAGATGCACATTTTTGTAGTTTACACAGAGATCATAAGGGTGTCGGTTTCAAAAGTTTGTGTTTTCAGGCCACCAAAACGCATAAAAAGTCTTCCGTTTTTAGTTGAAAACGGTGTCATGTAAACGGCCCCTAAGGCAGTGAGATATGTACTTATCTTACCAGGTGTTTCCTAACCCTTGTTGTACATTTGCAGAGTTGCCGTGAGGGGCTGACGGCAGTAGCGCTGGACCCTTGGAGCAGAAGGGAATGACCTCGCAGACCAGCGGACCCTGCAGAGTTTGACCCGGGATGGAGCTGAAGGTGTGGGTCGATGGAGTTCAGCGCGTGGTCTGTGGGGTCACAGAGACCACAACCTGCCAGGAAGTGGTCATTGCTCTGGCTCAAGCCATTGGTAAGGAGCCTCGATTGCTCCTTTAATATAGTCTTTCATATTTTAAGAAGTTGTATGGAACATTCAAATCATCACCTTGATTTATATAGCGCTTTTTACTATACAGATTGTTTCAAAGCAGCTTTTATAGTGATAATCCGGAAAATAATCATCAATGATGCAAACAAGATTCAAATCTGCTCTAATCTAAAAAAAAAAAGACAATAGTATCATTCATTGAAAACTTTCATCATTTATTCACCCTCATTGTCGTTCCAAACTTGAACTTGAAATTATCAAACTTGAACACTTAAAGTTACATGAAACAAATAATCAAATTGATTTAACCTAATTGATATTCATGATTGGAAACATAAGCCTGGTTTCATTACAGATTTGCACAAAACTTTTGTGAATTTTTCTAAATGTTGATAAACTATTGACTGAAATGACGGCATTTCCATTAACCGATGTTATGCGAATCTGCAATTCTTTTTCTTCTCGTGAAAAGTCATTCCAAAAATCAGCCATAAATTTTAATCGAAGGAGATGTAGGTGTGTTATTCAAGCATTAATGGCAAGGAAAGTTCCTTATACTTGGGAGCGGCCACATATACGGTGTTTCTGGGTGTTTCTCCCTCCTATCTGCTTCGAGGTCTTGATAAATGTGGCATTTCTTTGTTGTTTAGAATCCAATATTCCCGTAATTCTTTTGTCTTTAATGAGTTGAATTAAGAACTCTGTCTCGTCTTCTGTCCAAACATACATTCATCTTTAAAGAATGATCGCATTTTACGTACACCAGGTGACCTGTAAATTTGGAAAAACTGTTTCCATTGTAGTTTTGTGAAACATTCCTTTTTCAAACTGCTTGAAAAACCACCTCATGCGAGCGTAAAAACATTGTGATATATGGGAGTTTTTGCGAAATTGGCTTGTTTCCACTGGCAGTATTTTCAATTTGCGCAATTTGAAGGGTTATGGAAATGCAGCTTTAGTTATAAGTAGCAGTATTTAACAAAATTTTTATTTTGCAACAAATAAGTACACTTGAAAGTCTGCACACTTCTGCTAAGCAGACGTCTATCTGACAGTCAAAAGCGGCCTTACATCACTGAAGTGTGGACTAAAGTGAGGGCTTAGAGTGCCAATTTGGACAAGCTTTCAAACGAATAGTTCAATGAAATGAATCATCTGAAAAAACTGATTCACCAAAATGAATAAGGCTTCCCAACACTCAAGGAGTGGCACAGTATGACATTAAAAGAGTGATAAAGAATTCTGTCATGCTACTGCTATTTGTTGAAAAAAAAAAGGTCTTTACTGGAAAAGAGCTTTTACTATCAAAAAAACTCCTCCCCAATAGTGGAATGAAAGACTATATTGCTGACACAGATCCCATAAATTCTCAGTGATGCTGAAACCATCTGGCATCCAGGTTGATTGAGTACTCATCATCCATTTTGTAATTGAAAAGAAGATTAAGTATAGGAGAGTTTGTATTGGCTTGAGACTAGTTGAACAGCTTGTCTAAAGACATCAGGCATATTTTAAAGAGTTTAAGGAGAGGCAGAAATGCTGATTTCGGTTAATTACATCACCAGTGGGACCCAAAGCAATTTGTTTTTGATTTAAACCTGTCTTGTCGACGTCACCGTTTGATTCTATTTTCAGCAGCACTCAGACTGGTATAATCTAAGGGCCCCCTCTTGTATTAGTGTGAAACGCGCTGGCGCAACCAGAGTGCCCGCTGACATGGAAAATCTGACTCATTCTACTGAAAGAAAAAACTCAAGAACACCTCGATCATCTTTCACAGTTTTGGGAAAAATGCCTGTTTTTACAGAGGGTAAATAGTAAAAAATGTCATTGCTCACTATTTCAAACAGTATATCTTATAAATCAGTATAACCATATTAAGATAAATTATTTGGTTGTTTTGCCAAGTAGCAAATTATATGGTAGTGGAGCAGAGACGTGCAGAGAGTTCAGGGGCTCAAATGTACAAAGGGGGAATCTATCACTATAATTATATATTAATACGTAATTCCGCGTCACCATTTTGTGTGTTCTTGACCTAGCGGCCTAGCCTGGCTAACGCCAGACCCAATTCTCGTTGAGACTTGGGTCTGGGAACCACATGTACATTTTCTCGTATTTGAGGCGTGGTTTACGAATGCCCGGCGCCGTTTATTGGGTGCTAAGAATGTCTATCAAATGCGCCTGCCAACATATGTCGTCAACGTCTTGCTGCTCCCTCCCCGTTCTGTGATCCCGTTCTGTGAATGGTTCCCTAAATGAGGCGAAAATCTGGGCCATGGTATCCATACTGCCTTTCAGCGTGAATAAAATCGCGCTGCAGGAAGGCAGCATGGGGAAACCCAGACTACTAGCGGCCTACATTTCACATAATAGGCCTGTAGATGGCACTTAGACTTAATTTAACCAACTAGGATAGTTTAATCAAAATAGTAAATGAATATTCATAAATAAGAGTAAATTAACACTAGTTAAAATAAATGCGACTTCTAGTTCCGCAAGGTTTTGCGAAGTGCTTTGTAGTCAATTTACGTCCGATTTTTAAGCGACACAATTTAATTGTTAAAAGAGACAAACCGCAGATCCATCTTTTTTTTTTTTTTAGCTATTTCACCTTTGTTTAAAGGTGACATATTATGCCCCTTTTCACTAAATGTAATATAAATCTATGGTGTCCCCAGAATGTGTCTGTGAAATTTCAGCTCAAAATACCCCCCAGATAATTAATTATAGCTTGTCAAAGTTACCCCTTTTTGGGTGAGCAAAAACCCGCCCCAGTTCAGGAGAAGGGCGATCCTTTACACGAACTTCGGATACTCCAGCAATAACAAAACAGACACATTTCAAAAATAATAGGAGCGGAGTGCAACCTTACGGAGAGACTCAGGAAGAGGTTGCAACTTTTAGACTGCTCCCTTGACGTTTCTGAATGTTTAGTGGATATATTTAGGTAATTGTAGAGTTATATTGATTCATCTCATCGACTTGCATGTCGTCCCATCATGTTTACCTTTTACACAAGGTGACAGTACCCTGAGGTCTTTATAAGACAGCTGTGACATTTTTTGGTCGTGCTCGTCTGTGCAGTCGACGATAGAACAGTTTGCATGCTTTGTTTGTACTTTTGCCATTGCATTAGAACTGGTTACACTGCCGTAGCTTGTGAGAACCATGGTGGCGCCGTGGGTGGAAACGTGCAGATCAAGGGGTGGTAATATTATAATAAGATCCCCTTCCTATGTCAAAAGGGGAGCAAAATCTGAGCTGCTTATTTTTTTTACATGCTTGCCGGGCAAAGGTTACCAAAACAAGTTACTGGGTTGTCAGTACACGTTTTCTTGGTTGGTAGATGCACCGGGGACCCGATTATAGCACTTAAACACGGAAAAAATCAGATTTTCATGATATGTCCCCTTTAAAAAAAAAAAAAAAACACTGAAAAAAGACAGTGTCTATGTAGTTTTTAAAGGAGCCGTATGTAAGATTGTGGCCAAAACTGGTACTGCAATCACTTTCAAATTACTGTAGAGCGGTGTATCCCCTCCCCCTTCCCCCTTGACTCGAGGTTGTAGGATCCGATTCCGACACGTTATTAGCTGCAGCTGTGGTAACTAGAGCAGAGCTGGCAACCCAAATGCCGCAACACTACTGACTTCGTGATTGGTAGATCGGTGGAGGGTGGAGCATCAGACCAAAAATCAGTTGAGGGCTGCAACTTCACTTTTTAAATGACAATATCCTGGCCGGACTACTGTTGTCAGTGTAGTCGTCTATCAAAGTATTTGAAATGAACATGATTTCTTAATGTCTAGTGACATCAGGGAAAATTTAATACATTTCTTACATACAGCTCCTTTAACCGATTTATGAATAAGACCAAGAAATTACTCCCCTTCATATTGTCTTCATAATTTGAGCTTGTTTTTTTCACATCACGATTGGTTGGTGTATTATACATGACAAATGGGCATCAATGAATTATGTAATATTTGTAAATATGTAAAATGTGGATTTTTAATTGAATCGACACACTAGCAAACCCTGAGAGAGCCATATATGGTTGCACGGTTCTCGATGGCTTTTGTATCTGATCTGGATACGTCCAGTGACTGCGGTGAATAGTGCTGCTGGCAACAAGGGAAAGACCTTGTGACAGCCTGGAGAGACAGCTGACAGGAGGAAATAGACCCCAATGGGGCTGGTAAGGGTTAGCTACCCTTGTCGGCAGTATCCAGCTTCGTGTTTACAGGATGCTGGAGACACCCGCCCAAGGCTTCTAAGAAATTAAAGAGAAAAATACCCCTAGAGTCTGCGAGAGCGGGGGCGGAAGATGACTCGATGTTGGACAACATGGTTAACGACTTAGGAATGGAAACGGAAATGAGTATGGAGAGTAAGACTAGTTCAAGATCTGCAGTTAGTAAAGTCATTGAACTCCAAGTTTGTGTCTGTGGCTGGAGCAAGGCGACAACGGTCAGGGGTTTGAAGGTTCATCAAGGGAAAATGAAATGCTTGAGGGAGAAGGGACAAGGGCCTCGCATTGATCAGTACTTCTTACGAAGTCAGTCAAGTCAGTCGAATGAAATCCAGCGACAGGAAGCAAACCACAGCTCGCAGGATATCAGCACCCCTGTCATAGAGGAGAGGAGGGCTTGCACAGTTAGTGATGAACATATTCATACTTGTGAAACCGGTCAGACTAACCAGCATAAGAGAGAAAAGAACCTCAACGGGCATAGGCCTGGAGTTAGATGGCCAAGAGCTTGTGAGAAAACTGCATGGGATACGGTAAACACAGATCTATGCTTTGCATTGGAAAGATTAACTGGTACAGTTGAAAAGAAGCTGGATAAATTTGGGGACATCATTTACGCATATGGAAGTGAGAGGTTTGGTGTGGAAAAAAGGAAGGAAAAAGTACAAACTGCTCCTGGAATGTCTAGACGGCAGCAGAAAATTGAAGGGTTAGTTAGAGAAAGGAGACAGTTGAGGAAGCAATGGAAAAGAGCAGAACAAAGTCAGAAGGAGGGACTCAATCTCTTACAAAGGGACATAAAAGATAAGCTGGCAACATTACGCAGAGCTGAGCGTCTACGGAAACGTTACAAAAAGAAGGAACGTGCGAGGGCTAATTTCTATAAAGACCCATTCAAATTCGTAAAGAAGTTATTCACCAGTGAGAAGAATGGCACTTTAAAAGCATCTAGAGTTGAGCTAGAGAGATATTTGGAGGAAACGCATACAGATGCAAAAAGGCATGAGCATATGTCAATTCCATCAGACATACCACCTATCAACCCACCAGAATACCAAATGGAGGTCTGTGCACCTAAGTGGAAAGAGGTAGAGCAGGCTGTGAGAAAGGCAAGGGCTTCATCATCTCCAGGGCCTAATGGAGTTCCGTACAGAGTGTACAAGAGTGCTTCAGGAGTTCTGCGAATTCTGTGGAAATTGTTAAAAGTGGCATGGGAAAAACAGGTTGTACCTAGAGCATGGCGCAGAGCAGGTGGAGTCTTTATACCTAAAGAAAAAGATGCTACAAGCATCAGTCAGTTTCGTCCTATTTCACTATTAAACGTTGAAGGTAAGATTTTCTTCAGCATTATTGCCCAGAGATTGTCCACCTACCTATTAAAGAATGGCTTCATTGACACTTCAGTTCAAAAAGCGGGCATTCCAGGGTTCTCAGGATGCTTAGAACACATCAATGTTATCTGGCAACGAATTCAGTCAGCTAAAGGAGAGGAAGGAGCTCCATGTGACAATGCATATGGTTCAGTGCCACATGAGCTTCTTTGGGCAGCATTTGATTTTTTCAGAGTACCAATGTCAATAACAAATTTAGTGAAAGCCTATTTTGGAGATTTGCAATTTAGTTTCTCAACTCCAAAATTCAGCACTGCATGGCAATGCTTAGAGGTTGGAATAATGGCAGGATGCACAATTTCTCCACTGGCTTTTACCATGGCAATGGAAGTAATCATTAGGGCATCAAGATGGGTAGTAGGAGGAGAGCGCTTGGCTTCTGGGTTGCGACTACCACCAATCAGAGCATACATGGATGACATGACAACCATGACTACAACAGTAGCCTGCACTAATCGGTTATTGGGGAAGTTAACAGATAATATTGAATGGGCACGAATGCAATTTAAGCCCTCTAAATCAAGGAGCATCTCCATAGTTAAAGGAAAGGTAGTAGATAAAACATTCTTCATTAATGGTGAGGCAATACCAACAGTTTCTGAGAAGCCAGTGAAAAGTCTTGGGAGATGGTACGATGGAGATCTAAAGGACACAGTTCGAGTGGGAGAAGTTAGACAACAAGCAGTGGAAGGGTTGAAGAGCATAAACAGCTGTGCTCTACCAGGCAAACTAAAACTCTGGTGCTTTCAGTTTGGTCTACTGCCGAGGTTGCTGTGGCCACTGACTGTGTACGAGGTTTCTTTGACAACAGTGGATAAGCTGGAAGCGTTAATAAGTTCATACATCAGGAAATGGTTGGGAGTTCCACGCTGCCTCAGCAGAGTGGGACTTTATAGTAAAGGAATATTGCAGCTGCCAGTCTCTGCTTTAACCGAGGAGTTTAAGTGTGCCAAGGTCAGACTGGAAATGACATTAGTAGAGTCACGTGACAAATGTGTAAGGGAGGCAGCCCCTGTGTTAAAAACTGGTAGAAAGTGGTCAGCAAAGAAATCTGTAGTAGAGGCAAAGGCTGACCTTCAAATAGGGGATATCGTGGGACAGGTACAGCATGGAAGAGGGGGTTTTGGGCTCAGGTTAGCTCCTCCTAAATGGCACAAGGCAGGCCCAGCTCAAAGGAGGAAGCTGGTAGTCAACGAGGTGCGAAAGCAGGAGGAGAGGATGAGGAGTATAAAGGCCATTTCCCAGGCCAAGCAGGGAGAGTGGATGAGATGGGAGAGTGTGGAACAACGCAAAATGGGCTGGCAAGACCTTTGGTCAATGGAAGAGAGTAGGATCAGTTTCCTTATTAGGTCAACATATGATGTTCTCCCATCACCGCAGAACCTAAACCTCTGGGTAGGAGAGGATCCCTCTTGTCCTTTGTGTTCATCACCTGCCACATTAAGGCACATTTTGACAGGATGTAAGGTGGCTCTTAGCCAAGGTCGGTTTACTTGGCGCCATGACCAAGTACTGAGATGTTTGGCTTTAGCATTGGAAGGCAAGCGTAGTATGACCAATAAGTTGCCGCATGTTCTAGCAAAACATTACACGCAGAAGACAACATTCCTCCGCCCAGGCGAGCAACCACCAAGAAAAGGTGTTAACACCAATTCTCGGCCAGGACAACTGGAAGCTGCTAGGGACTGGAAGATGCTGGCTGATCTTGATCAACGGCTTATTTTTCCACCTGAGATTGCCACCACTAACCTACGACCAGACATTGTTTTGTGGTCTGGATCAGCACGCATTGTTCAACTGATAGAGTTGACAGTGCCATGGGAGGATGCTGTAGATGAGGCATATGAGAGGAAGAAACTGCGGTATGCTCATTTGGCCACTGAAGCAGAACAGCGAGGATGGAGAGTCCAGGTTTATCCAGTGGAAGTGGGTTGTCGAGGTTTTGTGGCACACTCTACAACCCGGTTCCTCAGGGACGTCGGATTCAGCGGCCAAGAGTTGCGTCGCACAGTAAAGAACTTATCTGAAGCAGCAGAAAGGAGCAGCAACTGGCTGTGGTTGAGACGGAAAGATTCTAGCTGGCAAGGTACAGGCCGCCTCGCTACGGTTTCGTAGAATTCTTGAAAAACTTGAAGAGTCTGTTGGTTTATTTGTATAGGTTGTATAGTATAGGTTGTATAGTATACTATACAATTTGTATAGGTTGTATAGTATAGAATGACGGGTGGTTGGGTAGATATTGTGTTTTGCGTTAGGTGGTATGCCATACGGAACCGTTGCCACTGTAACTGCTTTAACGCACCAGTGGGGCTCGACAGCCTTAATCAATCGGGTTGGCGCGTATGGTTGGGTTGCGGAGAGATAGTGAGATTGTGGTTAGGTCTCAGCAGCAGGAGGGATGTAGAGGTCAGTAAGCTGGGCTGAGTTGAGTGGGGGACGGAGGGGGGTGACTCTGGGACGCCAGAGTCACTGTCGAGCCCTCTTGAGGTGTCGTGGGCTAGTCGACGAAACACTGAGGACTAGGGTTGGGTACCGAAACTCGGTTCCAATAGGGAACCGGTTCCGACGTAAACGGTAGTAACCAGACCGAATAAGAACGACAATTTCGGTGCCTGATTTCGGTGCCTGTAAAACATCTCGCGGCACGAATGATCCAATACATATAAATAAAACATCTCTAGTTAACCAGCAGAGCATTCATTTCGTTCGTTTGTTAAATAAGAGGCGATCTAGCACTGAAATGTGTTTTTTAAATCAAGTGATCAAAGTGCTCTTTGCCTCTGCGATCAGTGGCGCGGATGGCTCGCGCACCCAGCATTGTCTTCACTCGGACTCGGCGCTTCAATCGAGACTCTCTATTCGTTCCAGAGAACTCACAAAATATAATTCACAAAAACGTGTCCCTGCTTGATATACAACCACTGATGAGCATAATTGGTTTTGATGAGAACAAAAAAAAAAAGAAAAAAACTGTACGAATAATGCGGATTACAACTCAGATCCTCTGACACGCTTGACGAAAGTTCAAGTTCAGCAGCTGCCAGTGTCTCTATAGCACGCAGTGTGTTTATCGTGCAATTTATATGCGAAAATTAGATTTTATATGCATATGATAGGCTACGAGGTTTTCGCGTGCATTTGATGCGCACTTCATTGCGTAATACACACGCATCCCACACCACTAATTCTACCCAAAGCCAAATGTATTATACACACGCACCCCACACCACTACTAAACATATAACCAACCCATGCGTATCCTATGCACGTAAAAACTAATTTTCGCGTATAAATTACACGATAAACACACTGCGTGCTTGAGACGATCAAGTAGTGCGATCGGGTTGCGACATCACAGACGATGATAACAGCAGCCGTTCCTCTTCGGACAAGTCTATTAGGCCTATTTTAATGCCAACTGCAAACCTTGCATATCAAGTAGGCTAGCAAACACAGTTGCCATTAAACAGCGAGTGTGACAACGTGTGCAAAATGTTTTAACAAAGTTCCAACACTTCTTTATACGAGGCTATAGGCTACTGTGTGTGTTAAATATTTCTGCTCAGTGTCAGATATTTCTCTGCTTGAAGTAGTCATAATATGTGAAGACAATGTTGATCTTAACTTAAGTATTTTACATCAGTAGCCTATTAAACGGCGCAATTTTTCATTTAATCAGAAAATCTTTAAATAGCCTATTTAAGTTAATATTGTGTCCAGTTTGGCCCTGTAAATAAAAGGGTATTATTTTTTGACAAAGTGTGTGCGGTTTCGTTTTCTTAAGTATCGGAACAAGAACCGTTTAAGCACCGGAACCGTTTAAAAAATACCGAGTAGGTACTGGTATCGGATAAAACCCAACCGATACCCAACCCTACTGAGGACGGAAGGTGCCCACTTGAAGACCCTAGAGATGTCCCCTACTCGGCTCAATCCAGACGGTTGTCGTGTTGGTCCACTAGGGAGACCACACTGTAGTTGCAGCCGTCGTGTGTGCTGACGCGCCAAGTACACTGCAGCCGTTAACGCCGGACAGAAGGGGAGTCACACCCTCATATGGAAAGAAGCGTAAATGGATGGAGAAGCATAGTTTACTGTAAAGCTACGTCTTAGTGTTGCTTATCTTGGCGAAAGCCGAGTACAAATCAGCATGAAGTTTTAACATCTACTCTCGTGTAATGGAAATCATGTAAACAGACTGTGTGGTCACAGTTTTGAATATGCAACTACTGACATAAATTCCTTGTAGCCTATTTTACTTTTACAACAACAAAAAAAAGGAGTGAATTGTGGTTAGCAAACAAGCGGTGTCAGAATGCCCATCTGTCAGTCAAGCCTGAAGCAAGATGCAAATCAATAGCAACACATTATGGCAACAAAGTCTCAGTATGTCTGACAGCAGATAGATTAAAATAAAGAGGATATTAAAATATTGTACTGTTTTGTACTATAACAACACTGACACCACTAGATAATAAAAGAAGTAATTAGTCAGCACAACAAATTACTGAGTGCAACTTTCTTATCTATGGTTCCAATCTTAGCAATTCAAACTATTCTTTTTTTATAGGTCGCACGGGACGATACACTCTGATTGAAAAATGGAGGGACACCGATCGGCATCTTGTTCCTCACGAGAGTCCGGTGGCCTCTCTGAACACGTGGGGGCAGTATGCCGGTGACGTGCAGTTTATCCTACACCGCACAGGCCCCTCTCTCAACGAGTACCCCCCAACTGAAGGTTTGACTCCTCGGGGCCCAGAGCGAGGCTTGCATCGACAGAGCCTTCCACTGATGGCCAAGCTCCGAGCTCCAGGTGACCGTTCCCTCCGTCGGCGCGAGCCACGGCGCAAATCTCTGACCTTCACCGGCGTGCCCCGCAGTCTGAGGGACATCCTGAGTGGAGGCAGGCTCGGCGACAGTAGTGCCAAACAACGAGAGGTTTTAGTGAGAAGTGCCCACAATTCTCCATCAATGTCCCCTCGCTTGTCAGGCAACCGGATGGAGGATCTTACCCAACTGGTGAGGCTGCAAAGGGAGACTCTTTCCGTTCTAGACAGCAGGATTGATGCATACGAGGGAGAGCTTCGGATGTTGACTGAGAAAAGAGTGGGACTACAGGATGATGAACTGTTTGTGAAGATGACAGAGGAGGTTTCAAGGTTGGAAAAGCAGGTGCGAAGGAACAAGGTAGAGATCGAGGAAGAGGAATTCTGGGCAACTGAGCTCCAGATTGAGCGGGAGAGCGAGAGGCAGCTGCAGGAACGAATCCAGGAGTTGAGCAGTCGGCTGCGCAGTTGTGAGGGGGATCTGGATCAGCGGCTGGTGTCTCTGCAGGGTGTACAGGCAGGGATAGAGGCTCAAAGGCAGCGTAAGGAGACCAGAGAGACCCGGCAGGCCAGTGAAGGGGAAGTGAAGGCTAGACTTCAGAGAGTGAAAGCAGAACTCAAGGCTCAGGCTCAACACACGGCCCAGCTTGAAAACAGCTCAAGAGCTGTGGACCGATCACTGGCTGAGTCGTGCAAGAGAATGCAGGTACGTCAAGGTTAACTCCAAAAATTTAGTAATCCATATGAAATTTTAAATATAAAATTGAAGAGCGCAATGGTAATCAGTGGTCTTGTGCTTCTGATTTCTGCTATAAAGACAATCATTGCTTTTCATTAGTGTACGTTGCATTCTGGCTGCAAGGAAGTCTACAATACCCAGATTAAAATATTTTCGCTTTCTTAGCTCCAGACTATGAATCCATCCAGTCGGAGGATATCAAACCTGTTTTGAGCCAATTTTAGAACACATTTTTTTCATTTATCATGCGTCTCCTAGCAATGAAGTGCATGTTTCTGTGTGAGTTTATTGTGTTCGGAATGACCCAAAAGTCTGGTAGTGTGTGAATCTAATCTTGTTTAGTGTATTAGAGCGTTAGTTATTAGTGTTATTAGTGTCGTTTTTCTCTGTAACCATTTACAAAGTCACCAAGTGTATGATGCTTTGTATTTTAAAATCTCGGTTTTAAAAGTCAGTTGATGTATTTTAGCCTTAAAGGGTTATTAGTTCAATGAAAAGTTACAATTCTGTCATAATTTAGTCCAAATTTTCTGAAGAGAAACGATCACTTATATAATGAACAGATTGAAATTAGACTTTTATTCCCATATAAACATTCAACAACTCACACACATCAGTTGTAGTAAACGGAAGCTGTGAGAACCAGTGAGGTTCATTCTCGTTACGCAGCGCGCTTGAGCTTCTGCGAGATGTTTGTTCTCGCGTGTTCAGTTTAGCTTGTTTGTGTTCGCTGTTTATATGTGAATAAAATCCTAAAATGAATCTGTTCATCTTATAAGTGATCGTATCTCTGCAGAAATGTTTGACTAAAATGCTCAACTCATATGTATTATTTCTAAGATCTCTTTATGAACTTTTTAAAGAGTCAAAGTGGTAGTTGCGTAGCTGTCAATGGATGGACAGAAATCGCTTAGATTTCATAAAGAATATCTTAATTTGTGTCCCGAAGATGAACCTTATGGATTTGGAACAACATGAGGGTGAGTAAATGATGACAGAATTTAAAATGTTGGGTGAAATAACCCTTTAAACGTGTTGACAATGGTGTTTAATAGCATTATCTGAAGGCTCTACAAGAACGTGCAGTCTTTCATTAGCGACTAGCCTGAGCTGTGATGTCAAAGGCAGCAGGGATCATTTCTACTTAAAACTTTTGAGCCATCCAAAATAAAATCTGCATCTACCAGGCTAACCAGCCAAACCTTGACTTATTAGTGTCCCTCATCAGGCTCCTCAAGTAATTAAACCATCAAAATATTAATGCCAGTTAACTGGCTTCAATAAATGCTGAACTAGACTAGGACTAATCTGGCAATAGCTAGCATAGAAATTCATGCTGTCTTAGCTTCTCTTATCAGCAGGGTTCTGTCTAAAACTGTGATTGCTGTAAATACAAAAATGACGCATGTGTTTGGATTCTTGAGCTAATTTTGTGGAAGTACATTGGAGAATTGTTACTAGCCAGTTGTTATTGCATTGCTGCAGGCTGAATGCCAGTTGCAACACTACACAAACATTTCATTAGTACACTCTCCTCCCTCTTTCCACCAGGAGAGTCACTATGAGCTGGAGCAGCTGACTAAAGAGTTGAGGCAGGTAAACCTACAGCAGTTTATTCAACAAACAGGCACCAAAGTCACGGTTCTGCCCGTGGAGCCTGGCGATGAGGACTCTAGCAACACAAGAGATGATAAAGGTATCTGTTTTACTGACAACATCCAAAGCCCCATATCAGAACTAAATAGTCTGTGGTTCAGAATTGCTCCAAACAGAATGGATACTGTTAGCTTTCAGCATGAATGACGACGAGACCTCAACCATAATGAGTAATGATAAAGTTTTACAAGTGTCATTAATAGCAAGACCACATCTGGTTTCAATTTAGTGCAGTGCCAAAACTGCAGGCCCTTGTAGTATCTGCTTTTTAAAAAGCAAAAAAATAAAAGGTTTTGTGGGTAGGACAGCTAAATGTTTTTTCCCCTGTAAACCGTATAAGGCTGAGGGTGACTCAAAAGCACTGCTGAGAGTTGTGCCGTGACAGATTATAGTTGCAATGATTGACTCAACAGTCCTACCTCTGTCATTTACTCTGTCTAGTACAAAAAAATCTGTTATTTCTTTTTAACTTTAATGACGTCAATCCTGGACGGAGGGAAAAAAACATTACAGTTGCAAGCTTTCTGTTTGTTGATGTCACTAAGTTCTAAGTAATTCCTTTTTGTTTTGTTTATATTACTAATCCAAAGTGCCCCCTTGTGGTTGGAGTTGGTATTGTAAGTGTTATTCCTGCAGTCATGGCCAAACAGTTGGTTCCCAATCCTGTTCCTGTAGAGTTACCTTTCTGCAAAGTTCAGCTCTAACCCTGACCGAACACAACTGAACCAGCAAATTAAGATCTCCAGGAGCACTTGATAAATACAGTTGGATCTGAACTCTGCAGATAAGTAGATCTCCAGGAACAGGATTGGACACCATTGGTTTGCACTATCCAAAGGCTTGGCTACATAGGAATGAAATATTAGTCTGCATACTACTTTTCGCTATTTGCTCAAATAATTAGTCATTTGTCACACTGGAAATGCATCAAGTGCATCGCATTGTGGGGTACTGTATTTCACTCAGTGTGCCCTGTTGTATTTGCATATTTCATATACTCAGAAAAGTGGCATACTATGCATTGTATATATACTGCAGAAATAGTAGTATGATATTCATAACAAGCAACTGTTATTGTAATAAAGGAAAGATGTATGCAAATGTTTTTTCAAGAGTCCATTCTTCAAATTTCCCATTTGACCTTGATTGTACTTAATATTCGTAAGATCCCTGTTAGTGAAATGAGATATTAGACAAATTTCTTTAATAATATGTAATTGAGTTTTCTTCTTTCATTTCCCAGACTTCGCTGCATTAACTGGCTCGCTGAAACGACCGGGTTTATCTTATCCTGTGGTTGGCAGCATCCGTGGACTACATAGTCCAATCTCCTCAGGTTTGAATCCTGAAGGCATCTACGTTTGAGCACCATAAATCACTTCAGATTTTTAAAAACCTCTCCATATATGTTTTGGGCTGAATTATTTTTATTCTTAGCTGCAGCAGATATTCTCATCATAAAGGAGAACCAGTGGTAAAACACCTTTCAAGTAGTTTTTCAATACTTGATCACAAAGAGCGGTATACCATTTCAAATCATTGCAGTGTCTACTATTTGAAAGTAGTACCCGTAACCTTGCCATTAAAAAACAGATGAAGGATGAATTGCTTTGGAAGCTTAAATATATTTTTGTATTATTATTTTAGTTTCTGAAAAAGTTTGTATGAATGTGCAACTTTCACAATTGTGTTTACTGTTAAGTAGTAGAGATCAATCTATGATTTCAAACCTGTGATATTTACATTTATTGTTTAGTTTTTTTTACATTTCATACTGTGGTTGATTTTTATTTTTAACAATCTGTAAGTGTTTTACTATGTTGAGCCAAAGAACAATCACCTATTTTAGTTGCAATATGTTACTGCATGACTGCAAAATATCATACTCCTTGCTTTACTTTAACCAATGTCATTATTGTCAATATATGCATAAAATGTTATTGATATTGACAAAAACACAAGTATTATTGCTTGAAATGTACTTTTACTCTTAAAGGGATAGTTCGGCCAAAATGAAAATTCTCACCCTAGTGTTGTTCCGAACTTGTATAACTTTGTCTTCTATCAAACATAAAATGAGACATTTAAAAAAATATATCAGTGTTTTGAGACTTCACTTTGAGTCAACTATCCCTTTAATATTATTACATATGTTTTACATCATTTGTTTCAGCCAAAAAATTAAATCACAGCTGTTAAGCTGACAGTAGTGCCTTACTGAAATTCAACTGAAGCCATGTTAGGATCAAGTTTAATGATGGTGCAAGCATGTTAACTCTGTGAATTAGATTTTGATATTTTCTGTGTGTGTGTGTGTATATATATATATATATATATATACACACACATTATATATATTTAATCTGTTATGATGTTTAATGCTCAAATTTTGCTTACATGTTGTCTTGTACTTATGGCTGCATTTGATTTCAGTAGAGTTTGGGGGTATCTAAACTTGTTTTAATTTGTTTCCTATTGTATGTTGTGGAATTTGCTAATTGTCAACAATTTACTATATATATTTTTTGTAAACAGTTCACATAAACCCCTGAACATCTATATATGTGAATCACTATTAAAGCCAAATGACCTCGTATGAATGCTCCTTATTTTTTGAGTAATAAATACAAAGTCAAGTGTAACAGCAAAATAACAGAATTGGCACCCGATTAAAATAAAAAAGGAAAGCCACACTTGTGTGTCCAGCCTAGTGCTACGGACTCAGGAAAGGGAGGAAAAGTCCCTCATGTTGTGAAGGCCACCGTCCAACAGTACGTGAGGTTTAACCACAGCCAAAATGGGTCTGCAAGGAGCTCCAGCGAGACAAAACGCCTCGTCCGCATCCAGACCCCATTCACGAAGAGTTTTTAGGGCAGTGGCACAGATGTTTCGAGAGCCCCACACGGTTAAGACACAGGTGCAGAGAGGGCTGTTCTCATGCCCGAACCTCCTCCTCATCTGACCAATCAGAATGGCAAACTCCTTCATGCAGATCTGATAACATAAGACTAGGTTCATAAGACTAACGGTCCTTAATTTAAAAAAACAACAACATAGTATTAGAGCAAAAAATATGACATATTAAGTTGTAGAAAATACAAATATTACACGATTTACCTTTGCTGCTTTGAAGGTCTCTATTTGGGTTTCACTGAATCCAAAATCTGAAAGACTATCAAGTGTATCCTCAGAGAAACCGATAACATCACCTGAGAAAATGACTTTCAGCTTATTGAGGATGTGATGATCAGCCTGATCATACAGCAAAGCAGCTGGAACTCCTAAACTCAACACAATGTGCAAACATTAATGTGTTTTACTAAGGTTTTTAAAAATCCTGCAATAACTTAAAAAATAATGTGTTAAATGTTCATGCATCACGAGGTGATCTACCTGTATGCAGAGCATCATAGACAGCATCCCTGTCAGTAGAGACGAACAGCTTTACTTTGTTTGATTGAAGAGTATTTATGAGTTCTTCCTTTTTGCAAAAGTAAAATTTGCCTATTTCTAGACCTGGTGATAGAAAAGAAAAGGCAAAGCAAAATAAGCATATAGCGTAAGAAATAAGCATATATTGAAACAAAAATTGCATAAGAATAGAGTGTAGAAAAAAAATATATTTTTTAAAGAATTAACAGCACAAATTCCATGTTTTTATTATTATTATTATTATTATTATGAGACATCTTATATATTTCGATAAATTACACATTTTATCATTTTAAACATTAAATGTATCACTTAGCGTGAAAAAGTGATTGCCCGAATTTCTTCTAAATGTTTCATGTTACAAAAAAAATAGACAATATCTATAAATAACAATTAATAAAAAGTCAAAACTGTATTAAAATAAATAAATAAACAAATATGGAGCCCCTAAGGTGACAAACTTTGTGTTTGCAAGGAAAACCTTTGCGTTCCCTCATAAAAAGTTTTGCATTTGCTCACAGAACTTTTGTGTTCTTTGCAAGAGAAAGGGCAAGAATGGGGGAATGCAAACATTTTGCGAGCTAACAGTTTATCAATTCTCAGAGGAACGCACAGCATTAGCGAGAACACAAAAGCATTGACAAATATTTGTCACTTTAGGAGCTCCGTACAATAGCACCTAAAATTAGGAAACAGGAAAAATAGATTAATTTTATATGTTAGTGCCATATTAAAATTACCTTGCCAGTAACTTACCATGATGCTTTACACTCTCAACTATCTTCATTTTGAATTCTTCTGAACACTCCTTTGCAATGAGCATCACTTCAAAAAGCAAAGATTCAGTCTTGTTCTGGTCCACAAGTCTCTCATTCACTGTTTGCACCGCCTATATTTACAGCAAACATTTCAAAATCATGATAATTCTCCTCTGAATATGGCCATGTACAGTATCCAATAACTATTCCTACCTTAATAAACGTGAATGCTCCGCCTTTGCGTAGTGCATCTGTGTTTGTGGACGTTGAGAGTTTGTCCAAGTCAAATAGGTCATTATATTGCAGGGCAATCATAAGAGGACCTGTGCAAATCTGTAGAAACAGAGTAGATTAATCCATGAATGAGTGTAAATCAAGCGCATTATGAAGTTACGTCGATTGCTGCACCTCTCACTAGCGGACAGGGTAACTTAGTAGCTAACTTCTGGCTTTACCTTGTTATCCTCCATTCCCTCAAAACATCCGTCCTTCGCCTACATTAACAGATGCGGAAGTGAAGAAAATCTTACGACCGTAAAGTCAACAAAAACAAAACAAACCAGCGCGTAATTTAGCATCACATGGACACGTATAAAAGATGTTTGAAATGACGTTATTAAAAAGTGAAATGTGAGTACATGTGCTTCCCGCCAGCAGCTCAGCAAACAGCTGCATTGTTCTAGTAACTAGTGCTGCTGTCAACATTCACTGTGTTAATGTCACCCGCCGCCGCCTCGCGCTGCGGAGCGGCACAACATCAGTCTGATCAGCTTTTGCTTTATTAAAATACCCATAATTAAAAAGCTGCATCTTTCCACGCTGTCATATAAACAGATATTGATTTGGCAAGAAGAGCAGAAACCTGCTTTATTTCGAAAGCCTTTCTGTAGGTTAGTGAGTCAGATGTGACTCACACATGAGGAAGCGGGTTTATCACTCATAGATATAGATCTTTGAGAGACTACACTCAATTCGGACTATAACTCGCAATTGCTTCTTTATATCAGCAATTCTGACTTTAACTCTCAATTGCTACTATATCACGCAATTCTGAGTTTAGGCCTAGCCTTTAACATGCAATTGCGACTTTAAATATAGCCTAACACAATTCTGACTTTATAACTCACTGTCACAATTGCGAACATCTTGCAATTCAGACTTTTTTCCTCAGAATTGCGTATTATAAATTCGCAAAAATTTCTTTCTCAGAATTGCATGATCTCGCAATTGTGAGATAAAGAGTTGCAATAATTTTTTTAAATGTATGATTCAATGATTCAAACTGGTCGTGACTTTGTTGACCTTAAACGGTTCATTAAAATAACCATTTCAGAAGTTTCGGTTATTCAAGAATCGAACTACACTTTGCTGTGTAGGCTACTGTTTGTTTTGATTCACGCACACACAAGACTGCTCTTGAATTGTCTGGTTGCTGCTTATGTTTGTTTTTGCCGGCAGCAGAATAGCAGTAGCCTACAAATGTTTTCTTGCTACACTCTGGTAAAATATCTGGGTTTTTTGTTGTTGTTATTATCGTTATTTATTTTGTAGATTAAGCAGTCCAGGAGATACAGCTATTCTTCTAGCCATATAGTGTGAGGAACAGCGCAGGCCGATATTTACACTCCACCCAAAAAGTGCCATTCCAGAAGTATATGATTTTCTTCAGATAAACAAAGATTTTTAGAAAAATAACCTCAATGTAGGCTACAGCCTAAGTCTAGGATTTATCATTTGAATTATTTAACACTGTTAGTGTCATGAAATTAAATGTAGGCTATTCTTTTGGTTCAAACTAAAAAAACAGGTAGGCCTATAGTTAGAAAATATCAATTACCGAGCAAAGATTTCAACAAATAAATTAAGTTTAGAATGATAAATAAATACACTTTCCAAAGTGTCAGGTTACCATAATATTTAAACAGTAGCCTATGGCAGGACTGGTTTCTGTTGTAATTTCCAGTCATATCTGAATGTTTTCTAGCATACAGTGTATTTCAAGAGCAAGAAGGAAGCTGTTTAGCACTTAAACAACTGATATTTAGATCTTCCTTAAGATTGTATTTGAATATTTTATATTTGACTTTATGTAACCTATATTTGACTTCCTCCACTAGTCTTCACATAAGGTGTGCAGCTTGTTGTGTTAGGACATATGCAGAAACAGTTTTGTGTATTATTGAGGTGTGGCGCAGGTGCCTAACATTTCTCTCCATACTGAAGGAACACTTCGAGGAGAGCTGTCTAAGCCTTTGTTTCAAACTCTTTTTACATTCCAGCACAAGACAATGACTTAATTGTTTATTCCACAGAACTGGAGAATTGGAACTGAGAGTCGAGGGTGAAAAAGGCAAGTTCAATTATTGTGTATTTCATCATATTTTCATGAGTTTTAGCTGGGTCTAACAAGTTCTGAATGTTGAGTATAGGCCTGTGTTCAGAAGTATTAGAATATATCAGTATATTTTAGTTGTCACGTAAGTCAGAATGAAGTCTGTAAATAAAAGAACAAATGTATTTCTTAGAACACTGGATGACATTTAGAATATTATAATATAATATAATATAGTTTGATAAGTTTGGTTTTGAATTCAAGGGTTCTGTGATGGATGTCCAGGGTGTTTCCCTGACTGAGACAGGAAACAATATATTGGTTTGGAAACTAAATCTTTATGTTTTAAACTACAACCGAGAAGTCAAAAGCCAAACTGAACTAATAGTGCAAAAGTGTCACTATAATGCCCCGGTTTTACAATAACATTAAATTTTATGTCGTAAATGAATGCTCTTAATGCTCACTTTGTAGCTATTGTGTGCCACTTTCAATTATAGTTCCATATAGTTTTCAGACATAATATTAATGTTTTCATACATAATAAATGTTCACAAGCGGTTTGGAAAAAGGGTGGATGGATGATAATACAGATGCACTTCTTTCCCCTTGTCTTTTTGTGAAATTTAATTTTGTTCTGACTATCTTCACCCCTATCTTTTCCTCCTCTTCATCTTTTCCCCCCTCCTTATTTTGTAGTGTCTCTCTTTTGTTCATACTTTAATCACTGTCAGAAAAAGATAAAAAAATGTCGTAAAAGTTATTATAGGCAGCTGCTCTTCAAAATAAAAAAGGCCCAATCAAGTTGGATATTGAATATACTGAATCGGATGAATAGCAGAAGACTAAACTGAGATAAACCACAGGCTTTAGTTTGACCACATGATTAAAGTCTCAATATAGTTGTTTCTTTTGATCAGTAAAAGTGCTCATTCTAATGGCTCTTTCCTGAGCTGGTCCGGCTTCAGTGGGCAGTGACTTCCTTCCCCTCTCCGTGGCTGGACCACTCATTCACACGGTTTAGGAATGTGTTCATACCATTCAGAATATTCATTACGTTTTATACGACATATACGAATCTTTACGTTTTATACGACAACCGAGGAGTCAAGATCCGAACTGAACTCAGTCTGCAACAGTGAGTGTTACTGTAAGGCTCTTTTTTATATTGTGGTTCACGGTTTATTTATGCTCAGTTTGTAGCAATTGTGTGCCACTATAATTATACCTGTATAGTTTTGTTCATGTCATTTTCAGCTTTGTTGCATCAGTATTTACTCATTTTTGATGGTTATGATAAGAATCTCAAAACTGGGACTCGTACTACTTTTGCTGTGGTATTGCAACAGTCTTGATTGTGAAAATGTTAAAATATGACGTTTGAAAAAGTGTTTTGATTGTATTCTCAATGCAGTATTGTTTCATTTTTATTACTGTTTCACTGAGAAAGAATGTTATCTGTACACTTTATGTACACCCAGTTTTAGTGGGCGGCTGTCAACTGATTGTTTAACTTTGGCGAAACGCTCTTTTTTGTCAGGCTACTGAGAGTTGAATATATATATATATATATATATATATATATATATATATATATGTGTGTGTGTGTACACACACACACACACACACGCACGCACGCACGCACGCACACGTTTAGCTAATGGGGACATTACATAGACGTACTGGTGTTTATACTGTATATTCTATTTACATTCTACTTACACTAACCCTACCCCTATACCAATCACACAAAACTTTCTGCATTTTTACATTTTTAAAATTTAATTACTTTATTTTATACCAGATTTACAAATGATGACGTCCCTAAAGGGAGGTTTTTGGAGACTTTGTCAGGTTTTGATCACTTCTGGTTACAAATTTTCCCTCTTGTTTCAAGTTTATTTTATTAAAGGAATAGGTCACTCCAAACGTAAAATTCTGTCATTATTTACTCATCCTCATATTGATTCAAACCTTTAGAGTTTATTTTCTTTTTTTGGTTGAATATAATAGGAGAAGGAGCAGAATGTTGACAGCTATATCGTATGGCTTCAAAAGACAGGGCCTCTTTTATATATATATATATATATATATATATATATATATTTTTTTTTTATTCTTTAATTATAATTATATTTCCTATGGGTTTGGAATGATATACTGACAGAATTTCCATTTTTGGGTGAACTATCCCTTTCATTTTTAGTCAACTATTCTTTTCAGGATGACTAAATGTTGCAATACCATTCTAAACAGTAGGGGGCGTCACAAAACAAAGTTCAAACAATATCTTTTAAAAACTCTTGCCAGCAACCCACTTTCTTTTCTACGTGCATTTCCAGTGATCCACCGGTCTCATCCATTTCACCATGACACCAAGACCGCCATTAAAACCAACTAAAACACTTCATGCCAAAACCACAACAGCTGCTCCGGGGTTCCTGCCCTCTTTACTGGACAGGATTCCTTGTGAGTATATCATATGAATACTCTTTTCAGCACCTGCTCCACGGGCCCCTATCTAATTCCATGCCTTGTGCACATTTCTTGCTTCTCAATTTTCACTTGCAAGAGTCTCCTGGCCATGTCTCATCCTTCAGATGTGTTTCATGGTACTATACTAGACCGCTGCTTTGCTGCTGTGATGAAAGATGGAATATTGTTGTTTTTGTCACAACAGTGCCAAGATGGGCCATTTATGCTATATTTGCCGCCATCCTCCTGCTCATTCTTATCTGCATGATATGCTGCTGTGTAAAATGCTGCTGCAAAGGGAAAAAGAAGAGGAAGAAGAAGCTGGAACAGAAGATCAGTATGAAAGGGATCTCAGGAACTACAACCGCAGCACTGGTGAGAGATGGATCGCCCATGCTTGTGGATGCTGGATCATCTTTTCTTCTAGTCAGCAATAAGTTTAAATGGAGACTGAGCAAAATCTTAGAGCAGAGATATTAACATGTCACAAACTCTACTCAGTTTTTCTAAGAAACCAAAGATGTTTAAAGTCAAAGATAGCTTAAATAGTTCTCCTCAAATACTTCCATGCTTTTAACATTACATTTATTGCTCTATAATCTTACAGTATATCAATCTATCATTTGTGTCTGTTTTAATTTCTCCCGAGAGATTTTAAAAGGTGAGGTGTGTAATTTCTGTGGCAAGATGGCAAAGAAAATACACTTGTTGTTAAACAGGTTTCCTCAAACACTCCCATCATCTATTATTGGTTGAAAAACCATAGTCCCGCCTCCAAACTCACGCCATTGGCTGTCACTGTTGCTATGTGAGGATAATCAAAAGGTCTGTAATAATGCTGCATAATACCTTGGAACGCTATCTGTTAGCATTCCCATTCATGCCAAAGGGATTACTTCACCTTTAAGTGGAAAATCAGAGACGAAGTTGATACTGAACTCTTTCGCTGCCAGCTTTTTTTGTTTTTTTGTTTTTAGTTGCCACTGCCAGCATTTTTGATCATTTTCAGAAAACTTTCTTGGCCCCAAAAGAAAAGAGCTTCTGCTTTTAAACATCAAAGTTTTTTTCTTCTAGCTTCATGCTTTCTTTGTACTCTTTCAAAAGATGTGTATTAGTGCCCCCTATATAACAGTCAAAACATGGATTGGTTGAAATTTCTGTCAATGGTGGGAAAAAGATGTGTCATAAATGATGGAAAAATACCATCAATGGCGGGGAAAGAGTTAACTGAAACATATCTGAGAGCTCCTTTAAGCTTGTGGAAATCAACCTCTGAGCAGTAAATAATTCCTCTGGATTCTGGATGTACTGACAGGTCCAGCTTGAGACAGAGGATGTGGATTATGGATCAGACCAACAGAGGGGAAAACTGCAGTATTCACTGGAGTTCAATGCATCCATTTCAGAGGTAAATGCATCATTTTCACTGATTTTACAGTGGTGGCCTCAACTGGCAGGAATTATGAACTAATTAACTTTCATTCCCCTGGTTCAGGGGTGTCCAAACCTGTTCCTGGGGGGCCACTGTCCCGCAGAGTTTAGCTCTGCAACCTGGAAGTTTCTAGGATGTCTAGTTAGACCTTGATTTGCTGGTTCAGGTGTGTGTAATTGGGGTTGGAGCTAAACTCTGCAGGACAGTGGCCATCCAGAAGCAGAATTGGACACCCCTGAATCCGAATTTGCCCCCTAAACCCTCAATCAATATTCCCTATTAGTCCACTAATACAGTTTGAAGGAGTGAATGAAAACGAAGTGAGCGATTTCGCACAGCCGTTGAGCACTCGTTGTACACTCGTTGTACACTCGTTATTTTGGTGCAATGTGAGATTGAATGAGTGCACTCAATAAAGTTCACTATGGTTTCGGACACCACTACAAATGGCTGACCCTTCAAATAATGCCATATTTGAGGGTATAGGGGGCGATTTCGGATTCAGCCCTAGTTCATACATCTGTTAATTCCAAAATGCAAATATCTTTTAAGGAAATAATCAGAAGTATGCACAATGCACTAACAGAAATAGCTATATCTTGAATATTATAAAGCAGTAGTAGAAAGTATGATATTTATATTGATATTCTGTCATAATAACTCGAACAACACTTAAATATTCACTGAATCTATGAAAGTGAACATGTAGTGACCAAACCCAATCAAAACTACCTTATGTTTTATATTCTTCTAAGTCACCATCATTTGTCTTCATTTTTAATGCTCTGCTTGCTCAAGACACTCTATCAATAACCTAATGATACTTTTCCAGTCCAACTCTTAATTTAAAACTTGTTTAGCAAAGAAAACCATATAGACAGTATATACAGTAGGCCTGTTTATTGTATTTACTGGAGGTTGCGACCAACTTTACTTCAGTATTGTGACGTATATCTGAGTGAAACAGAATATTAAATTAAGAAAAATAAAGGGTGGGGCAACAGGAACACTATTCCAGTGAGGAAGAAAATCACAGATTTTGACAAAAGATTACAAAGACAAACATTTATTTTTGTGTGTGGATTATTGGATGAATTGTTCACCACAAAGACTTGGCCCCTAACAAAGTAAATAGGGTTTTGAATTCATGTGGACTTTAAGAATACGCATTTAGATAAAACTGTTTTTAAGATCATAAACTTATACTGTACCATATTTCTCATCAGCTGACCGTAGGAATA
Organism: Semotilus atromaculatus; assembly: GCA_031834385.1. NCBI lineage: Eukaryota > Metazoa > Chordata > Actinopteri > Cypriniformes > Leuciscidae > Semotilus > Semotilus atromaculatus. Next base: position 6,281,189 of record JAULUF010000027.1, on the reverse strand, counting down.
AAAGAAGCTGCCGCTTTGAAAGCGATGGATTCAGGAGGGACATCTGACCCTTATGTGAAAATCTACATCCTTCCCAACAAGTCCAAAACATTTGAGACCAAAGTCTTCAGGAAAACCCTCAACCCTGTGTTCAATGAAAATTTCAAATATGAGGTAAACCATGAAGCATATAAAATTGTTTACCATCATAAGGTCATATATTCATGTGGTGGGAAACTGTTATCAGAATTGTTATCAGCTCGAACAATGACCTGATGCTTGGTCAAGCTCATTAAAATGTAATTCCTCTTTCCCCGCCAGGTTTAAAAAAAAAAGTTGCCAGACACTTTTTGCTTGAATACCTTGCTAGGAATATGCAATTTATCAAAAGAAAGAACAGAGCCTCTGCTTTTAAACAAAAATCCTGTTTATTATAGCTTCATGTTTTTTTTATATCAACATTTGAATTTGGTTAAGTTTCATGAAAAAAGCAACATTTTGAGCAGATCAGATTCAGTATGATGATCAAAACATAGATGAATTAGATCAACATCCCTAAAGCTTCACAGTCGTAAACTTTTCCTGGGTCGACATTTCATTCAGTAACATTAGGCAGTTTTGATTCATATGCTGTTAAATGGGGATGATCACGTTATTTTACATATGCTTACATATGCTATTACTCATAGATATCTATATAAAGGCTATGTCTCGTCCGCGCTGCTGGCCAATGGTAGTCGACGTCAGCACCTGGCGGCCATCTTGTCACAGGCAGCTCGCCCACTCGTAACATTGTGTTTATGGTGCATGTACTTTTTAAATAACCATAACTTGCTCAATTTTCTACCGATTTTCAAACGGGTTGGTTCGTTATAAACGTCAGAGATGTAGTTACTGTATGACACTGCACACTTATGGATAATTATGTATTAATTATGTGAACATTCATTATAGGCTAGTATTATAGCCACGTTAATAACGTTAGTAAGAAACCAAACCCTTTGTAAATCCGTCCAGATTTCAGCGAGATAAGAGTATTTGTGTTTGTGCAGATAACTCACCTTACATTAAACCCTGCCTGTGACAAGATGGCCGCCGGTGATGACGATAGAGACTCCGCCGTAAGACATCTTTAAATAGATAACTATGCTATTACTTGTTTCTGCAACTTCACCTGTGTTTTGATTAGGAGATTCCGTACTCTTTCAGAAGAAATGTCATAGCGCCCCCTACCGTATAACAGTGAAAACACAGAAAGCCGGAAATTTCCGTCATTGGCGGGGAAAGAGTTACATTCACAGCCTAGGTAGAGTAACTAAATACTGATATGTTGTTTTCAACACTTTTATTTTAGATCCCTCAGAAAGAGCTGATTGAGTCGATATTGGTGATGCAAGTCTACGACTTTAACAAATTCTCCAAACATGACATCATCGGTGAGATCAGACTGGATCTGTCCACGGTGGACTGGAATCATGTGATCGAGGAGTGGAGGGATCTGAGCAAAGCTTCCAAACATGAGGTTCAGTACTTCAATCCACATATGTTGTCAATTTCAATGTCATTTTTCATGTGGCTAGTTCACATCAATTATATTCATATGAAGTGCAAAGTGTCATTGTCTACTAAAGGGAGTACCAGAGAGTTGTTTTGCCCCTTCTCTTTCTATTGCTTTGGTATGACTTACACTGAATATTGACACAAGAATATTGAATAAGAAACGAATCTTTTGACAATGACTACAGCAGGTGGATTTTGTTTCCATCACGTCACCCTAGAAGATCATGTAAAAGTACAGTGAGTACCCCTAGAGCAACCTTATGTTAAGTGTCCTACTCAAGGGCACAATGGTGATAGCTTATGCGTCAACCCTTGTCCAGACCAGATGATTGGTTAGGTCAGGACACCCTGGAAATCTACGATTTGAAATTTGTCTATGAAGTCTACGATTTGACCCCATGCACGTCGATAGGTTTAGAGCTAAGAGCATTCTCTAGGCATAACGTGTCTGCTAACTGCATCTATCATCTTGTGCCCATGTGATAGCAAGAGCATCTGGGAGAGATCTGCTTTTCTATCCGTTATGTCCCGACTAGTAGTAAACTCACTGTGATCATACTGGAAGCCAAGAACCTGAAAAAGATGGACCAGGGAGGCTCTTCAGGTGAGACACTCACATACTAAAATGTCCTACATCCTCAAAAGTCTTGTCTGCCATCACTCCTGATTGCATCTCAGTACTATATAAAACATAGAATCTTTGGAAAACCATGCCTCTACCTACATTTTTGTGTGGCTCCTCGTATGAAACTATGTTATGACCTCAAAACACTTTTACCATAGTGCATGATTTGTAAACTAATACATTTTCAGGTCTTTGCGATATAACTTGAACTTATAAGACTTGATTATTGTAACTCTTTATATAAGGGTATTAGTCAAGCTTCTATTCTACAACTGCCATAGGTCCAAAATGTGGCAGCGAGATTATTATTGAATATTAAAAAATGAGAACATATAACGCCATCTTTGATCGCTCTACATTGGCTTCCTGTACAATATAGAATTGATTTTAAACTTCTTTTACTGGTGTATAAATCACTCCATGACCTTACACCGACTTACTTATCAGCTCTGTTAATGGAGTATCAATCAGGAAGAACATTGAGATCATCAACTCAAAAGTTTTTATTCTATTACTATTGTAGTATGCTTCTCTTTTTATTTTCAGTGAGAATGTAAAGCACATTGGTCAACTTGTGTTGTTTTAATAGTGCTATATAAATAAAGGTGACATTGACATTGACATTGACATAACATCTTTAAGCACTTCTCACTGGACATTTCATTTCTGAACTGCTGCGATACGTACAGCAACCAATATAATAAAACATTGCCAAATTCACGTTAATTTGTTTCTGATAAACCTGAACGCTCTTTTACCACCACTTACAAGACAATGAAGGTGCCATTTTTTTGAAGAGTGGGTTGAAAAAGTGTCATATACTCAAGTTTTTTAGGCATTGCATTCTTTCAGGCAGGGCTGTAACCACCATAGGCATTAAAGGGGAAAAGTCCCCCACAAATAATTGGAAATGGCCAAATTGTCCCCCATAAATTGTCCAAATTGTCCCCCCATTTTGATATTTCTTAATGCTGCTTTCCATCATGCACCGCTCCGTTTGTTGTTAGGATGGCAAACAGTTAAAAAATTGACATTTTAGGCTGGTCTGCTTCGTCTAACAGCGCTTGTCAAAGTCAAAATGATGCCAATCAGATCAAGAAGGCGGGGCTTAATGTTCACTGAAGATGAGTGTGAATTCCATCACAACGCTTTTAGTTTTTACAGTGAAAAGGTGCGTGCATGGTAAGATATAAGTAGCTAAACATTTAATATTTGACAACTGTTTTACAATGGATATTAACGACCCACAGTTACTTACGGTTATGCAAATTACTCAACTTTTTTTTATGTAATTTCGCAATTTTGAGTTAAAAATATTCAATAATTAAAATTATATAATTCATAACTGATTGTGATGAGACAAACTTTTTTTTTATTATTTTTTTTTTTTTTTACATATTAGACATTCAAAAGAGAGTGAATGAGTGTATATTTTTTACATAAAATATTATTTACAAAGAGTTTAAATGTTACTTCACATCAATATAGGTTATAATTAGGCCTAGAACTTCTTTCACCGTTCTTATTTCCTCTTTATTCTATTAAATCCCCTTTAAACCATGTTTCAAGATATGGTTACAGTCTTGCTTTCGAGCAGCTATAGAATAGGTTTAGCATAGAAATTGATTAATTGTTCTGTTTTTTGTTCTGTAGACCCTTATGTGAAAGTTCAATTGGTTCTGGATAAGAAGAAGTGGAAGAAGAAGAAAACATCAGTGAAAAAGCGAACATTGAATCCATACTTTAATGAATCTTTCACTTTCGAAATATCGTTTGAACAGATTCAGGTGAGTAATACCTAGAGACTGCTTGCTTAGATGATTCAAGGGTCCAAAATCTGGATCCATTAGATCTTCAGGACTCATTGTACAGACCCCTAAAGGGTCAAGGGTGGGGTCAATTTAATAACTTTGGTTTGATTCATTTCTATGCATAATAAACAACAACTAAGGTTGTAATATCACAATATCATCCCTACATTGAGATTTCAACCACGTTAAGCAACGTCACTTAATTGAAAGCTGATTTGTACAGGTACTTTGTGAAAGGTCATTTTTTTTCACTCATTATTCCTCATACAGAAAGTCCAGCTGGTCATCTCAGTGTGGGATCATGACAAAATGAGCAGAAATGATGCGATTGGCAAGATCTATCTGGGCTGTGATGCTACAGGAAACCAGCTGCGTCACTGGGCGGATATGCTGTCCAACCCACGCAAACCTGTGGCTCAATGGCACACATTACTCTCTGCTGAACAGGTGGACACGACGCTGGCCTTGAAGCACACGTTAAAGATCCCATTTACAAACAAAAACTTTTGAGAACCCTCCTCTAACATGACACAATGTTCACAACCAGAAGTTGTTCCCATTCCTTTATGCCTTTTATGCCCAGACTAAGGACCAATAAGAAAAAAAAAATCTTATTTCTTGCCATTCTTTTTCATTTATTTATTTAAGTGGAACATTTAATTTCCTTCATTTTCTGAATTTTGGAAGTACCCGAATAGCATGGGAAATAACTAAAAGTAGTGATGCTACATTTTAAAATAGCCAGCCGCTAATGACAAAAAGCTTTTTCCTTTTTGACAAAGTTTTTTTTTTTTAGTTTGGTAGAGTAATGTAATAATTACGCACACAGCTTTACAGTTACAGTAGCGAGCCAAGACAGTAATCACATTCAGTCTCCTACATTGTCTTTATATATATATATTTATAACATATGTAGTTGTTTGGAAGTCCAATACATTTTAATCAATCTTTCATATGGATGGTTCATGTAAATCAAGTGGTTTAAAGAATGATTCGCTGATTCATTTGTCCCTGCACATTTATATCTATTTTATATATCCTTTTTTGTAGTTATATTGCTGCTGTATTTCAAGTCAGTCTTATCATACATTTATTTGTATAAATAAAACCATAATTGAGATCATAGAGTCATGAAATTCAGCATGAAATGGAAGTTGAGAGTCTTTTCTTTCCTATTGGGACTTATATCAGAGTGAAACGTCTTCTCAACAAAACAAAATGTAGGGCGGGACTTGCATTCCTCAACTGGAAATGTATTAATTGGTTGGATGGTTGTGGTTTGCTATTGGTGGATCTCATGTGAGTGACAGGTTGTTCCTCCCTCATGACTGTAAACATGTCATAATTACATAATTACAGTAAACATGTCATGAGAGAAGAGAAGAGACATCTTCGCTGCAAGAAGGATTAAAGTTATTTTGATTAAAGATTATAAGGACACATGAATAAAAAAAATAACGATGTGCACAGATAAATAATTTCTTATTAAGCTGCAATATTCCATAAAAAAAGGAAGAGACCACTGCAAAATAAACAGTTTTTCTTGTTTTACTATGTGTTTGGGTAAAAATTATTTTTTTGTTTTATTCTATAAACTACTGACAACATTTCTCCCAAATTCCAAATAAAAATATTGTCATTTAGAGCATTTATTTGCAGAAACCGCCAACTGGTCAAAATAATAATAAAAAAGATGCAGTGTTGTCAGACCTCATATTAATTTTTAAAGACAATACTAATGTTTTAACCTAGGAAGAGTTCAGAAATCAATATTTGGTGGAATAACCCTGATTTTCAAACACAGCCTTCATGCATCTTGGCATGCTCTTTACCAGTCTTTCACATTGATGATTGGTGACTTTATGCCTGGTGTAAAAATTCAAGCAGCTCGGCTTTGTTTGATGGCTTGTGACCATCCGTCTTCCTCTTGATCACATTCCAGAGGTTTTCAATGGGGTTCAGGACTGGAGATTGGGCTGGCCAGGAGTCAGGACAGGGTCTTGATCTGGTGGTCCTCCGTCTGGTGGTGACCTGGCTGTGTGACATGTAGCCTTGTCCTACTGGAAAAACCAATCCTCAGAGTTGGGGAACATTGTCAGAGCAGAAGGAAGCAAGTTTTCTTCCAGGACATCCTTTACAAAGACAAATCTGCCTGATTCCAGCCTTGCTGAAGCAACTCTGCCTGTAAAGCCAGAATTTAACCTTTCTTTTTTTTACTAAAAACTTTCCTTTTCAACTCTTTTGGCAAGGTCAATAGTTAATTTTTGATTCCAATTACTTTTGAGGTACTACTAGCACTAGTTTTTACCATCCAGCTGGTCCTATTGCAAGAGGATAGTGATCTTCTTCTTTGGGGTTTTACGGCAGCCGGCATCCAATAAGTTACTTTGCTGCCATCTAGCACCTTAGTGCACTATATCCTGCTACACAGTCCAGTGTCTACTATAAATAAAACAAAACAGCGTTTTCCCTTCTCACTTACCCCTACTTCTTAACCAATACTTCTTCCAAGCCAATTTCTCGCAATTCTCTGAGTAGATCTTGTCTTTGGGGGTCATACTTTCTACACAAAATCAAAACATGTTGCACTGTCTCAGGTTCCAAACATGAACACAAGCCACTCGGGTGTTTTCCTAAAATAAATAAAGTGCTATTCATAAAGACCAATCCTCATTCTAGAAATAATAACCTGTTCCTTACGTCTAACCCCCCTTCTTTACAAACATTAACTGAGTCAGTTACCCTTCTAGATAATGAAAATAGGTGCCTCCCTTTGTTTTCTTGCTCCCGGAGCTGTGGGCATTTTAAAATTGTTCCCTGCCACACAATACTTTTACCCTCCTCCTTGGATAGATTTATGTTTACATCTATAGTTTCCTTTTGAGCAGCTTCCTTGGCCAACTTATTAGTGTTTTTTATACTTTTCCTCATTAAATAAGATTTTGGTGATCATCTAATCATCCCTCATTCAGTAGAATGATGTGAGCCTGTGTTGGAATTCAACAGACACTGGACTGGCTGCCATACATGTAGAGATGCTAATTTAAGAAGATTTTTCAGTGGTCTCTTAATTTTTTCCAGAGCTATATATATATATAATTTTTTTCTTCTTTAATATATATATATATATATATATATATTAAATAAGGATTTCTTGGTGACTTTAATGACACTACTTTAAAAATGAATGTGCATTGATGAGTCTGAAAGAAAATCTGATTGGGGTGTAGGCTAATGTTGATGTACTAACAAATAAACCGCATTCTCTTATTTCAAAGTTGTTTCATTCGGTTTAACAACATTAAGTTGTTAAACTTTGTCATTCAACTGAACTATGCACGTGTGATTTGAACAATTACCTTACGTTCATGCTCTGTCCGTGCATTAAATGCACATTAGAAAGCAGTTTTTAAACATATTTACAACAGTGGTTACATATAAATATATATTAATCGTTTGATCAAATTTACTGCTAGAGATGATTCAGTAGTCACTGGATATTGGAAAAGTCCCTAGTGTCCCTGTTAAATTCTACACCCTTGCGTTCAGTGCTGCTGAGGTTCATAAAACAGACGCGAGACAGTTGTATCAGGTTTGCCGTGTTCACACACACACGCACACGCATGTTGATTTCTCTTGTGAATACAGTAAGCACAACATAAGGGTGTGAGTATCAGGCTGTCAGCACACTTGTGGACCAATTACAGCATTTTAATGAGGTTTCTTCCTTTGAGCAACTTTACAGAATGCTAAAGGCTGGAGAATTCATTAGTTGCTTTTGCACAGTCATGTTTTAAACTCTCAGGTACATTTTGAAATGCATAATTCAGAATCCATTGTTTTATCTCATCAACAAGTACACTGGAAAATGGTAGGGAATTTTTCCACATGTCCAAAATTTGTTGTATTTTGAAATCTATTATCTGAATGAAACTGAAAAAAAAAAAATCCAATGTGAATCAAAATGTAAAAAAATTCTGAAGAAAATGTGAGCCCATTGTGTGTTGTTGTGCAGTTGCTAAGTTGTTCTGAATTGCTGCTAGATGTTTTTTTTTACAGGCCCAGGTCAAAAAACAGTAATAATATTCTGGTCCCTCGGTTATCTGCGTCCCTTATCATTTTACTGATTCTATTTTAAAGCATCTAAGTGGCTTGTACAAAAAAAAAAAAAGCCACTTAGGTTTCACTTTTGGGCTTCACAGCCTGGGCCACTCTGAGGAAAAATAGCCCTTGAAAGGAACAATATAAACCACACTTACATCTGATTCGGAAGAAATGTCCATTATCCAGACCATTTCCCTTAACCATCACAAAGGAAAGCACACAGCAGGTTTATGATCAGCAGAGAGGGTAAACACTGCTGACATGACCTTTGGAGTCTTTCCTTCTAGAGATCATAGTGCAGCTTTGATCTCCGATCAAAGGAATATTCCTACTACAGTTTACCATGCTGTGCAGAATATAGCCACCTGCAAATCCAGCAACTGCCATGGGATTAAATGTATATATGGGATAATGGTAGAAATGTAATCAGATTACTTTCTCAAGTAATGAGTAAAGTAACGCATTACTTTTTCAAATAATTAAAGCAAGTTACTTTGCTTTCCCATTTATTGCCTGACACCTTTCCTATAGATGAAATGAACATTTAATAATTGATGATCTTTACAACGGACCTGAACCAACAATGAACCGACTGTAAAGGTGCTTTGAAACAATCTGCATTGCATAAAGAGCTATACTGTACAGAAATCGGAGTAAGTGCAGAGGCGTTGTGTGTGAACATGATGTTATTGTAGGTCTAGACTACATGTGAGCAGGCATTTACTCACCTCACTTGCACAAAAACAGATTCAATATTCCTCAAAATATTGGACAGGCCGCCTCCACCCTGCATGCCATGGCTCTCCTGCAAGTGTACCAGGCCAAGGAGTTGCACAGGAGTCCATCGGATGCGCACTTCAGAATCTCACTGGCAGTAGTAGGTCATCCGGGTACTTTTTGCCTACTCTTTTATGAGTACTGTGAATTCGGACATACTTCTTCCTGCTGTACAGGTGGGAATTTGCATTTCCTTCAGCATTACTTAAAAAAATTAAGTAATGCAATTCGTTACTTTTTTAGGGAGTGACGAAATATTGTAAGGCATTACTTTTTATAGTAACTTTCCCCAACACTAATATTTACTATATGATCAAAAATACAGTAAAACAGTAATATTGTGAAATATTATTTTCAGGATCATAACTTCAGTCTTCAGTGTGACATGATTCTTCAGAAAACTTTTTAATATGTTGATTTGGTGTGCAAGAAACATTATTATAATCTTGTAATTATGAATAATGTTGTGCTGCCTAATATTTTTGTAGAAATTGTAATCTCTCACTGTTTTTCATTTTTCACTGTCACTTTTGATCACTTTTTGGGCTAGGCTGAAAAAATATATAGCTGAGATAAATCCAGTTTTGCTTCAGATTCTTTTAAAGTTAAAATAGCAAAATCCATTTGTGTAGGTTTTTAAATTAAACAGTAATTAAATAATTAAAGTGTTCTTAACAATGCTTTTTAAAATTTTTTATTTAATTTTATGAAATTTAATGCAATTTAATTAATTGCTCAGAATTGTGTGTGCTTTTGATCATAACCAGATTGGGTTATGCAACAATCGACAACTGACACGGCATACTGTCCACTTTAGCTACAACGCAGCCATACATGGTAATGAGATATGAATGATTCAGTCCTAAGTGCCTTTATAAAACACATCTTCTCATTTGCATGTCTTACGTCTCTAATTGAAATCTTGTCTTTTGTGCTCAGGAGACCACACCTCTGAAACAGGTGGGAATAATACAGTGAGTGTTTGTGCAAGACCAGACTTGAGCAGATGAGAGAACCAGGTCATAAGTAATTCAGATCTTGTATGCAATTGAATGGAGGAGGAACACAGAACGACCCTTTGTTATGCTGATAAAGTGTTATACCGCATTTGATCCTGCATTTATGAGGGTCCGTGCCAAGCTGTCTCATTGCTGCGTTTGTTGAAGTTTGAAAATCCATTTAGGCAGCATAGTCAATACACTTTTTATTGACTTTGTTGACATTTATCTCTCAAATTACAAAAGGCTACTTGATCATTTCTGTTTTAAATGATAATTCGTAGTTGGAATGGACTGAACCTTGAAGGAGGTGTGTGTGACATCATGCTTTGGAGGGGTTTCCTGGATACTTGCAGCAACCTGAAGCTGTTCATTTAAACTGTGAGGCCAGAGAAAGCGTCTCACAAGCGATCGCGCTCTCTGATGATCCTGAGCACAGATAACAAGCTGTTTCAGCCTTCTCACACGAGCATCTGCTGTGGCTGCAAAACCAGGTGAGAGATTTCATTTGATGTATATTTGAATTGAAATAGAGTCCAGAGGTTTTCTTTCTTTTGTACAGTGCTTTGCAAATGTAATTGGACAATGAGTCAGAAAATAACAGAAAAAAGCATCTTGGTACTGCGTGGTACTGTGGTTATAGCCTACTTTTGCAGTGTTTCCCAATCTTGTTTCCTGGAGGCACAACAACAGTACACATTTTTAAACTCTTCCACTCTGATTCAACTCATCAGCTCATCGCTAGAGACTCCAAGGCCATGTTCAGACTGCCAGAAAAAAGCATATACAGATTTTATCCATGTGGGTTTTGATTTTGAAATTTGGAACAATTGAAATTCTTCATTGGAATCCAATTATATTTAGAATGTCAAAAAATAACATGAAATGCATTTTTTTTTAAATAAATCTGTTTTGAGCTACATTCATATGTGGTTTCGGTCTGACCACTCTAATCAGATTTCGCATGGTTTATGTCACTTTCTCACATCATGTAAAACATGTCAGACATGTCAGATGTTAGGAAACATGCTGAAAGTCTCTGTAGAAACAAGGTTTTGTTGTTGCAAGTGACGGCCGAGCAGAAAATGACAATAGCCTAATGAAGGCATGTTTTGTACCAACGCAACATTATTGCCATAGAAACCAATGTAGATATTCCAGAAAACCAAAGAGCGACATGGGATACACAAATCAGAACTGAACAGTTTTGATACGTGCACGGCCCTATGATCAGCTAGTGCCGCTACATCTGAAAGCATTGTGAGATTGAGTCACTTAGAACGTGCATTTGAAAAAACAACAGGCGTCAAACATATTTCCAAAATGAGAAGCATTTATAAGCCTCTTGTCCAAAAAAATACCAGATTTAACATGTTTTTTTGATACTTGATACATGTTTTTTCCAGCAATAGATGGAATTATTTGTTAAAGTTTGATGAAAGTATGATGAATTTAAAGGCTTGCATAGATTCATCAAAATGCTTTTTTATTGCCTTTGTCATGTGTAATTATATATTGCTCAAAAAAAATAAAAAATAAAATAAAAAAATAAAAAAATACTTGATGGTCTCCTCCACAGTCATACGCCCCCTAATGCTGATTGGCTACACGTTTGATGTTGTGTCCGGTTGTGTCGGTCCGAACTACTTTCAAACAGCGTTTTTCAAATAAAGCTTACCCCACCTTTAACTCGACACTCAATGATAACACTGAGGACCTGAAACAGATGGATCAAATAAAGGCATCCACACATACCAAGATAATTGTTGTGTAATTCTCCCTTTCCGACAATCCTTGGTAAAGTCCCGATTATCTTGATGGTTCTACAGATTATCTTATCAGATTTCCCTGTGGTGTGAGGTGTGTTAAGAGTGATTGGAAGAATGACAGGGCCAAATGTTGAATATTTACGATCAGAAATCACGACAATCGCACACGCACTCTGTAGAATGTCTTCTAGCCCGTCATCCGCCATGTTTAGTTACTCTAATGTCACGTTTGACCACAAGAGATTTTAGGAGATTTCCCATGTTCACAGTCATGACTGTTTTTTGTGAATGGAATCGGTTTGGTGTGCTGTCTTGGTCACACCGTGGCACTCCACACACTAAAGGAACAACACTGTTCCTAAAATCTTAATCCAAAAAAATATTTTTTGGTGTGCCAGCCTTAAGGGAGAAATCCAAAATGTGCACTGTTGGTGATGCCTCCTGGAACAGGGTTGGGAAACATGCTGTAGTATTCTACCGGAGTACCGGAGTACCGGAGTATACTGTAAAATATGGTGCATTAATATGGTATTCTTTCAATACAGTGGTTTAAGGGAAACTAGGAACAGATGTATATACAGTGAATATTCCTTCAGCATGTTTATAATTGTTAATTTAAAGGCTGTGAAAACGGTTGTTAATGTCCACACAGTAAACTGAACATACATTTTTGTGACATCATTCCCCAATAGTGGGGCATGTTGGAAAAAAATATTAAACAGTGTATTTATAGTCCACATTTAAACAGTAAAAATGTAAGGTAAAAAAATCAAAGAACTACAAAAATGTTAAATCTTCCATCATTATGTAGTTGACTTGTTTTGCATTCTTTAATGAGTTCTAAAATTGAATATTGTCATGTGTCACTTGTTTCTTTTCTGGACTTTTATGTTTAATTTGATTCAGTTTCCTGCTTCTAGTTTTGTAGTTGTTTTGGTTCCCCTTGTCACACCCTGTGTATAAGTGGTGCGTTCAAGTCAAGTCGGAAAGATTGTATTTATAAATTGAACGCATGAACGCCATCACAAAGTCTTAAATAAAACTAGAAATCTGGATTTTCTTTGAGCCCTGAGTTTTGAGTTGGGTGTCACGCACTCTCGTTTGGGGGGTCCGAGGTGGATTTTCCCGATGATAGCATGTTGCTGGCAGCTTCCGATGCAGAGCAGTGATCGGGCTCTGTGGAGGACTCCGCCCCTTTGCCATCCAAGGATCCAGGTGAAGACAGGACCAGACTGGAGGCTGAGCTCATCCATGTCTTTATGAAGGCTGTCGAGAAGCTCGGGCGGGAGTGGTTGGTCCCAGAGGAGCCTGCCAGCAGCTGCCTTGATGAGTGGTTCCTGCCAGGGTCCTGCCAACGGGCCCCACACAAGAGACCTTCTCCGTTCTTTTCGGAGGTTCGTAAAGAAATAACTAAGACATGGAGAGCCCCCTACTTGGCTCGCATCCACTCTTTCTAACGCTTCACTGCAGCCCAGAAGTCATTTCAGGGGGCCAGAAGGCTGAATCTGCCTCGTCCCCGTATTATTCCAACTTGGGACCTGTCCACGTTCCTCAGGGTTCTCAGAGGGTTCCCCTTTTGCTTAAGACTGCCCTTCTGCTGGCATTAAGCGAGTGGATGACTTGCAGGTGCTCTCGGTGAGCACGTCCTGCCTTGAGTTTGGGCCAAACGCCTGGAAAGTCATCCTCAAACCGAGACATATGCCTAAGGTGCTCTCTACTTCGTTCAGAGCACATTATTACCCTCTCCGCTTTTCCTTCCTTGGGTCTGGGCTCTAAAGGTGATGATACACAGGGCAACTTTTTGAGCAATGTTGCTGTCAATGGGCAACCAGATGAGACACAGGGCCCACGACCGATCTAAATTATCCAGAAAGAAATGTATTGCCCATTTTCAATGAGAAAGTGGCCAAGCAACAATCGCTCGGCAAGATTGCTCAGCAACATTGCTCAAAAAGTTGCCCTGTGTATCATCAACTTAAGAGTATATGTCGAGCGCTCTGGCCAGTTTCGGCAATCAAAGCAGCTTTTTCTGTGCTCGGGGGCTGCACTAAAGGCCGGCCGGACCCGAAGCAGAGATAAAACCACTGTATAGTGGATGCAATTGTGTTAGCTTATGCCTCTGTAGGCTTTCAGTCCCACTCCACTGCAGGGGCATGGACTCCTCCTGGGCCTGGTCCAGTGGTGTATCCATTGGTGACATATGTGCGGCAGCCAGCTAGTCCTCACCATCCATCTTCACCAGATTTTATAACTTGTATGTCCCTGTTCTCCAAGCATGTAAACCTCACTCTACTGATCTCAAGAGGCGCACTAGCGACTGACGCTAGAGACTGCGGTCTTTATTAGAAAAGTTAGAAATGTTATTTTAACATCCTAACCAACATGTCAGACCAACAGAAAAAACAAACGCATATAGTATCTAATACAAATAAATACATTAATAAGTTAATAAGTGGAATGCTGCAGTTGTGAGAATTTATTTACTTATTTTTTGTAAATATCAAAGCCAAAATGTATTCTGCACTAGATAGTCAGCTTGCTCAAGATTCTGGAATTTCAAAAAGGCCTACATGTTATTTTTGATGCGTATAAAAACACAGGGCTTCAAAGAGTTATTAATTTGTAAATATACACTATATGCACACGACAAGACAAGGTGATATAGCAGTTGTGGAAGAACAGGGCCTAACAGTCACAGCAGCAATACCTCGGATTGTGTGGGATTTCCAAATCAGAAACTCGGGTATCAAAATTATCTTTCAATTTCCCAGTACTAAATACGACTTGATAGGGTGTAGACTTGATAGATGAATTTCTGATTAGGAAACTTGTATTTACAACCTGAACTTTGTTATTCTTCAGCCGTATGGAGTGTTTTTGACCCAGTTTCTCCGAGAAATTATTGACCATTTGAAACCTTCCTTCTGCTGTCATGATGTTCTTTCTCCCCGTATTTTGAAACAAATTTTTGATTCGGTTGGACCAGGTTTGGTGTCTTTTCTGAATAAAAGCTTGTGCTCAGGGATTATCCCTGATAGCCTAAAACAAGCTACTGTTACACTTCTTCTCAAAAAACCTTCACTTGATGATAGGGATTTTAATCATTTTCGACACCTCGACACTTCCTTTTATTTCCAAAGCATTGGAGAAAACTGTTCTCATTCAACTCTAGTCTTTTCTTAGCTCAAATCAAATTTTTTAAACTTTCCAATCTGGCTTTAAGCCTCTGCACAGCACAGAGTTGGTTTTATTACGTTTTTTTTTAAACAATATACTGTTAGCGACTGATTCTATTGACTCTGTGATCCTAATTCTGTTATACCTAACCTCGACTTTTGATACAGTTGATCATAAAATTCTCTTATCCCGACTAGAATGTTTTGTGGGCATCCAGGGAACTGTCCTCAGTTGGTTTAAATCATATTCAACGATTAGAAGTTTCTCTGTTAGACTGGGTCATTTTTCTTCCTCGCCTGCTCAACTCTCCTGTGGAGTGCCACAGCGTTCAATTCTTGCACCCATTCTTTTCCCCCTGTATTTACTTCCTCTGGGCTCCATTTTCAGAAACCATGGTGCATAATTTCACTGCTATGCAGATGATACCCACATTTATTTACCTCTGAAATGCAACAAACATGCTGCTCTGAAATCTATTTTTGCATGCCTAGATGAAGTGAAAATGTGGTTTTCTCAAAATGTCTTATTTCTGAATGGATCTAAAACCGAGGTTATAGTCTTTGGCCCCCATGAAAACTTTAAGAGCAGTAACATTGACCTGGATTACCTTGCTCCTTTAACTTGGGTGTTTTCTGGGATCAGAACATCAAATTTGAAAAACAAATAAATCTCTCTGAGAAAACCTTAGAGATTGCTATCCATGTGCTCATTACATCTCGTTTGGATTAATATTGCAACTCTCTTTACTATGGCATGTCCAAATACTCCATTTTGAAATCGCTGCATTGGCTGCCTATGCATTTTAGAATTGAGTTTAGAGATTTTAGAATCTGAGCTACTCTGTCCATACAATCCCACTCAAAATCTGAGGTCTGGTGATAAGAGACTTTTATCTGTCCCCAGATCACGATTAAAGCATAGAGGAGATAGAGCCTTTGCTATTGCAGGCCATAGATTCCGGTTTACATCAGATCGGCACAGTCACAGTCACAGTCGGAGCACTGTTTTTAATTCTTCTCTTAAAACCTACTTTTTTTCTTTAGCTTTTAATTAATTGTGCGCTTCTGTCATGAATGTGTGGTTTGCCCTTCTCTCTTTATCTTGTGTTTTGTTCAGCACTTTGGTCAGCCATATTTGCTGTTTTTAAATGTGCTATATAAAAACAAACTTGAAACTTATGACAATTCCACGTCTCTGCCTGCCTTCCTTGCTACCTTGTACAAACAGTTTTACTTGTATGAATTCACACTGTCACACTCTCTTTATAGTCATTTAAAGGCTGCAAAAACTATTGAACCTTTTCATTGTTACTGTCCAGACAGTTCATTTTACACAAACTGAGCTTTTGTGACAACATTCCCCATTTGTGGGATATGTTGTCACTATGGAAACCGCTATAAAACACGCTTTTTTAATGATTATATATGTGTATTGTATGTATGTATATTAATATATATGTAAATATATAATTTTAAGATATATTGAATTTAAATTAAAATCTCTTCAAGATAGTCTTTTGGGCCTACCCACTTTGGCCAACCCCATATCAACTACATTTCCCATGATGCGTAGCATGTCGCTTCCGTGACGTCACTGTCCACGTGAGCTTCATTCAGCTGAGCGCTTCAAAGATGAATGGCTGGGGTTTGTTTAAAACAATCTTATGTTTAATATGTTTTCTGGTTTCAAACGTTATACATGTCTCGTATGTCTGTCTTATGTTTGTTACTGTCTGCATTTTTGAGTCGAGAGCATGCTCAGATACAGCATATCCATCCGGATTAAGCTGTAGGCTACACACAACTGATGAGACATAAACGCTCATTTAACGCAGTGATGATTTTACCCGAGCCATTCACTGTGCGTTTATATAATAATGCCTGTGTTCGGCAGCCTTTGATCGTGAAACCCCAGCATATATTTCTGTAACAGACTGTCCTGGAATGCTTGTGCGGGGGTGTCTGTCTGTCCCCTTCACTGCAGGCGCACATCTGACCAGCATATGCATGTCTCACACTGAAAATATCACTTATGATGAGAAATAAACGTGATTGCTCATGTTGTTTACAGGGGGTGGAAGATGGAAACGTTGGAAAAATGGAGCAGAGACATCATGGCACCTCATCAGCTGGATAAGAAAAATCATTCCAAACAAAATGGTGAGATTTGCTTGAAACCTACCTTTTTGAATTTGAGATGAATTGCCTTTTTTAATTTTTAAAAGAAAAATGATTTCCTTTTTTCAAATAAATATGTTAACATTTACGTTAAAATCCACATTTTTATATAGAAGCAGCTGCATTTGCCAGCAATTCACTGTTCTCCTATTTAGCTGCTTCTATGTAAATATGTGGATTATAGAGTAAATGTAACTATTACAAGGTTTTAGGGATTATAGGAGCAACCATATATATATATATATATATATATATATATATATCATATATATATATATATATATATATATATATATTGTTGGCTGTTGGTGTCTCTGGAGTCTCAAGAACATATATAATGTATATATAATACGTGTATAATATAAAGATAACATTCTTGGACTACTAGAAACAGTGTATAAAATATACAAATGATCACCATAGTAGTAAAAAAATTAAGTCCGCATGGAATTCCAGTTCATCTTTACTCTGAGTTCCAAATTATTATGCAAGTGACATATTAGTAGGATTTCAGTATTACAAACGTTCAGATGTTAGTATTTCATAGAAAGTGCTTGCTTGTTTTATTTCTCCATATCTTTTTAGATAACTGGTATCAAGAGAGGTGTATTAAATAGTTTGGTCTTAGGTAAATGGAAACCCTACTTAAAGAGGTTGTTCCACATTATTAAGCAAGTCACAGTTCTCATGCAATATGGGGAGGAAGAAAGATCTTTCTGAAGATGAAAAGCATGAAATGGTGCAATGTTATGCAAAAGACATGAAAACAACTAATATCGTGTGAAAACAAAATGTAGATTATCAAACTTTTCATAAGATTTGAGAAATTTATAGCACAAGAGAACTCGCACTGATAAAGTCTTATTAAGGAGAGTTTCTATCAAAAAATATGAATTGTATTAACTGTTGAGCAGCAAACGTGTATTTGAAGCTGCTGCTGTCTCTGGAGTCTCAAGAACCTCTCCATGCAGGATGGCAGATTTGTATTAAGTTGCATTTCAGCCACCTCTAACCATAGCTCACAAAGACAAACGTTACAGTATTTAACGTAACATTGTACATGTACATAGTACATTCTACATGTATTGTCTTGATAGTTTTTTTCCTAAAAATGTTCACAGTGCAAAAAGTGATATCGATGTTTGATATTGAAAACATTTTCTCTTTGCATTTTTTTTACATATTTTTGTTATTTTTGGTGTCTGAATAAAGACTTGCGCTTCTGTTGAACTATGATTTTAACTATTTGGGTCTACACATTAGGGACATGTGAGTGAATAAATCTCAGTGTTTGGTTCGGTCTTCGACATTGCTTTTTACTTATTGCTTTACTTTACTTTTAGTTAAATCTACTATATTTTTTTTTACTGCTTATGGTAAGGTAATTTAAAATGAACAGGTTTTACTGTAGCATCTTACATTTATTTTCTATAAAAAATTTTACTGTGTAAATGTCTTTATCTTTCGACAATTTAAGATGTTATAAGAGTTTCTCATGTCCATGAAAAACCTGAAATAACAGGGAACGGAAGAGGCCTGGAGTTTATAATATGTAATTAATAACTTTATAATTAATACAAAAGTTATGAAAATTTCAGATTTAAGTATTTAATTATCTAGTACTGTCTACAATATTCAGTGAACATATTCATTGGTTAGAAGGCGTGGGAACACAAACCAGTAACAGCATATTTTCATGTTAATTTTATATTTTAAGACTGAATTATTATGTTTCAAATCATTTAAGTTTAAAATTTTTTGTAAATTTTTGTTTGTGATTTGTTGGTCGATTCCACTTTAAAAAAAATTAAATAAATGCGTAAGTCTTTTGTTTATGCCACAGCCGTGAACCATGATTTGTTATTTTCTAGAGACCGTTTGATTACATGAAAGTTTTTATACATCCCCGATTCGCAAACATGGACTAAAACCACACAACTCCAAATTTTATTTCATAGGATCTTAGCTTTTCTTCACCCTACTGGTGATTTGTTTCTGGTTCAGACAACCTTAGTATTTTATTCTGTTTTATCCAGGAATGATTGCAAAAAATCTACTGAACTCTCTCAAGATTCGCAGTCGTTTGCAGCTCCAGCCCATTTCTCGTTCAGCATGTGCCACTGGTAAGTTCTACAGTTTGTGTTCATGTTGGGATTTTTCAGGACATCATTTCTGTATTGTCCTGTTGACATTCATATACTGAATGTCACTGTCTATCAAATATTTATTTCTGTTAAATATGTTATTGGTATGTTCTCCATAGGTATTCCGTCCATATGACAATACAATCTTCACAAACGTGATTTATTATAATGAGAGTAAATTTATATACATTTTATTGCAATTAAATAAAAGAAAACTTACGAAATAGCAAGGAATTTCATATTGAGAACCTGGGGCAGAAATTGTATATACTTGTTAATGCCTAATTTCTTTAAAACAAGAACCCATTGCATGGACCTGTAAACATTTTTTCATTGTCAATTATTTATGAGTCTGAATGTCTTTCAGTACTGTTGACAATGGTTGTTTTGCTAATGTGCAGATACTTAAAATATAGTCGCAGCTGGCAAAATTTTGCCTTTTAGCATTGTGTCGTATAAACAAACATATACAGTCAATTGGCGGAACAATGACACGATGGAATGGCTGTCTGAAGTGAGATATGTGGGAGTAGTAATGCCTGAGTCGTGTTGTCCTGGATCAAACTCTCAGCTCCATTAATGAGTGTCCTCATTGAATCACACGCTCACTGACAGACAGGTGCCTTATAGGGAGAAACTTAAAGGGTTTGTTCACACGAAATGAAAATTCTGTCATCATTTACTCACCCTCATGTTGTTCCAAACTTTGGAACACAAATGAATTTGTGATCTCCATTGACATCTACACAACTACCACGTTGATGCTTCAAAAAGTTCATAAAGAGATCATAAAACTTATAGATATGAATTGAGTAGTTTAGTATACATTTTCTGAAGAGACATGATCGCTTCATATGATGAATAGATTGAATCTAGGCTTTTATTCACAGAACTAACCTCTTGAACAAAGCTCAAGCGTGCTGCGTAACACAACAATGAACCTCATTGGTTCTTGCTGAAGCTCAAACATGCTGCATAACATGAGAATGAACCTCATTGGAAAATTTGGACTAAACCTCTCAATTCTTATGGATTAGTTTTATGACCTTTTTATGAACTTTTTCAAGCTTTAAAGTGTTAGTTGCGTAGCTGTCAATGGAGGGACAGAAATCGCTCAGATTTCATTAAAAATATCTTCATTTGTGTTCCGAAGATGAACGAAAGTCTTATGGTTTTGGAACCACAATTTTTTATTTTTGGGTGAACTATCCCTTTAGTGGCAGTTTCTCATAAGCTTGTTGAGCACTTTAGGGCACTGTTGAAGTGGGACTAATGAGCCATTACATTAGTGTCTGGTTTCACAGACAAAGCTTAAACCTGCACATTAATTCTTTTGTTAAAGAAGTTAAAACAATCTCAGTTGCTGTTCATTGATCTCAATTACTCTATGTATCGAAGGCTCCTGTCCAGACCTGATGAATAGGAACGAGCAGCCCGACTCCCGGCCGCTAGCCATGGCCTTGACGCCCCAGCTACCGCCCAGGACCCATCGGCCCCTGTGTCTCTCAGTGTCCTCCGACAGCAATGGACGCTTTAAAGCTCTGGAGACCCAGGAATGGAAGAACAACCTCAAAGCTCAGGTTGGTGGAAGTACTTTCAAGTCAGCTGCTCGTAACTCGTTCCAAAGAAGGATGTTCATTTTGAACCCCTTTCTTAATGGTGTGACTTTTTTTATTATCAGATGGAGCAGGCCCATAGTGCCGGAGCAGCCAGCAGCACAGGCTCTCTGGAAAGAGCGTCTCTCTTTTGCGCTTCTGGCTCCACCACCACCAGCTCTGGCCTCTCCAGTCCGGTGGAACACCTCACCAAGAGCAAGTCCTCTAGTCGCTTTTCACTCTTCTCCCCTCCTTGGAACAGCAGCTCTGAGTCTGACTCTAATCCCCCTTCCCGCTCCGGATCCAAGAAAATGCGCAACTACAGTCGCAGAGCAGTTCCCGGCAGTGCCAAGACGGGCCCAGAGACTCCAGAACCCAAGCAGAGCGTCTCTGAACACTTCCAGTACTCAGATCCGGTTATATCCAAGGTTACAGACTACATTTACGTGGGCAACCTGAACGCGGCTTATAGCGGACGTACGTTGTGCCGAAATAACATCGATAGCATCATCGACATGAGCAGCCTACCTGGGGAGAATTGTTTGAGAGTCATTCCCTGCACTTGTTCAAGGGGTGTCAAGCATAGTTGGTCTCGACTCAAAGTGGACATGAGCGACCTTCCGGACACCGTCCAAGAAGGCCTCGCCCTCAAGCACCGCTGCTTCGAGGACATCAATGAGTGCATTGATGCCTCCACAGAGAAGAGGAAGCGAGTGTTGGTGCATTGTCGTGATGGTTTTTCCCTCGCCCCCACTTGCATTATTCAGTACCTCATGGTCAAACAAAATATGAGGCTTATTGCCGCCTATGAGCTCCTCAGAGCCAAACACCCCATTAACATTCGTGAGTCCCATCAGAACGTTCTGGTAAGTCTCGAAAGAGCACTGCGGCCGGGCGGGAATACGGACCCAGAGTGCTTTAAACAGGCCATCTCCCGCAAAGTGGCTTGGACCTGATAGAGAACCTTGGGGAACCTCAGTTTTATTTGGAACTTTTAGTAGTTTGTGCTTCTACTTTGTACATTATTTCCTCTGTTAACAGTGAAAGGCAGCTTTTTGGTGTGTTAACTGAGCTGGATGTCATGGTGTGAGTGCTAACTGTGAAAATTACTTAAGTTGTTCAGTGGCCATTTTAAAGAAAATTTGAGTCATTCGTTTTACAAACACGCTTTGTGCAGCTGCTAAACAATGGGATTTGTTTGGGAATATATCTCTTATTTATTCTTCTTCACATGGGTACATAGCCATGCTGTGCAGGTTTATGCTGAGGAAGACATTTAGTGGGAACTCAGGAGATGAAACGATGTCATATATGACTGCAAACGCCACTACTGAGGCTGAAACGTCAAACTGGAGTACTATCAACTAAACATCTCAAACACTTTCTTAACAGATTGAGGACTAAACATGATTAGTCACCGTATCTGGCAGTAAAAAGCACAACCTTTGTTAGCCTCCTTATTCATTTGAAAATTGGTTGATATTTCTCTGCGTTTATCCAGGGTTGAAAGATACACAGTAAGAGTAGTCCTCTATGAGGAGTCATTTCATTTACTAAGCTTCTTTTTTTAAATGTGTAATTTTCAACATGTTTGATCAAATTCTATTTTCAGTGCTTGTAAAAAATGTGCATTTTGCGATTATGTAATTGAATCTGGCCCACTTTGTACCTTTTATGGAGTGTTGGTATTTGGAAAGTGTATTGAAGTGAGTTGTGGAGCAATGCTCAGTTGCAAAGGCTTGATATTGCACTAACCACAAGGAAATGCACAAGTTTGCTGACACATGGCTTAGTTTGATTTAATGTTACGCAGTTAACATAAATCAAAATATTTTTTATGATAATGTTTATGCTTTATGTTCATGCTATAAGCTTATCTATAATACGATTCTTTTATGTTCCCTGATATAAATTAAACCCAATTTAAATTGAAAGTGAACATACCAATGCAACAAATCTTGATATCGCTATTTATAATCAATGAAGCTAACTATGCTCGCAGTGCAACACAAGGTCCTCACAGTTTCGACAGTTTTGTTGATTAGAATGGAAGCAATCTAGGTTTTCGCTTAGTGTGGCCGCTTGCTTCCAGAGCAGACTGGAAAGTTTTTGCAACATTTATGGTTTCAAATGTAAGTGAATCTGCTGGGTATTTAATTACATTTTTTTTGTGTGATATCTGTACACAAATGTGTGTAATGTGTCTTGATGACATACGTCTGCTTCCTGGGAAAACAGCTCTCAAATATATGACATGGCTTATGCTTGTCAGCAGTGATTATTATATTTTGATATTTAGTGCGCAATTTGGTGAAGAAAGACCCTCCTGAGTTTTGGTGCCTTTTGTTTGAACTTGTCCCAGTGTGATTTATTGTGACATTCACACGCGCACACTGTATGCACTCATCAGGCATAGACAAATATGTTGTCTTTATGCTTTGAAATGTTCAGGAAATGCTCCATGTCGGTGTAATTTTGTGATGTATGGCAGAGATCAGTTCCATCTGAATAAGGTGTTGTAAAGTTTTCATAGCAGTGCTCACAGTGAATAAGTGTCTGTACTTCAATCAGTGTGGTGGTGACGTCAGTCAGTGTGTTCATTACCTTCTATGGGCCAGCAATTAGCTTCTAACATTAGCAAAGCTGTATTTAGATTCAAATGGAACTGTTGCTTTTATTCTTATTCATAAGCCTATTTAAATATTTTTTTCTTTTGGATGGCTGATCTCACCCTGTATAAAGGTCTAACAATATGAATTCTCAGGTTAACTTTATTGGCCTAGAAGACATTCTCAATGCGTTAGAAACCAGAATAATGTGAGGCAATGTATTTTCTGTATCACGTTTTTGAAGAAAATGCATTTGTACTTGTTGATATTAAAGAGAATCTAATGCACTGACTGACGTGTCATATGTGATTTGTTCGAGTTGGATACAAGTAATTTGAATACTGTTTTTTTTTTTCATTATTATTATTTATTTTTTTAACGTGGTCATGTAATTTAGAGTATTTACTAATTTTATTCAAAGTGTTGCTAATGTTCTCTTATGAGAGTACTCTCGTGTTCGGGAAAAACCTCTTGAGAATACTGAAGCCAAAAATCATCCTTATAATTTTGTATTAATTTAAAACGCAGTGCTGCAGTGAGCAGACCTAGGCGAGGCAGCTTGCGCGCCTATTGGTTGCTCTGAGGCAACTGCTGCAACCTATCGAAGGGCTCCTCGTGACGTAAGCACCAATGAGGGCGCTGGCGAGTTCTGAGGAAGCCGGTCGCCTCCACCGCCTTCAGTCTTCGTGCCTGCTGCGCTATCCGGCGCTCATATCCTTTTTAAAAGCTTCCGTGTGTGTTCGTCGCTGCGACACTCATGTGTTCTCTAAAAAAGCACGAGGCATTGATTCAAATGCCTCGTATTTCCTGTGGCTCGTGCAGAGCCCCCCTAAAGCAGCGGGGACCGCTTCCTGCCTGGGTCGCGACCACGCGGACCTCGCGCTGTCCAAGGGAGGATGTCCAGAGTGTGACGTAATGGATTTGTCGACCCTGTGGGCTCGACTAGCCATTTTCTCCATCGACTCGGCGCTTCCGCCCCCCTCGTCTGGGCCGCGCAGCAAGAAGCACCACTCACAGAGGCCACCGGAAGTGGATCCGGTTCACGAGTGCTCGCTGGCGGGATCCCCGCGTGCCTCGCTTTCTCAATCTCCGGCCTCGCTCACTGCGGCCGCTTCCACCGTGTGCGAAGAGCCATTCCGGACCCCGCCCCTTCCCTTCAAGAGTCCAGTGGGGTGCGAGCCGGCGTCGACGCAGAACCTCTCCGTTCTGGAGAGCCTTCCTGGACGCGCCTGTGTCTCCCTCCGGGCTCTTTGGCCCGGCTGTCGAAGGGTTTGTGGAATGTTTCTCCGAGGTCCAGAAGACGTCGCAAGCAATGCAACACTTCATTCCGAGACGCTCTAGCTCCGCGTCAGTTCGCTCTAGGAAGCAGCTACAGCTCATCCGCGTCCCCCACCGCAAGCTTCACAACGTCACCGTCAAGAACGCCAACGTTTGAGCTCGGCTGGTCGTCGCAGGCCGCCCCCTCAGGGACCCAGGCCCATGGTCTCTTTGAACCCTGAGCCTTCAAAGCCTTCCTAACCCTAGGAAAGGGTTGATGGCAGAGTCAGGGCCGTTTGAAGGAATTTGGGGGCCCCAAGCAAAATAGACATGGAGACCCCCCCCCCCGACCCATACAGTTTAAGTGCACCCACAATTTATATGAATAAAAAAGGTTTACAGTGCAAATACTGCTGTTGCATATACTGTGCCTAAAGAAAAAATTACAGTGACATAAGCTATGAAAAAATCATGTTTCTCTGCCTTTTTCAGGTTAAATATTGTTTATAGATGGGTAAGGTTACAAATTATTTATTAAGTAAAAAGACTGTTTGCTAACAGTTAAATGACAATTAACTAAATATTAAATAACTAACAATTTACAATCTATTAATGATGGTTCTTATAAAGTGTTACCGAAAACTTAAAGATATGTTAGCATTTCGATATTTTGATATTAGAAGGGAAGGGATGCTGCTTTCACTACCAATGCTTAAAAACATCCCAATGTTTGATGCACGGAATTTATTGTGTGGTTTTCCTAACCCCCATTGGTAAATAGATTATCACGGTGGAAAAGTTAGTATAGCATGCTATGCCACTTTCATCAAAACCTATTACAAAGCTATAGCAATGTCATGTCATTAAATAAGATAAACGGATCTGCGTCTTCCTTAAACCGTTAAAAAACATATTACATTATGTAACGTTAACCATATTCGTCCGTTCGAAAAAAAATGTGCACTAACTGTTCGTTACAAGCAGCATTTGCCATCAGGCAGGTAGCTAACATAAACATATTTTTGCTAGCCTAACGTTACCTGCTGCAAAATTACACCATTTGTACAAGACAAGTAGAGCTATTTTTATGCAGTGTAATTTATCACTTTACCACTATCTGGTATTTTTCTTATCCTCCTCTTCCTTTCTCTTCTGGCTTCCTGAAGCATAATTCCGCTTCATGATGACTGCCGAGGAGGTTTGTATTTGCCAGCAGCAGAGATCGCGTGGTTGGCTGGCTGCTGTCAGCGACTACTGAGAGGGCCCCCTTGAGGGGGATTCCGATAACACTGTCATTGCACTTTACTGCATTGACTATCAAAGGGGCGCTCACAGTTTGTCGTTGCATTTTATTCTTAAACAGTCGTTGTCTTGGGGCCCCAGTCCAGCTCGGGGCCCCAAGCAATTGCTTGGTTTGCCTGTCCTGTTCCGACGGGCCTGGGCAGAGTCCCTCCATTAAAATCACCTCGTGTCGCTCTCTCAGTTCCCTCAACAGAAGTGACTGGAGATGTGTATTTTGCAGCCTACAAGCCCGTTACACAACCCGCTCGTCTGTACCCAAATGCCGTTTTTACGGCGTCCCAAATAAATCTCAAAAAGAGTATTATGTCTGCCTATCCGGCTCATGCCGAAAGTGTTTCAAATGTAGGAAATGTGCCCACAACCCAGTGTTCACCCCTACACATAAGCACAAGCCGCCCTGTGATTCACTCTCATTCAGGGCCCACATTGATAAAACCGGCTTGTGTCGCAGATATTTCAAATGTAGGTCTAGTGCCCACTATCCAGTGCTCACACCTACTCACAAACACTGCCCATACAGTGACACACACTCACTTAGGGCCTTTACCAATAAAGGCGGTTCACACCGACCATGTTTCAAGTGTAAGGAAAGTGCCAGCTATTCAGCACGCACCCTCACTGATAAGCACTGCGCCCTCTGTGCTGTGCACACACATAAGACATTCCCAGGTTCACATGACAGGGATGTTATGTGCAGGAGAAGTGCCCGCGCCTCGGCGTGCATGCTCACTGATAAAAACTGCGCCCTCTGCACTGAGCGTGTGCATAAGGCATTGCGCGGCGAGAATGTCATGTGTGAATCAATGCACCGCTACTTTCAGCGCGCTGCCTCATATAAATACTGTAAGCACAGTGTCAATACATCAGCCCCACCAGCTCTCCAGGTCCCTAATCCACAGCGACCAGAGCCCAGGCATCATTCTACCCCTAGCTATACATGCAAAAGCATGGGAAGCTCTTCCGGGTGTGTCAAAATGGGTGCTGAACATTATAAAACAAGGCTATTCACTTTCGTTCGTTCGCCCCCGAATCTGAAAGACGCTTATTTTCAGAAACAAATAGCCCCCTGTCACAGGCCATTCTTGAGATTCGCCTTCGAGGGCCAGGCTTATCAGTATTCAGTCCTTCCGTTCGGTCTGTCCTTAGCACCTCGTACATTTACGAGATGCATGGGCGCAGCACTCTCCCCCCTGAAACAGCGGGGCATGCGAAAACTATTTGGACAATTGGCTGATTCTGGCACAGTCAGAAACATAACTGATAAGGCTCATTACTCAGCCATTTAGAGATACTGGGTATCCAAGTCAATTGGACCAAGAGTTCGCTATCTCCCAGCCAGAAAATTTCTTTCCTGGGGTTTTACTTGGACTCGGTGTCGATGACAGCGCGGCTGACGTCACAGCGCGCTCTGGGCATTCAGCGCATAGCAATTAGAGGCTGACATTTTTTCGGGAATCCCACGGGTCACGGGATTCCCATGGGATTCCTGCAGGATGGGAGTCATCTTTGCTATTAATCACGGGATTTGGACGGTACAGGATAAATGGTTAACGGGAGCAGACGGGAGCGGGAATCAACCAATAGCAAAGACGACAAAAAAAGAAAAAAGTAAATGCACCATTTTGTAGTTTCCTTTTAATACGCCTATAATGTAACGCAATTAAAAAATAACTACACGACCCAGCCGTCCTAGAAGCCATCAGTGCTTTTTGTCACGGCTTACCGCCGGAATTCAAAGAGCTGTGATGGAGGGAGCTAACAGCCGCGGAGAAGTCGATGTGGCAAAAAATTATTTACAGCGCAAAGTCAGAAGTAATGACATGTCTATTAAGTTCACAGAACTGGTCGGAAAGTCTGAAATATTAAGTAAGGAATAATTGACGACAGGCCGTTGAATTATTAGAAAAATAATGCACACGAGGTGGTAATGCGGTCACGACGCGAAGCGTCTAATAATTATTTTTCTAATAATTAAACGGCCTGAAGTCAATTATTCCGCTTATACTACAGTTACCACACCTCGAAACATTGTTCAAATAATGTATTTCAAGACGTTTGTAAAGTTTTTGTCATTAAAACGCTCTTGTATGTGGGACTAATTTCCTGCGCATCTAATCCCATTCCTCCGTTGCTAATTCCAAAACGTCATTTTAGAGTAACGGAGGTTTGAGCCTCTGATAGCAGAGAAGCAGACTAATGCTGGACACACTCAACGACTGGCTGAAACACTCTCTGACTGTTCCATCGACTGCAGCAGATCTTAAACCCAGACTGTGATCACAGACTGAACGCGAACACGCGTTTGGGCATGATCAATCATAATAAATTACATCCATAACCGGCCTTACAGTAGCCTATAAGTGTGTCCCCGGCTTTATGCAGTTATTAATGCAGTTATTAGAGAGAGAGAGAGAGAGAGAGAGAGAGAAGCATATGTGCGTCAATATTATTATTTATTAATTCAATTCGTTTTAATTAGTTCGTTCATGTTTTTTTTCTTCTAATATTGACAGTAGACTAGCCTAATAAATGAAACACAACGTCCTTTTAACAACTATAGGCCTATCAATAATTATTTATTTGTTATAGCCTATTATCTGCAATAATTACGAAAACCCGTGCAGCAGGACTAGCCTATCAATTTTTTATATAGGCCTATTCAGTTTAATTTTCTATTGATTATAGATAGGACTGTACTTTATTTATTAAAATTAAACTGCATGTTTCCAATGATTGTGAAGTTAGACATCGAAAATGGCAGATCAAGCGCATGTGGATACATGTTTTTCTTGTTATGAATTGTATCCTATTTTCCGCTATTACAGTTGACTACGCGAAGTGATATAGAACTGTAATGAGGTCAAGACGTGCTGGAACTACTTTAGCCGTGCGTTTCCCTGAAAATAATTGCACACCTTAGAACGTTCTCAACCAATCAGAATCAAGCATTCAACAGCCCTGTAGTATAATTAAGTTTATGAGAGTAGAATGTGACGGTGATAGCACGATGTACGCTGCTTGTAAGACATGCTTAGTCTTAGTCTCACTTAATGTGCTGTTTGGGTTTATTAAACTATTGTAGACATGGTGTGAACTATGTAGCCTACTGTTTTTCTTTTATTTGCTGTCTTCCATTTTCTGGAGAAAATCTAGAAACAGGGGCTCAGCAGCTGGTCTAAAACACGATGGAGAGCAGATTAAATCAAATTCTATGTATTAACTAAACACTAATTGAAGAAAAAAATATATGGGAGCGGTACAGGAGCGGGAGTCAGTTTAAACAGGAGCGGGATGGGAGTGGGAGTCAATTTACCAGGAGCGGGATGGGATGGGATTATTTTTTAAACTTTGGTCTGGGAGTGGGACGGGACAAGATTTCTTTCTACGGGAGTGGGACGGGACAGGAGTGAAAATCCACTCCCGTGTCATCCTCTAATAGCAATGTCATTCAAAGCAGGCAATGTCACTCCTCTCAAAGATTTTCAGAGGATCCTAGGTGTCATGGCCTCAGCAGTGCTTCAGTTGGGATTGCTGCGCATGCTCCCACTACAGCACTGGCTAACGAGTCCCGCGCCGAGCATGGGCTTCGGATCGTTTACGCCTCAAGGTGACTCAGAACTGCGTCAAAGCTCTGGAGCCCTGTAATTGGTACCAGACAGGCGTAGACCTGGGGTCAGTTTCGAAACTGAAAGTAGTTTCGACAGACACCTCCAACACGAGCTGGGGCGCCCTATACGAGGGCAGACCAGTCTTTGGCCTGTGGTTGAGCCGAGAGAGGCTCTCACATATAAACTGTTTGGAGATGAAGGCGGTCGAGAACGCTCTGCGGTTCTTCCTTCCTCTTCTAAAGGGCCACCACGTACTGGTTCGTATGGACAACATGTCAGTGGTCTCATACATAAATCGCCAGGGTGGTTTAAGATCACGGAACCTTGATGCACTGGCGGAAGGCCTCCTTGTATGGGTTCAACACATTCTGCGCTTGGGACCTTTCCCTGGTCCTAGAGGCCATGAAAGGTCACCCGTTTGAACCACTTCAGTCTGTGGAGCTGAAATATTTTTCATTGAAAACCGCCTTTCTGATGGCTCTCGCTTCAGTTAAGCGGGTGGGTGACTTGCACACGCTTTTCTGTTAGCGCGACGTGTCTTGAGTTTGGGCCCAATGACTCCAAAGTTATTCTCAAGCCTAGACATGGTTATGTCCCCAAAGTGCTTTCCACTCCTTTCAGAGCAGAGATCATCTCCCTGTCAGCCCTTCCTGGATTTGACGGCGAATGTGACGTAAATCTGCTTTGACTGGTCAGGGCACTGAGAGTGTATGTGGAACGAACTGCTGCTTTCAGGCAGTCAGAACAGCTCTTTCTTTCGTTTGGTGGTCGCACTAAGGGCTTAGCTACCTCGAAACAGAGCCTTTCCAGATGGATAGTGGATGCTATCTCACTAGCTAACACATATAAAGGTCTTCGCTGCCCGCTGGGTGTCAGAGCTTATTCCACGAGAGGCGTGGCCTCTTCGTGGGCTTGGTCTAGAGGGATTTCTCTTTAAGATAATTGTATGGCGGCAGGCTGGGCCTCCCCGTCTACATTTGTAAGGTTTTATAACCTGGAAGTTCACGCTCTCCAAGATGGGCTGTTATCAGTCTAATATGTCTGTGTGGTTCTGTTGGACTCTGTCCCCAGACTGCAAAGTTGTTCAGTTCAGGCCGGTTTTAGCCTTCCCTGACTGTTACACAGTGTATGCACCTCCATTCACTCAGGTAACCTTGTTGCCTTCTATCTTATTAGGCCCACATATCGTCGGCTTTTATTCCCATTTCATATGAGCCCAGGGCACCCCCTCCCGTGGTTCAATGTCGTGGTTGATGCACGCACGGCGCTTTAAATTGGGTTCCCGTAGCCTAAGCTAGCTTACGCAACACGAGAGTACTCTCGTAAGAGAACACTGCCCAAGCTGCCTCGCCTAGGTCTGCTCTCTGCAGCACTGCGTTTTAAATTAATACAAAATTATAAGGATAATTTTTGGCTTCAGTATTCTCGAGAAAGAGGTTTCTCCCGTAGCTTAAGCTAGCTTAGGCAACACTCGTTCCCTCTTCTAGAGAGAACCGAGGTTACGTTAGTAACCGAAACGTTATACAACATACAAACTATGGAACTGTAAGCTGAAGACCTAATGCACACAATATGTAACTTAAGATGTAAAGTTTTATACATTACAGATGTAGTACAATTGCGTAATTTCACGGATAACTGCATTGAGGCCACTGGAGCGTTTGTGTTGGTTATGTGGCTTTATTAGCAATTTGTTAGCAGTTTTTATTTTATTTTTTACTCTACTGAAGACAATTAACCTTGGGGAGAATAGATTCAACATAACTAATATTTGTAACTGCTTCTCCTTTGGGCAATTTTATTTTCAAGTGGTTTATTTTATTAAAACTGATTTAAACTTTTTTTTTTTTAACAGAAGGCTGTCATTAAAACTTGGAAACCTTTTAACACACCTTTAACATTTATTTTTAATACTTTGCAAATGTCTTCTATAATTTACCTTTGTTCTAGACCCAGACTTTTGAGCTCCAATTATGAAAATGCTTCAATATATTATACATGTATTACAAAAATATATTACATTCATACAACTATATTTGAACAAAGAGTGATATAGTCATAAACCATTTCAATATGTATTGTGTGGAAATTATTTTAGGTAAAATAAATGTCATGTCAGAAAAAATATTATTTTATAATTTATTTTAATAATTTTTTAATAATTTTATAATTCTCTCAACTATTTGACTTTAATTCAAGTTTATATTTTTGTGAATATTAAAAAAAAATATATATGTATGTCCACAGTTTTACAACGAATGGTAAAACACCTGTTGGAAAGCGATTTTTGTGTGAGCTTATCAGTGAACACCCCAGACCACTCGGTGAGTTTTTTGTCTTGGAAGTGCAATTTGATTACCATGCTTATTAAAGTTGAATTAGCTAACCTTTGTCGTTTTTACTCTTCAAAGTGTAACTTACACTTGCAGGTGTTGATTATTAATTTATTGTTAGCATGAATAATGATAAACAATATTTAAAAAGTATATCATTATCTAACATATGACTAATTAGAAATTAACCACAAAACACATGCTAAATGAGGGATATTTATATCTAGCATATTAGAAAATGTAATTGTCAGAACGTCGTCTCTCAGTTGCTGAATGTCGCGCAACAACGTTGCTACAGCCCTGCCGCGTCTTACAATTCTACGTTGTTACAATGTTGCGAGCACGTAGACAGTGACGTTGCCCTAACAGAAAAGCAACACGTTGCCACAACCTAAACGTGTTTGCTGGGAGGTGGGGGGGTGCTACCACAGAAACCGAAAATTCTCGGGCCAGCACCATGTGTCCAAATTTCAATCTTAACCGTTCTATTTCATCAGAAACGATCTTAAAACAGGGCTTTAAGTGTAAAATACCGAACTTGTCCTTTAAATGAAAGGCTAAGAGGTGAAATTGAAAACAAATGTTCACAGTCAGTGTTGCTCATATCTGCTAAGGGTGCCAATACTTGTGGAGCCCACTCTATACCCAATGCAACCTCATATAGTGTACATAATACCTCAAAATATACCCAACACACCCATATAAACGCATTACCACAAATATACATATCCAAAGGCCCCATGTATACCCAATACCACCTCATATACCCAATACTCCCACATACACTCTATACCACAACTATACTGTATGTACCAAATGCTCCACATTTACCCAATACCACCTCATATACCAATTCTCCCACATATATCAATACATCCACATATACTCAGTACCACAAATAAACATGCTCATTACCACCACATATACCCAAATAAACAATACACCCACATATACCCAACAACACAAACATAATACCAAAAAGATATAAATACTCCAATACATAACAAATATGTATTACCGAAACCCCCAAATATACTGAATATTGCCACGTTTACCTAACAAACTCTCATTTAATCAGTATCACCGCATATACCCCCAAACTCACTTATATTTTGAATACACCAACAAATACCCAATACCCCCACATATACCATCCGCAAACCACCACATAAACCCAAGTGACCACATATACCCAGCATGCCTAAATATACACCATAATACACTTGCATATACTGTACCCAATAAAACAAATACACCTAATTTACCCACAGATAGAAAATACACAATTCCGCACTTACACAATGCCACAACATATACCCAATAATATAACAACATGCAGTATACCCAGTACCACAAATATACATACCCATTCATGACATAGGTATACCAAACAAACATCTTCTATATACTCACCTTTACCCAATAACACAGATATACCAAATACCACATATGGTATACAATAGACCTACTCCCACATATACCCAATACCACGATATATAGTCAACTACACCCAATACCACGAAAACAGTTGTAATCAAAATTATTCAACCCCATTGCAAATCAGGTTTATTGCCAAAATGTACAGACATTCAGCTGTTTGCAATGAACAAATGAACAAAAGTAATTGAAAAAGCTCAACACAACAAATGTTTCACGCATTTCTCCAAATTCAACTGAAAATGAAACTTTTATTGACTTATCCATTCTCAAAATTATTCAACCCCCTGAAAAGAATCCCTCACAACAGTTCAAATCTGCAAAAAAGGCGTCGTCTCAAGCACACCGGATGCAACTAATCGGGGGCTTCATTAGTTGCATTAGGTGTGCTTGAGCTAGAACACATGAAATATCTGCACTGGCTAGGTTTGTTGTCACCTTTGACTACATGTTAGAAATATGGATAAGTCAAAAGATTGGTTCAATATCAAATCTTAAATACACTTAGCTCTGCTCTTGGATGAATGTATCCCCTTTTTTTATTTATGTGACCAAAATAAGAATGTTGAATACAAATGGTGCCTGAACAGGGACCTCCTGAAAAAAAAAAAAAAAAGAATATGAGCAAGGTATGTTGGCTGATTGATATTTGCAATTGTGAGAGTTTGCAATTTGTTTGTAATCATTGTTCATTTTCATTTGTTTCAGTTTAAAATTATGGATGCATCTCGGGCCGAGGCTGATGTGGGTACGGACCCAGACTTCACTGCTGAAC
This sequence comes from Semotilus atromaculatus, assembly GCA_031834385.1. Lineage (NCBI taxonomy): Eukaryota > Metazoa > Chordata > Actinopteri > Cypriniformes > Leuciscidae > Semotilus > Semotilus atromaculatus. Next base: position 6,247,152 of record JAULUF010000027.1, on the reverse strand, counting down.
CTTTCACAACTCGCCCGAGAACCAATTCAAGAACTAATACGGTCCCTTAGTAGTTTGTACTCGGAGTCTGAAGATGAGGCAGTGGTACAGGAGCAGGCTGCAGTACATGAGGAGGATGTTGGTTTGAATGATTTGCCATCACCTCCACCGGTAGAAGGGGAGAATGAAAGTCTTATCAGTCTCACCATTGCAACCAAGTTAAATCAGTTAAGCATGAGAATAGACAAGATGGAGAAAGACAATGAAGAGTGTATAAGAGTGGAGCAAGACATTCAAAATCACCTTCAGCGACATGACCAAGGTCTTAGAACTCTAGAGGAACAAGTTCAAAGACATAACCAAACAGACGACAAGTCAAGCTTGAGGAAGAGCTTTTTGATATAATTAAAAGGCGGTGTAACCGTTTGAAGCAAGTTTTGGAAGAACAAATGCAAGATATGGGTAAGGCCATGATGGATAGCTTAAAGAGAAGAGTTAATCTTCTTTAATAATCTTCTACAGCTCAAGTCTATGATTTGTTCTGCCCTAAATGCTGTTTCTACTACTATAGCCTCGCAAGCCTTCACAAAGTCATTCCCAGTTGATCAGGCAATATCAACATCTCACCCAATTCCTTATAAGGCAGCAGTCAATCTAGAATTCCCCGTAGTTCGACTCACAGAAGGTGAAGTTCCAATAACTTCCCTAGAAAGGTGTGCCGACTGTACTTAGCAGCGTGACCTATGAGTAATGGTGAGATATTGGCAATACTTCCATCCGTATTCAATTTATTTGTAAAGCGCTTTTCACAATACACATAATTTCAAAGCAGCTTCACAGAAAGTGCATGAGTCCATACAATTTAGAGTGATCTGTTATCAGAGGTAACTGTCTAAGTTATGTATTTCAGAAATGTACATATACAAAATCACAGTTAGCTATTCTTAGACCTCTTATGGTGCGTTCACACCGGACGCGAATAGCGCGTCAGGCGCGAATGATTTCAATGTTGACGGTGTGGATCCACTTGTCCGTGCAACACTTCTGTCGCGCCGTGCTCCGCTTTATTCCTATGGGTGACGTCACGCGACTTTAACGCGCCCGCAATGCATCCCGGGAAGGCGGCGCTTCATTCAGAAAAATGCTGCACGTCAATGCTGGCCGATGCCCATCTTTATGCAAATGAATTCCGTTGAACGCGACGCGACTATCCAATAGAAGTAGAGCATATGGAGACGGGTCTCTCGCAGGTCCTCTGTTCTGATCCACAACATTTCCCGCTCGGTCAGAACCACGCCCATAGCGGGAACACCCATCAACGTACAAATGTGGGGAGGCGTTGCGACACCACGCGACAGTCGTGTCGCAAAAGTGGATCTCTACCGTAACGGGTGGCGCGTTAAGCGCGTTACGCGCAAATGATTTAGTTAGTGCTATTTGTGCATTCACGCGTTTGACGCGAATTCGCGTCTGCCGCCCGAGTTGAAAAATCTGAACTTCTGCGTCAATTCGCACCGCGTTAACCAATCAGGAGCCTGCTTGCTGTCACGTGGTGAAGTATCTGGATGCTGGATGCCGCAATAAATTTTTTTGTAATATGAATGCAGCCTCCGAATGGTCTGGTGGACCCAAATACAGCGACGATGATCCGTACGCCGCTGTTCTGCTTTTCAGAGCAAATACAGAGCGGTGACTCTCTCGATAAATGCTCGATCAACATAAAAAAGATGGCGACCAACAGATTTCGAATCTGACGCGCGTAAATTTCGCTTGACACGCGAATTAACACAAAGTGGTCAAGCGTCAAACTAGACGCGAATTTGACGCGCTATTCGCGTCCGGTGTGAACGCACAGTTAGACCCGCTATGGGAGACCTCCTGGGAAAACCAGGTTGCTGTTGGAAGACGTGTCAGTGAGGCCAGCAGGGGTTGCTCACCCTGTGGTCTGTGTGGGTCCTAACGCCCCAGTATAGTGATTGGGGCATTATATTTTAACAAGCACCTTCCTTCAGATGAGACGTTAAACCGAGGTCCTGACTCTCTGTGGTCATTAAAAATCCCATGTCCTTCGAAAGAGTAGGGGTGTGACCCCGGCATCCTGGCCAAATTTGCCCATTGGCCTCTGTCCATCATGGCCTCCAAATCATCCCCATTTATACTGATTGGCTTCATCACTGTCTCCTCTCCACCAATTAGCTGGTGGACAATATGGCTGCCGTCGCATCATCCAGGTAGATGCTACACATTGGTTGAGGAGATTTCCCCTTCTATGTAAAGCGATTTAAGTGCAGAGAAAAGTGCTACAGTACATAAATGTATTGAATTAATTATTATCCAAACTGGAGCTGACATACTTCAGGATGGGCATCCTGAGATAAAATAGAGAAGCAAATGAAGAGTTCAGATGCAAAAGCCTCTAAGTGCCATTTTAAATTTTCTTCTAGAATGATAATTTTTTATCAAGCTTGTATATTTAAGGTCAGTAATTTCACTTAAATGACAATTAATAGATAATTTTCATTGCCATTTAAATGAAATTACTGGACTTAAATATACAAGCTTGATAAAAATGATCATTCTAGAAGAAAATTTAAAATGGGACTTAGAGGCTTTTGCATCTGAACTCTTCAAATAGAAAATAATTAGCATAATTACTGTTCATAACATTAAGCAAGAATAATCATGTGCATTTGTACATCTGAGAGAGTGAGTCTGAGCCCCGGACATTATCGGGAAGGCCATTCCAGAGTTTAGGAGCCTAATGTGAAAACGCCCTCCTCTAGTGGACTTAGATACTCTAGGTACTACCAGAAGCCCAGTGTTTTGTGACATTAATACAGTACTTGATAGGTAACCATTGTAGAAATAGTAAAATTGGTGTTATATGATCATATTTTCTTGACCTAGAAAGAACTCTAGCAGCTCCATTTTGAACTAATTGTAGCTTATTAAGGATGCAGGGCAACCAGCTACTAATGCATTACATTAATCTAGTCTAGAGGTCATGAATGCATGAACTAACTAACTGTACTGCATCTGAAAAATATAGCATGTTCCGGAGCTTAAAGATGTTTCTGAGGTGGAAAAAGGCCTTTGTAACATAGGAAATACATATATACATAAATGTTTTTCTAACATATGAAATATGTTTTTCTAAAGATAAGTTTCTGTTTAATATAACGCCCAGGTCACAGATTTACAGTACATCCTTCCAAATGCAAATTGTATTCTAAGAGATGTGTACAGGTTTTTGGTCCAATAAGTAATAACCGTTTTAGCTGAATTTAATAGAAGAAAAATACAGGTCATCCAATATTTTATTTCTTTAATACACTGTCAACTTAGATATATTAAGAGAAATCATCTGCTCGTGATGAAATCTATAACTGAGTATCAGCATAACCGTGTTATGTAATGTTTTCTTATAATATTACCAAGTGGCAGCATATATATTGAAAATAGCAAAGGGCCTAACACAGATCCTTGCGGCTCTCCCTAATTTACTGATGTAATCTTAAATTTTTCCTCATTTAAGTAGACAAAATGGTAACAGTCCGATAGATACGATCTAAACCACCTTAATGCCTGTCCCTGAATACCAGTGCAATTTTGTAATCGATCTAAGAGTATTTTGTGATCTATAGTGTCGAACGCAGCACTAAGATCAAACAAAACTAGTATAGCGATATAGCCTTGGTCAGAAGCCAGAAATAAGTCATTTGTAATTTGAATGAGTGCAGTTTATGTGTTTATACTGAACCTTTCATGTCTTCGTTGGTATGCGGGAAGCAGTCCAGACACGATGATCCTCGTCCCGGGTGATGTGATGTGGGAAACGCTCAATTCGGGGTAAGGTGGTAAGTATGGTTTCTACAGCCGGACCCTAATTAAGTGTTTAAGCATTAATTACAATAAATTAAATATAAATGGAGCCAAATGAGTCTATACAAATCTCTCATACAGCTCAAGCAAGACCTCTAGAAAGTACTACTTTCTCATTAAGTACGCAAGGGGGCTACCACAGTACTTTTTTTTGTGTGGCTCTGACAAGATCTACCATCTTTACCTTGTCAATCATCTGTTCTTGCAACTCTAATGCCTTTGTGCGCCACCTCTCTCTGAGCTTGTATGGGAGCTTGAAAGCAATACTCATATTGGAGACTGTGTCCAGTTCTTCCTTGAACTCCAAGTCTTCCATAGCAGCTTCTAAGAAACCGTGTGAAGGCCTGTAAAGCATTTGGATCTTCTGGATTGATTGAAGACCAGGAGAATGCTTTCTCGATATAAACACATGAAATCTTATATGCATTACCAAAGTGTTCTTTCAATAGCTGCTTTGCCTTTTGGTAACCTTGGTTCAGTGATGTGTTTGCAACTTCTTACCAGCTCCTGTGGTTGCCCACTTGTGTACTGAATGAGAAAGTGCAGCATGTCTGCATTATCATCTGTTTTATTTTCAATTAAATGTTTTATGAATTCAAATTTCTTCAAGAATCATATGTACAAGTGTTAAGTGCAGAGGATAAAGTTGAAGACTGTACATTTGTTAATTTAAACATCAGTATGTTGTTATAATGTTAATTGTGTTGCTATTCTGAGGATAAGAATGTCTTGCAGTCTGAGTTGGAGCTGTAGAGAGTTTATGAAAAGTCTCTTTTGGGCACACATCTTGTGCATTTGTTGCACTGGATGGAGTTTTATCCAACATCTCATTACAATACACATTCATGGCATCTTCGACTGCAAGACATTATTATCCTCAGAATGAATGAATAATGAAACACTGATATTTCAATTAACAAATTTATATTAATTAAATAAGATGGTAAGTATGGCTCCTACACCCGGCCCCTAATTGAGCGTTTAAGCATCAATTACAATAAATTAAATACAAATGGAGCCAAATGAGTCTATACAAGAATACTCTGTGTTACCTTTAATCATTATTAGTCGCTTCTATGGTTCAGAATCAGAACTAATTTTCTGCATCTTCCGATAACAGGCAAAATTTATTAGGTATTTCCAAGAAACAGTCTTTGTCTTAAGTTTAACAGTTCTTATGTGTCCTTTGGAATAGACCTTCTGTTACTCTTCCAATATGCCACGATCCACGAGGTGCTGAACTGTCCACGACTAGCACAATATCTCCTTTCTGCAGTCCTCTTCTTGCAGTAAACCATCTCTGTCGTTCCTGTAGTAATGGTAAGTACTCTTTACGGATGCGCCGATCCGATACTTTGGTATCGGCTCCTATACTGCCATTCTTGGCCGGATCGTGACTACCTGACTTGAACCCCATAGAAAATCTCTGGTGGCATTAGAAGAAGGTGGTTCTTGCAGCACGCAAACCCAAGAATATTACTGAACTGGAGGCCATTGCTCATGAGATTTGGCTAATATTCCCCAGAAACGCTGCCAGAAGCTGGTGTCTGGTTATACAATTAATGGCACCCCTGGTAAATATGATCAAAAATGTCTGTAAAAAATAAAAAGGCATTGTGTATCCTTTAGATCTTTCATTCGAAAAATTAGCAAAAATCTAACCTTTCATTGAAGTAAAAGAATTGAAAGTGGAAATCACATAATGAAATGCACGTTTTTCATCAAAACACGTTGGCCACAATGATTGGCACGCCTAGAAATTTTTACGAGTAAAATATCTATGAAGTATATTCCCATTAATATTGAACATGAAATTGCCTAGCTATGACTTCTTGTTTCACAGGAGTTTAAATATGAGGAAACACAAAGGCCCAATTCCCTTTATCATCCATCACAATGAGTAAAACCAAAGAATATAGTTCTGATGTGCAGCGAAAGATTGTTGAGCATCCCAAAATAGAAAGTGGCTGTAAGGAAATAGCTAAAGATTTGAAAATCCCCATTTTGGCCATCAGGGCAATAATTAAGAAGTTCCAATCAACTAAAGATGTTACGAATCTGCCAGGAAGCAGACGCGTGTCTATATTGATTTAATGCACGGTGAGGAGGAAAGTTTGAGTGGCCAAAGACTCTCCAAGGATCACAGATGGAGAATTGCAGAGATTACTTGAGTCTTGGGGGTCAGAAAGCCTAAAAAATCGATCAAACAACCCTTGCATCACCACATGTTGTTTGGGAGGGTTTCAAGAAAAATCCTCCTTGCTCCTCCAAAAATAAACTCCAGCATATTCAGTTGTCAGACAACTTCCCACCAGATGTGTTTGGTTTGATGTGTTTAAATATACCATTGGGTCTTTAATGTTGTGGGCCTATTTTTTTGCTGGAGGTTCTGGACATCTTGTTCAGATACATGGTATTATGGATTCTAGCAAATACCAACAGATAAAAAATCTAAACCTGACTGCCTCTGCTAGAAATCTTATAATGGGCCGTGGTTGGATCTTCAATCAGGACATCAAAATCAACACAAAAATGGATAACTGAGAAGTAACAAAAAGAAGCTTCTGCCATGACCATCCCAGTCCCCTAATCTGAACCTTAATGTGCATACTCAAATGCATACTACAGTATATCCAATTATCCAACCACATAATAAATGATACCCCGTATATACCCAATATCGCCACAAATAACTAATATCACCTCATATACCAATTACCCCCTTATGCACGTGGACAGAACGTGCAAAAGTATTTTTATTATATTTATTTATCTTTGCCATATTGAACAGAAGGATAGGGAATAAAAACACTGAATAGCTGTTGGCTCATTTACTTGATCCTAATGTTACCTGTGACAAATCAATGGCTAAAATAATAAAATAAACATAACACACGGCACAACCAATTGCATAGCCATAGATTAACAGTTGTGTTCTAAGCTTAACATTATTCAACTCTGATGTAATTGTTTAAATTGTGTATTAATAAAGAGTGAATTAGAGCACACTAATATGCTACCCATCAAAAGTTAGAAATTAAGTTTTTAAAATGTTTTTAAAATAAGTCTCTTATGTCCACAAAACAGCATTTATTTGACACAAAATCAGTAATATTGTGAAATACTATTGCAATTTAAAAGAACAGTTAATATCCACTTAAGTAAGAGATATGTTGTAACATTAAAGTGCCATAAAGCTTAAATTGTTATTAAATTATACTAAATTAATTGTATTGCTCATTCAGGTAATATTAGAGGTATAGTTATGAAAGAGTTACTAGTGAAATTATATCAATTGTAATGTTATGTATGTAATGTATGTTATCAAATGAGAATTTTCTCTTTTCAGTTGACGTTACTAATTTAACAATTTCTTTAAAGAACGGATTATACATTTTTTTTCTATTCATTCCAGCACCCACACTGTAAAAAAACTTAACTCATTATTTTGTGTTATCTTTTTGCATGGTTTTTTTTAGTTTAACTAACTTATTTCGATAAGTTGAGGACAAGAATACTTAAAATTTCTTGTTGTCTGGACAATCTAGTTATCTCTACACAAACAAATAAGTTGAAATAACTAAATTGCTAAAATATTTTTTTACAGTGCATAAGATTAATAAAAATGTACAGAAAATCATTATTATTCCTTAATTAGCACATTTTCAGATGCTTATCATGCTCTTTGCTTGACAGCTGTGCCAATTACACCACTATATTTGAGTGCCTGCATGGGTGGGACAGTCCCAGGTACCCATCAGCACTAGAGCAGCTGTTTGGAAACATAAGTAGAATCTGCTGCAACTCATTTTTTCACAGGCTAATCTACTGAATAATAAAAAAAAAAGTTTCTGTCTTTCTAGACATGCCTGTTGTTGCTCAGAAAATCAAGAAAAAGATCAAATCGCAGTATTCCTTTCGGTTCATTTGTCAGACTGGGGCAAATTTCAAAAATGATTTTTTTTTGTGTGCATGGGCCACCATTCCTGTTGCTTGAAAAGTTTATGATATTGTATATATTTTGACTATTATAAAATATGTAATACTATAGTTTACATTTTTTTTCAAATTCATTTTTTTAATTAACAAAGCAAAGTGTTAATGAACACTGCCTCATGTGTGGGCTTCAGTTTGTTAGATTAAAAATAAATTGCACGATCTAAAGAGGGGTTATTTATATGGACGGGGTTCGGGTGGAGATGAGGGATTTGATATTGTGTTTCAGGTGTGTGTGTTCTATTGGTTGTCTGAATGGATCTACTACCATAAAAAGAGAGATCGGTCATAGGGGAATACAATATATACTTCTGATGCCCGCTCCCTGCAGAGACCCAGTTCTTCCTCCATTCTTCTGGCTGCGTGTGCCTCAGCTCATAGGTGAGATGCTGTTTCTCTGCTTTATCCTTTGATTATCCTATTGTTAATGTTGTAATATCATCTGGGTGAATCTTGACCAACTGCACTGTATACATTTTTGACATTGACATGATTTTTTTGTGGAATTTAAGATTTTAACCAAATTTAGCTATTTGTGATGCATTTGAAAGGTGTTTTTGCTGCTTACTTATTTTCATTTTTGTAAGCACAATTTGAGATAAGTAGTTTGCACATGATGTAAGATTTCAGAACCTTTAAGAAAAGTTTTTTCAGGATTGACTTGTTGGGAAATCAATTATCTGGTTTTATTTTGTTTTATTTGTCATGGGACATTAAATCTGTATTCTTGTTGGGAATATAAAAAAACTGCTACTGAAAAATCACTGTGCTCTTTTGACACACACTTGGTAGATGAAAGATAATGTGTTGATTTGAGATTTGGAAACTTGATTCGTTTCGGCTGTTAGGACTAGAGGGTGATATGCCAATGTTTATTTTGCCGTCAAGACAGAATCTTAAAATAAATATACAACACTTCAGCTGGCGTATCTAAAATGGCCCTCAGGGATCTTTTTGGTGCTTTAGACAATGATGCTATGGCTTAAATCGGGGGTATTAGCATTGTTCAAATGTAAAGGACTTTACTACATATTTACTCACATTATCACAATGGTACTCATTGTCATACTTTTGACTTGGCATTGCAATTTGCATTCTAAAAGTAATCCTGACACAGAAGAAGAGTTGATAATTGCTCCGTTTTTAACGAATTATTATATACTTTTATTATCCTATTTGGGACATTTATGTTGTAAATATTAAATGAAGTTTAAATATTTGATACATTTATTTAAACTATAATATAATATAATATAATATAATATAATATAATATATTATGTAAGTTAGTAAATGACAGAATTTTCATCCAATGAAAAAAAAAAGTAATTTATTAAATAAATAAATGGAAATTAAAACCGTGAGAAAGGGGTTTATGGAAAACGTTGATGTCATGATTTGAATCATTATGTTAGATCAGTCGCAGATGATTGGGAGGGAGGGAAGGAATGGAGGCGGGGTCAAGGTTTTGATTATCACCCAGAAACAGGCTTAGCACAGAAGATCTCTGGAGATGGAAAACTTATACCTTCTGCCCAAAAATAGCAGATGATTCACTTTGGACCAGAACACTCCATCACTGCCTTATTTGAACATAATGATGATTATATTATAAATGTCAGGGCTATATTTAAGTCTGCTTAGTTTCATTGTGTTTTGGTTTAGTTTTGTCTGTGTTCCTGGTGATTATTAGTTTCCATAGTTCCTCATTAGTTCCTCACCTGTTCTTAGTTCTGTTGATTAATCTGTCTGTGTATTTAAACCCCTAGTTTCCCCTGTCCATTGTCCTGTGTTGTTTGTGTTGAAGTGGTTGTGTCCTATGAGTTTTGTTCCTGTATACTCCTGCGTGTTTTCCAAGTAAAGACTTTATTGCATTTCCTGTGTGATGCGATTATTACAGCCACCTAAATCGTTACAGAACAAGGAATCGAAAGATAAGATTGGTGTTATTGAAACTGTGTTTCTATAAATGCACTTACCAGGAGTCTACCTTCTCTGTTTAGACCACACAAGGACATTTTTAGACCCGGCGTGGCTCAACCATGACCCGGATCGCTCGCTTTGCATTTTCTATTACACCAGCCTCAACGAGCAATCCAAGAAAGCCAGTCCTCGGGCCCTGCTTCTGCAGGCTCCCTTTTGTCCCTCAGCTCCCCTTCTGTTGACTACACTCTGCTTTGTGGATCTGCCTTGGGTCTTCAGTTCTCTTGCTCCGTCTTGGCAAGGGGATCCCCTGGCTCTGCCTCCAGCCGCCGTGCTCGTCATTCCCCTTCAGCTCCTCCCTCGCTCGGCTCCACCTGGGGCTGTCGTCCCTCTGGTTCTGCCTTGGACAGTCTTCACTCTGCCTGCGCCACGGCCTTCAGCTACACTTCGTCCCCCCACCCCTTTGGGTCCCTCTGGCTCCGCCTTAGTCCTCAGTCCCATCGGCTCTGACTCAGTCCTCTGGCACCCTGGCTCCGCCTCGGACACTCGTCACTGCTGCTCCGCCTCTGCCTCCAAATCCATCAGTTTTGCTTAGTCTCATCGGCTTTTTGGCTCCTCCTGAGTCTCCGTTTCCATCGGTTACATTTCAGTCTGTCTCCCCCCCCCCAGGTCCGCCTGCCAAGTGTCCACCATGGCTCCTCTTTCCCTCGACTCCGCCATGGGCCTTCATCCTGGCTGTGCTCTGGGTCTCAACCTGGCTCGTCCTGCTCTCGTCTCCTTCCTGGCTCCTCCTGCCGTCATCACTTCCCAAGTTTCTCCCGTCGTTATCTCCTCCTGTTTCTTGGACTGTTTTCTGCTTCAAGAGCCTCACTTTGGGCCAAATTACTAAACCGAAACAAATTAGCATGAGAGCGCAATTCAAAAAAGAAAATGCTAAGAGTGGAGCATGATCTACTGACGACTCGCAAATTAAAGAACACAGACATCCGGATAATTTCCATAATGACCAACGCAGTCTACCTGTTAGCATCTGGTTTAAGACTTGTTTTTTTGGGGGCGGTAAATAATGGCACAAACACCAGTAAATTAACGAGCGCAAACCTTAGTATATCCAACGCATCCTCATCCCAAGGCGTCATATTCTGACACTTTGACAAAGCGTCTAAATCCAACGCCCATGGAACCCTTTAGCGTCAATATAACACGCAGAGAGATGGGTAGGTTTAGGTATGGTGTAGGGTTAGGGTTAGACCGCTAGGAGGCGCCTTCTGACCCATATATATCGGCGTCTCATATTGACGCTAAAGGGTGCCATGCGCGTTCGATATAGACGCTTTGACAAAAGCGTCAGTATATTTCGCCTTGGGATGAGAACGGGCTGGTATATCACCTTGCGTGATTCCTTTAAATACTCTCCTCTCATAAATTTTGCGTCTGAAAGGGAAACTTCAACAAATGCATATGCATTATGGTCAGCCGCAAAAATAAAACTTTGTCGACACCTTTTTAGCACAAATTGCATGTCTTTAGTAAAACCTGACAGTATTTTTTTTAAACTCCACAAGAGGGTTTGCGCTGGCGCAAGCTGTTAGTAAATCGAGCCCTGTTATTAGGGGGTGGGGGGTGTGATGTCAGGGTCTGTTTAATTTCATTGTGTTTTGGTTTCATTTTCCCTGTTCCTGTTTTGCCCGTGTTCCTGGTCATTATTAGTTTTCATAGCTACTCATTAATTCCTCACCCGTTCTTAGGCCTTGTGTTCACCAAAACGTTCACCAGTGCTCTTCTTAAAATGCCTTGCTGTGTGCACTTGAGAACGTGCATTGGCGGTGCAACGTTCTTTTTTCAGTTGAGATGTTACAGTATATGTACTATGATATGGAATATTCGTGAAACTGACTAGTATCTGATTTCGCAAATAGTTTGTTTCTGAATACAAAAATGTCACTATGTAAAATACTTGCTCTGGCACTTGATTTGGATAAAGAGTTGTGCTTGTTTTTGTCGTTTGTTATCGTTATACACGCAGAATGTGACGGTTGGTTGTGTGGTATTTGTCGTGCCCCTCCTCCTCTGTGATTGGACGGCTGGGTAAAAAGTGATATCTGCGTTTAGCACGGCGTTTTACCCGAACTTAAATATTGTTGAAATCTTGTTGACTGGCAAAGATGCTGATCGCTCAGTTCTCAGGGTGAAATAGATGCTCAGCACCACGTCACGCTTCTGCCGTTTTAAAGATGCGGTGCTCCCATTGAAAACAATTGGAAAAATATGCTAGTCTCTGGAAAAATGCTTTGCATTTTCTGCACCGTGCGATTATTACAGCCTCCCAAATAGTTATTATAGTATATTATATTAAACAGTCGTATTAAACTGAATGAATCAATAATTGAATGATTGATGAGAAAAGAATGAAATGGGCATATATATATTTTTTAAACCATACAAGTCCATGTACAGTCGTTTTTCCTTGCTGATAAAAATATATTCATTACTACTTTATTTGCATACTGTAATTTTACCAGTGCGTTGCAGTAATTGTAAATTTTGTGTTATTTCACAGGGGGCAAAAAGTAAAATTCAGCCAAGATGTCGGAGTAAGTAAATATTTTGAATTACCCTTTTTAGATTATCATAATCTGCCTCAACTAACAGAAATTAGTTACTGTGGTGGTATATTTTTTTTATATTTGTGTATGTTGAATATAAAATAATAATATGAAAAAGAGTCTTGTGGTTATTAGTTACTGCTTTACACAATGTATTTGATTGATCTCAAAATTTCAAAACACCTCAGGAAAAAGATGTCCTCGAGTCGCAAGCATCATCTAAAGGTACAGTATGATTTAAAGTAAAGCTTATTTTTCATTGCCCATTAATAATTAATAATGACACCCTGTCTCTCTGTGTCCCAGAGCGTGATGCTTGCTATCGCTAAAAGTTTACTGGAACAGGAAGAAAAGGACATAGAGCTGGAGAGGCAGAGATACATGTCAGAAACCTGCAAGCCTCTGTCTCTACATGGATCCATGCAGGCATTACAGGTATAATAAGTTCCCATAATTAATAAATAAATATGTGCTCGACACCTTAGAGGACAAGTGGATAAAATAAAATAAATACTCTTTGTCCTCATTGTTTATAGGAATTGTGCAGGGAGCTTCACCACAAAATTGATGTCACTGACGAGGAGAGATACGACCTGGAAATGAAAGTCAATAAATGTGCAAAGGAGGTAAGATTTCATCTAAATTATATTTCAATCCAATTTGTGTTTTATCTTGTAGTTTCTATATTGGTAACCCTCTCTGATTGATTGTAGATCGAGGACCTGAATATCAAAGTTATTGACCTGAAGGGCAAGTTCAAGAAACCCGTGCTGAGGAAAGTGCGCATGTCTGCCGATCAGATGCTTGGGGCTCTTCTGGGCTCCAAACACAAGGTGTCCCTGGATCTGAGAGCCAACCTGAAACAAGTCAAGAAGGAGGTCAAAGAGGAGGTGAGCGTTTAAACTGTATCCTTCTCCTTTCCCTGCAGGTCATGTTACTGCTTTGTCTAAAAGAGTTTAGAACCTTCAAAATTGTAAAAGATGCTGATCTCAAATCCTAAGTATATTGGCTCACTGACTAAATCTTATTTTTATTTACTCATACTAGGATAAGGAACTGCGTGATGTTGGAGACTGGCGTAAGAATATTGAAGACAAGTCTGGCATGGATGGCAGGAAGAAGATGTTTGAAACTGAGGCTTAAATATAGTTTTAGTTTTTTGAAGTTTAATGTGCTGCTCAAACATAATTGGCCTTGTCTTTAATGTGTGAGAAACTACTTTTAAACGCATTCATTTACATTTTGCTATTGTGGGAAAGTAAATGTGATCATTTAGTTTTCTGTTCAATATTGGGCCTGAAATGTGCATTCTCAACCATGTATCAATGTCTTACACAGTCATTAAAACGTTTAAACAGGAATGATGTTCTGTGTTCATTTTGATGCATAAACCACTTTGTAACCAGTTTTTTAAATATTATTTCTTCATCAATCTGTGGAACAAGTAAGTATTTACTGTCAGTTTATATTATTGGTTTATGAGTAAATAAAAGTTTATAACATATTTTTATTATGATTAAATATAACAGGTAACAGTGACGCCTTGCTGGCACCTGTGAGAAGCAGCTGTCCGGAAACACACGCAAACATAAGGTAACTCACATTATGAAATGTATTCTTTATTTATGGATGTATGGATGGATATTATTGTTTATATATATATATATATAGATAGATAGAAACAATGGATGGATGGATATAGATTATTGTGAAGCAAAGAGGTCTTTGTGAGAAAGTCATTCTTAGAATAAAAGAATAACTATCTTGAAGGACAGGATATTTATACTGAAGGCGCAGTGAAGGAGGGATAGTGCCGTATTTCATGACCTTGTCATCTCATTGGTTTGGTGGGTAATCCATTTCCATAAAGAGAAACCATGGATTTGCAGAGAGATCAGAGAAAGCAATATATATATCTTCTTAGCACGTCTGCCATCCGTGTCTCGGTTTGACGGCCATCTGTCCCTAGAAGACGGTCCTCTGTTCTTCAAGAAAGGTGAGAGCAGTTCCCTCGGTTCATTGTCTTAGTTTTGTAAATACCATTTTTTTTTTTTGTTGATATTTGTTAGAAGTTGTAAAGTTGTAGTTTGTGGGATTGATAATGGAGGTGATGGAGAAGGTTGTAATGGGAATTGGTTCTTCTTTTTAATTTGCAATGTTAAGAAGGCATCTGCAAAGATCATATATGTACTGTATAGATTATTTGCTGTATGGATAGTTTTGTAGCTATTGCGCTGAGTTGAGTTGAGTTGTGAATTATTTGTGAAAATATCTTCAAATAGTTGTCACAACAATGTATGATCCTTATTGGCGATTTGAACTTGTGTAAAGTTTCTGTTTTTTTATCTCAACTGAAATCTTTTCTTCTGGAAACACAATGCTAAAAAGAAGAGAAATCGTTTTGAATGGTGATCTGAAGGGGGAAGTCAGGTTTGATATACCGCCTGCGGATGTCAGTTTACAGCCATTTGAAAGTGAACACCGACATGAGAATAAATTTGAGACTGATCCTTAAGTCTTACTCCACCTGTCAACACTTTCTTATGGTCATCCTTAACAACAACTGATTTACGATGCATGCTTCGTATTAAGTTTTGAATCTGAAAGACAATGCTGTCTATTCACAAATACCTTCTAG
This sequence comes from Semotilus atromaculatus, assembly GCA_031834385.1. Taxonomy (NCBI): domain Eukaryota; kingdom Metazoa; phylum Chordata; class Actinopteri; order Cypriniformes; family Leuciscidae; genus Semotilus; species Semotilus atromaculatus. The sequence goes on along the minus strand of JAULUF010000027.1, from coordinate 6,232,129 downwards.
TTATTCTTATTGTGTAATGGTTTGAAATGCCTTAACCATCCGGGAGCTCTGGAATATGCATTATATTTCTTCAGAGAACTGATTAGTCTTGAATTTTAAGAGTTCTTAAGTTGCTCTTTTATCAAACCCTCACACAAGAAGACACTAAGTCATTTAGATTACATGATCTATTCTGCCATATGCTTTTGCAAAATGTGTCCTCATTCACCTTATGGCTACTTAAAATAGTCCTTCTTCGAATAGACGTTTGTGACCTGACTGTTGTCTTCACAGCTTTCTAAAAATGCCATTGAGGCATTAAGAGTCCATTTAAGTGTACTAAATTAGTCAATCAGTTTGTCATCGGTTAGCCAGTTAGTCCCGTCTGTTTCTCAGAGGAGGAGTATATTAAGAAAGACATTTGAGACAGTTGTTTAGCTGGGAATAAAGGAGAGCTGTGTTGTCATATCTTTGACATCCCAGAGATGCTCTTGAGTATGGGGCTGTGTTTGCAGCTGATGTACTGGCCTTGAGATCATATTACAGTGACCTCCTAGAGAAAATCCTCTCGGATGAGTCAAAGAGGCTTGGGGACCATGTGGTGACATTAAGGGTAATGCGGAAAAGCTCACACGATCAGATTGTCTATGGCTGGGTTTCTCAAATCTGGCTCTGGAGGGCCACTGGCCTGCAGAGTTTAGATCAAACCCTGATCAAACTCAATGACCTGTTACTCTGAAGACATTGATTATCTTTGATTAAGGCTGGAGATAAACTCTTCTGGGCAGTGGTTCTCCAGGGCCGGATTTCAGGAACCCTGGTCTATGAATTTGGTGCCATTATGTCCACCTGCAGTGGTTGCCGAAAGGTTGTAGGTTCAAACTCTGCTAGAAACGAGATTTGGGCTTTACTGAATCCTTAACCTGAAGTTGTTGGACATATATACTTAGTGTTGGTGAGGGGTGATGCTTTAATTAAAGGATTAGTTCACTTAAAAAAAAAAATTTGCTTTTTAAATAATTTACTCACCCTCATGTCATCCAAGATGTCCATGTCTTTCTTTCTTCAGTCGAAAAGAAATTAAGGTTTTTGATGAAAAGATTCCAGGATTTTTCTCCATATAATGGACTTCGATGGACCCCAAACGGTTCAAGGTCCAAATAACAGTTTCAGTGCAGCTTCAAAGGGCTGTAAACGATACCAGACGATGAAAAAGGGTCTTATCTAGTGAAACGATTGGTCATTTAAAGAATAAATAAAAAAGTTGAAGTTTAATAAGCACAAATGCTCACCTTGCTCTGTTCTGTGATGCGTGTTAGTGACGTCATGTAATACGCGATTAAGAAAGAAAGACATGGACATCTTGGATGACATGGGGGTGAGTAAATTATCAGCAAATTTTTTTAAAAAGTGAACTAATTCTTTAATCAGTGCTGTCGACAGTTTAAATTTCTCATCACTGCTGCTCCACCATGACAGTAGAAGACAGTTTGCACTAATGCATGCTATAGAGCCCTTTGTGGCAATGTTGAAACTAAAGATTGCTTGTGTACCTAGAAGCATTTGTGTTTTTATACTTGCGTAAAGTGTATTTTTTTTTGTCTCCTGATGCATTTCTCTTTTCTCTTCCTGTCAAAAAGTTGTAAAGAACACTCTCCAAAATGTCTGAGTAAGTATACAATCCATTCATTATTTTGAAGAATATACCAGTGCCTGTAAGGCAGGAGTTCTTTTGGGGAAGTTTCTCGGAGGAACGCAAAAGTTAAACCTGCTATAGGAAAGAATGCAAATATGTTATGTTTTGAATGGCTAACATTCTATCAATGTAAAAAAAAACGGGAGATTCTTCAAATTTTCAAATCTTAGATTTCTTAGAAAGAATCTAAGGAGTTAATCTAAAGGCTAGAACGCACTACGTGACTTTAGCACAAAATTTGGGTTTGATTTGCAGTCTGGATGAGACTGGATGTCCTAGTTGATGAAAATCTGCATATATTGGGAAGTCAAAGTTGACAGATCTCAAAGAAAATCGCATATTGTTTGATGGGAGTGGAAAGATCTGCGTGTGATCTACTGACAAATTAAAGAACGCAGACGCAGATCATTTTCATAATGACCAACGTACTCTACCAAGAGCAGCTCAAAGTAGCTTCTGGTTTAAGACATTAATTTTTAGGCGTTAAATAATGGCACAAATAGTAGTAGATTGACTAGCGCAAACTTTAGTAAATCACCTTGCATGATTCTTTTAAATTCTCTCCTCCCAGTGTCTGAAAGAGAAACAAAGGCATATCCAAAAAAGGTCAGCCACAAAAATAACCCTGTTGGGTAAACCTAACGTGGTAAACCTAACCAAATTTTTCACTGCGTGTCTTTAGTAAATCCTGATGGTATTTAACGCCAAAAGATGTTTTTTAACGTTTTTTAACCCTCAAAAGAGGGTTTGCGTTGGTGGAAACTGTTAGTAAATCTAGCACATATATTGTCATGCATGTTTCAGTGTGAGTTTGAACGACTTAACGACCAGTTTTTCTCTGTAACCATTTACAAAGTCAGCAAGTTTATGATGCCTAGTGTTTTAAGATCTGTTCAGATTTTAAAAGTCATCTAGTGGATTCCAGCCTTAAGAATTTTTATGCACAGCACAGCATCAGAATGCAGGACACATTTTAACCTGATACACCATCATAAAAAAAAGCAGCAAGATTCGTTGCAACAGTCAAACATGTTTGTCTAATGCATGTTTCGAGAAACAATTAAATAAGTCATTCTGTGTGAACTAAGGTTGACATAACAAAAAAGTTTAAAAAGGGGTCTGTTTTGCTGCTGAATTAGTTGCAAATTTTTAAGAACTTATGGATCATGGTTTAGAACAAACGGTAATTAGAAGGCTTGAGGAATATCAATGCTGTGCTTCCTTGCAAGCACTGTAAATATTGTGCATATGTAAACAAAGTACAAATATTACAACAATGGTACAATACAGAGGTGAATATCCTAATGTAAAACATGTCTTTATTTCTCCTCTTTATTAGCAAACGAATGTCTAGTAGTAAAAAACACAGCCTGAAGGTAAGAGCTTATGTTTTCTTAGTTGAACCAAACCAACATCAAAAAAGTTCCATTTAAAATTATAAGTATACAGTACTAGGATTCTCAATAAATCATATTTTCTTGTAGAGCTTGATGCTCCTGGTTGCAAAAGACTTACTGGAAGCAGAGAACATCGAGAAGAAGGAGGAGAGGAAGAGATACATGGAAGAACATTGTCCTCCTTTTTCATGTCCAAGCTCCAAAGAAGAACTACAGGTCCAATCCGGTTATTATTACTTCTAGAAGGTTTTTGGGGAGTTCAAAACTTTAGATTTTTTTCTTTTCTGTCAACAGGAGCTCTGCAAAGAGTTACATGAAAAAATCAATGTTGTTGATGAGGAGAGATATATTCTCGAGCACAAAGCCATCATGGTCGTTAATGAGGTAAGATGTTTCTTGTGCATCTCCTTCTATGTGGTCCATCATCGAGGTGGTCAGCGAGATTATTTGTGTGTTTTAGGTCAAAGACTTAAATATCAAGATCGTTGACCTGAAGGGCAAGTTCAAGAAGCCTCCTTTGAAGAAAGTGCGCATGTCTGCTGACGCTATGCTTCAGGCTCTTCTGGGCTCCAAGCACAAGGTCTCCATGGATCTGAGAGCCAACCTGAAACAAGTCAAGAAGGAGGTCAAAGAAGAGGTGACTACAAAAGATCACCACATTTAAATGTTTATGTGATCAGACGACTTCCAGGTCACTGAAACCCCCCCTTTATTTTACAGGATAAAGAACTGCGTGATGTTGGAGACTGGCGTAAGAACATTGAGGATAAGGCTGGTATGGGCGGCAGGAAGAAGATGTTTGAAACTGAATCTTGAAGATTATTATGAGTGATCCACTAGATCATTTCCTGACTTAGATCTCAATAAAATGTACTACTTAAAGATTCTGTAGGAACAGTTTAATTTATAGTCCATAGAAATACCACAGATTGACTGTTTGCCAAAATCATAACTTTTCTAAATAAACAACCCAACTGTAATAATTGTTGCTCTCTGCTTTCTTTTCTTTCATTTTCTTTTCTTTTTTATAATTTTACTAACACTGTAATCTTGAATTTGTTTAATTAACACAGAATCAAAACAGTTTTTACTTTTTATTAGACAAAAGACTTTCTGTCTTAATGCAAATGAAACATCTGTGAATGTTGCTGAAAAGAACATTTTATTTACTCAATTTCAGTTGACCAAGCCCTCGTATTTTTTTCACCGTCAAACCACCTGATACCAGTTTTACTGGTATTTATCTCATAAAGTCCCACCCAACATTTCTCTACGAAAGTAAAAGTTAATTTTGACTTTGACACACAGAACTGTTTCTAAACTATAATTCAATATAACTAACTCCAATTCTAAACCAACTGCTGCTTGTTTTATCATCAAGGTAAGATTCCTTCCTTTTTAAATACATAAATACAAAGTTCTGTCATGAAACTCTATAAGGCAGAGCTGATTGGTTCCTGCTGTATCAGTAGCCAATGAGCTCGCATACTCAACTTTCAAATACTTGGTTAGCATTTGCCTTAACAGTGCAGCGCGCTTTCAGAAACCACCCACCTTCCCCAGCTCCACCTGCATAGATATGCTACAGGTCATTTGCGTACATTATATTGTACAGCAGCAGCATGTCGTGTGTGTATTGGCAAGTCCCGTACTTGCTCTACAGCATCAGCAATAACAGCAGCGTAGCAGATCTTTTCCGCCAAGACCAAACACATTACCATGCCAAACACTCAGAGAGTTGTCATGACAGAACTTTTTTTGTCTCTAAAAGGTTAATATCAAGTGTGAGGGTAAAATTTAATTATAATATTTTATAATTCTTGCAGAATGATGTCCCCTATATGTCTTGATGGATCATTGGGTGAGTAATGTCAAGACCCACACAAAGCATTTTTAATTTAATAAGTGAAAGTAGGCATTACTAGCAGAGGTCACAAATTCTATTCAATTCTAAATAAAAAGAACGTCTTTAAAGGTTAGGTTATTTTTAACAAGGGAACATGGAAGGTATTTGTGGTGTGAATTTCAGATGTGTGCTCTGATCCACTGGTCTTAGCAACCCAGCAGTTCCTTAAAGAGAAATCGGAGGTTTTGCAAAGAATGCCATTTAAAAACCCTCAGTGCCTGTCACCAGCACGTGTGAATCCAGCCGCCTTCTTTGGGTGAGCACCTCTTGGTTGACTCCCCTGAATCTTACCTTGGATTTAACATGCTCCGTCTTTACTGGACCTAATAGCAAACAACTGCTTTCTGGACCCCGCTATTAATCTATTTAACTCTACTGTATTGGGAAGAGCAAAAATTCACCATGAAATCTGAGCAGGATTATTTATGAACCGCCAAGTGGTGTTTGTCTACTGGAGTAATAAATGTATGGTAGGCCCGTGATGATACAAATACTAATGCTGCGATAATAAAAGTCCTTTATTATTGCCTTTGTAAATGTCATGCAAATGTGTGTTTTTAGATTTTACTGGATGGGATTGTGAAATTTAATTGTTAAGCATTACTTAACATGCCATTGTAGCAATTACTTTTAGTCAAGTCTAAAACTATTCTTAATAATTATGAATTATGAATGCAATGAGCTAATCTATTATAAGAATAAACGTGTGTCCTGGTTCAGTGCAGTGTTGCTCGATGACTTACAGTATGAAGTGATGATTTGACACTTAGAAATCAAATCCTACCAATCCTACAATATCGATTTCAAATGGCAGCAATGGTTACAAGTCATGGGGGTCAAAATAAATCCAAGACAAAAGGTTTGAAATAGATGTCTGACACTGATTTATAGGAAACACCATACTATGATAAAGTATACATTCTCACAAAAAAAAAAAAAAAAAATCATATTAAATATATTTTTCACTAAAATTGTTAATAAAAAAGAAAATGACCGACCAGCAGTAATTTGTATTGGACATCACTTTTGTCAATTAAGGGTATAAATTAGTATGCCCTTACTGTAAAGTATATATACTATAAAATATGACGTTCTGCAAACAAATATGGAAAATCAAATATAATAATTTTTATTTAAAATATTTATTTTATTTTAATTTACCTTTTAAGCTAAACAGGTAACAAGACACTTTTTTTCTGGTTTAAAATAAAAGTTTATATTAAAGCCACAAACTTATAAGTAAATTGAAACCAAATACTTTACATTTAAATGTGTAATTTGGCAATTTCTCAATTTTTTTAAAAATAAATCCTGTCGTCACTGGTGCACAATGAACTCAGGGGTACGCAATGCAGCGAGGGATCCCTCTATTGTATCCTTCATTTCACGGGAAACGAAGGATGCATTTTAAGAAGCCTTCGAAATTGGGACAGCCTTCGTCACGTCGCAGTGACGCAATGGATGCCGCCTTTGAATTGGGACGCAGCAGGACAGTGTTTGGTAACCTGTCTGGAAAGCCAGAAAAATATCAGTGGAAATATCAACCAAACTCCTACTTTATGCTTGGAGCATTGGTTTGGGTGTTTTTAACCTAACCTTTACCCCCGGTTTCATAGACAAGGCTTAAGCAGGGGCAGAGTGGGACCAAAAAATCTACTGGGAAATTTCGTAGACCACCGGCCCTCGTCGCCGGCAGGGCCGGATTAAGAGTTCAGAGGCCCCTGGGCACAATGTCTTGTAGGCCCCCTCTTAGGCCTAAATGTATATTTTGGATATACAGGTTATGGACATTTTAATATGGCATTTACAGTTTTACTGACTTTGTTGTAGGCCTACTATGCTGGCGTAAAGTTCATAAATGGCCGTTCTTTCACATAGGATTTTGTAAAATATGTTGGGTGGACCTCTAGGGGGGTTGGGGGGCATGCTCCCCCGCAAGAAAATTGTGTACATTTTAAGGTTAAATGCATCAATCTGGTGCACTCTGAGAGATCCAAATTAAGAGCTTCAACCCATGAACTGCTCATTGAACAAAGAAAAAGCATTGATTTGTACCAGGACATTAAAGAGGGCTCAAACATCTTTTTAGTTATGAGAGTCTCAGTCTACATTACATTATCAATGGTGTTTTAGGATGCCAAACAATTATTATAATAATGTAATAATGATTTATATAATTATTCCTATGACGTAAAATCCATATAGCCTATAAATGTACTGTATAAATGAAAATGAATATTTCAAAAGTATATTTGAGCCTACATTACACTATAGTATAGGAAAATTAAAATACTTTTGTCCTAATTTCTTCACTTGCAAGAAATAAACCCTTGAGCTTTTATTTTGGAGAAAACACCAGATCACCATGCTGATCGCGTGAGCAAAGAGCGCACTTTTCTTTCAATCACGCAGCACAAACAGAATGCCTATAGCCTACTTAATTATAGTCTTGTGCTGTTTTATAAAGGCACAAAGCCATATCATGGTTTCGATTTTAGCTCGTTGGCAAATATAACGCTAGAGACCTTTATGGTATAGGCTATACATTTTACATCTCATATGTGTTGGGAAAAGGTAGAAGAGAGAGTTCGGCAAAAGGCGAATTAGAACTCGGGTCCAACTCGTCAAAGCTACTTACAAGCACTTCACGCCCTACGACCTACGCCACTATAGCTAACGACAATGTAAAAAGCAAGGCTTTTTTCCCTCTCGCTTGGGCCCTAAGTGCGCATGGAGAACTTGCAATGTATAACTATCAGACCTCGAAACACTACCGGCCCACCGGGGAAACTCCCGACTCTCCCGATTGCCACTCCACCCCTGGGCTTAAGCCTAGTCCCAGACTAAAATTCATGTTTGAGCCGTTTTAACTGAAAGCAACTTGCACTGACATATCTTAAAATATGTCAGTGCAATTGTTTTGTATCAAGATACACATCAGTTATATTTTTTTCTAAGGCACATTTAAAAAAAAAGCTATTTAAGTGCCTTATTGCACTAAAGCCTAATCCTGGCTTATTCTAAGCCCTGTCTGTGAAACCAGGCCTTGATTTTTTTTAAAACAAAAAAAAATTATAACATAACCTTTGATTCTTATTTTCAGGGCTGAACGGTAGAGAGCTGGATGGAGAGTTGCAGAAGTCTCTAGCGATATCTGCTGGTCATGGATAGAACTGCAGGTAATCTGCATCTTCAAACCATAACTAAATTTACATTACCGTGTGTTGTTATGCATAATTGTACATAACATGCACAATATAACCATACAATAACTGTACATAATATGCAATTGATAAAACAGGATACTGACTGCTATTTTTTTTAAATAATCAATGTGATACTGTAGCCTCTGTGATAAATGCAGTGATAAATGTGTCAATTTGAGTATTCTTGTTATTGCATAATGCATAGCCAACCTCATTACATTACCCATGTAATTAAGTCAGTGGAGTCAATCTGTTATGTCAGTGAAGTAGATACTAAATGGCTATTTCACTTTTTTATTCCAAGCATGTGTACAAAATTTGGTTTGGTAAACAGGAGGTTGATGTTACTTTCGGTTTATGTATCACACTGTAAATGGAAAGTTACGTTGAGAGCTTTGCATTGTGGGATACAGTATTACATACAGCAGACTGCAGTAATTAGTCATGCAAACAAAAATGTGCATAGTGGGCACAGTATATTTACATATTGAACATGCTATATTGAGTGTTGTTGAGTATGCTGTTCCAAACATTGCCAGTGTGATAAAGTCTGAGTAAAAATGCACAACATTACTTGTTTGTTGCGAAGTCTAAAGTTGTTTTTACATTGCTGAGTTACATTGCTGTTCCTCAATCTAAATAATTTGTAATTAATAATAATAATAATAATAATAATAATAACATTAATAATACATACATTTAACAAAAGTATATTTGACTTGCTGATTCGACACTTTTGGTTCTGGTGTAAATTAATAATGGGCAGCAAATTTCACCATTATATTTTCACTTGTTGATTTGACACCTTTGGTTGTGGACAATTGTCTTGGACGTTATACTGCCATCTGCTGATGTGAACGCAGTTTTAGTCTCATGTAGCCAGACCTTCAGACTGATGCCTCCATTGGCCAAGGACCACCCAAGAGACCACCTCACTGACTTGTAAAGCAACCAGTCCCAGTTTGTTTTGTTCAGTGTCATGTTTAGGGGCGTGACAATGTAAAGTCAATGTCCCTACAATAACAGACCGGCATGTAAAACTCTTGGTCATCTTTTAAAGAGTTTATGCCACAAACTTTACATACTTAACAAACTTTTGATAATCCAGCATTTAGTTGATCCTGATAAGCGCTCATTGTCACAGTTGCCGGCTTTCTTCTTGCATGAGGCGGTTTGGTGTCATGATGGCTTTGTTTCCAGACAGACCATTTAAGATCGTGACAGATTTCTCCTGAAAATCCTGTAGAAATTAGAATTCAACCAATAAGATAGTGACTTCAAAACTCCCAAAGTGTTTCACATTTTGTGTGCCTTATGCATCAGACGTTCGTTAAAGGCAAGGCAAGGCCTGGAGTTATCCCATTACAGGCAAATTTGTTGCCGTTATTCATTTATTGCTTAACCAAAAGTGTCTGAAAACAGGGGAATTATCAAGATAAAGTGAGTAGTATTCAGCTGGTCATGTAACCTTAACATGGCGGCCTCCATGAGAGGGCGACCGGCCCCTTGCAGAATAAAGCAGATATTTATATGACTGTAGTCTTCATCTCCTGTAATAAACATCATATTAGACATTAAATGTAATGTAAAACTTATTTTTTTACAGTTTACAAAGCTATGTGCTGTCTATGCCTCAGCTTCCGTTTGATTCAGTTATTGTTACTTTTACAGAGCTAATGATGGTCAGCTAATGAGGAGAAATTCATCAGTGGAACTCATCCAAATTAACCACGTTTCCTCCTCTGTCGAATGTGAAGTTCTGTAAGAACAGTTCAGTAAGAAAGAAGTTATTTTAGTCAGTCACAAACGACGTTACGTCAACGTGCCGACGTAATTGGGATCACTTCAGGGAGCCCTATCATCTTCGAGTGTATACAGAATGAGCCAATGCACATTGGCGTGCAAGATTTGCATCTCGCGCATCTTTCGCTTCGGAGCAGAGCTGTCCTGTTCTCTCCAGAGTGTGTTTAAGACTAACAAAAGAATCTGCTTCATGGGAAGATCCTTTTTCTTGGTGTTGGTGTGACGGCACGATCAGCGGTGGCCGTAAGCTTTAAAAGCTCAACAATTGCTGTTCTAACAGCACATACTTTTCTGTGTCGGTTCGGTGGGCGTTTCCCATTTTGAGATTGCACAGCAGACTGCACTATCCCTGCTTGTGCACCGCGGCCATCCCTGGGTGCCTCAGCACTATAAGTAAAAGAGTAATTTCCTTAAAAGAGCATCACAGGTGTGACACTGCATCCTTTTCAGGATGTCATTCCACCCGTGCATTTCTGGGTGCGGTCGCTCCCTGGCGCTAGCTGATGGCCACAATAGCTCAACAAGCTAAAGCTGGTTTTGTGAATAGCTCATGTTCTCACTGCGGGAACATGACTATTGCGGTGTTGAGGTCGAGACTGGCTTACCTCGAGGGAGGTGCAGTCCCCTCGCCTATGCCCCAATCTAGTGCCTATTCTGGTCCCCAGAATAGGGCTACTTCGGTGCTTAGCCAAGGTGATCTGAGGATCACCGTGAGGGCTTCCCCGCCGAGTCGACCTTCGTGGGCCCCTCGAGCCTCTGCAACACAGCAAGCCGTGGAGCTTCTGTTGGAGCACGCTGGTCCTTCTCATGGATGACCAGCCGTTTTCTTCGGGGCTCCCGCTGACGATCAGATGTCGATCGCAGCATCGGAGGGGGAGTTTCAGTCTTCTGGGGATGAAGACTTGGCTGCGTTGCCTCCTCCTGGGAGAGTGGCGTTGCCCGAGACGGACCCAGAGTTGACGGCTATGCTATCCCGGGCCACCAAAAAAGGGCTTGTGTGGAACCCGAGATGGTGACCGCACCACCCCCGGAGGAGAATCTTTTGTTCCCCTTTCTTTTTGTTTCCGCCACGGGTCTCTCAGCCAGTGGTACCCAAAACTTTAATTAAAGAGCAATTATTAAGAGACGTTATGACAGTTGAAAACCAAAAGAGCACCTCCTCATCTTAAAATGTTGTGTAATTGCACTTCTCTGTGCTAGAATGCTGTCCCGATGAAGCCTTGATTCCTGCTCTGGCTGCATTATAACATTCATATAGTGTGTGCGTGTGTCTTGACTCTGTTAACCTCTAGACAGTGCTGAGAGATCCAGAGAGAGCGTGTTTGAATTTGCTGTAGTATTAATACGAATGTACATAATTTAACTGCGGGAGTGACGGCTACATATGTATAGTGTTTGCGTGTCTCGACAGTAAATAAAGCCACAATAAGCTCATGGTGTGAACTTGTTAATCATCTTGATGAATGACGCAGAGGAAACTATGACCAACAAGAGGCTTGCATGTGACTTGCACAAACACATTTTGGTATTTGAAAGGTTGCCTTGTGAAAGCGAACAGAACCAAGAAGAAAATGCAACATTGTAACAAATTAAGTCCCTGAACAAAACAAACAGTCTATAGATGTGAATCTATAGAGGCTATATCATGTATAATGTTCTGCATAAACAATTGTACGAAATTAAATATAGAGTTAAATATAGACAAGGTAATTTTTTTTTTTTTTTTTTTGGTTAAGCTAAACAGAAAACCAAGTAATTTGAGCTGGATTAGAAGGAAAATTTGTATAAAAGCGAAATAGCCAAGTAGCTATTCAGCCATTGTTTTAGCAAACTTGGATTCAGGGTTACATTCATTTTGGAATGTAACACCTAATTTTCGTGATCCATTCAGGATAAAATAAAGTCTCAATTATAGAAATGTTTATAGAATCACATTATAGAAGTAACATATATACTACCTATACTACACAGTACACTTAGAAAGGTGTTTTTTAAAATAGATGTACAAAATAGTAAGTGTTAGTATTAGTTGGTCAAGCATTAAAAAAAAAAAAAAAAAAGATTCAGCCGTTTCTTAAAAATGGCTAAAGACTCAGCAGCTTGGGTTGAGATAGGCAGGTCATTCCACCAGCATAGTCCAGTCAAGGAAAAGGACAGTGAAAGTGATTTTGGGCCTCTTTGGGATGGCACCACAAGGTGATGTCCGCTTGCCGAATGCAAGCTTCTTGAGGGCTCTGAAGTGAGTTTAGGCATAGGGGAGCCGAGCCAGTGGTTGTTCTGTAGGCAAACATCAGTGCCTTGAATTTGATGCTATTGGCAATCAGTGCAAATTTATGAGGAGAGGTGTGACATGTGCTCTCTTCGGCTTGTTAAAGACCACTCTGGCTGCAGCATTCTGGATCTGTTGCAGAGGTTTGACAGTCCATGCTGGAAGGCCTGCCATAAGAGCATTACAATATTCCAGTCTGGATAGAACAAGACAAGGAGTTGTGTAGCATGCTCTGATAGGAAGGGCCTGATCCTCCTAATCTTGTATCAAGTCAAGTCAAGTAACCTTCATTTATATAGTGCTTTTAACAATATAGATTGTTTCAAAGCAGGAAAATAAAGTAACAGCAGGAAAGGACTGATCTCCCTACTGTTGTATCAGGCAAATCTGCTCGACCAAGCAGTTCTATTATTTTTTTAGCCTCATTATTTTCCTCATGACGCAACTTCCTACTTCCTACAACGCGTTGTTTGTGTTTGGAGCTCCTTCGATTTGATTCATAATCCGTGATCTTTCTCTCACTTATAACGAACATTTTCTACTTTTCCTCACTGAGAAGCACTGCTGCTCAAACTGATTTGTCTCAAGCCGATTTGTGACCCAACACCGGTCCGGTTACACCTGTGGGTCACGGCTGAGCGAGTCTTCTTTACACTCACTTACAAACGAACATTTTCTCGTCTATCGTGCGTCTACATTACACCCGTACCACTAAAAAGACGGATTATATCCAAGACTTCAGTCATAAATTAGTATTAATATTAATAGCATCACTGGTTGCATCGTTGCTAACTTACTGTCCATCTGTTAAAATGGCGAATATATCAGATGTATGTTATCTACCTTTTGGTGCAGATGAGAACAAATTCGACCTGCTCGCGGTGCAGTCTGAACTGGAATCTGTAGAGAAGCAGATCCGTGATCTTTTAGAGAGACAAGGTGAGCTGAGAGACCGGCGTTTAGCTCTTGAAACATCATGTGCCGATGCACACAAATCAGTGATTAACGTTAGTAACCCGCTGACCCTGACCTCGTCTACTCCGTGCGTTTCTCAGCATTGGTCCCGAGCGCCCAGATCACGATCAGCCATGGTTTCATTCACTCCGGCTCCGACACAACACCACGAAGTCTGGGTATTTCCGCGGAAGACGCGAACCAGGACCAGAGCAAGAATCCCTCCCGGTTTTCGAGATCTCCACCCAGAATCGCTTCTCCTCTTTTCGCGAAACGGAACACGATGCTGTGATCATCGGCGATTCCACCGTCTGACACGTCCACGCTACGCTAGGTAAAAGTAAGGTGCACAGTCATTGCTTTCCTGGCGCTCGTGTTTCTGATATTGTTGCATGGGTACCTGAGATCTTGAACGGTGACGAGCGCGTCGGAGCTGTTGTGCTGCACGCGGGAGTGAACGACATCAGGCTGCGGCAGACGGAGGTTCTGAAGAAAGACTTCAGGAGCCTGATCGATACGGTACGCAGCACATCGCCTGAAACACCGATCATTGTGTCTGGACCGCTTCCCACGTACCGACAAGGGCATGAAAAATTCAGTAGATTATTCGCGCTAAATGAATGGTTAATGTCATGGTGCAATGAGCAGAAACTGCTCTTTGTAAATAACTGGAATCTGTTTTGGGAGCGACCTAGGCTCTTCCGCGCTGATGGCTTACACCCAAGTAGAATCGGAGCAGATCTTCTGTCGGATAACATCTCCAAGATGTTAAACACCGTTTGACTAGTAACCAAAAATCCAAATCACAGTCTCTGCTGCACCAATTTAATTGATATTAATATTAGTGTAGAACATTGCATAGAAACTGTGTCTATTCCTCGTTTACTGAGATCAAATAATAAATCTACTGCGGGATCTAGATATCTAATTGTTATTAAAACAGAAAATCTCGCTATTAGTGAACAAAAACAATTTCTAAAGCTAGGTCTTCTAAACATTAGATCACTCACACCTAAGGCAGTTATTGTAAATGAAACAGTCACAGATAATAACATCGATGTATTTTGCCTTACTGAAACCTGGCTTAAACCAAATGATTATTTCGGTCTAAATGAGTCTACTCCGCCAGGATACTGTTATAAGCATGAGCCCCGTCTGATTGGCCGTGGCAGTGGTGTTGCAACAATCTACAGAGATATCCTTAATGTTACTCAGAAAACAGGTGACAAGTTTAATTCGTTTGAGGTACTTGTGCTAAATGTTTCGCTCTCAGATGTAAGAAAAAAATCCCTTTTATCTCTAGCCTTGGCTACTGTATATAGACCTCCAGGGCCTTACGCTGTTTTCCTAAAAGAGTTTGCAGACTTTCTCTCAGATCTATTGGTCAACGTCGATAAAGTATTAATTGTTGGAGATTTTAACATACACGTAGATAATTCAAATGATGTGTTAGGGGCTGCGTTTATAGATTTACTAAACTCCTTTGGGGTCAAGCAAAACGTCACCGGACCCACTCATCGTCTTAATCCTACACTCGATTTAATTATATGATATGGAACCGATCCAACCGATATAGATATCATTCCACAAAGTGATGATGTCACTAACCATTACATGGTAACTTGCATAATACGTACTGCTGTAAAATGTCATGCTGCGCCACGTTATCGACCAGGCAGAACAATCCTTCCATCCACCATAGATAATTTCTCAAATAGCTTATCTGATCTGTCTCAGCTGCTGCCCGAACCCAAACAAACAGATGAACTAGACGAACTAACTAGCACTATGAGCACCATTCTCTCTAGAACATTGGATATTGTTGCACCCATTAGATTAAAAATGGTCCGAGAGAAAAGTGTAGCACCATGGTACAACAATACTACGCATGTTCTAAAGAGAGAAACCCGTAATTTAGAGCGTAAATGGAAACAAACTAATTTAGAGGTATTTAGAATCACGTGGAAAGACAGTATGTCACGTTATAAAAAGGCCCTAAAAGCGGCCAGGGCTGAGCACCTCAGCAAATTAATAGAAAACAACCAAAACAATCCAAGGTTTTTATTTAACACCGTGGCTAGACTAACAAATAAACAGACGTCGTCTGAACAAAATACCTCGTTACAGTTTAGTAGTAATGATTTCATGAACTTCTTCACTGAGAAAATTTAAAGCATCAGAACCACAATTGTAAACGTTTAATCTTTGCTCGCGCCTTATAATTCAGTCTCAATTATCACCCCGCAAGAACAATTACAATGCTTTACAACTATAGAACAAAAAGAGTTATCACAAAAATAAACTTATCACCTCATCTAAAACAACAACATGTTTATTAGATCCTATACCTACTAAACTACTGAAAGAAGTGTTACCTATAGTGGAAGAGCCTCTTCTCAATATTATTAACTCATCTTTATCTTTAGGTCATGTTCCAAGAACGTTCAAGCTGGCAGTTATAAAACCTCTTATTAAGAAACCACAAATAGATCCAAATAACCTAGCAAATTACAGACCCATTTCAAATCTTCCATTTATGTCTAAAATACTAGAAAAAGTTGTGTCCGCTCAACTGGACTCTTTCTTGCAAGAAAATGACATCTATGAAAAGTTTCAGTCTGGATTCAGGCCACATCATAGCACTGAAACTGCGCTTGTTAGAATCACAAACAATTTACTTTTAGCTTCAGACCAAGGCTGTATCTCAATACTAGTTTTACTTGATCTTAGTGCTGCGTTCGATACTATAGATCACACAATACTCTTAGATCGACTACAAAATTATACTGGTGTTCAAGGACAAGCATTAAGCTGGTTCAGGTCATACTTATCTGACCGCTACCATTTTGTCTATTTAAATGGAGAAAAATCGATCATAACTTCGGCAAACTATGGAGTGCCGCAAGGATCAGTGTTAGGCCATCTATTATTCTCAATATATATGCTGCCACTTGGTAATATTATAAGGAAACGTGGAATTAGTTTCCATTGTTATGCTGATGACACTCAAATATATATTTCATCACGGCCAGATGAATACGTTAAATTATCCAAATTGACAGATTGTGTTAAAGATATAAAAGATTGGATGACGCGCAATTTTCTTTTATTAAATCCAGACAAGACAGAGGTACTACTTATCGGTTCTAAAAACCGTCCACAAAACCTCTCACAACACAACTTTAACATAGTAGGATACCCTGTTACTTTATGCGCTACAGTAAAAGACCTGGGTGTTATATTAGACTGCAACCTGTCTTTTGAAAATCATTTTTCATATGTTACAAAAACAGCCTTTTTCCACCTTAGAAACATTGCTAAGCTACGTAACATGCTATCAGTCTCTGATGCAGATAAGTTAGTTCATGCATTCATGACCTCGAGACTAGATTATTGTAATGCTTTATTAGCTGGTTGTCCTGCATCCTCAATAAACAAGCTACAGTTAGTCCAAAATGCAGCCGCTAGAGTTCTTACTAGATCAAGAAAATATGATCATATAACACCGATTTGATCATCACTACATTGGTTACCTATAAAGTTCCATACAAGGTTTTGCTACTGACTTATAAAGCTCTAAATGGTTTAGCTCCAGTCTATTTAACGGATCTTCTATCGCCCTATAATACATAGCGCTCTTTAAGATCACTAAATTCGAGGCTTCTGGTCATACCTAGGATATCCAGATCCACCAAAGGAGGGAGAGCATTTTCACATTTAGCTCCGAAGCTCTGGAATAGCCTTCCTGATATTGTTCGTTGCTCAGACTCGCTCTCCCAGTTTAAAACTAGACTAAAGACGCGTCTCTTCAGCCAGGCATTCATATACATTTTTTATCTTACAGTTACTGTAAATCCGGCCACTAGTTCATAAACGCCAGAGGATAACTGGCCCCCGACTGAGCCTGGGTTCTCTTAAGGTTTTTTTTCTCTCCATTGGGTCACCTGATGGAGTTTTAGGACACCATTAGGTCACTTGATGGAGTTTTTTGGTTCCTTGCCACTGTTGCCTTTGGCTTGCTCAGTTGGGGATATTCAAATTAATTAACCAATCATTAATACCATTGATCAGCCAAACGTACCAAACGTTGGATGTTTTTTCCACTAAGAAACGAACATTGTTATGTTGTTTTGATTGATACTGTGAAGCTGCTTTGATACAATCTGTATTGTGAAAAGCGCTATATAAATATACTTGACTTGACTTCTAACAATGGGGTCTGTGAAGTTTAACTGATCATCAGCCACAACTGCAAGGTTCCTGGCTGTCCTGGATTGAGTTATGTTTGACAAACCTAGCCCGAATGGAGAAGTTGTGATGGAGTGTTGGGTTGGCTGGGACCACAAGCTGTTCTCTCTTTGCAAGGTTGAGTTGAAGGTTTCTGAAAATAGTCTTATATTTATTAGTAAACACTGCTGACTTTGCAACCCAGAGGATCATGTTAGGTCAAAGCAGGGGGGAGCACAATAAATCAGTTGTTTCTATTAATTAAACATAAGAAAGTTAATCATTACAAAGCAGAAATGGCAGCTTGTCTTCTTCCAAAAAAAATTTTTTTCTTAGTTATAGCCAAAAAAGAAAAGAAAATAAACACAAAAATAAGTGCTTAACCCTGCATGTTAATCAATTAGTTTGGCAGATAAATGACTCCTGGCAGCCCTTATCAGATCATATTCAACAACTGCCTTGACCTAATTCTTCTTGTTTCATTATCCTGACATCTGGAAATTTGTTTTATTCCAATAGTCTATTTTAAGCAGTGTGATTGGCGGACATTAAAAGTGGATATTTCAAGAGGCTGGCAAACCAACTGTGGTTAGTACCTTACCATAAAGAGGGGAGACGAATGATGACGCCAGGTTTATATACCGTCCTTAAGTGTAGTCCTTCTGCTAGTGGTCTTCTTCCTTCAGACATTCTTCTTTCAGGGCTGAACTGCTGCTTAACTTTCTCATATAGGTGAGGAAAATGTCTACTTTTTCATGGTTTGATTCCATTTTGTCTCATCTAAAGATGCTTGACTTGTTTTTGAGGTGTTATTGTATGTATATTATATATAATTTACTGAACTCATGCTTTGGATTGTATTTTTATGATGACAAACGTATTTCTGTAAGCAGTTTATAGTGATTTGGAACTATAAAATAAACTGAATAATGCATATTTTTTATTTTATTAAGTGATTATTTTAGCATTAATTTTGAAATTAATGTGTAAAAAAAAAAAAAATTTAGATTATTGTGCACAAATTATTTAATCCTAAATTCATATTAAAGATTTTATTTTCTTGCTACTGAATTATATGGCAGTTTAATATCATGCCTTGCGTGTTGGACTGCCAAAATGAGCTTGGCACAAAAATGGCATTTTAAATGACTGTTTGAACTTGAATATATATATATGCTGAAATTCCACAACAAATGCAAATACATTTATTGTTTATATCATTAAAGGGATAGTTGAAAATTCTGTCATCATTTATTCACCCTCAAGTTGTTCCAAACTTTTACTGATTCCTTGTGCTGAGCACAAAAGGAGATATTTTCAACATATATAGTGGGTTGCTACCATTGACTTCTATGGTATAGAAAATAACTGTCACAAACTGCTCTGAGACACAAAGGTTGTGGATCCAAATGCGGTGTTATTGAACAGGGTAATCCAAAGACGTAATCCAAAGCACAGGCAGGGTCAAACACAGGCAGGCAGTCCAAACAGACACAACAAGGCAAGGAACACGGGCAAAAGAGAAATCCAAGGAACAGGCAAGAAATGTAAAAAACCAAGAGACATGAAACCAGGGAGAATGCTTGAAATTGCAGTGTAACACTAAACAAGACTTCGCTAGGAATGAATGAGAAAACCAGGCTTATATGGGTGAGCTAAACAAGATAATGAGACAGGTGAATGTGATAATGGATGAAGAGTTCGGGTAGTGAGTTATGGGAGATATAGAGTGTGTAGCAAAAGAGTAGGCAAGCTTTGGGACATAATTCGTCATCTTTAACGGACAGATCTGTTGCGTGTCATCGTAAACGGCCCTGTCAATCATCTTGTCACAGTTAAAATCCTCCATTCGATCTAATTTAATTTCCTACCGTTTCGGAGAGAAATGTATAGCACGTTGATCTGCCAGCCCCGGGTCTTTCATGCGGAGACTCTCCTCGTGTGTTAGCAATTTGAATGTAATGATGCATTTAAAAGTTAATGGCTAAACGTATCGTTACAAAAGTTTGACAAAAATTGAATAAATACATTTTCATCAGGTTAGATACTGGTAATTAATCACTCAAACCCCTTTATCTAAACCTCTCTACATAACCACCGGACTCGCACGTCCTCCATGTCTGTAGTTTTTTAACACTTTTCACTCGTGTTTGTAGTTCTAAACCGAATCCTCGTCCAGCGCGAGATGGGTTGTAGGCAATATCAGCCGTTACAGTGTGCATCGATCTGCACTTCGGATTCTGACTGGAAATAGTAGACAATCCGGGTATCTTTCGAACACTCATTTCAACATACTACGATTTGGGACGTACTAATTCTATTTTCGAATACTATTTAGGACGGATAGTATGCGAATTGGGACGCATCAGTAGTTTGTGAGGGAATGACAATAGTCTGATGTGGAGTGCCCTCTGGTGGCTCTCAAGGGCACTCCAGCTGGTGACCGTTACAATAACACTATGGAAGCCAATGGCAGACACTGTTTGGTTAACAAACATTCTTCAAAATCTTCCTTTATATTCAAAAGAGGAAAGAAACTCATACAGGTTTAGAACAACATGAGAGTGAGTAAATGATGACAGAATTTTCATTTTTGGCTGAACTAACTCTTTTTAATGCTATAAAAAAATTATTTGCACAAAAAAGGAAATAAATAAATAAAAATAACCCTCCCTTAGATATCTCTGTCAAACCATCCGAAGCCTTGAAGGGATCTGTTATAAGTATGCAAGAATACAGCATAATAAACATCTGAATACAGCAAAACATGATCTGTGTGATTTACACAGCTGTCTGCAGACAGGGTCAGATTAGTTGTATTGTTGGCATATGCGTAGATTTGTTCCAGAAGCAGGGAGACTGGGATACTGGATATCAGAGGGGGAAATTCACACCCCTCCCTCTGGATTCAAGACATTGCCAAGTGTTGGTTTCAAATTATAATGCAGAAAATATAGATCACTCTTAAGATTAAATATTGTATATCAAAAGGTAAATATATAAATAAATAAAAATAAATAAAATAAATAAAAATAAATAAATAAATAAATAAATAAATAAAAGTTGTTTCATCTTTCTAAAAACGTCTTTCTATTTTTTTGCTCTTTTTTGGACTCTGTACAGGGGTGAAGAAAAAAAGGTCCCAAAATGTCTGAGTGAGTATATGAATATCTTATTTGATTGATTTAATTTTCAAAGAAATTCTTGTTCAATTGTAATTCTTTCATCATCCATCACAGTAAAAAGATGACATCGAGCCGCAGGCTCCATCTCAAGGTAGAGTAAATAATGCACAGACACTTTTGATACTATATAATATTATAAAATATTTATTGAAGACCTCATGAAATAATATTTGACTTTGTGACTGATTAATATTATATAAATATAATATAATAAAGGAATAATTGATGATGGACCGTTGAATTATTATAAAATAATGCACAACCGAGTTGGTAATGTGGTCATGGCGCGATGGTTTAGTTTAACAACTTAAAAGCTACTTGACATTTTCACTAGCGAGGTAATAATGGCACTGTTCTTGAAGCAGATAAACTTACTACCCTTCGCGTCATGGCCGCATTACCAACTAGGTTATGCATTATTTTCGAATAATTCATCTGCCCGTCTATAATTTGCTTGTCATTGTGGGTTTTGGTTCTTTTGCGGTTGTAAGCTTTATGGACCTTTGAAATATCTGAAATCATTAGGCAAAGTGATATGGACATGTAAGGCAGTCAAGACTAGAACAGTGACTTTAGCCGTGCGTTTCCCTGAAAATAATTGCACACCTTAGAACATTTGCCAGCCAATCAGATTCAAGCATTCAACAGCCCTGTGGTATAATGATTATATTATATTATATTATTAAAGACCTCATGAAATCAATACTTGATTTTGCGGCTTTTAATATAATATAAAATCAAAACGACAGTGGGGGGTGGGCAAGGGATGTAATAATTGGTGTGCATTTGAATACCATGTAACACTGACTATTACACATGGAACTATTATATTCTAAATGTACACTATTACAATGATAGTCTGTTACTGGTGTTACATGGTATTCAAACACTGATTACATCACTTATCCACCGCGGCACCGCCCCCCGCTGTCGTTTTGATTTTATATTATATTAAAAGCCGCAAAATCATTGATTTCGCAACATGACATCATGACTTTGCGTAAACATACACGCCACTTTCAAATCAAGTGCTGTGTTATCTATCCGCATTTTCAGCTATCCACGTGTATGTCCACGCCGCGTGTATGTCCACGGCGCGTGTATGTGTACGCCGTTAAATTTCCGAGCAAAACTAAGCAAAATGAATATCTACATCTGGGGAGCAATATTTTTTTCCCTAGGATGGTAGGGGAAGAGTCATAAATGCTATTAACCCCAATGACGGGTAGGTTTAGGGACGTCGTTGGGGTAGGTCATATATTTATATATAGTAATGTAACGTTAAGTCAATGGCGTTAATAAACACGCTGAAAAGCGATTATGCGTGTTGATAGCACGCCAAAAATGGAAATACGAATTGCCGTGTCAGACATACGCTATTTCATGAGATCAGTCTGGATTTCATGTGGTCTTTAATAAGTAAGCTTCGCTTCGTGTTGGGGTCCTCATCACCCTGTAAGGGGTTTATTCTGAGATAACAAACGGCTGGATGTACATTATCCCACAGCTACTTGCCACACAAGTAAATAACTAGACCCAAAATATTGATCTGAGTTGAAATATTTTATTATGTCTTTAAACACAAAGCTTCCACGAAGAGAGCAGTTGCTAGCGTGGCAAGTTCCAACTAGATGGATATTTAAGAGATACAGTATACAGTCATACCACTCATTACACAGCTTTTCATCACGTACATAATTTATAGATAAGAGATATTGATTTCAGAACTGTTTTAAAATCATACCTTTGTATCTTATAATCCAACAGTGTACACAACAATAGTCACAAAATGGCAGCAACTGCATTTGCATGAAACAAGAGAGAGCGAGTCCACGATACTGGATGGCATAATTAAATAACTGTACACAAAATATTGATTTGACAAAGTTTTAATATTTTATTAGCTCACCACAATGCAAAACTTCCACGAAGAAAAAACGTTCCTAGCAAGCGTATAGCGCTGCTGACTTCAGTGACCCGGAAGAGCCGGTATAATATAATATAATATAATATAATATAATATAATATAATATAATATAATATAATATCACAGCAAGGCTATCAGGAATTTGTACTTTCCTTACTCTCTTGCGAATACGAAGCAAGAAAATGTATGGCTTTATCCAATCAAATGCTTTGTAGGATGAGAATGTCACATCATGGCTTTGAAATAAAAAGTAGGAAATGTCCCACCCTCCTGTTTCAATAGGAAAGAAAACTGTGCACATCATGTGATTGCATGTCTTTACAATAGTGTAATTTTTTTTGACTGATGTATTTTCCCTACAGAGTTTGGTGCTTAGCATTTCAAAGGGCCTTATGGAGAAAGAAGCCGCTCAGCTAATTGTCGATAGGGAGAATTACATGGCAACAAACTGCCCTCCTCTGTCCATGCCCTCCTCTACAGCGGAACTGCAGGTCTGTCACCACATTCACCAAATGTTCAGAATGCTTAATGAATTAAAAGTCCTTGAAACTACAGAAAACATGATTTACAATTTTAGTAAAAACTATAATATTGATAAAAGAAAAAAACGTATGCACTCATGGTATTTACATGGTGCTTCAAAAGTACTTCAAGAAAACCATTGTAGCCTAAGCCTGTCTAGATCGGTCCAAATTCGGCATCCGATAGAACGGGTGAAGGTGAAGCACGTTACTGTCTTTCCGCGCGGCAAAGTAATTTTATTCCAGCTTTTATCTGACTCCATTTTATTACGACCTTGAATTTAGGTTAGATTGCCAATTGGTTATTGGTCAATTATATAATAGTTTAGCAATACATTTGATTTGTTCTATTTAACTCTTTACTTATATTTTACCCATTCATATTATGAAGTTATGTCGCTCAGAGGTTCTCACGCCTTAGGGTTAGGGTTAGGGTTTAACGTGGGTCTCACGATCACAAGCTCACCAGCTTCAGTCACCAAATTGCTATATACCTTACCTTACCTTATAGATCGTCGCATTCCCGCTTACACAATCAAACCAAATTTACTTAACTTATAATAGCTTTGGATTGGCCATGCCGTGGTTTCCCATGCACACTGATCTAAAGTGACATTAAATTAAAACAGAGGTAAGACACACCCAGACTTAGGTTGGTCAAGCAGCACTTTTGCTGCCCTAAACGGAAATTAACTTCTTGTCTTTGCAAAACACATACACTTGATTTAGTGCCAAATATTGGTTGTCACTAATCTGACGCAAAACCTGCGGTAACATACGAATCCGTTTAATCTACTTGGGAAAACAATTTCAGTCTGCCGGAAAAAAATCAAATGTAACAATATGTCAGGTAAATGTATCATGCCAATTTCATAATCAGTTTAAATTTGAGTTACAAATCGCCACAAGCCTTCTTCAGCATCTCCCTAAATACTCAGACCAAGGCAAAAACCTCTTTTAAAATGTAAACATGAGTTCACAGTGGGAATTTGCATTCAGAGTTTACACCTTTTGGGAGCAGAATGCCATTTGCCTGAAAGACACACCTCTTCTCTGTGTGCAAGTTATCTCTAAACTCTTAAGAACTTTATTACCTTTTGGTTTACTTCTTTGGGAATGAAACATTTGTACCAGTCGCACTGAGACATTTCAAATGATACCAAACATGTATAATACTGTATGATAATTGTTGATATTAAACCATATAGATTTTTGGGTATAATAGGTAGGGGTGGGTGAAGGGAATGATGTGTAAATTGGGAGGTGATCAACTCAAGTGTGATTGTGTCTCGAATGGGGATGGTAATAGCAAGGAAGTTCAAATGTTAATTTCCTTTATTTTCTCAGAGAGTAGCCCTCTCTTCCAGTTTCTCCAGTCTTACACCATAGACGCATCTGGAAAACCAATGGAATATATTTCGATTTTCCTAGAATGGCATTTGATAATATGTTTTTCTTGACATTTATGGTTGTGAACGAACAAATAGGATCTTAATATTGTTTATTAATGGTTGAGTTTTGTGGCTTTTAATAATATAATATAATATAATATAATAGCCTATAAACATTGATGTACTCATGTTATTTAGATGGCACCATGAAATACTTTAAGAAAATCATAGTAAACATCCAGAAAACCAATGGAATTTATTTAGATTTTGCTACAATCTTCTCTTTTGGATATTAGAATGGCATTCAAAATATTTTTTTCTTGACATTTATGGTTGTGAACGAACAATATGTTTTTAGTTTGTAGGCTATATTAGAGCTGTCCAGATGTTTCATTGATGTCTCATATCAGTGATGTATATGCGTCTAGGGATGATAAAAGTTATATTGCAGACTCTTGAAACATAATGATGCAAAAGAAGAGCTTTAGAAAAGAGAGCTTGACTCTTTCAATGTCGCCATTCAGGAACTGTGCAAGAAACTTCACCATCAGATCGACACGGTTGATGAGGAGAGATATGACTTGCAGAGCAAAGTGGGCAAGGGAGATAAAGAGGTAACTTATAAACTATAATACTCAAACATACCTTATGATGATGATGATGAAGGTGATGTTTCTGTTGAGTCTATATATTGAGTTCCCTATCAAGGGAACTCCAGTTGTGTAGAGAACACTGCGTGATTTCATCATGAAGCACGTATGAAATCAGTCCAATGGCATGACGGAACATCATGTGACGTCATTGACCAGGAAACCATAAAGCATACCTGGAACAAACAGTCACTAGCTTCTGTGTCTTCAGCAAACGCTCTGTGTGAAATTGTCATTGTCTATTTATTGTTGTTTGTCCCCTTGCGGGTTTGCAATAAGAATCTAGTGGCTCAGATCTCACGTTTGCCAAGGCAACCTGTATGTGTATATATATATATATATATATATACAGTGTTGGGAAGGATACTTTTAAAGGTGCCTTATGTAAAAAAATCAGTTCATACTCCACATATTCCATACCAGATGGGGGCAGTATACCTCCAGAAAGTTGGCCTACTCTAGTGTGTTTCTTAGTTTCAGGTTGTTAATCTTCTAAAACCGTCAAATAGTCCGCTTTGTCCCGCCAAAGCTTATTTTGATCGGTGAGGGATGTAGAATAGAATGACTGCTGCCGCTGCGCTTGACAGGGCGCGTTACGAGCAGAGAGAGAGAGAGAGAGAGAGAGAGAGCGAGCGAGCCCCGGCCGCGCGCGCGCACTCTCACGTCTTCAAACAACACGAGCGCGGTCCTGCTCTCTCTCTCTCTCGCGCATATTAATCAAATCAATTGACACGATAGTAAGACCGCAGTTTCACGTGGAGCATTTGGAGATTTTTAGAGATTAGAGATGTAACGCACGCCTAGCACATGTGAACCGATCATCTCTACTAGCTAGCACTAATAGTAAAAAAACACGAACACTGTTGAAAGATACAGTATGCTGCAACTTACCAAAATGTATTCCTCATACATAATATCGACCAATCTTTTGAACTCTTCCCTGAACTGAAATGTAGTAGTGGGCTGTACCAAAGTCCTTTTTTGTCCTTTACACGATTGACATCAGGTTCAAGTACGCCCACAAGCCGTGCTTTTTATTCGTGTGTTGCAGTTTGGCTGGTGGTTATGTATGTTGCCCGCATACCGCCTCCCATGGCCGAAACTGGTATTATGACACCGGCCGGGCCGGGGCTAGTAATTTAGCATGCTAATTCAGGTTTATATCTCGGCAGCACTATAACTTGTAATTTTTTTAATGACATCATTGCAGTTATTTCTTCTCATTCTTTTGATACGTGTAACTCATTTGTTGGATATTTTTACCTCAATTTTTACATATGGCACCTTTAAAATGTATTTCGTTACAGAATACAGAATACATGCCCCAAAATGTAATTTGTAACGTATTCCGTTACGTTACTCAATCTGAGTAATGTATTCTGAATACTTGGATTACTTCCACATTGAATTGCATTTGAATGCGAAATGGTGATGCGGTGGTGACGCGTTGTAACATGTAGGGATGGCGCTGCCAATAAAGCACCTAAAAGCTGTCACAAAGAACCGGCAAAAGTATTGATTATGAATATGTCAAATATAGCAAGGATATATTTTAATTGTTTATTAATAAACAAGTGTTTTCTGTCTGTGTCACTGTCGCCTGCAAAGATGAAGTTGACGATGCTGACTCGCGATCTTTGCAGTAAGCTAGTGAACACGCCAGAGAGAAATGCGCATTTCATACGAATTACATAAGCAGAACGCAGTCTGTTTTGTTTCGTTTTGAATTGTTCTGTTTAACTGTAGACATGTCTGTGACTGTGAGGCAAGTATAATCTTACGCTAAGTTTCGGTTCATTTAAGAGACAAGCTCCAGTTCACGCGCCGGTGCTTCCATGTCGTGAAATATTTAGCCTACTTCTTATTTATTAAATCAAGGCAATTGGTTGATGAAACATTTATTAAAATTAAGATACAATTAATACAAAACGAAATTCCCTTTAAAGAAAGGCTTTGTGCTTTCTGTTTGAGGTCTCTGTGAAAGTTTTAAAGCAGTCTTTTAGTGCCGCTTTCAGAGCGCTCACATTCGTAACATTGTTTTTTCCTCATAAATGCGAACGCGAAAAAATTACTAAAATTTATATTTTATGTTCTGTGGAGAACCCTTCTTCATCCGGTGGGTATATTACTTGTTTGAGCAGTGTAATTCACAGAAGTAGGCTACTAAAACATATTTTGCCACCTAAAAGTTAAAGTCACGTTATTGGATATATAAACAGACGTTTTTAAAAATATTCCTATTAAATGCATTTTCTGAGAATTTCTATTTCAAGTTTTAACTGCAAATGTCGCTGGAAATGTCGCTGCAAACGTCCATAACGCTGGAATTGCTCAATTTTAAAGCATTTATTTTGTGGTGTAGGTCTACATATTTAATTTATAATGTTAACTTCAAATAATTCTTATAGTAATTTAAAGATGTGGTAGCATTGGATCTGGACGGGAAGGATAACTTACTTTAAGGGTGCTTTCACATCTGTAGTTCGGTTCATTTGGTCCGGACCAAGGGAGAAAAATTATACTTTGTAGCATTTTTTTAGGCGTTGTGGTTCCTTTTCACACCACACTGATTGCTCTGGTCCGAACAAGTTGATGAAACGAACCAAAATGCAGTCACGTGACAACATCCACATCACTCGTTGGCCAGATGGGTCTTGAACGTATTTTCATAACTGCAAGTCGATTGTCAGAATTAACGTGCGGGAAAATTCCAACAGAACTCCCGGAAATAAACACCGCTTTTTACTATGGAGAGACGACTGCGTGAGCTGTTTGTAGTCTATCCCTGGTCATGGTTTATTATAGCCTAGTTTTCTACACCACTTTAGGCAAACAATAACATTTGAGAATGAAGCGAGGATGCTTGAAAATAATGTTTTCTGCAATGCACGCGGCGAGTCACTTCAGGAGGAGGCGACGCGTGCATTAATGTTGCTAAACAGTGACATAATGCACAGCGCGGCTGACTACGGCGGCTGGTTTAGTCCAAAAATGCGCAGTTCTTTGGCAGTTGGGTCTGTTCTGGATCGGATCACGTTCTCACCACAAACGAACCGCTCCAGAGTTCGTTTGAAAGCGTACCGAGACCACCTCTTCGAGGAGGTCTCGGTACGCTTGTTTGGTCCACTTTTGGTGCGCACCCGAGTGCGATTGCTGCATTCACACCTGCCCAAACGAACCGCACCAAAGCTGAAAACGAACTCTAGTGCGATTCAACCGAATTAAATGAGGCAGGTGTGAAAGCACCCTAAGATGATGCTTCAGGTTGGAGGTGGAGTCTTTGGACGCTGAAAGGAGGTTGGTTGCTGGCAAGCAGAGGTTGCACTGCACAGTTAGGCTATATTTCGTTCTCCCTTCTCTTTCTTTAATGTGAAATGCTGTTTGAATTTCCAAGATAGAAACGCATCCTTGCGCTGGCTCTGTTGTTCCGGCTCCATCTCTACTCTAGCTCCCGCTGCTCCTCTTCCGAGTCCGACTCCATTGTGACTGATCACGCAAACCGTGCATTTTTTTTTCGTTTTCACATTGGGGCTTCCGGGAAATGCGGAGTTGCCTTAATTTATTTAGAGAGTGAATAAACTTGTGAAACAGAGAAGTATCGTAATGTAATCCGTTGATTTCAACAATGTAACTGTATTCTAAATACCAACTATTTAAATTGTAACTGTAACGGAATACAGATACTCATAATTTGTATTCTGAATACATAACGCCGGTACATGTATTCCGTTACTCCCCAACACTGTATATATATATGGGCTGGGAAAGTTAACGTGTTAATCTCTGCGATTAATTTGACATGTTTAACGCATTAAAATAAATTAACGAAATTGACGCAAGCCAATCGCGTCCATTTTAATAACTTCCTGTTGCGACAGATGAGTGTGCTGAGCCAAATCACACTGCATGATGGAGAGCGATAACGGTGGAGTTTTAGATGGAAAGTCTACATTTAAAAAATGTCCTGATGGCGCAGACAGAAAAGTGGTGGTATGTACAATTTGCAAAGCCGAATTTAAATACCACAGAAGCAATTCGTCTTTACTATACCATTTAAATGCAAAACACCCAGGTGATTGCCGCAACTACCCAGATAGCGAGGCTACAGGAGGGTCTCGCCAATCCACTTTACTGGAGTACTGTGGGCCTCATCGTGGCAGGCCGATGAACAAATCTGTAACTGAAACGTTAACCAATTCTTTAACTAGATGGATAGCTAGAAACTGCCGCCCAGTTAACACGGTAGATGACGAGGGACTACGAGAAGTATTTCAAATTGCATCGGGAGACACTTCTTACAATCTACCCTCTAGAAGAACGATTGTGTCGAGAATACACCGTATTGGACAGCGAGAGGGCGCGGAGGATGGACATGCTGGAGAAAGCAACGAACGTCGCGCTCACAGGAGATCACTGGACGTCTGTGACCAATGACAACTACTTGGGCGTCACAGCACACTTTATAGATGAGGAGTGGAGTTTCCGTTCATTTGCCCTTACTGTGAGTCAAACCACAGAGCGCCACTTTGCGGAGGCATCCTGCGAAAACAGATTGCCACTGTCCACTACTCAGTCTCAGCAGAACAGCAAAATTGCCATGTTGACATCGCAGGAGCTTGCTAAACTGCAAAAGGTTGAAGAACTACTTGAACCTTGCAGGTTAGTATATTTCTCTCTCTAGTGTTTGTCTCTCTATACCTGTGTTTCCTCTCTTCCTGTGTTTGTCATGCGTGTTCTGTATGCGTGCATATGCGTGCAGAGGTAAGTGGTGCTTTTTGTTCTGTGTGTGTGTGTGTGTGTGTGTGTGTGTGTGTGTGTGTGTTTTAGGGCTGTCACTTTTTATTCGATATTCAAATATGCATTCGAACATGACGTGAAATATCCGTAATCAAACTATAAATAAACTATCCGTTTTTTAAAGTGCCATGTGTAGCGTGTTTTTTTTACAGTCTATGGGCCCTATTTTAAAGATCTGAAACGCAAGTATCAAGCGCGAAGCGCAAGTAACTTTGTGGGCGGGTCTTGGGCGCTGTTGCTATTTAACCGCCGGGATAAAATACTCTTGTGCCCGACGCAAGTTTAAAAGGGGTTGGTCTGAAGTTATTCATAGATGTGGTTTGGGCGTAACGTGAAATAAACCAATCAGAGCGTCATATCACATTCCCTTTAAGAGCATGATGAACGAGGTGCGCTTGTTCCATGGCGCAATACTATTATAACGGCGCATTTACCAGGAGCGCTTCAGAATCGGTTCACAGCCGAGGAGATCGATGTTCTCGTCAGGGCCGTAAAAGAAAGAGAAGTGACATTGGAGATGGGACAAACCCACCCAAATTAGCTTCGGTTATACATGCATATAATATTTTGGGTAAATATGTAAGCTTTATGCCTATTTTTCCCATCGTCATGGACACAACAATGATTTCCCTGGTGTTTTAATATTTTTACTTATAAAATGTATCATTTGCAAAAAGGAAAATGCATCTGTGTAGATGAGAGAATCATCTACAGTGTATGCGCGTTGTTCACACTCTGTATTATGACCAAGCATGCGCACTTAAAATAGCATCTGAATGTACGCTCAACGCGCCACTGACTTTAGACTAGTTTTTTTCTGGTTACTAGTCCAGGAGACTGGTTACTCCCTCCTTCAAGAGGGAGGGACGCTGCGTTGCCATGCCATACTCCCTGCATGCCTGTGAGTGACTTGTTTCAGCCAGTGACTGTTTGTTCCAGGTATGCTTTATAGTTTCCAGGTCGATGACGTCACATGACGTTCCGTCACACCATTGGACTGATTCATATGTGCTTCATGACGCAATCATGCAGAGGCGTTCCCACAGCGTCTCAATGCAGCATCTTGTTGCCTCCTCAGGGAACCAGGGTTACAGTCGTTATCCGAGACGTTCTCTGAGGTCTGTTTTGACTCTAGTCTAATGTGTGTATAGATTGAAGATCTGAAGATCAAGGTGGTCGACCTGATTGGCAAGTTCAAGAAACCCGCGTTGAAGAAAGTGCGCATGTCTGCCGATCAGATGCTTCAGGCTCTTCTGGGCTCCAAACACAAGGTGTCTCTGGATCTGAGAGCCAACCTGAAACAAGTCAAGAAGGAGGTCAAAGAGGAGGTGAGTGAAATATGATGCTGTGACTATTCCTTTGTGCTTATAGTACAGAGTGAATAATTATCTAAATTCATGAAGCCATGAGAGGCCGTGCATTCGTGATTTTACCATGGGTAAATCCCCCTAACCCCCTAAAGTCGCTCATTGCTTGTAGCATAGGTGAACATAAACAATAATATAAATATTTGTATCACTTATTACATAAATATGAATAATTTTTATTTATTTATAATTAAAACAAATAAGCCATTAGAGGCTCTTATCAACAATTAGCCATGGCAAAAATCATGCTAATGTATGAGCTCTCATGATTTACTGCTTTAATAAATATGTTTATTGATATTGAAAATGAGTAAGTAGTTAATAATGCATTTTGGTGTGTCTTCCTTTGGTTTATATTTCAAGTCACATTTATACAAGTCACATTTTAGCTATTGTATAAAATACATATTGTTTCAAAGCAGCTTCACATTAATAAACAATGTTAATGTTGTAAAATGCATCAATTATGAAAAAAATTCAATTTAAGCTATAAAGCAACTCTACAGAAGGTAATATTAGGGCTGTCAATAGATTAAGATTTTAATCACGATTAATATTCTTTAACGTGTTCATTTTCTCATCGTTTGCTATATCCAGCAAAATAAATAAATCTGATAGAAGGAGGATTTTCACAAAACTGCATTTTCAGCAAGTTTTTCTCATGGTAAATGTAGGCATCTTTCCAAAAAGGACACTTGGAGGCTCCAAAAGGACACCTAATAACCAAATTATATAAACAATCCATATAGCTTAATTCATAAATTTATGCACACGAAAGCACACACAAAAAAACAGTTACAGAACAAAACTTTTTAGAGTTCAGTGTACAGTATGTGTACAGTGCAACAGCAAAGAGCTTGTTTAGAGCTTGCCTAATATTACCTGTCAAGTTGCAATACTCAACACAGAACCACATGGAGATGACTAAAAATAAATAAAAATCCCTAAACTAACGGCCTTGACCTGACTACATTATACGCCTAGCTACTACACTACAGTACACGGATCCATTCAGAATGACTAAACACAGCAAAGATAATAAAACTATCCTCCTGAATGTGTCTGGAAATAACGTGAATGTACCGAAATGTGTCTGTGCATAAATACAATGTGCGTTTATTTGCGCATCAATATCACAGACTTGCGCGTTCTTATGACTCCTGTAGCCTATACATTACCACAATCGTGTTTACAATCCTCATCCATCAAAACTTTACTAGCGATACTCTTGTTTGCTTTATCCAGCCGAGAAACGTAGTCCGGTATCATCTGTTCATTCAGCGGTGGATGTTTTGACGTTCGATTTGTCTGTTTTCACACAGAGTGTGACGTAAATCCCGTTAATGACGCAATTTTGCGTGCTATTAAGGTTACCACATAATTATTTTAATGCGTTAAGGATTTTTTTAATTAATTACATGCGTAAACGCATTAACGTTGACAGCCCTGATATATACACAGTATACAGGCCTATGTTTAATTGAACTACCATTCCGTCACACTCAATTCCTCTCTCATAATCCAGGATACAGATGTCGGTGACTGGCGTAAGAACGTTGAGGACAAGGCCGGTATGGGCGGCAGGAAGAAGATGTTTGAGGGCGAGGCCTAAATTCCTAGACATTTCTTTGTTTAATTATTGTAGGAATTTGTCAGTGCTATGCAATCATTTATCTTTTTGCCATAGTTGTATGTCTTTATCTTTCAGTGCCTCAAATAAGCATTTGTTTCATGCAGTATGTCCTGAAAGAAAATTGTGTATCATCACTGAGCCACGACCATTAAATGAATGCTTTTGAGAAAAATCCCTTTTTTGTTTCTTTTATTACACATGTTTTGGTTCTTTCACTCCCTTACACTCTTTGACTAGTGGTTTGTTTTGACTGTAATGAATAATTACTATAGTGCTGAAATTTAATTTGGTCGGTACACAACTTCCAGAAGAAATATGGGTGGCATTTCAACTCACATTTATGGAGATCTCGTCTTTTGCTGTAACGGTGAGTAACTTAAAATACTTTTTTTTTTTACGAGGATGGGCTCGGGATATTTCAGGAGCTCAGCGGCTTATTGGTCTAGGCTGGAACCCACATCCATAAACAGGAGTAAAAAAGAGTGTTTCTGTCTTTCTAGACATGCCTGGCTTTGCTCAGAAAGTCAAGAAAAAGATCAAATCGCAGTATTCCTTTCGGTTCATTTGTCAGTCTGGGGCAAAATGTTGAAAATGTTTCGTTTCTGGGCCACCATTCCTGTTGCTTGAAAAGTGAAGGTTTAATATGATATTGTATATATTTTGAATATTATAAAATATGTAATACAATATATTTTTTTCTTTAGTTTTTTTGCAAATGCATTTTCTTATTAAAGTGTTAATGAACACTGCCTCATGTGTGGGCTTCAGTTTGTTAGATTAAAAATAAATCTAAAGAGGGGTTCTTTATATGGACGGGGTTCGGGTGGAGATGAGGGATTTGATATTGTGTTTCAGGTGCGTGTGTTCTATTGGTTGTCTGAATGGATCTACTACCATAAAAAGAGAGATGGGATTTTCTTGGTCATAGGGGAATACAATATATACTTCTGATGCCCGCTCCCTGCAGAGACCCAGTTCTTCCTCCATTCTTCTGGCTGCGTGTGCCTCAGTTCATAGGTGAGATGCTGTTTCTCTGCTTTATCCTTTGATAATCCTATTGTTAATGTTGTAATATCATCTGGGTGAATCTTGACCAACTGCACTGTATCAATTTTTGCCGTTGACAGATGATTTAATATTTTAACCAAATTTTGCTGTTTGTGATGCATTTGAAAGGTGTTTTTGCTGCTTGTTTATTTTTTACTTTCAATTTTGTAAGCATAAATTGAGAAATGTAGTTTGTACATGATTTTTCAGAATTTTTCAGAACCTTTTGTTTGAAAAGTTTGTTATCTGGTTTTATTATGTTTTATTTGTGGGACATGAAATCTGTTCTTGTTGGGAATATAGAAAATTACTATTGAAAAATCACTGCACTATTTTGACACATTTGGTAGATGAAAGATAATGTGTTGATTTGTACTTTCGTTTCTTCAGGAGCTGCTTGGCGTGGGCAGGACCCCCTCCACGCTCAAAGTATATGTGGCGGCCACAGCGGCGTTTCACGCACCTGTGGCCGGGCATTCCCTTGGGAAAATCGACCTGGTCATTTGTTTCCTCAAGGGGGCCAGGAGGCTCTGTCCCCGCCTGGGACCTGTCCCGTCAGGGCTCTCAGAATCTATCAGGAGCGCTCCGCCACATTCAGACAGTCGGAAAAGCTCTTTGTGTGTTTCGGTGGCCGCACTAAAGGTCTGCCAGTCACAAAACTGAGACTATCTAGATGGATAGTAGACACTATCTCTCTAGCCTACAACCTTCATGGGCCTTCAATGCCCCATAGGTGTTAGAGCTAATTCCACTAGAGGCACGGCCTCCTCATGGGCTTGTTCCAGTGGTGTACCAATCGAAGACATCTGTGCAGCGGCAGGCTGGTCCTCACCATCGACATTTGTGAGATTTTACAAACTAGAGGTCCCTGCTCTGCAGGCACAGGTACTTTCTATCTAAAGGCCTCGGCCAAGAGGACTCCGAGCCTCTGAGACATTATACCTTAATAAGGGGCCCAACCTTTGTCCGGCCCTGGGGGGAATTGTGACTTTCAAACTCTACTGTTGACCTCGGGCCACTTAGCCCCCAGGTAATGGTTCAGTTTAAAAATGGGTTCCCACTGCGTATAGCTACGCAATACAAAGTGAACGTTCTCGAAAGGCTCTTAAAGTCTATTTAGAGAGAACGGCGTTGTCTTAGCGACCCCTAATTTAATGATCCTAAACAATAGGAAGTGAATCAATCAAAACTAACTTTAGCTGGAAAATAACATTATTCAAGAACCGCTATAAAGCCAAAACAATCTCTGTTACCTTAAATTATATGTTTATCTCTGTAAAGCTGCTTTGGAACAATCTACATTGTTAAAAGCACTATATAAATGAAGATAACTTGACTTGACTTGACTTTGGTGCCCTCCATCAAGTTCTAGTCTCAGTGTCTGACTCGCGGAAGGGGGGGTCAGTTCGGTTATCTCCTGCCAATCATCCGTTTCAGGACGCTGGAATTGGCTTCTCAAGCTATACTAGAGACCAGTCTCGAGAGGCTGGTTCCTTTAGTAGTCTCAGCCTTAGTCGTCTTGGGATAAGACATATCTGAGGACAGTCGTTATCTCGAAGAAGGCTTCGACTAAGAAGTCGTCCTGATGCCGAGGTTATCAGGCTTCTGAGGGTTGTTCCCTCCGGGGAGAGATGGGTTTGAGAATCCGTGTCTCCTCGGCGCCCTCTGGGGGATGATTCTCTGAGGAGGGTCGGAGTGCTGCCAGTTCGGTTGTTCCCTGCCGGCTCGCCGCTTGAGGGCACAGAGGTGTCAGCGTTCCTAAACGATCCTCTGAGGAGGGTCGTAAAGCAGTCAGTCTGGTTGTTCATTGCCGGTTCACCGCTTCAGGGCGTCGAGGTGCCTGCATTTCCCAACGATCCTCCGAGGAGGGTCATAGAGCAGTCTGTTCGGTTGTTCCCTGCCGCTTCGCTGTTACAGGGCACCAAAGTGGCTGTTCGACCAATACCAGAGGCCAGTCTTGAGAGACTGGTCCCCTTAGTAGATTTTATGGCAGCGTGTAAGCTACTGCCAAATATATCTCATTGGGACCTGCTCACTATAGAAAAGGGTTACAGAATTCAGTTCAGTTCTCATCCAACCATATTTCTTGCAGGCTCTGGTTATGTTATCATTCCTGGGAAGCGACTCTCTGAGGAGGGTCACAGCGCTGCCAGTTCGGTTGTTCCCTGCCAGTTTGCCTCTTCAGGGCACTGAGGTATCAGCGTTCCCGAACGATCCTCCAAGGAGGTTCTGGTTATGGAACTCTTCTGCGAAAGGATGCTATAGAAATGGTTCCCCCTCCCAGTAGGGAGTCAGGGGTTTACAGCCGTTACTTCATTGTTCCAAAGAAGGTCCACCCTTACACTCAAACAGAGTCAACAAAAAAAGAAAAAAGAAAGAAAAGCAGATTCAGTCTGAGGACTGGTTTGTCACGATAAATTGAAGGACGCATCCTTCCATGTAGCCATCCGTCCTCATCACAGGAAGTCCCTGAGGTTTGCTTTCGGGGGTGAAGTATATCAATATCGGGTTCTTCCCTTTGTCCTAGGTAAAACTAGGCCAGTCACTGACTGTTGGGTCTCATGGCAGCTGCATCCAACTGAATTTTTTTTAAGTTGTTTTAAGTGAACAATTCCTTTAAGGGCACAGACGGCATTAGGTTTATTATGCACTGTCACTTTAAGACCGAATGTGCAGATACAATTGCACTGATGCACATCCGATATTCTCACAACTGTTTACGTTCTGTAAAGACATAACCGACTGTGTTTATATGAATACTCTCCAAACCTGACATTTAGACATAATGTTGTGTGTATTTGTCCATTCAGATGCGAAAGAGAGCTCAATTCAGTACTCCTGGGCTGTAGCTTTCTATGTGCATGGCTGCACGTTTTGGCATGTCAGTAGATTTTCGTCATAGTTTTTGTCATTCAAAACTGGTTTTTATTTAACTTCGAGATTCAGCACCATGTTTAGGGGCGTTAAAATGTAAAGTCAATGTCCCCACAATAACAGACTGGTGTGTAAAACTCCTGGACATCTTTTAAAGAGTCTATACCGCACACTTAACATACTTCACATACTTTTGATAATCCAGCATTTAGTTGATCCTAATAAGCGCTCATTGTCACAGCTGTAAAAATGGCAGCAGCTTTCTTCTTGCATGAGGGGGTTTGGCGTCACGATGGCTTTGTTTCCAGACCATTAAAGAACGCGACACAGATTCTGCTTCTGAGATGCCTTAGCTTCTGTTTGATTCTGTTATTGTTACTTTTACAGAGCTGATGATGGTCGGAGAAATTCATCAGCGGAAGTGGTCCAAATTAACCTTGTTTCCTCTTCTATTGAATGTGAAATTCTGTAAGACACCTTGAAGCTGATGGTAAGTTCAGTGAGTCTACTGCTATTTGTTTGTGATTTGAAATGTATTCAATACCAACTTGTTTTTAGGCTAATTATTCACGAAAATTCTACTTTCTACACAATTAATTCGTTTAAAAAAAATCAGCTTGCTCTTCCTCTGAAATTACGTTCCTTCTTCACTGATGTCGGGTAGGAAGCATGGGTATTGAGTAACACCAACCAATAGCCAATTAGCTATTCAGACATTTTTTAACTGGAAATATATATACACTCACCTAAAGGATTATTAGGAACACCTGTTCAATTTCTCATTAATGCAATTATCTAATCAACCAATCACATGGCAGTTGCTTCAATGCATTTAGGGGTGTGGTCCTGGTCAAGACAATCTCCTGAACTTCAAACTGAATGTCAGAATGGGATAGAAAGGTGATTTAAGCAATTTTGAGCATGGCATGGTTGTTGGTGCCAGACGGGCCGGTCTGAGTATTTCACAATCTGCTCAGTTACGGGGATTTTCACGCACAACCATTTCTAGGGTTTACAAAGAATGGTGTGAAAAGGGAAAAACATCCAGTATGCTGCAGTCCTGTGGGCAAAAATGCCTTGTTGATGCTAGAGGTCAGAGGAGAATGGGCCGACTGATTCAAGCTGATAGAAGAGCAACTTTGACTGAAATAACCACTCGTTACAACCGAGGTATGCAGCAAAGCATTTGTGAATGCTTTGGGCTACATCAGCAGAAGACCCCACCGGGTACCACTCATCTCCACTACAAATAGGAAAAAGAGGCTACAATTTGCAAGAGCTCACCAAAATTGGACAGTTGAAGACTGGAAAAATGTTGCCTGGTCTGATGAGTCTCGATTTCTGTTGAGACATTCAGATGGTAGAGTCAGAATTTGGCGTAAACAGAATGAGAACATGGATCCATCATGCCTTGTTACCACTGTGCAGGCTGGTAGTGGTGGTGTAATGGTGGGGGGGATGTTTTCTTGGCACACTTTAGCCCCCTTAGTGCCAATTGGGCATTGTTTAAATGCCACGGCCTACCTGAGCATTGTTTCTGACCATGTCCATCCCTTTATGGCCACCATGTACCCATCCTCTGATGGCTACTTCCAGCAGGATAATGCACCATGTCACAAAGCTCAAATCATTTCAAATTGGTTTCTTGAACATGACAATGAGTTCACTGTACTAAAATGGCCCCCACAGTCACCAGATCTCAACCCAATAGAGCATCTTTGGGATGTGGTGGAACGGGAGCTTCGTGCCCTGGATGTGCATCCCACAAATCTCCATCAACTGCAAGATGCTATCCTATCAATATGGGCCAAAATTTCTAAAGAATGCATTCAGCACCTTGTTGCCATGTAGAATTAAGGCAGTTCTGAAGGCGAAAGGGGGTCCTTTAGGTGAGTGTATATATAACATATAAATAGCAGTAGTGTCTGATTCTGTGAGTTAGTACATTAGCTATCATAGTTGAAAACCAAAAGAGCAGCTATTCATGTTAAAAAGTGTAATTGAAGCCTTGATTTCTGCTCTAGCTGCATGTGTATCTTGACACTGTCAACCTCTAGACAGCACTGTGAAATCCCGAGAGAGCGTGTTTGAATTTGCTGTAGTATTAATACGAATTAAGTATATAATTTAACAATGGGAATGATGATTACATTTATATAGTGTTTGCGTGTGTTACAAATAAAGCTACAATAAGCTCATGGAGTGAATACAATTGCAGTCAATCATCTTGATGGATGATGCAGAGGAAACTCTGATCAATAACAGTTGTACTAGCATGTGACTTGCACAAACACATTTTGGTACGAATTGAAAGGTTGCCTTGTGAAAGCAATCCGAACCAAGAAAAAAATGCAACATTGTAACCAATTAAGTCCCTGTTTCGGAACAAAACAAATGATCTATAGGTGTAAAATTGCCCTATATGCTAAATCATGTATAATGTTCTGCATGCACAATAAAAAAATAAATAAAAAAAATTGGTTAAGCTAAACAGAAAACCAAGTCATTTTAGCTGGTTTAGAAGGAAATTTTATATAAAAGCGAAATAGCCAAGTAGCTATTCAGCCATTGTTTTACCAAACTTGGATTCAGGGTAACATTAATTTTGGAAAGTAACACCTACTTTTCGTGATCCATTAAGGATAAAATAAAGTCTCAATTATAGAAATGTCACATTATAGAAGTAACATATGTACTACCTATACTACACAGTACACTTAGAAAGGTGTTTTTTAAAATAGATGTACAAAATAGTAAGTGTTAGTATTAATTGATCAAGCGTTAAAAAAAGATTCAGCCGTTTCTTAAATATGACTAAAGACTCAGCAGCTTGGGTTGAGTCCACCAGCATGGTCCAGTCAAGGAAAAGGACAGTGAAAGTGATTTTGTGCCTCTTTATGATGGCACCACAAGGTGACGTTCGCTTGCAAGCTTCTTGAGGGCTCTGAAGTGAGTTTAGGTATAGGGGTGTAGAGCCAATGGTTGTTCTGTAGGCAAACATCAGTGCCTTGAATTTGATGCGA
Organism: Semotilus atromaculatus; assembly: GCA_031834385.1. Lineage (NCBI taxonomy): Eukaryota > Metazoa > Chordata > Actinopteri > Cypriniformes > Leuciscidae > Semotilus > Semotilus atromaculatus. The sequence goes on along the minus strand of JAULUF010000027.1, from coordinate 6,192,277 downwards.
GCGGTTATTGGCAATGCTGGAAGGCCTGTCAAGAGAGCATTACGATAGTCTAGTCTGGATAGAACAAGAGCTTGGACAATGAATTGTGTAGCATGGTCCAATAGGAAAAGACTGATCTTCCTAATGTTGTATAAGGAAAATCTGCAGGACCAAGCAGTTCTAACATGTGGTCTGTGAAGTTTAACTAATCATAAATCACTCCTAAATGGAGTTATGTTTGACAAACCTAGCCAAATGGAGAAGTTGCAATGTAGTGTTGGGTTGGCTGGGACCACAAGCAGTTCTGTCTTTGCAAGGTTGAGTTAAAGGTGGTGATCCTTCATCCAGCAAGAAATGTCTGTCAGAAAGGCTGAGATGTGAGCATCTACCGTCAGATCTGGCTGGAATGAGAGACATAGTTGTGTGTCATCAGCATAGCAGTGATAGGAAAAAAACTTGTTTCTGAATGACAGATCCTAGTGATGACATGTAGATGCAGAAGAGAAATGTTCCAAGCACTGAGCCCTGAGATACCCCTGTAGCTAGATGTTGCAACTTATAAACTTAGACACCTCACCTCTCCACAACACCCTAAAGGACCTACTGTACCTGAGAGGTATGACTTGAACCATTGGAGTGCGGTTCCTGAGATGGCCTTCATCATGAGGGTTAAGAGGAGGATCTGGTGGTTAACTGTGTCAAAAGCAGGAGAGATATTTATTAGTTGTAGAGTCTAATGAACATGCTATTATGTCGTCTAACTCATCTGACTAAGGTCGTGGATAATCTTTCTCAACTGAAAATAACTCTGTAACTGTAATTTGATGAAAATAAGAACATAAAACATTACATAATGTACATCATATCCTGTTGGAATTGATTAAAACGGTAGTAGCATCTCTATGACCAACAGAAGCAGTCTTAGAAGTTTCCGTAAATAGTACACTACCAGCTTAACAACTGAGTAAGTATTTGTAAATGATCTTATGTTTATTAGTAAGCACTGCTGACTTTGCAGCCTAAAGGATCATGTTAGGTCAAAGCAGGGGGGAGCACCTCTGTAAAACACAATAAATGAGTTGTTTCTATTAATTAAACATATAAGAAACTTGGTCATTGCAGGGCAGAAATGGCAGTTGCCTCTTCAAAATAATTTTTTCTTAGTTTTCTAACCAAAAAAGGAAAGAAATATAAACACAAAAATAAGTGTTATTCTCCAAAACCCTGCATGTTAATCAATTAATTTGGAGGATGAACGACTCCTGGCAGCCCTTTTCAGGGCTCAACTCTAGTTAGTTTCATTATCCTGACATCTGGAAATTTGTTTTCTCCAATAGTCTATTTTAGGCAGTGTGATTGGCGGACATTAGAAGTGGATATTTCAAGAGGCTGGCAAACCATCTGTGGTTAGTACCTTACCATAAAGAGGGGAGACGAATGATGACGCCAGGTTTATATACCGTCCTTAAGTGTAGTCCTTCTGCTAGTGGTCTTCTTCCTTCAGACATTCTTCTTTCAGGGCTGAACTGCTGCTTAACTTTCTCATATAGGTGAGGACAATGTCTACTTTTTCATGGTTTGATTCCATTTTGTCTCCTAAGATGCAACTCATACTTTGAATTGTATTTTTAGGATGACACACTTTTCTGTAAGCAGTTTATAGTGATTTGGAACTGTAAAATAACTTCAGAGGAATATCAAATATTTTATTTTATTAAGTGATTATATTAATTAAGTTGTATTAAAGATTTTATTTTCTTGCTACTGTGCTATATGCCAGTTGAATATCATGCATTGCGTGTTGGACTTCCAAAATGAGCTTGGCACAAAATTTTTATTTTTTTAATGACTGTATGAACATGAATATGTATGCTGAAATGCCACTCAGGTGATGACAGAAATGTATTTCTAATACATTTATTGTTCATACCATTCATTTTATATCATTGTATGAACATTCTGTCATGGTTTACTCACCCTCAAGTTGTTCCAAACCTGTATTAATTTCTTGTGCTGAGCACAAAAGGAGATATTTTCACGATATATTGTGGGAGGGGGACCAGAAACTTTTGGTTAACAAACATTCTTCAAAATCTTTCTTTATATGTAACAGAGGAAAGAAACTCATACAGGTTTAGAACAACATTTGAGTGAGTAAATAATGAGATTGAGTAAATGATGACAGAATTTTCATTTTTGGGTGAGCTAACCCTTTAATACTTTGAAAAACAATTTGCACAAAAAAAGAAAGAAAGAAAAGAAAAGAAACCGTCCCTTAGATATCTCTGTCAAACCATCCTAAGCTTTGAAGGGATCTGTTATAAATATGCAAGACATCTGAATACAGCAAAACATGATCTGTGTGATTTACACAGCTGTCTGCAGACAGGGTCAGATTAGTTGTATTGTTGGCATATGCGCAGATTTGTTCCAGAAGCAGGGAGACTGGGATACTGGATATCAGAGGGGGAAATTCACACCCCTCCCTCTGGATTCAAGACATTGCCAAGTGTTGGTTTCAAATTATAATGCAGAAAATATAGCACACTCTATATGACACATTCTCTCTAAATGTGTATATCACAAAATAACTTTTGAATTAATCAAGATAAAATATTGTATATCAAAAGGTAAATATATAAAAGTTGTTTCATCTTTCTAAAAATGTCTTTAAATTTTTTTTGCTCTGTTTTGCTCTCTGTATAGGGGTGAAGAAAACAAGGGGCCAAAATGTCTGAGTGAGTATATGAATATCTCTGTTTTTTATTTTATTTATTTCATAAAAATTTATTTCAAAGAAATGGGAATCTATTTCTTGTTTTGTTCCATTGTAATTCTTTCATCATCCATCACAGTAAAAAGATGACATCGAGCCGCAGGCACCATCTCAAGGTAGAGTAAATAATGCACAGAATATATTATATAATATATTATAAAATATTTAATGAAGAGCTCATGAAATAATATTTAAATTTTGTCTTTTGATATTATATAATATATTATAAAATATTTAATAAAAACCTCATGAAATAATATTAGAATTTTGTGTCCAATATAATATAATATAATATAATATAATATAATATAATATAATATAATATAATATAATATAATATAATATAATATAATAATATAATATAAATTAATATAATATAATATAATATAATATATTTAAGGAGCTTGATGACGGGTCATTGAATTATTTGAAAATAATTCAAAACGGAGTTGTTAATGCGACCGCAGACAACACATTTCTGAGCGTGTGTGTGTGTGTGTGTGTTTGAGTGGGAGAGCAGGAGGTTTTATCCTATTGTTTACTATTATATAGTCAATCAGATTCAAGCATTCAACAGACCCGTAGTATAATGATTATATTATATTATATTATATATCATATTGCAAGAAAAAATCACATCATGGCTTTGACATAAAAAGTAAAATCCGACCCTTTGAAATGTCCCACCCTCCTGTTTCAATAGGAAAGAAAACTGTCTTTACAATAGTGTCATTTTTTCTGACTGCTTTTATGTTTGTCAGTATGTGTGTTGCTGATAAAAGCACTGTAATGGTGTTGTATGAAATTTAGCATCTAACTGATGTATTTGCCCTACAGAGTTTGGTGCTTAGCATTGCAAAGGGCCTTATGGAGAAAGAAGCCGCTCAGCTAATTGTCGACAGGGAGAATTACATGGCATCAAACTGCCCTCCTCTGTCCATGCCCTCCTCTACAGCGGAACTGCAGGTCTGTCACCACATTCACCAAATTAATTATTAGTCCTTGAAACTACAGAAAATATGATTTTCGTTCTCTCATAGCACATTTACGTCACTTAGATGTTTTTTTATTTTTTTCATTTGTTTTCACTCATGGTAAATACCATGAGTGAAAACAAATGAAAACATAAACAAAAAGTGACATGACACTTTGAAAATACTTCAAGGAAACCACAGTACGCATCTGGAAAACCAATGGAATATATTTTGAATTGGTTTGAATGTTAAAATGGCATTTCAAATATTTTTTTCTTGACATTTAAGGTTGTGAACGAACAAATATGTTCTTAGTATGTAGGCTATTAGAGCTGTCCAGATGTTTCACTGATGTCTCAGTAATGTATATGCGTCTAGGGATGATAAAAGTTATATTGCAGACTCTTGAAACATTATGATGCAAAAGATGGTTAGAAAAGAGAGCTTGACTCTTTCAATGTCACTATTCAGGAACTGTGCAAGAAACTTCACCATCAGATCGACACGGTTGATGAGGAGAGATATGACTTGCAGAGCAAAGTGGGCAAGGGAGATAAAGAGGTAACTTATAAACTACAATACTCAAACATACCTTATGATGATGATGATGAAGGTGATGTTTCTATTAAGTCTATATATTGGGTTCTCTGAGGTCTGTTTTGACTCTAGTCTAATGTGTGTATAGATTGAAGATCTGAAGATCAAGGTGGTCGACCTGATTGGCAAGTTCAAGAAACCCGCGTTGAAGAAAGTGCGCATGTCTGCCGATCAGATGCTTGGGGCTCTTCTGGGCTCCAAACACAAGGTGTCTCTGGATCTGAGAGCCAACCTGAAACAAGTCAAGAAGGAGGTCAAAGAGGAGGTGAGTGAATGGTTACCGCACAGAGCAGATGTAAATAGTTATCTAACTTAAGCGTAGCATCAGTTCTAGCAGGTCATGTTAGTCAAGCTCGCGTTAGCTGACTCTCAGCTGATCCACGTCTACCTATAGGAATACAACGCCTATCACTGCATACAAATATAAGCTCCTTCAGTATTATCAGCAGCTGTCGCGTTTCTCAAGAGCAAATTACCCTCCTCCCTCCCCAGCTCCACCTCTCGGCAGTCAGGATTTGAATCAGAATTAATTCTCGAATTATGTTGTACTTTAAAATCTTGAATTAATGATTTCTGCAATATTTTCATGTTGGTTCTGTTCTGTTACCCTAAGGGGGGGTTTTGCTGCTCTCCCTGCTCTCATCCATGCTAGGCTGTTCTTGCCCAGAACAGAACCATACCGCCAATCCAAACTGTATGCTAATTGTCAATCGTATTTGACGATAGTGGTCCTTACAGAAATAATAATGCCATAAGCCACGAGAGGCCGTGCATTACAGTGATTTTACCATGGGTAAATCCTCCTAACTGGCCTCAAGTCGCTTATTGCTTGTAATATAAATTATTACAATAATATAAATATTTTTATCACTTATCACATAAATTGGATCAAAAATAATATTTATTCTTAAAACAAATAAGCCATTAGAGGCTGTTATCAACCATTAACCATGGCAAAAATCTTGCTAACGTATGAGCTTTCATGATTTACTGCTTTAATAAATATGTTTATTGATATTGAAAATGAGTAAGTAGTTAATAATGCATTTTTGTGTCTTCCTTTGGTTTATATGTCGAGTCACATTTATTTATACAAGTCAAATTTTATTTTATACAATACAAATTGTTTCAAAGCAGCTTCACATTAATAAACAGGAAAATAACAGTAATGTTGTAAAATTCATCAATTATGAAACAAATTCAATTTAAGCTGTAAAACAGCTCTACAGAAGGTAATATTAGGGCTGTCAATAGATTTTAATCGTGATTAATCTTCTTTAACGTGTTCATTTTCTCATCATTTGCTATATCCAGCAATGCGATTGAAGGAGGAAGTTTTTTTTTTTTATGGTAAATGTAGGCGTCTTTCCAAAAAGGACACTTGGAGACTCCAAAAGGACACCTAATAACCAAATGATATAAAAAGTTAACATAATTCATAAATGTATGCACACCGAAGCACAAAAAATTCAGTTTAAGTTCAGTGTACATTATTTGTACCGTGCAACAGCAAAGAGCTTTTTAGAGCTTGTTTATGTTTTAGACATGTAGACATTTTAGACAAGTTGCAATACTCAACACAGAACCACACGGAGATGACGCTCTTCAGACACAATCACATAATATAACAGAGCTTGTGTTTTAAAACTAAACAGACACTGGAATGAATAATTCACTGAGTCTCTATTCTCTCTGCCATATTTGATGTAATCAGCTTTAGATTAGCGCTGGTTTGGACTTATTGTTTCAATGCATTCGCTAATTGGATAATTGGATTGAAAACTTTCTTAATGGTTTAAAATTATCTGATCGCAAACAGAGAAGCGAAATCAGGATAAAGGGTTATAAAGAAATTTCTAAATTGAACTACCATTCCTTCACACTCAATTCCTCTCTCATAATCCAGGTTTCAGATGTCGGTGACTGGCGTAAGAACGTTGAGGACAAGGCCGGTATGGGCGGCAGGAAGAAGATGTTTGAGGGCGAGGCCTAAATTCCTAGACATTTCTTTGTTTAATTATTGTAGGAATTTGTCAGTGCTATGCAATCATTTATCTTTTTGCCATAGTTGTATGTCTTTATCTTTCAGTGCCTCAACTGAGCATTTGTTTCATGCAGTATGTCCTGAAAGAGAATTGTGTATCATCACTGAGCCACGACCATTAAATGAATGCTTTTGAGAAAAATCCCTTTTTTGTTTGTTTTATTACACATGTTTTGGTTCTTTCACTCCCTTACACTCTTTGACTAGTGGTTTGTTTTGACTGTAATGAATAAATACTATAGTGCTACTGTACGCTGCTTTTTTCTTCTATTTTTATCAGTTTCATTGCTCTATGTACTCCTTTAATTAAATTAAATTTAAATTAAAGTAAATTAAATTGAATTTGGTCGGTACACAACTTCAGAAGAAATATGGGTGGCATTTCAATTCACATTTATGGAGATCTCCTCTTTTGCTGTACGGTGAGTAACTTAAAATACTTTAAAAAATTTAAATCTATCTCATTATTTTGCTATGTAACCATTTATTTGTTCTGTCAGATATGTTATGCATCTTGGTGTATTACGCATTGCTTCCGTTTACAGCACACATACAAATGCGTCTTGAAGGAAGGGAATTTTTGTCATGCCGAGGATGGGCTCGGGATATTTCAGGAGCTCAGCGGCTTATTGGTCTAGGCTGGAACCCACATCCATAAACAGGACTCCCAAGATCTGCTGACCCATCAGAGTCCAACATATATATCCTATTTAACTTTTCTCTCTCTGAGGCTCACCAGTCTTTCCAGTTCTTCCTCCAAGTGTGCCTCCTCTTCTTCTCATTAGGTGAGCGTCATTCCAGAACTCTCTGTAGATCTGTACGTAAAGGACAAAGGCACATCTTTGAATGCAAACATTTGTGCATAGATTTAGATACTATTTATCTACTAAAACAATTACGTTACTGATGAATCTTTCCTGTTTTTAGAGATTTTTACATCCATATGTCCAGACACATACAGTTTTTTAATATTCATGAGTACATAGAATATGTTGATAAGTGTGCTTTTAAATGTAGTTATGAATTACCTGATAAAATATACATTTTGAATATCTGTAATAAATTATACATAGAGATTTTATATGAATTTGAAATGTATATATTGAAAGGAAACAATATTTAACAGCAATACAATTTATAATTATTCTCGAAGTTAAATATCGATTTAAATGTTATGCTCTAATTGATATGACAGTTTAATTCTGTTTAAATCACACAAGTTAAATTGTAGTTGTAATTGATAACATATATCTTAATCATATTTTTATAATTAAAACGACTGATCAATTAAGCAATTTTCAACTTTTTTTAAATGTTATACAAGATTCAACTCTAATTCAACTATTTAAGTCAGTTTAATGCAATTTAAGTTGAAATTACTTAAACATCCAAGTTGATTGTACTTAATTTAAGGTAGTAACTTTCTTAACAGTGAAAATCGTACAATATTTAATCGCATTTGTCTTATAGCCTCTGAATACAGCAGCTGATCGCTGGTATCATGTTTATGACCTTGTGAAGTCATATCAAATGTACTGACTCAAGACTGTTGAGCTAAACTTACAGACTCAGTGTCCCTGATTGAATTTCATTTCTTACCAAACTTTCCCAGTTTAAAACCACATAGAAGTGCTTGTCTTGGATTAGCCAATTAACTAATCTGCCTAAATCTAATGAGTAATTTCTATCCAATCCAGGGTGAAAACACACTAAACCAACAAGATGTCAGAGTAAGTATACTAATTCCTATTGCAGTGGTTTTTTTATTGGTTTAGATTAACATTTTACATAGTGTAAAACCTTATTGACTACATATGTGTAATTTTTTATGAAGTTATGTTTGTTTTGAATAGAATAGTTTATAATAGAATCCCTTGCACTCTGAGTAAGTACAGAGCTCTGTTTGATACTCACGGTGAACTTGTTTTCATAAACAGAAAAAAGATGACCTCCAGCCGTAGGCATCATTTGAAGGTTAGACAATTTTACTGTCATTTCATAAAACACATGTTTTTTTAAATGTTTTGTAAAGCGTATTGTTGATTTCTCTTCCTCTAACCCCACAGAGCCTGGTGCTCTCCATCTCCTTCAGTCTGCTGGACGCTGAAGCCAAGCAGGTTGTTATTGATAAGGAGGTGTACATGAATGAACACTGCCCTGCTCTGAATCTGCCTGGATCCCAGCAAGAGCTGCAGGTGACCGCGTTATTGTTGGTTTCACAAATAACACTGTAAAAATATGATCAATATATGACAACATATGTTTTTACATTGCTTTAACTCATCAAAATCAGTTTAATGTAATTTAAGTTGAAATTACTTAAACATGCATGTTGATTGTAGTTAAAAAATGAATGCAGCAACTTTTTTTTTTACAGTGAATGAATATTAGTATACAATATTTAAGCAATAATTATTTTGTATCATCATATCAATACTATAAGTTTTTGCAATATAGCCTAACTGTAATAGTATTTTGTATTATGTATTACATTTGTAATTATATATCATACATATTGCAATTTTACATTATAAGTAACTTTTTAACTAACTCTTAACTTATTAGTTATTTAAAAAGTTACTTATAGTCAACAAAATGTCTGGACCACAGAAAGTGGACAATCAAAATAAAGGGTTACTTTTATATATAAATAATTATATTAATATAAAATTGGGTCATTATATTTAATACATGTATATTAATATGTTGTCAATTAATTGTATATGATCTATTTATGTATGATTATATAATAATGAGGTCATAATATATATATATATATATATATATATATATATATATATGCGCATTAACTATCAAAAATCATTATTTTATTTTTTTCTAACTGTATTTTTATAGCATTCATTAACCCTTTGTTAATGTTAGTTAAAATGTATGCTCATGTTAGTTCACAGTGCATTAACTGATGTTGACACAACTTTTGATATACATTTTTTTTATAGCAAATGTTGTTATTAGTCTAGTATTTACTAGAATAAGAAATGCAGTTTTGTTTATTAAAAAAAGTATTGTTTATTGCTGGTTCATGTATGTATGTATGTATGTATGTATATATATATATATATATATATATATATATATATATATATATATATATATATATATATATATGACCACATATTGCACTTTCATATATAATTAGATCATATGTAATTAAGTGACCACATATTAATACACATTTATTGAATATATCATTACTTAATTTTATATTAATATAATTGTTTATTTATAAAGGTTGGTAACACTTTATTTTTTTCGTTAGTCCCCTTTAGACATTCTGTTGAATATATATGCAAGTAACTTTTCAAGTACGTCAGCATAACACCTAACAGTCTATTAATACTCTAATGACTGGTAGTTGACATGAAGTTGCAAAGTTACTTAGTAGAATGTCTAAAGCAGAACAGTGTAAACTAAAAGTTATATATAAAGTTGCATTGCATTCAATGTACATGTTTTTAGGTGCTTTACCACCATGCTCTACTGTTTGAGCCACAGGAATGTTATAGAATAATTTTTGTATGTTTGATAATCAATATCATATATCTTGTATCAGGACCTGTGCAAGAAGCTGCACCAACAGATCGACTCTATTGATGAGGAGAGATACGACTTGGAGGTAAAGGTTTCCAAGGCAAACAAGGAGGTAAAGACCACGAGACCTCAGTATCATCATTTGATCAGTGATTCATCCATTTATTTGTTTTTACAATTGTTATTTATTATTATATAATACTATAGATTGAGGATCTGAAGCTCAAGGTGGTCGACCTGATTGGCAAGTTCAAGAAACCCGCGTTGAAGAAAGTGCGCATGTCTGCCGATCAGATGCTTGGGGCTCTTCTGGGCTCCAAACACAAGGTGTCCATGGATCTGAGAGCCAACCTGAAACAAGTCAAGAAGGAGGTCAAAGAAGAGGTGGGTTGCAGATTCGGAAATGTTCCTTTCCTTTATTTGGCCATGTTTCTAATGTTGTGGGAACATCTCCAAGTGTGATGTATTTGGGCTTTATCCTCATGCTCATACTGATGTTTTTGCGTTCCACAGTCTGTAGAACAAGTCGGCGACTGGCGTAAGAACGTTGAGGACAAGGCTGGTATGGGCGGCAGGAAGAAGATGTTTGAGTCCGAGGCTTAAGATGTATCGTTTTTTTTTCTCTGCCAAACATCTTTCTATCCTGTGAATCTCCTGTTCAAATAAAAAATATTTTTCCTGGACTATTTTGCACATTGTACATTGTCCGAGTGTTGCATGGCATTAAAGATTAGTGTATACATATATGCCTTTGTGTTTTTGCTCAGTTGCAGATCTACTGAACAGCCAATAGCATTCGCATGTTCACTACTGTTCAAAGGTTTGGGGTCGGTAATATTTTAAATGTTTTTGAAAGAAGACTATTATGCTCATCAAGGCTGCATTTTATGATTAAAAAATACTGTAAATACAGTACTTTTGTTAACATTTAAAATAAATTATTACTCCAGACTTCAGTGTCACATGATCCTTCAGAAATCATTCTAATATGATGATTTGATGCTCAAAAAACATTTCTGGTCATGATCAATGTTGAAAACAGTTCTGCTGCTTCATATTTTGTTGGGAAACCATTTTTTTTCCAGGTCTCTTTGATGAATAGAAAATTCAAAAGAACAGCATTTATTTGAAATGTATATGTACATTATAAATGTCACTTTTGATTCATTTAATGCATCCTTGTTGAACAAAAGTACTAAATTATTTCGGAAAAGACAAACTTTTGAATGGTATTGTAGGCTTCATGTAAACTTTAATACAATTGCCTACATAAAACAGATTTAATATTACATTTTTGTCTGCAGTATGTGTTTATTTGATGAAAGATCCTGAAAGGCATGAAGGAAGTCAAAATTTTAAATAAAAATACTGAATTATCAGAGTTATTATGGTATTGTATGGTAATACAATGATACATTTTCATATAAAATGCTACTAATCAATTACAGTACTATATTCACGTACCATTTTATTTCCATGGTCCCTTGATAATACCATGGTAATATGATACTATCATGGCCCCAAAATTAAAAATGTTAATTATGTGGTACATTTGTTATTTTTTCTTAGTTCAGTCTGCTTTTGTAAACATTAGTGAAAAAATTCTAACCATTGATGTAAAATACTGATACCGGTAACCTCTGGTTATAAATAAGGAATTATGCTTCTTGTTAAAAATACTCTGCTACCATACTGTGATGGTGTTAGATAGTAATACTATGACATCTACATGCTTTAAACATGGAATGAAATTGAATTACCATGGTCAGGCTGGTAATGACTGTGTCCAATTACAGGCTATGTTTTGCATTATTTTAAATAATTGTATGTCATCTTGAGGCCCCCTGGATGAGAGCCACAGAATAATATAATATAATATAATATAATACCCTGTTTATAATTAGTTTTAGTATCATTAATGGGTGTATTATTACTGCAAATAAAAAATGTCTTGGGTCCTTTGTTAAACCCGAGACTTTTTAAAGTATAACTTGCGGCAAATATTTAGACTTAAAAAATAAACTCTCCATCTCAATCATCCCAGCTGTTCTTACTTAGAATAATACTGGGCCTTAACATTTCATTTTTCACAAAGACAACAGAGGAACCCCCAGCACTCTCACTATACGAGACCCTGAGCCATTTCAGGCTTGCACTTTCACACCCCGCTCACCCAACATCTCGTGTTTCTGGATCCAGGGCACTCAACTCCCTCCATGTAAGGTCAGGGCGCTCTGTATTTAATAGCTTGTGTGGTCCGTCCGTGTTCGGGGTCCTTCTTAAGTTTCTCCAAGGAGCTCAAGTGTTGAACTGCAAGGAGTCGACTTGCTAAGAATATCTCCTGACCCTGCTGCACTAAATGCAAGAAGATGCCAAACTATGTTGAGGGCACATCATTTCCAAGGGCACTTAGACAAGACACGCTGAAACCGAATACAAGGGTTATAACATTTGGAAAACTGCATGCCACCATGAGATCTGGTGTCCTTTTGGACCATTTAGGAGACTGAATTTCAGTTTAAACGACCACTTATATTATTAGTATTGTTGTCATTGATTTTATTTTACCCCTCTGAATACTGCATTAGAATCAAATGCAAATGGAACGAATGGAAAGAGTTTTTATTGGCTAATGAGGTCCTGCTTCCAGGCACTCCTGTGACGCATTATTATGTCAGTAATGTCACGACCCATCTGCGGTCTCTGGCCCTTCACGGTCACATGAACTTATGAAAAACAGCTGCCTTTAACTGGCACATATAGGCAACATGCAGAATCCAGGGTTACACAGGACTATCACAGCTACTGCACTGAAGTTTTGCAGCGCTGTAGAATCTTAAGACCAGTTCACGCCAGACCTTAACTATAAGGGTAAAGTATAATCAGACAGAGGTGTGGAAGCCTAATTCAGTCACGTGAGGGGAAAAAAAATGCTTTGGTAAATCTGAAATATGATATAAAAAGTCAAAATAATGACAAGTCTTACGATATAATTGTGACCATTTTGTCATAATTCTGACTTTTTATTTCATAATTGCTACTTAGTATGTCAGAATTTCAACTTTATAATCTATTAATTATGATTCAGTGTCCATTTTTAAAGTCAGAATTATGAAATTAAAAAGTCACAATAATGAGATGGATAGAAAATGATTATATATAATATCATAATTACAACACAATTGTCATAATCAGGGCTTAGTATGTCAACTGGCATCACAATTGAGACTTTTATCTCATTTCGAAGTTTTGTAATTGTTACTTATCTCAAAATTTCTACTTTTTTATCATTATTATGATTTTATCTCATAATTCTGACTTTGCAACTCATAATTTTGACTTCTTATTAGAATTACGACTTTACAGCTCAGATTTGACTCATTTCTAACTTAAGAGTTTAGTATGTCATAATTCTGACTTTTAATGTTCTAATGATGATTTATCAAATAATATTTTTTTCTTATGTGGCAGAAATGGACTTTCAAACAAAGGAACTATATTGTTAGAATCACATAATTAAAAGTGAAGTTTCATGTCAATCTGTGCATTATTCAACTGGTTTAAGTTGATATGGGATTTAGAAAGTAATAAGTAATCCAATACTTTTGAGAGAGAGAGAGAGAGAGAGAGAGAGAGAGAGTAATTAGTATAGTCATTTAATTAATATATTCAATTTATATATATATATATATTTCATATATATATATAATTTTTGTTATTTAAATTTGATTTGATTCATTTAAAGAGAGAACAGGAGTTTTGGAATGCAGACAGAATTGCAAATGTACAGTGTGTGGTTTCAGTGACGGCTTCTACTGCACTGCTGGTCAACTCTACCACCATCTGGTCATTCATAACACAGACATCAGATCAGGAAAATATCCATACAGGATGTACAAGAGTACAGAACCTAAACTGTCTTTTCTGGCAATGTCAACAATGTCAATGTCACGGTTACTTGTCATTCAATGGTTTATATATAAAACCAGACACTGGAAATCCAATGTGTCAGTGGTAAATACATGTTAACATACAACCTGATTATTACAGATGCAGTTTCTCAAATGTTTTATTCTGCAGTCTTGAGTGTGCCATCATGCAGGCCATGAGAATGTCACCTTGTGTCTTGCTTGTGGATATTGCACTTGCTGGGAATCGAAAAATGGATCTTCTGTTCCCATGGAAAGTGGGATTGTGATTACATCAGCGAAACAGGAATGTGCCTGGGTCTCATCTGGTGTTTGTGTATTTGGCCATTAGAGGGCAGATTAAGTCATGTCATATATTTGTGTGTTTTCGTTACCACATAGGAGTCAAAACAAGATTAGTACAAATTACATATTTTAGCAGAAATAAAACAGAAAGGAGGCAATAGTAACTAAATTTTTCCATTCCTGATGTATCCAAACTCGTGAAAAGGGAGTGTGATCACATTACTTTTTAAGATGTTAACAAAACAAAACAAAACAAATTATAGATTTTTGGTTTAATTTTTCTGCATTTTTCTTCTCGTCTGAAGTTTTGATGCATTTTGAGAATTATTTCTAGGTTGTTGGATAAACGTTAACATGAATGAGATTCTCATATGTCTCTGGTAGCTAACAAGTAACACATATTTTATCATGGCTGTGAGGTAACACTATATTTATGTTCAGTTCAATTAAACTGAATTCATTATTAAGAATTATAATTAATTATAAGCATCTATATATTTTTGAGATCTGAATTTATAAACAGCTTCAAAATAAATGTTATTCCTGGAAAATAAAACAAACACAGACTATAAATATATTTTACAGTTTAAATTGGGGCATACAAAAATGATAAACACTTGAGGGCATTTAGAGATGGTCTGAGAAAAGAATGATGGGATTTAGATGTCATTGGATTTTTTTTAAAATCATTTAAATATTTAATCTTAGTCCTGTGGAGGGAATTCAAGTCCTTATAACAATTCCTTGCCTAAAGCATTTGGGTTCAGTTAGCATATTTCCAACTAGACAAGCAAATAGGCTGCAAAATAGGAACATGTTGGCAACTTATATTTGTACCTAAAACAATTTTGAATTTTGAAACAAGTAAAATATGTGTAAATTATGAGAACAAAACATAATTAAGAGCACTTATGCTTGCCACCTTGCTGTAAATAACTTAAACATGTATGTTTCTCATCAAACCTCCCGAATCTGACAATGAAAATACCCAGCCTCCTGACCTTACATGCTCTCTTATTCTCTTAGAAATATTCTCACCAAAATTCTAGCTTTTTGAATTGCCAAGTTTCTTGCACAGGTTTGGTTTTGGCCTCGATCAGCAAACAAACTGTTGTAAACATCCACTGACGTCAACAACCCCATTTGCACTTCTTTGCCCTCTTCTGATGTGGCGTGTGATTACCCTATTAGAAAAAAGTATCACCTCTGAGCTGTTATCTCAGTCTATTGGAATGCACTGTACGCTGTTCCTATTCCCAAAACACAGCAGGGTTAACAACCTCTGGAAACTGAATACCTCATACTGGGGACAGATTATTGGGGCATTAGTCTGTCAGCACATGATGATTTGCCTTTGTGCTGTAAAAACAAGAAACTAATCAAAACAGGAAGAATCATGAATGATATAACCTGATGTTAAGGTGAATAGGGCAAATTATTAATAATTGAATCATAGGAAAAAGAAAAAAGTCGACTCTGATTATTCATTAGTTTGTTGTACCGCTGTACTGCCGCTGAAACTACCGCTGTAACAACACTTTACTTTGAAAGAATTGTGAGACACAAACTCGGAATTGTGAGATATAAACTTAATTAAAAAGGTAATTGTGACTTTTTAGGGCCTTATCATAGACCCGGCGCAATGCAGCGCCAGGCAAGTGTTTTTTTGCTAGTTTCAGATCGACGCCGTTCTGAAATGTCCGTACATGATATTTTCCCAGTCACTCAAATTTTGCAATTCTGTTCATCAAAAGATTTGTTTATATTGTTTATGATTCACTAATAATTAAATCGGTGACACCATCTGTTGGTTACACCTTTACACCAGTAAGTGGCTACCATTGAGTGAATTTGAGTATTTTAAGTGAGTTTGTGAATAATTGAAAGCAGGATGACTTTAAAATAACCTGCAATATTTAAAAGAGGACTGATTTTTAACTAATGAACATCACAAAAAAAGAAAAGACATTAGCGATTCCTGGTATACTGTGAAAATGCCTAGTGTGTGTAATCAGAAATATCATGTATCCAAAAATCTCTGTGCATCTCAAATGTATGGACGTGTACAGGATTCCCAACACTTGACTGGGAAATGTTTGCACACCTTAAGTTTCACTCAAATTTCCAATGTCCGATTTAACCCAGAAATTATTCTTAACCTATTCTATGCCTTACCCACAAACCCTTCCCTTGCTAAAAGACTTTGATCATGGTTAGGGCCTGAGGAGGTTCAAGAACTCCTCCTAGCAACAGATCTTGCCATCGACAGGTATCAGGAGGCGAAATATCAGTAGAAGGCAACTAGAATCTGTCAACATAAATTTCTGGCATCTATTTATGGACTCTGTGACATGTTACGCTAAGTCATGATATCCATAAGTTTGGCCAATCAGATGGTCATGTGTCCCATACGGAAATGTTATAAACTGTATGTACATATATGAAATATCAGTATATGTAATATATGCTTATTATAAGTATGCTTATGCTTTATTATGCTTATATAAAGTAAAAACATATATCAAACCTATTAGAAATTGAGCGATTCCATATATTGACAAATATATCCCAATATAAATATACAGTACACGTTTATTTATGCATTACACATATTTTAACATACATGCCTCACGGAGACGGAGACGCTGGAGATAATGGAGGTTTGTGATATCAAGGTAGTCCTCTATGCATAACCGAGACAGGACGGTGAACTTCTTCTTCTAATGGAGTTTTATGGCGGTTGGCAAACTAACTTTCTGTGCATTACCGCCACCAACTGGACTGGAGTGTGAAGCACTAATTAGCATAGGAAATTAACAACTTTATATATATATATATATATATATATAAATGTAACCCAGTTACTTTAAATTCTCCAATCTATTCCTATTGCTTTAACAAATTTTATAATAGCACTATAAATTTGATCTTGCTGGTGAGTGCTGGTGATGATAGTGATGATGAGGTGCAGGTGTGTGTGTGATTAGTATTCAGGAGTGCGCTGTGATTGGCTGGCGTGAGAGCCTGGCTGCTCTGTAACACATATATGCTGCTAATATTCAGTGATAACACAAATGCACATATTTGCACAGCCATATATGAAGCCTATTAGAAATTGGAACAATTCCATATATTGTACCCATATAATAAATATGTTTATGTCTGTATAATAATATTTTGACACACATTATGTCACTGATATGTCAGAGTCTTAGTATTTATTTGACATATAAAAATTATATGTAAAATGTATATTTGATAAATATAAATGTAATTTATGAAAAACTTTGACTATATGTTACTTATTGTCAGGTGAGGTAAGGGATGTGAGGAGGACTCAAGGATGCAGAGGTTAATGAGCTTTTTTATTACACCTCAAAAATAAACAAAATAAAACAAACAAGAAAACGCTCTCCAAAGTGGATACATTTGAAAACGCCGTTTTCGCGTTGTAGTGTGGCCTGTCAAAGCAGAGGTATTTAAAACCGATGACATAAGTTTAGTCATGTTACGCATATTGTACCAATAGTTCCCCATCGTTGTCACTCCGAGTTCCGTCGGATGACGACGATTGGGGTTTCGCTTAGAAGCCTATCAACTTCGAGTATTACAAAACGAGCCAATGGCAAGGGAAATGCCATGGGTCTGCGGAATTTGCATGGCGCATCTCCGCCCCACCTCGTGGGAATAAAAGGAGGACGCCGCAATATGCAGTTCATGTTTTTGCTTCGGAGCCAAGAGGTCCTCTTCACTCCGTAGTCTATTCTCTGATTATCTTCGAGAATCTTCTAGACGAGCAGCTTCCAGTCGGTGTTGGTGTGACGGCTTATTCGAGTTTCACTTTCCTGCCTGCTGATCTGTGCAGTGTTCTGCGACAGCGCGTGTGTTTCTCCCTGGGCGCTTCAGCACTGCTGCAAGCTTTTCATTCATAAAAAAGAGCTTTCATTCACAAAAAGAGCTTGCACGCGGCACTGCTTTTTAAAGACGCTCTGCCCGTGTATTGCACGCGGCACGTCTTTTTAAAGACGCTCTGCCCGTGTATTTCTGAGTGCGATAGTCTGATAGATTCAGCTGATGGGCGCGATCGCTGTTTGTTGTTTGGGCTGTTCTCAGACAGCGATCGCGGGTGCGTCATGTTCTACGAACGTGACCATTGCAGTGTTATGGTCGAGACTCAATGAGCCCTACAGAGCGAGAGTCCCCTCATCCACACCCCAATCTATTTTCTCCACGTGAGGGAATACTTTGGCTGGTGGCCAGGGTGACCTGAGGCTGATGGTGTGGAACAAAACCCGACGATTTATCCTCGGTCCACACCCCCCTCTTACACATTGCAACCCGTGCGGTGCCCGTGTCCAGTAGGACGCCGGCGGCTCCAGCAGCTCATCCGGCGCCCCGGCAGATGAAATCATGTCTATCGCCGCATCACAAGGTGAGCTGGAGTCCTCTGGAGATGACGGTTCGGCTGTGCTGCCACCTCCGGGTGTGTCAGCCTGTCGAGTCTGATCCAGAGTTGACAGCTATGCTTTCCCGGGCTGCCGTGAGTGTCGGACTTGTGTGGACATCTGCCATGTCCCGAGTACTCATGGCTGATAATAGGGTTTTTGGGGGTGACGACCCCAATTCCTTTCTACCCGGACGTGCATGAATAGGTCATGAGCTCGTGGGAGTCTCTTTTGACTTTCGTGACCGCTCAGCGGCCTCTTCCACCTTCTCTGCCCTTGTGAGGTCGCGGCCCAGGGTGCACTGGGTTCCCCCTGTGGAGTGTTCTGTGGCGACACGTCTGTGACCCCACAGCGCCTCCACCTGGTGTGGCGGCCCTAAGCACCCCCTCAACGCCTGTAGGTTTTGTCTACTCCGGTAGCAAACACCTATAGAGCTGCTGGGCTGGCTGCCGACTCACTGCATGTATTGTGCACGAGAGTAGAGCTGATTCAGGGCTCATACTAGAGCTGCGTGCCGCCACCGACCTTGCTCTACGAGCGACGAAGGTGACCGCACGCTCCCTGAGTCAGGTGATGTCCACAGTTGTGGTCAGACATTTCTGGCTTAACCTGGTTGATGTGCGCAAGGCTGAGTGAACCCATTTCCTCAACTCCCCCATGTCCCAGGCTGGCCTTTTCGGCGGCGCGGTCGAGAGCTCTGCCTAACAGTTCTCGGCCGCCCAGAAGCGGACTGTGGCTGACCCCGCGGCCAGCTGCTGCCACCCGACCGCCGGCTCAGACGCCTCAGTCCGCTCGCCGTCGAACGCGTCCTCCTGTGACTCCGCCCCCTCCCGCCCGGCACCAGCAGCAGCTTCACCCTGGCCGCGCCGTGGAGGTGGTCGCAGGAAGGCGCCTCAGCCCGTACCAGCCCCGCAGCCTGCTGAAAGAGAGCAGGCCACGCGGCGCTCTCGTTACGGGCGGCTCACAGATGGATTGCAGTTCTTCCAGGATGTGGTTGCAGGGCCACTTCTTCCCCCGGTGGAGGGCCGGGGGAGAATCCTTTTTCTAAGAACTGACTTCCCATCTCTGAGCCCCAGAGGGCGCGGATGGCAGTGTGCGCCGCTGTCCCCCTCTGTCGCCAGACCCCTGACAGACCAGGCCCCCGTGGAACGCTGGTCCTTCCCTGGCCTCCTCTGTCAGGATGCGGATTATGACCGTGCCCCCACATTTCGGGCCGCTATGCCGTCCACGTCTGGGCCGGTCATTCCGCCTCACTGCCCCATCGTGGGTACGTCTGTGGTTCACATGCCCCGCTGGTTCAGTTTTGGAACTTTCCAGTCTGTCCCGTTGGCTCTCTGGAACCATCAGGCTCGGCTATGCGATTCAGTTCGCATGGTCTCCTCCCCGCTCCGGGGAGTCCGCTACCATGGTGGGTGGTTATACCCCTGTCGTGTGTGCGGAGGTCGTCACCTTACTGGCGAAGGTACGATCGAGACCACCCCTCCAGCCGAAATGAAGTACGGCTTCTCAGTCCCTACTTCATTGTACCCAGGAAGAGCGGTGGGTTAAGCGGTGAAGAGCCTGGGCCTGCACGTCTTCAACCGTTTCCTTCACACGTTTCCGTTCAAGCTGCGCATGGCCAAACGCATTTTCGAATGTGTGCGGCCACAGGATTAGGTTGCAGCGATCGACCTGAAGGATGCCTACTTTTATGTCTCCATTTTTTTCCTCGGCTAAGACCATTTTACGGTTTACTTTCCAGGAGTGGGCATACTAGTACGCGGTTCTCCCATTCGGGTTAGCCCCTGTCTCCTCGCATCTCTACGAAGGTCGTCGAGGTAGCCCTTGTGCCGCTACGGCAACACGGGGTTCGCATCCTGAACTATCTCGATGACTGGCTGTACCTAGCTCACTCTCGAGTCCAGGTTTACGAACACAGGGACCTTGTGCTCCGGCACCTAGCCTGTTTGGGCCTTCGGGTCAACTGGGAGAAGAGCAAACTTTGCTTCGTGCAGAGGTTCTCTTTTCTCAGTGTGGACTCGGTCGCCATGTGCGCGCGGCTTACGAGCTAGCGCGCGCAGTCACTGCTGACTTGCCTAAGACAATTCGAGGGTAAGAGTGTGGTTCCACTGAAATACTTTCAGAGGCTCCTGGGGCATAAGGCATTCCAGCCGCAGCAACGCCGCTCGGTTTGCTTCATATGAGACCACTTCAGCTCTGGCTTCGCGATCGAGTCCCGAGGTGGGCATGGCAACAAGGCACGCTCCGAGTACCAGCTACTCCGACCTGCCATCAGACCTTCACCCCGTGGTCGAACCTCAGTTTTCTACGGGTCGGTGTGCCCTTAGAACGAGTTTCCAGGTATGTTGTTGTCTCAACAGATGCCTCCACCACGGGCTGGGGTGCCATGTGCAATGGACATGCTGCCGCGGGCTCCTGGACACGACCCCAGCGCCTTTGGCATGTCAATTGCCTCGAGTTGCTGGCAGTACGCCTTGCTCTGCACCGTTTTCTTGCGCTGCTCTAGGGTCAACACGTACTAGCCCGATCAGACTATACCGCCTCTGTAGCATACATCTACCATCTAGGTGGTCTACGCTCTCGCCGTATGTCGCAACTCGCCCGCCACCTCCTCTTATGGAGTCAGAAGCATCTGAGGTCCCTTCAAGCCATTTTATATCCCCGAGCCCTGAACTGTGTAGCCTCACACAGCGCTCACGGCTTCAGCTCCTCCCGGGAGAATGGCGACTCCATCCCCAGTCGGTTCAGCTGATTGGGACCAGTTCGGGGACGCACAGATAGATCTGTTTGCCTCTCACGACTCGACCCATTGCGCCCTGTTTTATTCCCTGACCGAGGGCACGCTCGGCACGGATGCACTGGCGCACAGCTGGCCGCGGGGTCGCAAATATGCGTTTCCCCCAGTGAGCCTTCTTGCGCAGACCTCGCGCAAGGTCAGGGAGGGCGAGGAGCAGGCGATTCTGGTCGCGCCACACTGGCCCACCCGGACCTGGTTCTCCGAACTAGTACTCCTCGCGACAGCACCTCCCTGGCCAATCCCTCTGAGAAAGGACCTCCTTTCTCAGGGACGGGGCACCTATGGCACCCTCATTCCGATCTATGGAACCTCCACGTGTGGCTCCTGGACGGGACGAGGCAGGTTTGAGTACCCTACCACCAGTGATGGTGGCTACCCTCACTTCCACTAGAGCGTCGTCTACCTGACACGCCTATGTGTTGAAGTGGAACCTCTTCGTTAACTGGTGCTCTTCTCGCCAAGAAGACCCCTGGAGTTGCTCGATCGGTGTTGTGCTTTCCTTCCTTCAAGAAGGGTTGGAGCGAAGGCTGTCTCCCTCCACCCTCAAAGTATATGTTGCCGCTATTGCCGCACACCATGTGTGCTGTTCTATATGAACATTCAGCATTTATTTGATTTAAAAGTTGTAGTAAAGTGTCCCCTTGTGTTCAAAGTTGGGTATTGCATACAATATTGTTAAAGTCTTTATATGATGACATCACTAATGTGAGCCCAGCAGCAAGGAAGAGCATGCGGTCATGGCTACTATTGCTCCTTTATTTAAGTTGTTTTGAAGGCACTTTCGGTATGTAGATGTTGTTTCATTCTAATTCCTATGTATATTTAATTGTTATATCTTATATCTCAGATGTAAATTTAGTTTCTTTGTTTCGTGAATTGCTCAATCTGTTTCTGATACAGTGGATGCTAATTATATGTTATGTGAAAGCCTTTATTGTGCTAATGCAATAATGTAATTGACTTTAATTGTTAAAATCGAAATTAAGAGGATTCTGTATTTTGTATTTTTACAGTTTTACGTTATTCTTTGGACAGCAGTAAATAGTGGAAACAATCCCTGTGTCTGTTGTCTTTGGGAGGCGTTATCTGACTGCATACTTAAGCAAGGCGTTTGAGATAAAGGGCAGAACAGTAAAACGAAAAGCTCTTCGGTGACCAACTTCTAGTTTCTAACTCCACGGCGGGGAGCAAGCTACAGTAGCCCATAAGGTGATCTTCCTCCTACAATGTCTAAGTCAAGCTCCAAATCTGGATCACGGAGGCAAGCATCTAATGTATCATGTTCGTCACGGCGCTCACAAGGCTCATCGGCCGTAATCACAGCCGCTGCAATGGCTAGAGCAGAGGCTGAAGCAGCTAAAGCGGAAATTGCATTTGCTAAGAAAGAAAGTGAACTTAAAATACAACAAGCTCAGCTTGAGGCATCATTAGCGACTTTAAGGCTTGAAAAAAGAGCTGCAGCCATACAAGCGAAGGCAGAGGCTTTAGAATCAGCTGCAGAGCAAGAAAGTCGAGGGAATTAGAGTGTAATAGACCTACCTATAGAGGATACAACATAACGCACACAAGCTTACTTATCAGAACAAGCGAATAATGCCATAGATTCACAAATGCCAGTACTGGATGGGCCGTTTTATGATAACGGAGGGATGAACGTTTCCAAAGTGCAACAACCACAGACTACTGCATCCTATTTGCAGCAGGAGGGTCAGCGTGGTTTTCATGCCGTACTACCCAAGTCTCAGCCTGTCGATGCAGAGTGTGTGCAGTACCATACTGTTTCGCAATGCAAGGGTGTACAGTTTACACGCCCGGCTCAGCATGAGGCATTCTTCAGGTCACCTCAAGATGTGCATCATCCACAATCTGCGCCATTTCCAGGCAGTGAGAAAAGGAGCGGAGACAGAAGGGTGCCGCTCGACTATAATCAGACTCAGTCAGCTACACCTTTACAAGCTGGACAGTATCAAGGTAATCTGTATGCAAATAATCAAATGTCTGATGTCGTCAAGTTTATTGCAAGACGTGAATTAGTATCCACCGGTCTAACACAGTTCAACGATCATCCAGAGACTTTTAGAGCATGGAGGGCATCCTTCATGAACGCCACTAAAGACCTTAACCTCTCACCTAGCGAGGAGATGGACTTGCTAGTAAAATGGCTTGGGTGTGAGTCAGCTGAGCATGCAAAACGAATCAGAGCTGTGCACATTAACCATCCGTTACAAGGGCTCAGTTTGATTTGGGACAGACTTTATGAAACATATGGCTCGCCGGAAATGGTAGAAAGTGCTCTATTTGCTAAACTGGAGAACTTCCCGAAAATAGCCAACAGAGACAGTCACAGACTGCACGAGCTGGGAGATTTGCTCATGGAGATCCAAGCAGCTAAGCAGGATGGTGATCTAAAGGGTCTTTCCTATCTAGACACTCCACGGGGAGTAAATCCGATAATTCAGAAATTGCCATTCAGCTTACAAGAGAAGTGGCTCACGCTGGGATCTAAGTACAAAGAGGACTGCAGAGTTTGGTTTCCACCCTTCAAGTTCTTAGTAGACTTTGTGTGTCAGCAAGCTAAAATGCGCAATGATCCAAGTTTCTTTTTCACAGCTGTACAGGAAGAAACTCGCAGACCACACTTTTTCCAGAAGCTGTCAAACAGACAGTTAAACAAACCTGTTTTTCCCAGAGCTGTTATCACACACAAGACACAGGTCTCCTCCGAGAATTCATCAGCTGCCAGCGAACTCAAAAATAAGGTAAATCCAGCAAAACAGTGCTTTCTACACAATAAGCCTCACCCTCTGTCCAGATGTAGAGGATTCAGGATGAAACCTATGGAAGAGAGAAAGTCATTGCTCAAAAAACAAGGCATATGCTTTAAATGTTGCAGCTCCATATTCCACATGGCAAAGAACTGTGATCAGGATGTGAAGTGTTCGGAATGTGGCAGCGTTACCCACATGGCAGCGCTCCATCCAGGCCCAGCACCATGGATGAAAGAACCACAATTCCAGACATCGGAGGATCACAAAGTGAGTGAGGACGTACATGTGGAATCGGAGGTTTCCTCAGCTTGTACAGAGGTATGTGGACACAGTCAACTTCTGCGCTCATGCTCTAAAGTATGTCTCGTGAAAGTATTTCCTGAAGGCCACCCAGAAAAGGCAGTCAAAACGTATGTGATACTAGATGATCAAAGCAACAGATCGCTCGCAAGATCAGAATTCTTCGATCTGTTTGGGATTATGGAGCGTAACGTAGCCTACACTCTCAAAACATGCGCAGGCACAGTTGAAACAGAAGGCAGGCTAGCCCGGGGCTTTCAAGAGGAATCATTTGATGGAAGCTTAGTCTTACCCTTACCAGTGCTACTTGAGTGTAACGAAATTCCAGATAATCGCTCTGAAATCCCCACTCCAGAAGTAGTAAGCAACCACAGGGACATCTTGCAAGGTACATTCCAGAGCCCGATCATTATGTTCCCATTCTTCTCCTGTTAGGCAGAGATATTATCAGAGTCCACAAAGCTCATAAGCAAGTGAATGGGCCACCAAATGCCCCCTTTGCGCAAAAGTTGGACTTTGGGTGGGTAATCATCGGAGACATGTGCCTCGGGAAAGTTCATAAACCGACTTTCATCCAAACTTACCACACCAACATTATGGAGAACGGTCAGTCTACCTACTTTCACCCATGCCCTAACAACTACACTGTGAAGGATAGACCCCAAAGAGAGTCGTTCACCAAGTCCCTTATCAAGGATCGGCCTCAAAGACTAGCAGAATGGGATGTATTTCAGAGAACAAAAGATGACGAGAGAACAGCTCCGTCTATCGAGGACAGACTCTTTCTGCAGATCATGGACAGAGAAGTCTATAAAGACAAGGAAAATTAATGGGTTGCCCCACTCCCATTCAAGCAGCCAAGACAATATCTTCCAAACAATCGTACACAAGCTGTGGAACGCCTCAATTCACTTCTAAGATCTTTCAGGAAGAAGCCTGAGATGGAAAAAGACTTTGTAGCCTTTATGGAGAAGTTATTCCAAAATGATCATGCAGAAATAGCTCCTTCAGTTGGTCCCAATGAACAGTGTTGGTATCTACATTCTTTTGGCGTGTACCATCCGAAAAAGCCATCCCAGATCCGAGTGGTCTTTGACTCGAGCGCTCAATACAAAGGTGCATCACTGAACAAGGTTCTCTTGACGGGTCCTGACCTCAACAACAGTCTCCTCGGTGTCCTCATGCGGTTTCGCAAAGAGCCTGTCGCCTTCATGGTAGATATACAGCAAATGTTCCACTGCTTTAAAGTTCGATCTGCAGACAGGAACCACCTCAGGTTCCTCTGGTTTCATGAAAATAACCCAGAGAACAAGGTCACGGAATACCGTATGAAGGTACACGTATTTGGGAACAGTCCCTCTCCGGCAGTGGCCATTTACTGTCTTCGTCGTGCAGCTCAAGAAGGACAAGAGGAATTCGGTCAAGACTCCCTACAGTTTGTGGAGCAAGACTTTTATATGGATGATGGATTGAAGTCCTTACCCTCTGCAGAGATGGCAATCGACCTGTTAAAAAGGACACAGGACATGCTGGCTGGATCTAATTTGAAGTTGCATAAACTGGCTTCAAACAGCAAGGAAGTTATGGGAGCGTTCCCATCTGAGGATTATGCCAACTCAATGAAAGAACTGGATTTAGGTGCTAGCACACTTCCTACGCAACGCAGTCTTGGCTTGCTTTGGAATCTGGAGACAGACTGCTTCAACTTCCACGTCCAAAATGATAGAAGGCCCTACACTAGGCGTGGATTGCTATCTGTTATAAACAGTTTGTATGACCCGCTAGGATTTGTGGCTCCCATCACAGTTCAAAGCAAAGTACTGCTGAGGGAGCTAACTGAGAATGCTGTTGACTGGGATGCATCCTTACCTGTAAACAAACAAAAACTGTGGGAGGAATGGAGAGATTCTCTGCAAGAACTGCAACATGTACAAGTCCCAAGAAGCTATGGGACTACATCGTCATCAGGTGCCAAGTTTAAGGAGCTCTGTGTTTTTTCAGATGCTTCGGAGAAAGTAATCGCAGCAGTTGCTTACCTCAAAACAGTTGATTCCGATGGTAGCTGCCATACAGGGTTCATCACTGGCAAAGCAAGGCTAGCGCCACAACCAGAGCACACTATACCTCGCCTGGAACTCTGTGCGGCCGTCTTGGCTGTGAACATGATGGAAACCATCATCGCAGAGATTGCTGTCAAATTCGATGAGATCACTTTCTACACAGATAGTAGAGTGGTCCTTGGCTATATCTACAACGAGAAACGTAGATTTCATGTCTATGTAAGCAATCGTGTGCAGAGAATCCGGACGAGCACTAATCCAGAACAATGGCATTATGTGAGCTGAGAGCAGAATCCAGCTGATGTTGCAACACGACCAATAGCTCCAGGCAAATTGCAGGACACTATCTGGTTCCGTGGACCAGCATTCTTGCACTATCCAAAAACAGAGACTTTCCTTAGAGAACCCTTTGCACTTGTTGATCCTGATCGAGATTCAGAAGTTCGTCCTCAAGTAACAGTGTTGCATACCACGGTCTCAAATCGCTTTGAGCGCTTTTCGGACTGGAGCCGTCTGATCCGAGCTGTTGGAAAACTGATTCATATCGCACGCTCTTTTAAGCAGGGTCGAAATGACACCCCCCAGGCATGCAAAGGATGGCACTGTTGCAAACATCCTCCTAGTGCTGACACAGTACTTCAGAGCACAGAAGTTGTTATACGAGCAGTACAAGAGGAAACCTTTGCTGACGAGTTGCAGTGCCTCAAACGGAACGAACCACTTCCCAAAACTAGCACACTTCGAAAACTAGATCCCTTCATTGATCAAAGCGGACTGTTGAGGGTCGGGGGTCGTCTGGTCAAAGCAGATCTAGGTTCTGAAGAAAAGAGACCCCTCATTATACCAGGCAGGAACCACATAGCATTACTTCTAACAAGACACTTTCATGAGCAAACGCATCATCAGGGACGTCACTTCACAGAGGGAGTGATAAGATCTGCCGGCTATTGGATAATCGGAGGCAAAAGACGCGTAAACAGTCTCATCCATACCCGTAGACTCAGGAGGGGCTGCGAGACTCAAAAGATGGCAGATCAGGCTCAGCATAGATCCTCCCTTCACACATGTGGGATTAGATGTGTTCGGCCCCTGGTCAGTATCTGCTCGTAGGACAAGCAAAAGATGGGCGGTGCTGTTCACATGTCTAAGTGTCAGAGCCATTCATATAGAAGTGATCGAGTCCTTAGATTCCTCCAGTTTCATTAACGCTTTGAGGAGGTTTCTGGCAATCCGGGGCCCAGTGAAACGGATTCGCTCTGATAGAGGGACCAATTTCATTGGAGCATGTAAAGACCTGCAAATTCCTTCCAATTTTGACGAAAAGGCAGTGAAACAATTCCTGTCAGATCACGGGAGCATATGGACTTTCAACCCTCCGCATTCGTCGCACATGGGCGGTACATGGGAACGAATGATTGGCATTGCTCGCAGGATTTTGGACTCTATGCTTCTTCAGATGGCATCCTCTAAACTCACGCATGAGGTACTCTCCACCTTCATGGCTGAAGTTACTGCCATTATAAACAACAGACCACTGATACCTGTGTCTATTGATCCAACAGATCCCTTCATCCTAACGCCTGCCACATTACTTACCCAAAAGACTGGTTCACCTGGGGACTTTGGAAAGCCTGACCTGTACAAACAACAGTGGCGTACTGTGCAAAGCCTTGCAAACACTTTCTGGGACAGATGGCGTAAACAATACCTTTCAACCCTACAGCATCGCCGGAAGTGGCAACACCAACAGCCCAACGTTTCCAAAGGATGCATAGTTCTACTCAAGGACTCTCAGTCAAAACGAAACGATTGGCCCCTAGGCATCATAACGGAAACTTACCCCAGCCAAGACGGGCGAGTTCGAAAAGTTCAAGTAAAAATCATTGGGAAAGATGGACCCAAACTGTTTCTGAGACCTATTAATGAGATAGTACTCCTCCTACATGAAGATTCGGAATAGACCGTTCAGGTTTAAACTCAAGAAAGAAGGTTTGGTATTCCCTTGAATACCAGACGGGGAGTGTGCTGTTCTATATGAACATTCAGCATTTATTTGATTTAAAAGTTGTAGTAAAGTGTCCCCTTGTGTTCAAAGTTGGGTATTGCATACAATATTGTTAAAGTCTTTATATGATGACATCACTAATGTGAGCCCAGCAGCAAGGAAGAGCATGCGGTCATGGCTACTATTGCTCCTTTATTTAAGTTGTTTTGAAGGCACTTTCGGTATGTAGATGTTGTTTCATTCTAATTCCTATGTATATTTAATTGTTATATCTTATATCTCAGATGTAAATTTAGTTTCTTTGTTTCGTGAATTGCTCAATCTGTTTCTGATACAGTGGATGCTAATTATATGTTATGTGAAAGCCTTTATTGTGCTAATGCAATAATGTAATTGACTTTAATTGTTAAAATCAAAATTAAGAGGATTCTGTATTTTGTATTTTTACAGTTTTACGTTATTCTTTGGACAGCAGTAAATAGTGGAAACAATCCCTGTGTCTGTTGTCTTTGGGAGGCGTTATCTGACTGCATACTCAAGCAAGGCGTTTTAGATAAAGGGCAGAACAACATGATACAGTAGAAGGTAAGTCTGTGGGGAAGCACAACCTGATCGTCAGGTTCCTGAGAGGAGCGAGGAGACTGAATCCTCTTCGCCCTCCTCCCGTTCCCTCTTCGGACCTCTCAGTGGTTCTATCTGCCCTGCAGAGTGCTCCGTTGAGCCCCTGCAATCAGTGGAGCTTAAGTTCCTGTCAGTTATGACAGCGGTCCTGGTTGCATTGGCCTCCATTAAGAGGGTAGGGGACCTGCTCGCAATTCCGTTGACGAAGCGTGCCTGGAATTCGGGCCGGCTTACTCTCACGTGATCCTGAGACCCCGGCCTGGATATGTGCCCAAGGTTCCCACCACTTCCTTCCGGGACTAGGTGGTGAACCTGCAAGCGCTGCCCCTGGAGGAGGCAGACCCAGCCTTGGCACTGCTCTGTCCAGTATGTGCTCTCCGCACCTATGTAGACAGAACGCAGTGTTTCAGGACCTCAGACCAGCTCTTTGTCTGTTATGGTGGGAAGCTGAAGGGAAAGGCTCTCTCCAAGCAAATGTTGTCTCACTGGATAGTGGACGCCATTGCTTTGGCATACCAGCAGCAAGGTCGACCGTGCCCCCTTGGTGTGACTGCCCACTCCACCCGGAGTGTGGCGTCCTCTTGGGCTCTAGTGCATGGCGCCTCGCTAACAGACATCTGCAGAGCTGCAGGCTGGGCGACACCAAACACATTCGCCAGATTCTACAATCTCAGAGTGGAGCCTGTGTCCTCTCATGTACTCGCTTCAAACAGCTAGTACTGGACCCGCTCAGGTGTCTTCGCTTGCTCGCCATTCCACTCCACGGACTGGATACGTGCGATATTTCCTCAGGTGAGCTTCCCAGTAAGCCCTGAGTTCCTCCAGCACTGCTGACGTCGACGCCAGTGTCTATTTGCCTGCGCGTTGGCTAGGTGCCTTCCGTGTGCATAGTCCCTCCCTTGAGTGACCCCCACATGTGTATTTCCACTGTAAGCCTCTCTGAGCATGTGTCTTTCCCTTGGCAAGCCACCTTGCCACCCCGGGGGTTGAAATATTCCACCTGCGGCTGGACACCCCAGTGTTCTCCATATGCATCCCTCCGGGTCATATGTGTATTCTCTAAGTCCCCTCCCCCTCTGGGCTGGCATTAATTGCATATTTCCTCTGAGATATGAGATATGCTTCCCAGTGTACCTTGGTATTCCTGTGCTAAATAGGAGTCCTTCGTCCGTGCTAGTCTCACGACAGGGTTCTCAGATTTACGCAGGGCACTGGAAGACAGCTTGAAGGTGGCATGATTAGACTGGTAACCCCAATCGTCGTCATCCGACGGAACTCGAAGTGACAACGATGGGGAATGTCTCGGTTACGTATGTAACCCTCGTTCCCCGAGGGTGGGGCAAACAAACCAATAATCAGGTAACAAGAAGAAAAGGGGATAAGACATTATCTGCTGACATTATCATCACAGATTATTGTGTGGAAAGCTGAGCACATGGACATGCAGCCAATGAGAGTTGCTTACACATCATGACATGAAAGCATGCTGTCGAAGATAAACATGAGCCATGTGCTACACAGAACACAACATAAAAGCAAATGGCCATTGATGAACACGATCCACATGCTATACAGAACACAACAATACAAAGACAAAATAGCATACTGCCCAAGGGAAACCCGAAACTACATGCTCACACAGAGACCAGACCATAGGAGTTTCAGAGTTCTTTCACCAAACCAATAAAACCAGACAGAAGAACCCTGACAACTTCTGTTCATAATGTCTGTTTCAAAATCTTTTACATTATGAAACTGTATATGAATTGCAAAATTATACAAATATAAACATGGTTCCATATATTTGTAACATATCTTTTAATACAAGTTATGGACATGTACCTACAGTATTGCAGTGCAGTGCACATCAGGAATGGACTGACTTCATAGTCAGAGTATTCATTTAACACATAGTTGTGTTATTCTTGGAGTCTCTAATGAGACTGCAGCTCAAGCTGATGGCATGGGCTCTGGTTTTCACTCCATTTTAAAAGGCTATAAAATTGTCCAGCAGCTTTGTCCAAACAAGCTGCAATTTATGGAAAGATAGAGAGCAGTGAAATCTGTCATGATATTGGCCCACACAATCTTAACATAAGGGCCATGATGCATTTTAGGAAGGAGAGATGCGGTAGTGCGGTAGAAGTGGTAGTGTGGAGTGCTGGTTAAATTCCTGTTTGATCTATATCACAGTGTGGCCTTGAGCAAGGAGTAATCCCAGTTACCCAGCGTCAGGTCTTCAAAAATCAGAGAATCTTTATCTCCTGGCGTGGAAAAGTTGGCAGTAATGATAGGAAGTTTTTGCATATCATTGATCCATAAATTGCTGGCATCAAAACTCACTGGTGTAATTGTATCAAAACCGTTTTACAATTGTAAATTTACAGCTGAAAAAAAAAATCCTGAAGAATTCTTTATTCTCTATATTATATCAAAACAACCCTCAGCCCCCTAATATATAATTTTAGTGAAAACAGAATCCCCAAATTTGTCCATTAAATAAGGGAATATTTAAACCTATAAATATATATAATAAATATAATTTATAAAGAGTTTAGATACTTTTTCCAAATTACTGTTCATTTTTATTTCTGCTGAGAAACGTCTCGGTTACGTATGTTAACCCTCGTTCCCCAAGGAGGGAACGGAGGCTTATGTCAGAGATGAACTGACAGATGGGGATCTCGCAGAGAGACCAATCCACTTCGAGTGTAAACTAAATGAGCCAATGCACATTGGCATGCGATACTTGCACCAGCTGCTGTGAATTGCGGCGCAAGCAGCAGGTGCATTGCATCTTTGTTTTTACACTGAGGAGCCGGACTTGTGACCTGGCCATACAGCGGAAGCTCAGCAACTGTGGCGACGGGACGTACATCTCCGTTTCCTCCTCGGGGAACGAGGGCTACCAAACGCAACTGAGACGTTTCCCTTCGTCAATCACTCTCCACGTACGTCAGAGATTAACTGACAGATGGGGATATCTACCAACACGCCACTGCTGCTGGCCCTTCCAGTGCTCTGCTTGAGTTTCCTGGCCTGACAGCAGTGTTGGACAGAAAGTAGGAGCTCTAAGCAGAGAAGGCTGAAGGAGCACCATGGCATGCAGGATGGAGGCAGCTTCTCCACAGGCTGAGTAGCGAGAGCCACAGACCACTCCATCAGGGGGATCTCCACTAGAGTGCGGATCGGGCCGCATTTTTCTGTCCAAGCCCGGCCCGCGTCCGACAGGGCAGTAACCGAACCCGACAGGCATTAAGATATTTATGTCCGAGCCCGACCCGAGCCCGACACAGTTAAAAATCGAATTTTTTTTCTCATACTAATGACACGTACGCTTTTATTTAGCAACTGGAAGGCATTCGGAAATGTTTACAGATGTGCGCAACGCATCAGCGTGCGCCGCACACGGCCAACAAAGCGCATGTTAACAGGCGCGCACAAGAGGCCCAAACAAATAGCCAATTGAAAAACTAACAGAACAAAACATTAACGTAACACAAATGCAGCTTATTAAAATGCAAATCACTCTTACCATTTTTCTCGAAAACTGTGTGGCTAATAAAACTGTAACATGGGATCTATTCACATAATCCATCCTTCAATGTCTAGGCTAATCCAGGTTCTTATGCAAAAAAAGGATTGCATCAACGGTGGATGGCTTCAAGGCTGTCCTCCTCTGCTCGATGGTCCTGCCAGCAGCACTGAAGTTGCGCTCACTGCTACTGCTGCTAGCTGGAATAGTAAGGATGCCGCGGGCAAGGACACTAAGCTTCGGGTAGTTGAGGTGATGATCGCTCCACCAGCCCAAAACATCTCTGTCATCCTGCATTGTATGATTTTGAATCTCGACTTCGTCTATAGCATCTGCCACAGGTACATTTTCTCACTCCTCAAAGTCAACTGCAGCTTTCTTGGGCGCGGGTCCTTCAGTGGCGGTCTCCTGGGTGAGGAGGTCACTGAGCTGTCTCCGAACCTCCTGGAGAAGGTTGTCTCTCTCTGAGGAGGACAACATTCGGAGCTGGCTATATTTAGGCCAAAGGAAAGTTGCAATTTTTTGAAGTTCTTGGATCTCCACTTTACGCAAAATCCAACTGAGATGCCGCTCGCGGATGATGACTTGATAGGGGCTGTCAGTCGTTTTTTTTTTTTCGCTCAAACCACAGAAACACCAGGTTTATGGTTGGGTACTGGTCCCCTTCAAGTTCACGCTGGGCATCATAAAATGGTTGCAGGAACTCGACAAGAAAGTCAAGGACATCTGGAGATATGGCATCGATCTGCCAGCCCTCTGCACGATCATTTAGTTTTTCGCGTAGTTCTTGATAAACCGAGCGGACAGAATTTAAGGTCAGATATACCGTGCTAAACCTCGTGTCTGCCATTTGGATGACTGTTTTTGACAGCAAAGCTGCCATCTCCAACTTTTTTCTGACATATTTGACCAGTGCCTTGGAAGCTTGCAGAGTGTCTGCAACAGTTGGAGCATCTTGGGCCAGTTGTGTGGGGCTAGGGCATGTCTCATCACTGTATTATAAACGTGATCTTGGCAATCAAGTCTTCAATATGGTCTGAGGGCACTAATGATGTTTGAGCCTTGGTCTGTCACCCACACCACTTTATTCAGCAGACTCATATCCAGGCCATACGCCATTAGAAGTCTGATGATTTCTCTCCTAATATTCTCCCCTGTCTTAGCCTCTTCCAGTGGGAATGCGACTGTTGTCAATACGATGCTTATCATTTTAAATGACCGTGTCACGAAATGGCAAGTGATGGTCAAGTGATGGTAAAATCTCCTGAGGCCAACTTCTTTTTAAGGTCTTCCATTGTTGCGCTGCCAGCCACATGTAGCCAAATATGCAATATTCAAGTCACAGCAACATAAACAAATTTCTGCACACATGAAGATGGATGTTAGGGTAATATTTATTTTAATCACAAAAACAAACATTTGCATCCAGATAAACATTATAATAAGCTGTTTTCAAATGTTCAATGCCAAATGTTCACGCGCCGACGTGACCGAGCCCAACCCGAACCCAAACGTAATTTCTAAATATGTGTCGGAACCCGACCCGGCCTGGCCCGTCGGGTACCGTCGGGTCCCTTCGGGCTCGGTTCGGGTATCCATCCTCTAATCTCCACGTACCCCTTAGCTGCTCCGTCATCGAGAAAAAGGCACCAGAACGGTTTCAAGCAGAAAAAGGTGCCATCCATGCTATGGTAACCTTATAATGCACAAGACACTGGGGCGGGGCACTGAGAACCAGCACGGGCCGCCCTGAGATACCAATCGTCCAGCCGCGAAGGTTCGGGACACAGTGGAGGGTTCCACTCGAGCCCAACACCTGCGGCGGCCCGGGAAAGCAATAGCCGCGAGCTCTGGGTCGGACTCGGGCAACGCTGCCACACCCAAAGGGGGCAGCGCAGCTGAATCTTCATGTCCAGAGGACATTAGTTCACCCTCCGATGCAGCGACCGACATTTGATCAACCGGTGGAGCTCCAAAAGAAATGACTGGCACCACCATGGACGGGCCAGCGAGCTCTCTTGGAGGCTCTGCGGTTTGGGGCGTTAGAATGGAGTTAGGGTTACAAGGAGGTTGAGTCGGTGGGTTAACTCTAACTGTGATCCTCAGGTCACCATGGCTATTAACTGAAGTAGGCTTCTTCTAGCCAGAAGTACCACTAGATCGGGGAATAAGCAAAGGGGCTCCACCCCTTTTGAGGTATTGGAGTCTTGACCGTAACGCCACAGTGGTCATGTTCCCGCAATGGGAACATGAGTCATCCATGAACGCAATTTCAGCAAGCCTATAGCACGTGATACAGCGATCATGGCCATCATCCGGAGTCAAACATTGACCGCATCCAGAAACACACGATATGAATGACATCTTGAAAAAGACATAGGGTCAGATCGTGTTAGCTTTTTTAGGAAGTTGCTCTCTCTGGTGCTGAAGCGCTCTGGGTGATGGCTGCGGCTACACAATACGGTGATAGTGCAAGCCTGTGCGAGCACTGACTCTCTTGGAACCCAACATCTGAAAATATCAGCTGAATAAACAGCAATCTCATTGAAGGCGTAAACTCTCAGAGAGATCTCGACCAGCACTGCTCGCACTGCTTCCCAAAGAGAGACTCATCCAGCAAACACTCAGAAATCGATCTTTGTAGAGCAGGAACAGCATTCACTGTCTGGCTTCGAAGCGAAAGACAAAGATGCAATGCACCTTCTGCTCATTATATGCTCACGCCACGATGCACAGCCGCTGGTGCAATTATCGCATGCAATGTTCATTGGCTCATTTAGTTTACACTCAAAGTGGATTGGACTCTCAGCGAGATCCCCATCTTTCAGTTCATCTCTGACATCCGTAGAGAGTGACTGACGGAGGGGAACATGTATTATGACAATTACATTTGTAGACACTATTGGTAACTTAATTTATATCTTAATTAATAAAAAAACATATATTAAATAGATTTAAAGTAGAACTCTTTTTGGTAACTTGGCCCTCCATTGTCCAAACTCATTAATATTGTATAGTTTATTTTTAATTAAAATATTAACAAATAAAAGTATTAAGAATCATTATATGTTGTTTGCATGACTTAAATAATTGCCACATTATACAATTTCTTTCTTTATTATCTTTTTCCTCAACTATAAACTATAATCTTGATCAATGTCATGACTAGTTTATTTAACCAGCAGATTGGTTATCTCAATCTATTACTGAAGTTGAAAAAAATAAACAAAAAAATAATTACTAAATAATTAAGGTATGAATTGTGAATGAATTTGTCACAACAAGTAGTTATTTCTTGTATCAAACATTATAATGACAAAATGTATCTCTCAAACATTGACAAAACTGTGTTGGCAAAAATGAACAATTGTTGCGAGTCAAATAACTTTTGAACAGGAATGAACAATTCACCGGGCAGTGCCACAAATCTGTCTGACCTTAGAATTTATGGCATGACCTGAGAGCAATGGAAAAAGTTATATAGTCTTCTGAGTCATCTCTTACCCTGAAGACCTCAATTCTTGTCTCATCAGGAAAGAGAATATTTTCCTCTTGCTCTCAGGGTCCTATAAAGGCCATTTGTCAAACTCCAGGGGGCTTGTCATTAGCCTCTTTTCAAAGTAACTTACATCCCGCCACTCTCCCATAAAGAGCTGATTGATAGCATCCTATTGAGATGGTTTATCTGTTTGCAGGACATCCTATCTCAGTACTCAACAACCTTTACCTGAATTTATCCATATGTAAGTGGAGCATAATATAAGGACAGTCACAACCAAGATGGCATACATAACCAGCCAGTCCATATCTTCATGGGAGTCCCCCAGGGTTATGTTCTGGGCCCTATTCTATTATCTGCACATCTAAAAATGAGTGGCTCCAAATCAAAATGGCATTTTGATTAAATTGTTTTTCAAATGCCCATGTAAAACATGAGGTGGTTTCTAAGGTATTGCTAAGTAGTCACTAGGAGGATATGGGTGGTTGTTAGGTAGTTACTTATTTGCCAAAGAAAACTGTAAAACCACAAGACTGGCTTATGTGTGTTCATGTGTATTTGAGAGGACAGGACTGTGTAAGTGGGAGACAACAGGAATGTGGGTAATGGCTTGAAACTGTCTGTGTTTGTGTGTGTGTGAGGGAGTGCAGAACTCTGCATTCCCATGGTGAGTCATAGGTCAGCCCATAGTCCTGTATGACGACAGAGCCAATTTCCTGTGATTATTAGCATTTTCTTTTTTATGTGTTAGTGGAGAAAAGCAAAAAAGAGAAAGGTCGATTGAGAAATACATGGTCAGCTTCTGCCCTAACACTTACTAAACCCCCTGAACCACTAGCTCAAAATGCATAATAATTCTTCAAATGTGCTATTAGCTAATAACACACATGCAATGTACCCACTAAATTATGTTTTATTAACAAAGTTCAGGAGGAACACGTTCAGATAATTAACATGAGTGGAGTGCACTTAGCAATCAATGAAAAGAGGTATATATAATATTCAGCAATCATTGACAGTTTAGCAGCAGTTTAATAGCTTTTTGGTTCGTGCTCTGCTATCATGTCTCAACGACTAAGCTCTTCATCTGACGAAGTAAACATTGACAGGGATGCGCCTTCGCATTCCGCTGGTCCCACGACCATTCCTCCTACGCTAGACGTCGCACCTGAGCCCCTTCTTCACGCGGCCGCACATCGGCCCTATCAGCCCTGCGCTCACCTTGCCGCCCACGGCAAGACTTCCATCTTCCTCCCAGGCCTCCTCCTACAGACCGGCCATCCCGAAGATCCCACCTATCGGGAAATGGACCGTAGCTGGATTGAGGCAAGCTCTGGGTAACTCAGACATACAGGCTTCGCGAAAAATTAATAAAGCAGAGCTGTATGATCTGTATGTTTCCTTACAGTCAACTCCCAAGACTACCCACAGGCAGAGCAAAGACCGCAGGGCCCAACATTTGCCTGCCCAGCCACCACCGTCGTTCTCCCGCTCAAAATCTGGATCGCTTCACCCATCGAGCCGCAGCAACAGGACTTCTGCCTGGGACCCAGATTCCGTCGTTACAGGTCAACTGTCACCTCTCGACGAGGCCCAGCCCTCCACCTCAGCTCCTGCTGCCAAAGAGCCGCATGCAGCCGGGCCCAGCGGCCTCCCCACAGCCTCTCAGTTCTATACTCACGCTGTGCATGACCCTTTTTCTTTTCAGTGGCCTCCAGCTCCTGTCGCAGACACTAGCGCGAGGCTATTGCCGCTAGCATCCCAGGCCCAACCTTTTCAACAGTCTCACCCTGGTTAAGAGTGAGTACTTTATGTTCACAATAATAATATTTTACATTGTAATCCTTTCATTTTTAATATTTGGCTAGTTTGTGTAATAAGGAGAATGTACAAGAGTTGTGCACCCGCCTATAGGCGCACATTACTAATGCGTCCTTTAAAGGGGTCATGACACGAGAAACCAAATTTGCCTTGATCTTTTGGTATTTATGAGGTATCTTATAACTTTGTACCATTAAAACTTCCTGCAAGTTTCATAGCTTAAGACATCCTCCCCATTATAAACAAACAATTTATTTAATCAAGCTCTTAATACAGCTCGTTGTGGATCCATAGTATGAAGTGATGTCACGGTACGAAGTGACCTACCAGTCGTTTGCATATGACCGTCTCATTTCGCAACATCGCATCGTTGTCGCGCGGCTCGCGCCCACATGTGTTCAGTTGACGTGCAGCGAGTGGGTCTGTTTACAAGAAGATTGCGATGCCACTCAGATGTGCTGTTCCTGTCTGTGGACAAACAACATGTTTGAATACGCTGACGGCAGGGAGAAATGGATGTCCCAGTCACGGCAGTGTTCATTTAAGTGTGTGATCTTTACATTTCAAGGATGACTATTATGAGAACAAATCGCAGTATGATGCTGGCTTTGCCAGAAAACCTTTGCTTAAAGATCAGGCCGTGCCCACTATTCTGGGCCCAACAACGATGCCGCAAACTGTAAGTAATGTATTTCATCTTAAAACTACTTTTAATGCACAAGCACTGACGTTAGCCAATCATAACAGTAGGCGTTAAAGGTACAATATGTAGATTTTTTGGCCACAAGAGGGCGCAGTTTCCAACAATAACAAAGGAGTATGTTTATGACGCAGTGACGAGCTGAATGATGGGACTTGCTGTCAAGCTGATGGATCTAATAATGTTTATGGATGAGTGAAAACACTCATGTTTTTTAACATTACAGTGGTATGAAGCAGGTCGCGATTGCTAATAAGATATCACAAAGGAGTAAGGAATATATAAAGGAATAAGGAGATTTCATCCTATCGAACTACAAGCAAGTGCTAGATTACTCACACAGGTCAGTTTATTAGACGAATTAAACTTGTGAGGTAAAGCAGCACTGTTTCACTTGGTATAATGTTACTCTATCACACTAAACGGCATTTAAATGTGTGTTGAAAGTTATAATGTTATTCTACGTGTTAGTTCGTTTGCTATACGAAACTAGCAGCTAAATCAACATTAGAATAACATACTGACCATATTCTAACATTTCATCATGTCGAGCTAACGTTATAACATTGATTTGTATTATGTACATTTGCTCACCTGTCTAATAAAGCTGTCAAGTCGTGACTCGTGAAGCTCTGTCAAGTCCAAATTAGTCACAGACAGCTCTCTGTCGAGTGGAAGTCAGTCTCGGACGCTAGCTCTTTGTCGAGTGGAAGTCAGTTTCGGACGCTAGCTCTCTGTCGAGTGGAAGTCAGTCTCGGACGCTAGCTCTCTGTCGAGTGGAAGTCAGTCTCGGACGCTAGCTCTCTGTCGAGTGGAAGTCAGTCTCAGACGCTAGCTCTCTGTCGAGTGGAAATCAGTCTCGGACGCTAGCTCTCTGTCGAGTGGAAGTCAGTCTCGGACGCTAGCTCTCTGTCGAGTGGAAATCAGTCTCGGACGCTAGCTCTCTGTCAA
The DNA here is from genome assembly GCA_031834385.1 of Semotilus atromaculatus. Taxonomy (NCBI): domain Eukaryota; kingdom Metazoa; phylum Chordata; class Actinopteri; order Cypriniformes; family Leuciscidae; genus Semotilus; species Semotilus atromaculatus. Next base: position 6,152,639 of record JAULUF010000027.1, on the reverse strand, counting down.
GTGGAAGTCAGTCTCGGACGCTAGCTCTCGGCATCTCAAAAACGACACGCTGATTTTGATCCTCATTTTAGTTCTCCTTGTTTGTCCCAAAGTCTGCTTGCCATGGTCTATGTTTGAACGAAACAAGAACTGCGTGCCGCTAAACGTTACTCACTACGCAGTTGTCCACGTCTGTCGCCATGGTTACGTCATGGCTATGGCAGTACGAGCGGAAACCGAGGATAGCGTGAATATTGCGTCATTGACAGGCGACATTTTTTTCTGGGACGGCCACTTATTTAAAATTGGAATTTCTCTGAAATAAAAAAAATCTTTGGAGACTTTTGGGATATTATAAGTACACAACTGCAGAAAATATATATCACACTGTGCAAGTGATTTTTGGATATTTTATTACAAAATTCTTACAATATTGGACCTTTAACACTGAACTCTTAAAGGGGAAACACCCCCAAAACAGACTGTTTGAATAAGAGGATGAGTAACAGGGTGGGAAAAGGTCATAAATCACTAAATTTTAAAAGGTTTTTGTCCAAAAAACTATAGTAATACTATAATTGCACCTAAGGGAACATAATAAAACAAAAAACAAAAACCATGTCATGACCCCTTTAAATAACAAAAATAAATAAATAAATACTGCACCATTGACTGGTCTAAAGTTGCTCAATGGCGCAGTCTATTTCAGTTGTCTCAAAATAGCAATGCGCCAACAATGCACCTAAACACCTCTTTTCAGACCAGCATGGGCGCAGGACGTGAAAATGACAACTGCATCGAGCTGAAACTAGCAAAAAACACTTGCGTCACTCCTGGCACTGCATTGCGCCAGGTGTATGATAGGGCCCCAAGTATATTTGGCCAAAACTCAATCGAGATATACTTAAAAGTATGATTAAATATTCCAAGTATACTAAGCTTGTTGTTGTGTACAGCCTATATACTTACCTTATAAACTTATATTGTTTGAAAATATTGATTTATTAAGAAAACTATAAGTATGTTATTGCTATGTGCATACTTCAAAGTGTACTTTCATAAACTAAACAATGTGCTACAAGTGTTTGATTAGTAAACTATCAGTATACCTAAAAGTTCACAATATAGTTGCAGTACAAACAAAAAACTTAATAGTAAACTAGTTGTGTACTGAAAGTTTACTATTGCTACATTTTGAAGTATACTTAAAAGGATAAGTTTATACACTAAAAAGGGGGCCAGTTTAGTCCCAAGTAGTATTGAAATAATACACTTACAAGTATACTTCTAGTACATTGATATTTACTACATAAAGTATAATTAAAAATATACTTAATAAAAATTAACTTGAAGTATATTTATTTTCGTAAGGGGTGTTTCTCAGGCTTTTTTTTTTTTTACTATTTACTATTCCTTTAATTCAAAACATCATCACAATCCTATATGCCAACTACATTTAGAAACTCAAATAGAAACTTCAAATAACTTAACTGAAGGACTTTATTTCTTCCTGATATCCACAAATTCCTCTTTCTCTGTGTGGGCTTGTGGGCCAGCGTTTAAGTGAGGGCCGGACTTGTTAAACAAGGCTCAGTAAAGTCTTGAGGACTGCAAATGCTGAGTGTCGTTATTGTCTGGAGAGAGACCTAAACAGTCATACAGGCCTGAATGGTGCGTAGTTTACCATAGTTACCGGGTTAACAAGGCTGTTGCTTCAGTAGATGTGTTTATGTGTGTGAATGTGTCTGTGTGTGGTGAACCAGGGAGTAAATGAGACCAGAGAGGGTGTAAACATATTGATTTTGAAATCTGCTAAACAAGCTGATTAGTTTGGCAATTAAAAGTGAATTGTGTAATTTTTTTTTCTGCTTAAAATGTTAGTTTAATATGCAGAGAAAACTATAAATAAGCTATTCATTGGTTGATTTTCTGAAGAGTGTAAAAACTGTGTGATTTTGGTGGTTACAAAACATTGCTCTGTTTGCTTGAGCTACCGAACATAACAATGGCTGAACCAATGACATGAGTTTTGGGGCAGGGAAACGGGCTTCTCCGACCAATGGGAAAATTCTTTCTTTTTCTTTTTGATAATGAATATTTCCACCACAATGTCACTACCACATCTCAAATTCTTTATTTGCGTTTAATAGTATTCTGTAGTGGAAATTACAGAAATGATATAAATTTTATTTTTTAAGAATAAAATGGCTGACTCTTAGTCTTGGTGAAAGGTGTTATATCTAGCATTTCATATCCTAAATAAGAATTTATCCTAAATACACACAACTAAATAATATTTTCACACATTTGTGCATCATTTTTCTTTTGTAATAACAAAATGTATTTTGTTCTATGCTAGCTACAATAGATTCAAGGGCTCTGGAATGGCAGACACTCTGGTTACAGCAGGGGTAGTAGTGGAGGGGTGAGCCAAATGTAGTGCAATGTCATTAAATTGTTTTTAATAAAACAACTCCAAGCTAAATACACATGACCTATGTGTATGTTGTTTTACTGTACATAACTGAACTCAGTATGAGCAGAGATTTCATTTGAGCCTAATATTAAGGCTGTATGACGATTTTGAAACATTTACATTTAAAGAGCCAAAAAATTGGCTGCCATCTTGAATTTGAAGGTCAAAAATAGGTCAAATCAATACATCTACATCATTTATGAATTTCTTGACCCAAATAGTCTCAGATACTAAGATAAAAGGTGAAATCTATTTTAATAAAAATAAGTTATATAAAAAAGTTGATGAAACATTACCTTTCAAAAGTTTGGAGTCTCTTAAGCTCACCAAGGCTGCATTTATTTGATGAAAATGGAGAAAAAAATAATGATTTAGAGATAGTGTTAGAATATAAAATAACTGTTTTCAATATTAATATCCTTTAAAATGTATTTTTTTCCTGTGATGGAAAAGCTGAATTTTCAGCAGTTGCCCTCCTTTATTATTCTTGCAGATTTATTTATTTTTCAGGATTTTTTGATTAAGAGAAAGTTCAAAAGAACAGCATTTATTTGAAATATACTCTTTTTTAATATTATAATTACCGTTGCTGACACATTTGATCATTTGAATGTGTACTTGCTGAATAAAAGTATTAATTTCTTTCAAAAAAATAAAAAAATAAAATACTGACCCCAAACTTTTGAACGGTAGTGTAATTATGTCATCATCAGGAATGATTGATCCTGCAAGTATATGAGAAAAGCAATGGGGAGAATCAAAATGCTTCCTGAAGTTTGTTTGTAAGCATGTCTGGGAGCTTTGTTACCAATGTAGAAAGGCTGAATTCTGGGTTTGGGACGGGGGTCATGTGGGGGGCTGGATTCATAGCATGGGGTGGGGGGTATCAACTTACATTTTCCCCTGGGACGGCCACATGACCCCGAAAAAGAGGGAAAAGGAGGGGGAAAAGATGTTAGGTTATGGTCTGAGCTCTCTCAATGAGAACCACATGCAGGAAAGGGAAAAAAGAGGAGGAGAGGAGGAGGGGACAGTGTGTGACTAAAGCCAGTCTCTGAGACGAGACCGAGTGCCGCGTGGATCTCTCCTCAAAAGCTGAGCGTCCAAGGAAAGAGCGTGAGGGAGTCTTTGTGAATCAGATTCCACGGAATTCAAAACATCTCAGAAAAAAAAAAGAAGCTCGGAGAAGAAAGAACAATGTCAAGTGCATTCATGAGACGAAACTCCAGCAAGCAAGGTTTGCAGAACCTCTTGAGGTGAGGAATTTGTGTGCCAGACTTTCGCATCAAATTTAATGTTTACAGCTGGGATCGCAGCTGTGATGATGGACATATAGTTTGTTTTCATTGTTCTTTTGCAATTGCTAATGTCAGTTTTGTGGGTAATGATAGGGTTATTGTTTGAATTGAAGTTTTTTATTCATCTAAATATTGAATGCACATATATTAAATGCCATGATGTGTTCTTTAAGAACCCGTCATCCTTTGTTATGGGAAGATATTAACTTTTTACATTTGGGTAATGGAAATGTCTGTATTTGGTTAGTTAACATTAAGATGTTAGGTTAAATTGTACATATAACGGAAGCTGTATTTCTTAGGTCCTTTAATTGGTTGTTATTTCTTCAAAATAAGCATTAAAAATATAAGCATTAAATCGTTTGTCTTTTATAGTTAAATATGGGTTTTGGTCTGTAAAAAAAAACTATGGATAATCCCTCAATTCACAAATGTCTCTCAATTAATATGAGCTGATAAAATTAGCTAAAACGACACGCCAACATTGTGATTATGATTGCTTAACAAATAGGCAAAAACAGATGTTTACACCTAAACAAGACCTGAACCTAAACAAGACCTCAACTAAGATTGAATTACATTTAAAATACAATAATTAACTCTCAGCACATTTGACTACATTCTAGCAATTTGTCACACCTTCATGCCTTGTTGTCTTTATAGAGAAATGCATGATGTGTTGTTTACTGTGGCTTTTATAAGCTGGAATTTTGTCAGGGTTCCAGATGAGAGTTTATTGTTTGTGCTGTGGGATTGTGGATAGATGACGGGACAGGAGAAGGGAGGAAGGATAGGGTTGATGCCATCTAATTAAAGATGTGACCTGTTGACATTCATTGGCAATGACACACATCGATATGACCGGTTATCTCTAAAGGTGTTACAAGCCAACTGTAATTTAGGTAGAAAACTGTAGGTTTATTTACTGTAAACAATGAAACTGCCATTTCACAATGTACTAATTTAAACACCAAAAAATTCAGTGATGAACTACCCAGCTGTTTAGCATGCACAGAATGCGATCCTCTTTCCTTAATCGAATTAAACTGATCAATCTTAAATACATTTTATTAATTACACTTTTTAAATATTTTTTGTTAGACTCATTAAATACGTATTACTCCTAGTTAGATATGTTAAAGTAAAGTAACCAACATTTAAATGTGTCATCCAGGGACTTTTGAGTGTACAAACATAAACCTGTATATTCAGAATTCCCCTGAAAATTAGTCACAAAAAGCTTAGTTCACCTGAAAATGATAGTCATTGTTTACCCCTCATGTCTTTCAAAACCCGCATAACTGCCTTTCTCCCGTGGAACACAAAAGGAGTGGTTTAAATAGAAGAGACACAATTTGTATAAGGGCAAAAATAGCGTAACCTTTTTTACACTGTAAAAAATGATTATTGTTTAACTAAAAAAATAAGTAAGTAACCTGGTTGCTTAACAAGTTCATTGAAATTAAAATAATTGAGTTAATGCAATGAAGGAGATTAGTTTAATCAACAGAAACTCAAAATATGATGTTATCTGATCCACATAAATTATCTAAGTTGATTTGACAAAAAAAAAAATGTTGTGACCACAAATCAGGAAAACAATTTTTCACTTCTGTACAAAAATGATTTGAGGTGGATCAGGTGCGCTTTGTCAAACACAAACAGGTTCCATTAATGGCAAACATGATTTATCCCCCAAGGCCTTTAGACCTGCCAAAAATCAGCTTTTTCTCTCACTCAACAAGCTGCTTTATCTATTAACGGCCTACATTCATCAGAACCGCTGCGTCACGTTCCGGATATGTCAATTGCAACACTGTGTATGTATGCAGTATTTTGTACACTCTACAGATTGATGTAAACACACACGTCACACTTACTTCTGCCGCAAAATCGTTTTAGATTTGCCAGGATGTACATTTTTGGTTTTGTGGTGTTGATTCTGTAATGTACAACTTTTACACTAATGTTTGTATCTTGCACAAAACATCTTTCTCATTGTGGTCAAAGCCGTGACCCCCTGATCTGTGGACTTTACGTGAGCCGCTCTTCTATTTACGATTCTCTGATAAGAGCTGCTGGAATGCAGAAGGCTTAGCCGTTTGACTGAAAGGGGGAATAAACTTTACCATCCCTGTGGCAGTATGCTTTTCCGAAGGTTTTAGGCAGCAGAGTAGAATAAACACTGAGGGCACTGTGTTATGTTTAGTTAAGCATTAAAGACGTATATATAGGGGGAGTGGGGTAAGATGAGCCACTAAAGTTAGGCTCTAGGCAGTGAGAAACGGGATAAGAGGTAAAATTCAGGTTAGAACTGTATATTGTAGGATGTCAATCAATTGAAATTAGAAGAATGTGTCTATTCCTGGGCCATAGAAATACAGAGAAACATAATTATATATTTTAAAAAAACTCACTTTAAAAGTAAAGATAAAAGTAAAGATGCAAATAAAGATCTAAACATACACGAGAAAAAAAGAAAAAAAAATATTTGCAAATCAATCACAATCCCATTCCAGAGCCTTTTTGTTGCATGTTATGTACATGTTCAAATACCAGCTACACGCTTAAAACTAAAGGTTATTTTTTTGGCATCTATTGGTCCATAAACATATTATATTTATGCTAAAAATGGTTCTTTAGATTTTTTTAAATGTCCTTCACACTAAGAAAAAAATATATTTTAAAAAACTTTGGGGAAATAAAAAGTGTGTGAAACCCCTCTTTAGGAACCTTAATTGTTAAGTAATTTAGGAATCTACCCTCTCATTTTATAGTGTGCTAAAAAAAAATCATTTTTAGAGCTCTCCGATAAAATTACATAATTACAGATGTTACAATCCTCATAATTCATAACGGCGTACTTTCCACAGCTTAGATCAGTGCTTTGAAATGTCTTCAGCCGTTTAGGAAACACAGGAAAACGTATGTGAGGTTTGCAGTGATGTGACCACACACTGACAGCAGGAAGATACTAACATGCCTGGGAACATAACTCTCCTTTGCTCTTTAAATCTGTCGTTAGGATGACATCATCTGACTCACTGAGTCAATAAACCTCACAGCTGCCCTTCAATTCAGATATAAAATGAGAGAGGAAGAAAATCACAGCATCCATCATTCAAATCTCAAACAGAAGGATTTGCTTCCCTGTAAACAAACACAAAACAAGGATATGCTTCTCTTTACAGTTCTTTTTTTCATGCTAAAAGGATTGAAGGACTTTGCTGAGGTAAATATAACATCACATGTGTTGTTCACACACTTTTTGTTAAGACCTTTTAGGTGGACCTGATTTCACAGAGCACAACATGTTCCTGGATCACTAATTTTGTTGATCCTGGAACAACATTCCAATCAACCAATCAGATTTGAGGGACACGTTTACAGTTTATGTCAGGCTTAGTCTTACAACCAGGGCTAGGTGTTTCTACATCAGTGTTTTACGTAGTGATATCACTCCACATTGAACAGTCCCAAAACAACATTTATTGTTTGAATTTCATCATTTAGAACAGTGAAATCCCTGTAAATCCCAGTAAAATTTACCTGATCACTATATTGTCTTATCTTCTATTGAACAGTGAAGTACTTCCAGTTTCTGTCAGTGTAAACAGGGCTTATTTAACCCAAAAATTAAAGCTCTGGCTGCATTCAAATGTGCATACTTCTCTACTATATAGTAGGCGAAAACCAGTAGGCCACAATGAAAAAGTAGTATGTCTAAATAAATTTATAAAAGGCAAAAAGTACCCAGATTACCCTTCTGGCAAGATTCTGAAGTGCAAATCCAGTGCACACTACACTATCCCATGAAGCCACGGGAGAGCATACTCACACTGATGCTGCCAGAAATCAACTTCCAGTTGCTTAGTTGCTGGTGTAAACAGGGCTTTAAAAGGGGTAGTTTATGTTTATATGTCCCTCATGTTGTTTCAAACCTTTATGCTTTTCTTTCTTCTGTGGAAGGTATTTGGAAAATATGACTTAAAACATATGAAAAATAGGTTGTCTTGGACCCTTTTGACTTTCATTATATGGTCAAAAAACAGTTTAAATATCTTCTTTGTGTTCCACAGAACAATGAAAGTTATACATAACCTTCAATCAATGATAATGACACCCTGTATGGAGAGCATGTATCAGACAATTGGCATTTACTGATCACTGGTTTCACTTTAATAATAAAAAAAGGGAAACTCAGGTCGGAGGTCAACCTCCATGTGACCCGTTTGTGACTGACCCATGTAGCTCATCCTGTGCTCTGCAAGACCAGACTTGGCTGTGGTAAATTAGGGCAGGCAACAATGACGAAAAACATTTCCCAATCCATCAAGCTTTCCAAATCCTTTCTGCCCCAGGGCACCAGGCGGTGGAAGTTTAGTCAACACAGTGTCAGGGGAGGTGATACATGCTGAATATAAGCCGGGCTCTTGTTTGCTTTCCCCTTTCTTTTTCTCCCAATTTATTGTTTCCATTTAATTCAGAAATGGGTCTGAGAAACATTTTGTCAGTCTGTGTTTGACAATACGCTCACCATGACTGAAAATCTGTTTTCACTTCCATAACTATTGAAAGATGGTATTTCCAGACATAAAGGAAAAAGGCTACATAATCAGACTGATAGTGGTAAATAAATCTGATGTTGAATGACATCATTGGCAGGAATGACATCATTCAAGTGACTTCTGCCAAAAAATGAAGTAATCCCGTCTGAGTGATTAACAGCCTATAATCAGAGGTACGGAAACTGTGTGTGACAGATCAGATCCTGCCATAAGCCCTTTGTGAAACTGTATGGTTGGTTTCAAGATGTAGTTGGGTTATGAGTAAACTGGTTTGTACCAGTATTGCTGAAGGCAGAGTGCCACAGGTAACTTCAGCCATGCCGATATATTCGGTACATCTCGATTGCGAGTATAATTTGCTGATTCCGTGTCAAATCAACCAAATTTAAAAAACTTCCCCTGCCAATTTTTTAAAAACAATTTTCACCTGAAATTTGGAGCCAAATTACAAGGAGGTATAAATGATTTTTAATGAAAGATGGTAGCTTCATTGTTTTCTTTGTACACAGAGATTGATAAGTCTATTTTCAAAGTCTATAAATCTTTGTTGCATTATATGCCAACAGTGTATGGGAAAAAGCACGTCTTGTCTTCTTGCCTGTAATTTGCATGCCTTTAACTCAGTATGTATTAAATATTTCTCAATATGCTTTTACATTTTTGTTTTTAACAAACTTTTCTTTTGGTATCCATATGTTTAAGGCCCTATATGGTTAAATTTCAGAGATATTGGGATCTCAATATGGTGCTTAGAGTAAATTGTTAAATTCACTGAAGTCACTTTGCACACAGCTGATACTTATTGTATTTAAAGGGGAATATCAGAAGATTATATAATGTTGAAACTAGAAATGTATTATTTTTCTCTCTATCAAAACACTTGTTGCATCTTGTTTCAGAGATATTTGTCATTTTGACCCCACCCCCCTCCCCCTACAAAAGAGTGGATTACTCAGTAGATATACATCTATGACATTTAATATTTTGCCTTTCTTCTTCATTTATGTATTTCTTTCACCAGAAAAAATATCAAAAACACATTTTTAGTCAATCAAGGACCTCTTGTTGAGACAGGGAATGACCCAGCTGCAAGTGCTTTTCTATAACAGTTCAATAAATAAGAAACTATTATTATGTAACTTGTATTTAAAACTAAATTAAGCCAGTTAGATTGCATATTTTTCTTTCCTAGTGAAAACAGTTCCAAAAAGTCAAATTTCTACATTAAAGTAAGATTTACTGTAGATCATTCAATAAAAAACTCTAAATAAGAAGTTGTGGAACATAAAAACGTTCACAAATGGCATCAAGCTGGAACCTCTTTTGAATGTCGATAAGACAATATTGATCAGTCGACATGCTTTTACGGCAATTTGTAAAGTGATTGGAGCAACCTGTGACCTCAGATGTAATCTGGCCTGAAATTCTTTTGAGGGTCATTGTGTTCACCCTTCATTGATCCACAATCCAGACTGAGTGCCTAAAGGGATAGTTCACCCAAAAATCATTTACTAACTCTCGTGTCCTTCAAGACCTGTGTGACATCCTTGCTTCTACAGAACACACACAAAAATATTTTGCCAAAAGTTGGCCTCTACACAACATTGGAGTGACCAGTGACTTCCATTGTATGGATGACACAAAAAACCCCCACAAACTTCAAAATATCTTCTTTGTGTTCAACAAAAGAAAAGGTCATACAGGTTTGGAATGTGAGTTAAGGATTATAGAGTTTTCATTTTTGCAAAAACATAGACCCCCTTATGATCTAGGAAGAGCAAAGTTAATACATTAGTAAATAAAGCTTCAAGTGGCAAATTAAATTAGTTTGTTTGGCCTACTTTTCCAAGTGTTGGAGACACAAAGAGCATGTTTGTGTATGTTTACAGGCTAGATAAACACAGAGATGCCTCAGTATTTTGAGTGTGAGTTTGCATAGGCCTCCCATCTGTCACTCAAGCATTGGCGGTGTCGAATGCCAGAGCAGATGTTCCACCGGCTCTAAATCTCAAACAAGGGACTTAACAAACTAATTTTGGAGATTTCTTGAAGAGGTCCATGTATCACAGTCAACAGCACTCTAGGCTAGGGGGTCATTTATCATTCAACCACGATTCTCATCTGGGTCAAGAAAGAAAAATGTATCTGGTAGAACATGGGGCTCATTCTCACTTCTTTTCCTGCAGAGTGACGGCCCAGCGAAGTGTCGAAGATGCCGAGGAGATCGAGAGAGAAAGGCGACGTCGGGCCCGGGAGGCTTTCTGCAATCAACACAGCCTGTCTAGATCTGCCGGGTCCCCTCAGGACAGTGTGAACCCACCTGAGGCCAGACTGTAAGTGTCAACGTCATCCTATACTTCGCACTTCACCTGGTATTTGTTAAGCTTGTTTTGTTGCCTGGCAGATTTCCACATGAAAAATGGAAATGTGGACTTGCAACATGTCTGGTTCTCATTGCAGCTTATTCTGGCCAAGAGCTGTCCACTTAGACAGAAGGAGACGTCTGACCGACATATAAACAACTGCAGTTTTTGTTTAGTTTTTGGGTCAAAAAATAATGTCCACAATAAATAAAAGGAACATTTTTGTTTAAAACAGAAGTTCTTCGAAATGTAATCTTTGTATTCATGTTGTTTTCATATGATTTTATAAAACATTTGTAACCATCAAGTAAAAAGTAACAACACATTTTCCTTACACATTGAAAACATCTTAAACATTATATTGAAAAAAACTTTTTAAATATATTATGGTAAAACGTTTTTTTTAGATGTTATAAAATCCGAAAGTTTGTTGCGTATGACCCGCATACTTGAAAAGAAACCTTATCATGGGATATATTAGTTACGAAAACATTTTGTGAATTTAAAAGTAATGCATTACTTTACTAGTTACTTGAAAAAAGTAATCTGATCCTCCAAAAATAAATCACAAACATTTTTAACCAGAAATTAAAAACATGCTCTTCACTAAGATAAAAATATGCAATATCTAAAAATAATATATATATTTAAGCAAATGAATGTGTGAGTTGCCTTTTTAATGTATTTTTGAATAGATTTACATATCTGAAAAAAAGGAGCGTCATGTCATTGATAGTAAGTTTGGACTTAGCAAACTGTTTGTTTAGTTTTCTTTCTCTCTTCTTTTCTCTCAACCAAAGACATGTGCACATGTACAGTGGGCGGCACAGCTGGTCTCTCACCATTACCTAATCGCTGAAGAATTTTCAGCAGGGCATGCCTTTGGAACAGGCCGGGTTTATGTCATATCCCACACCATAGTGCTTTTAATCAAAGAAACATTAAGGACCTCACACACATACCACATTATTTTATATGTGTGAAGTTAAACACAGCTGTCCGAGTCAACCTGTTCAAAGCACAAATAGGTCGTCTAGGGCCACTTTGTAATTATCCTTGATCAGAGATTAGAAGCTCACTCTTGGCTTAGATACACATGACTCATTTTTAAGACTTTTTAGATCGGTTCAACATGAAAAGTGATTTTTAGTAATGCATGTGCAAGAGTTTTTGAACTAGACTCATACAATAAGCTTTCGGTGTAAGTAAATAAGCATGGCTATTCTGCATTGAATTGTATTGACTGATTGTTGATGTTCAGTCGTTATGCTTTGCTGAAAATCTGCTTAATAATCTTGTGGAATGTGCTTGGCATTCCTTTCCGGCAGCTCCTGGGCAGATGAAATAGATTTTAATTTAAGGCGTCGCAATGAACAGAAAATAGTAAGAGGTGCAGATGGTGTCTGTTGAAACAGCTTTTTTATCTCTATTTTGAGTTTTTTAAGTGCAGGTGTGTGTGTTTTAACTTTTTGCGAACCCTTTGAACAGTCCCTTAGACAAATTTACCATGGTAAGAAATTAGTTTTCACCTAAGTAGTGTATATGGGTCAGTGACGTGATTAAGTGACGTGAGTATATGGGTCTGAAGACCTCGATTAACAGGATCAGGACAGTGGCCCTCGAGGAACTGAGTTTGAGACCACCGCCTTACATAGAACCTTTTTGGCATAAAGCTAGGGCCCTATGAAATCCGTTTTATTTTTTCTCAAATTCCGTTTTATTTTTTTCCAAATTCCGTTTTTTTGGATTTATTTTTAGCCCTTTCGGATTTTTCGGATTTTCTTGTTTTCTTTTCACTTCTAAGCAGTATTGACCTTTAAAAATTCAGTTACACAAACTCACAATTCAGCTTTTTTATTTAAACTGTTAATATTTTCAGCAAAGCACATTCAAAATTCTCCAAAATTCAGCCAAACCTTCAACAAATATCTGGCCAAAAATAACAGTAACTTGAAGGTAACAAGTTACATGGTAGGGTTGATGAATATTAAATTAAAAATTTAATGCAGCCATGCTCCAGGGAGACAGAAACATTGAAACAAGATATGTGCCTGACAGAAAGCCAACACAATGACATATTACAGTACAGTGTTAGTACAGTGTTAACCCATCATCATCAGTGATGATGCAGAACAATGTATTTTCTATCTACAAAAAACAAAACATCATATTTGAATCAACTGGCCTTTGCCATCTTCATCATCTATCATCTTTACCCCTGACTTTATTCTTTCAAGCAGACATATTTATTTTTATGAATTAAATATAATTAATCCTTAAAGCTATTAACAAACAGTGAATGCTTTTCTCTTTTTCTTTTGTTGCTTGACCAATATTAATGACACGGACCGCTTTAGGATTATTACCCACTGTCACTTTAAGACGTCGGATCATGTCCAATGACATGTGGATGCAATTGCACTGATGCAGCGCACATCCGATACACTCACAACTGTTTAAGACATAACCGACATAGTTTACATGAATACTCTCCAAAACGCACATTTAGACATAATGTTGTGTGTATTCGTCTATTCAAACACGAAAGAGAGCTCAATTCAGTACTCGTGCGCTGAATATGTGTCTATTGTGCACGGCTGCACGCTTCAGGTCGGGTGTGCGGCGCGCGTACAGAAAACCGTACCGAATAGAGCTCTTTTTTGCATCATCACTCTAATTCAGATCGCCTGGTCTACTCATTCTCCCAGATGTTTAAATTTGTTTTACGTTTTATGAGACCGCTGGGTAGATCAGCACGTTACAGTATACAAATGTGCGCATCTACCACAAACGCAAGACATCAGTTCTGACTGGATCGCTTCCTAAATCGTCACTATCTAGTTACATTTTCGTCTAGTTTTTATCACTGAAATAGTCATTCTATATAGATCAGTGGTTGTTATTCGTTATTGTCAATAGATTTTCGTCATAGTTTTTGCCACGCGCTAGCTGAAGGCAAAACAAAGGTAAAACTGGAGGCGGCCAATACAAACCAGCACAGATTCAGCTACATAATAACGAGCTTAAATTATTATTATTATTGGTAAATGTCATCTTGTTGTGTTGTTGGGCGAATTTTTATTTCTAGAAAATATTCACATCATTAAAAATTCACCGTAATGTCACTCTTTACATTGTCGTCTTCTTGGCGCTGGCTAGGCAGAACTGCGGATCGTACCACACAAGTCTTGTACATGACCATTCATCACATAGTTATAGACATCTAAAGATTTATATGCCCTCAGTTTCTTTTTCCACTCTTTTTCTCTATCAGGTGTAGAAGTCCGGCCACTCAACCGGAGGTAGCGTTAACGTTAATCCTGTCAGATCGTCCATCCATTGACAACATGTACGGGTCAGCCAATCTGGTTACGTCCGTTAAAATTAACTTTGGCAAATAACAATCGCGGTCCTGGACAGTGAGTGACCTTGCACATTAAGATAAAATCGGATTTTCTCCAGTCAATGTAAAAAAAATAAAGCTAACAAAACTTGCAAACTAACGTTAGTGAAGCGGCCAGAGGGATCGTTCTGCCTCCACCTAAGCTCCGCCAACATAAAAACGTCACCATGTTTACCAACTGAAAAGGGGTCTATATAGAACCCCACTGAAGCTTTCCCCCCTTTTCTAACAGTTTCTATGCAGTAAATCGACAATCCACAATCCACAATCCTGGGATGCATTTTTGCATTTAATCTAGACTACTTTTTAAACTAGCATACGACTTACTGCCTGTTTTTTGTTTTTAAGTTACGTGAAACATACATTATGGAACATTATGCATTTCACCAAAATCCTTGGTTTCCCATGACAAATGAAAGAAAACAACAACAAACAACCAACCACCTGTCAGATCCTCACACGCACCTCAAACATCTGTTTTCTGAGGAACGTGTTTGAAGTCGGCCTCTCGTGTTAATAGGCTGGCACAGTGACTTCAGCGCATAGTTTCTTTCATCAAAGTAACACCATCACAGGTGTGTGGGCTCAAGCGGTGCTTTCACTGACTGGAGCCGTTCATGCCTGACTGACTGTTAACTTGCCCAGATTCCCTATGAATGTGATTATATCTGCCTCTCGTTCTAGTAAAAAGTTCCAGTGTCTCACCCGTTTTGGGAGAGCATGATCGACCTATTTTGTAAATTGAATTGAAACATATGTTAATTAAATGTAAAACTGAAAACAGGCAATACAAGACAAAAGAATATTAAAATAAGAGTTCATGAACAAAACCTCAGGAATCGTGACAGCAACATGCTAAAACACGTTAGCATTGTGCTAAATCATTCTAGAAACATGTTAACAATGTGCTAAATGATGTTAGGAACATCATGATAAAACATGTTAGCAATGTGCAAGAACATGTTAATAACATCTTATTGACATCTTATAGAGTAAAATCTTCAAACTTCAAGCGTTTCAAAGATATTTCAAACTTTAAGATAAGGCTTTGTCGTCAAACTTTTTACAGTAAAATACTGTTACATGGTTTTTGGAAGTAAAAAATAACATGTGAAAACATTTTCAGAGTCACCTTCTCTTTCAGGCAAGTCATTTCACTCAGCGAAATCTTTGAAATGCCTCTCGGGCAGCTATTTCAGTCATGCAAGCACAGCTTCTATCTCTTTGAATGTGGAAACATCAATTTCTCCAAAGCTGTTCACCACATTTAGGATTAAATTTTATATCTCATAAATGTTGTTTCTTATGCTCAAAAAGCATTAAAAACTTATTTTTCAGGCTAGACTAGCCAACGTGCGTCTCAGAACATTTATTTTTCCTGTTCATAGTAACATGAGTGCAGTCTTTGTATATAAAGTCTTTGGTGACACTTGGTAACTTGGGGCCCTATCTTGCACCCAGCGCAATTGACTTTGTACACCGACGCATGTATCATCCCTATTTTGCACCCGACACACAGCGAAATTTTCCCTCCACAGACGCACGTCTGTAAATTAGGGAATGATCTTGTGCTCCCGGGGCGGTTCAGCGAAAAGAGGAGGAGTGTTCTGGTGCAAACGTTCCCTGGTGCTATTTTGCAGTTTCAGAAAACAATTCTGCCACAGACCAGGAAAAACCTAGTCTAAAGTCAGAGGCACGATATTCAGATTATATTAAGGGCGCATGCTTGGCCATAATGTAGCGTGTGCACAACGTGCATACACTTTGCTTCTCTTATTTACACAGACGCAGCAGTTCCCATTTTTGCAAACCATACCACACGAGGGAAATCATTGTGGTGTATAATAACAATCTGCCATGGAACAAGTGCGCCTGCTTTTAAAGGGAATTAGAGATGACGCTCTGATTGGTTTATTTCATGTTACACCCAAACCACACCTATGAGTAATGTAGCTTAATGTTTGTTATCATGATACATTTACATTTACATTTAGTCATTTAGCAGACGCTTTTATCCAAAGCGACTTACAACTGAGGACTAAACCAAGCGAGTCATCGTGAAGAGGCACAAACAACGCAAGAAGTGCTCAAAATACAAAGTTCAGACATAGCTCAGAGTAGCATAAGCCAGGCAAGCGAGGATTTAAAGGAAAAGGGAAGTGTTTTTTTTTTTTGTTGTTTTTTTTTATGTTAAGTGCTCCCGGAAGAGATGAGTTTTCAGTTGTCTTTTGAATGCTGTCAAGGATTCTGCATTCCGGATGAGGGTGGGAAGATCATTCCACCAGCATGGAACCGTGAATGAGAATGTTCTGGAGAGTGATTTTGTGCCCCGCTGTGACGGTACCACATGCCGCCGCTCATTGACCGATCGTAGCCTTCTGGTAGGGATGTAGACTTGAAGTAGTGAGTGGAAGTAGGAGGGAGCTGAACCAGTGGTCAATCTGTAAGCAAGCGTCAACACCTTGAACTTGATGCGAGCAGCGAGTGGTAGCCAGTGCAGAGAGATGAACAGAGGAGTGACGTGGGCCCTTTTGGGCTCGTTGAAGACAAGACGGGCTGCAGCATTCTGGATCATTTGTAGAGGTTTAGTTGCACATGATGGAAGTCCAGCCAGAAGAGCATTGCAGTAATCAAGCCTAATGACCAGGGCCTGGACGAGAAGTTGTGTTGCATGCTCAGTTAGGAAAGGCCTGATCTTCCTGATGTTGTGCATAGCAAACCTGCATGATCGAGCTGTCTTTGTAATGTGGTCTGTGAAGGTCAGCTGGTCATCAAAGATTACTCCAAGATTTCTGACTGATCTTGATGGGGTGATTGAGGAAGAATCTAGCTGGATAGTGAGGTCGTGCTGTAGAGACGGATTGGCAGGGAGGACGAGAAGCTCAGTCTTTGCCAGGTTGAGCTGCAGGTGATGTTCCTTCATCCATGCCGAGATGTCCGCCAGACAGCTTGAGATCCGTGCAGCTACTGTGGGATCATCTGGTTGAAATGAGAGGCAGAGCTGGGTGTCATCAGCATAGCAATGATAAGAGAAACCATGTGCCTGTATGATGGGCCCCAGTGATGTGGTGTAAATGGAGAAGAGGAGCGGTCCAAGAACTGAACCCTGAGGAACTCCTGTGGTCAGTTGATGTGCTTTGGATACCTCGCCTCTCCATGTGACCCTGAAGGACCTACCTGTGAGATAGGACTCAAACCATGATGGTGTTTAGTATGTGTGTGTATGATAGTATTTCCCTCAGCTTGTGGAAAATCAACTTGATTTACCATGACTTTCTCTTTACCATCTGTTTTTTAAGTCGGCATGAGACGGAAGTTGCAATAATCCACTGTGACATATATCCAAGATAGCATGACTTGGTGTGTTGGGATTTGGCATTATTTCAGTTAAAAATAATTTTTTTTTAAATAATTAAAATTTTTATTTAAGTTCAATTTGTAAAACGTAAAATGTTGCTATCAGTTTGCTATCCGTTTTTTAACCATACATTTCAAATTATTTTAAAGTTGTGAAAAAAAATAGTGATTAAAAATGATTTTTTTTGGTTTCAGTTTAAAAGCAAGATTCAAATCTTCGTTTCCCACGTGAGCACCACAGCTAAATGTAAATGCTATATCTGCTAAGCAATGGCTCTAAGAAGATATACTCATAGGTGTGTTGTTGTTGTTGTTGTTTTTTTCAGCTACGAAAGTGAACTCAAACCCAGCAGTACTATTGCTGTGGATGAGGATGAAGGTTTCAGCGATTGGACCCAGAAGCTGGAACGCAGAATGCGCCCCAAAATGGAAGAGAATGGCAGTGGAGAAGAGTTGCAAGAGAAGGAGAAAAATGTGAATGCAAGATCTAGACAAAAAGAGAAAACCAGCTTCACCACCTCCAAACAGTATCAGCAAATTCAGGACAGGGAGGAAGAGGAGAAAAGACCAGAGACGAGGAGCGCTGAGAGACGAATGGAGATCAGTGAAAGGATGAGCAGTCAAAGACCAGAGGAATGGCATGATGACACGACCGACAGCAAAAGACAACAGGAAATAAAACCACCAATGGAGAACAAGGTGCCAGGAGAATTGTTACACTATTAGAAGTACAGTACATCTTACCATGTAGGTTACTATGTCTAAATCATAACCATCACTCACAGATAAAAGAGGAGAGGAAGGACGTAAAGGTGTCATACACGTCTAAAGTCTTCCTACAGCAAGACAGAATGCCTAATGGCAATGGAGAGGCATCTGCAGAGGAAATTACATCACATCTTATCAAAACCAAAAGATCCCCAAGGTAACTTGATTCTACACACTTTCCTACTCATAGGTTTTATGCTGCATTCACGGCATGTCGTAATTAACGTTATTACCAACCCATGACGTTCTACTAACAGCTGTTCACATCCTTTGACTCGGAAGTACGCGTTTCTATGGCAACTCTATCAACGGCAATATGAACCCCCTTTCAACTTGCTGAACTTCATAAAAAAAATCATACTGACCACTGTTTAAACGGTACTCTATACATTGCATTACACTAATGAGAGAGCTAAAAAATATATCTTTATTCTAAAAATACAGCGTGTTTAACTGTAGGAGTCAAATAAAAGGAAAATGATGTATTGACTAGCCTAAATGTTTTTGAGGAGTCATTTTTATGTTTTTGATAAATAGTCACTGTATTTGATAAATTTTGACTTTTTTTTTACTTAACATTATAAGTTGACTTTAGGGGGAAAATGAATGTAGAATTTGGTCCTGTTAAAGGGCTTATGTCATATATGTTATAGACGTGACCTAATATTGTAGCTGCCAAAAAGTCTTGCCAGGAAGCTTCTAAAAGGGCTGTTAAGGGAGCTGGTTAATATCTACTCTTGTATAGTCAGACCATAAGGTCTGCCCCATTCAACTGCTTATTCTGGCCAAAAACGATCCACTTTGACAGAAAGAGACAGCCTGACTGACACGTAAAGCGACCAACCTCAGTTTGTTCTATATTTATGTCCTGTTTAAGGTTATCTGAGATATATTCATATTCGAATGTGTGGAAATATAATAATCTCTGTGAGCAAGCACCAAAGATGCTGAAAATGTATGACTTTGATGATCAGAATATCTGCCTGTCCAAAAGTACGTACTGATTGTTTCACAGAAATAACAAATATGCCATCTTGAGACTAACCCCATTTTCCTGTTCTCCACTCTTCTCTAGCAGGACTGTAGACGTAGATCAGGCCTTTGAAACTAAGAAAGACATGCATGGCGGTTTGGAGACAGAGCTAAAGCTCGAGAAGATTAGACGTAGCCACCAGGAAAAGGAGAGCCAGGGAATGGAGCACCTACGACAGCGTCAGGCCGAGGCTGAGCTGGAGCTAGAGGAATTGAAAAAGAAGAGAGAGGAACGCCGCAAAACTCGTGAAGAGGAGGAGCGGAGGAGAGATGAAGAGGAACAGCAGAAAATAGCCAAACAAGAGGTGGCTGAGCTGATTTAAAAATACAAATATTAGACCAGCTTAGTGTTCAGTATTCAAATTCAAATTCAAATTCAAATTTCAGTATTCGGTACCAATACCAGTGAAAATCCACGGTTCTCTGTACCAATTTCGGTACCAAAGCTTAATTTAGATTAAATTTACATACAGTATATTAAAGTGTATATCACGGTTAGATGGAAACTTTCGTATTAAAAACACTTTACATTAAGATTCCATTTGTTAGATAACATTAGATAAAATGACCTAACAATAAACAATAGTTATATACTGTAGCAATTATTCTCCTAGGGGTTCATTTAAAAATGTACTATTACATTTTTAAAATCAAAAGTTTTATCTGTTAAGATTATTTAATGCACAATGAATGAAGTGAACAAACATGAACAATGAAGTGTTTGTATTAAATAACATTCACAAACATTAATTACTGTTGTAAAAATATATTGTTCACAACGTGTTGATGTTAGATAATGCGTTAAGTAATGTTAATGAATGGTATCTTGTTGTAGTGTTACCAAATTATACAGGAGATAAAACATGTTTTATTTGACTTGACTGTACTTTTATTGAATCCAAAACAAAACAACTGCTTTTCTGACGGACTGATTTTAATGACATAAATAGGGATGCACCGTATGTCGGTCCGGTACTGTGCTCATGTACTCATACTCGTAAAACTAGGGACAATAACCTGATACAATCGCACCCGATACCACTTTTTTTGCGCGTGCAAATTTGTTATTTCACATCTCCATAAATAAATCTAGTAG
Source organism: Semotilus atromaculatus (assembly GCA_031834385.1). Lineage (NCBI taxonomy): Eukaryota > Metazoa > Chordata > Actinopteri > Cypriniformes > Leuciscidae > Semotilus > Semotilus atromaculatus. The sequence goes on along the minus strand of JAULUF010000027.1, from coordinate 6,132,299 downwards.
TAGGCTAAAGCTAATGCGAGGGCTAGAAATAAATTAATTCCTAATTCTAATATTTTGACAACAACAAATAAATGTCTTTAAATGCTTTTCAAACATTGTTTTGGTTGTGGGAATGTTAAACTGTCCAGATTTCTTCTAGAAGCAGAACATTATTTAAAGGTTCAATTTCATTTTGTATTAATAACTACAGGAGGACAAGAGACAGATGAAGGAGGACATTGAGAGGAGGAGGATGGAAGCGACAGAGAAGAGAATGAAGAATATAAACATCACTTCCACAGATGGTGATGACCCATTTAACCCTCTAAACCCCATCAGTCCAACTTTCAAGGTAACTGTAAATATCTTCATAAATATTCGTAAAGGGATAGTTCACCCACAAATTAAAATTTGCTGTTAATTTACTCAACATCAGGCCATCCATTCTGTCTTTTTTTATTCAGTAGAACAGTAAAGAAGATTTTTAGGTGATACTGTCCTTAGTGATTTGTATAATGCAAGTCACTATATCGTCACTTTGAGAGACAAAAAAACATATTGCAGGCAAAACAAAATTCATGACGTGGCTCTTGACGATTTATTGAGGTCTTATGAAGTGAAACGATCGGTCACATTGTGACGTATGCACTGGAGCTCAAAGCGTTGAGAATCTGTGACGAGCCAATCTTCCCGATTGAGGTTCCCGATAGGTTGTTGTATCCAGGATAAGCACAAAGTATGAGTTTGATGAACAATACAACACACAGGTCCCCCTCTCTGTTGTAAACAAACACAGTGTCAGCAGCCGTGTGAGTTTGCTCCTGCACATTTGTCATTATTCAACAGGAAGCTCGCGCTTCAGACACACTCAGGACCATTTGCCGAGGCTCAGTATTACACCACGGTAATAATAATGTTGTAGATAATGTTCAGTTTCTTGCACAGACTGATTATTTCACTTCACAAGACCTCAATAAATCGTCAAGATTCATTTAATTACGTTAAATTAACATAAATTTTCTTTTGCCTGCAATATGTTTTTTTGACTCTCAAAGTGACGGCATAGCCATTGACTTGCATTATACAAATCACCAAGGACCACAGTTTTCTTCTTTACTGTTCAATTGAAGAAAAAAAAAAAATAGTTACCCATTATATCTTGGATGGCCTGAGGGTAGGTGAATTAACAGCAAATTTTCATTTTTGGGTAGATAATCTTTGAACATATTTCTTCAATTGCATCGCTACAAAAATCTAGAAATGCTTTCACAACCACAACAAATTCTCAGACAGTGAACATTATGATAAATAATCTTGTTCTTTTTTCAGAATACAAGCCCCATTTTATTTTGTAAGTTGCTTGTGCTTGTTGTGCTGTGATCATAACCACCTGTTTGCAGTGTACATCTATTATAAGTGGTTGAACACATCTTTTGAGTCAAGTGACGTGGTGCATGCATATTCATATGTTGATCACCAGATAAGAATTACAGGAATATTCCAGGTTTAAAACAAATGAACATGTTTTTAAGTATCACAGACAATAATAATTACCTCTACTTTTTAAAATCAAACAAAATACAAAAAAATACATCATTTTACCGGTATTTGGTAACTGTCAACATGTCATTAGTGACTCATTTCTGAACTTTGGATATTCCTTTAAATTGGTTTAGTTCATTTTTAGGCCATTTTCGTTTTAAAGTTTTTGTTTATTTGCATGAACTAACAAAACTGTTTGAAAAGTGTTATTAATTTCTTTGCTGCATTTACTTTACAGTGAATTATAAAACATCTGTGTTTTTACACATGCACTTATGGGACTTTCATTGTTGTACATCTTGTAAAATTTATTCTGACACATTTTTCCATTTCTTGAAGACGTTTCATCAGTTCGGACACAACCGATGAGTTGAATTTCATCAATAAAGGGAAAACACATGTTTAGAGGCTCCAAAAGAAAATCAACATGACATTTTGTGATGATTAAGCATTTGCATAGACATATTCATTAATGACCTGTCCTAGATTTTCTAAAAACAGGATCATACATCCAGAAGTTGGAATAAAATGAAAACAGCATAATGGTAAATTTCATAACCAGTGGTGCTTGCACAACAAACAAACTCCTAACCCTAACTAGAGACCAGAGTATCATAGAGACTTGTGGAATGGACAACCACCAAGAAACCAACCAAACCATCTTAAAAACCACATAGCAACGCCCTGGCAACTACCCAGCATTATGGCGGTGAGGTTGCACAGGCAATAGGTCTGGAGACTCTTTAATGTCTGGGGGATCATCTCTAGTCAAATCATACTAATATAAATATTTACATTAGCAAATATTTACATGACACTTTAGCCTGGGTTTCCCCATGCTTCTTGCGCGCAGCACAATTTTATTCTCGCTGCTAGGCAGCCTGGATTCCATGGACCAGATTTGCGCCTCAGCTAGGGAACCAATCACAGAACAGGGAGGGAGCAGCAAGACGATGCGACACACCGAACCAGTTTGTTATATCTATGGATCCAACATGGCAGCAGATGTGAATTTACCTTTCGATGCAGACTTAGATATTGTTCTAAGTAGTTTAGAACGCAAGTTTGTTTTGAAAAAAGAGCAACTTTTCTGTCGCTCTACATACGTCATCTGGTATAATTGAAACGATTGGCTATGAGCTACGTACAGGCGCATTTGATAGACAATCGTAGTACCCAAAAAACGGCTCTGGGCATTCGTAAACCACGCCTCAAATACGAGAAAATGAACATGTGGTTCCCAGACCCACGTCTCAGTGAGACTAGGTCTGACGTTAGCCAGGCTACAGACACTTAGTGGTTCAGTCTAAACACAAACTGTAGGTCATGAGCCTAGCAAAGCTGGAATGTATAGCTAGGCTGGCTTTTATCCACTGGTATCCAAGGTCAACCCACAAAAGATGCAGAACATAGTGTGCGGGGCACAAAACCTTCACCCCTGAGCAATGGAAAACAATAAAGCCTTATGAGTCATCCTGCTACATTGCAAGATCTTAAGGTCTTAAGGCCAATTCACACTGCACTGACAGACGCACACCAAAGCCGTCAGTCACCAAGGAACAGCACGTCACTTCTCAGACATACTAATTCCGATTTAGCACGTTCAGTTGGAGAAAACAAGCTTTGAGAGACGCCAACAGACTCTGATCAAAGTTACTGTTGCCGTCTGTCGATCTAGTGTGAATTGGCCTTTAACGCTACATCTACATTATCCGGTTACATTTTCAAACAGTGTTTTCATTTCAGTGCGCTCCCTGTCCACACTAAGGTTTTCAAGCATTTTCCAAAAGTTGCTCATCCACAGTGAAACATCGGAAAATGCTTAAATCACCTTACTGCGCACGCATACATTATAAATAGGTCACAAGATGATACTGATAGAGCTGATACTGAGAGAGCATTTTCAAAAAGCTCTGTCTTCGTTTAAAAAAAACTAAAAAAACACTCTCAATGTGGACGGAAGGCCAAAATGGAGAGAAAAATAAGCATTTTTAAACAAAAATGTATTAGTGTGGACAACCATTTCTGAACATCTTGAACTTTCATGTGAAGTTCTTGAGGACAAAGCAGATTTACACATCCTAATCTCACATACACAACGGAAGGCTTTCTTGAACTGTGCAATATCTCTCAGGAGTTCAAGAGTGCCTCTTGAGCGCCTTTTGCAGCATTCTAAAGGCTGCAAAAAAGCCATTGTCCTTGCTGTTAGGTTTATTGTACTAGAATAAGGTTAAGGTCTTGTTATGTTATCCATTCCTCATTTGTTTATGCTGTGGTATAGTATTCTATCTACCCAAGATGTTAAATCAAATGTGATAAATATTAATGGCTTAATATCACAATGTATTAGGAAAACACTACACTATCGGTCAAAGTGTGCACCAAATCAGCACAGAGTGATTTCTGAAGGATTATGTGGCACTGAAGACTGGAGTTCTTGGAAAAATTCAGCTTTGCCATCACAGAAATAAATTAAAATTTAAAATATATTCAAATAGAAAACAGTTCTTTTAAATTGTAATAATAGTACACAATATTACTGTTTTTACAGTTTTTTTTAATCAAACAAATACAGCCTTTGAGAACATTAGAGACTTCTTTCAAAAGCATTAAAAATCTGAATTATTCTAAACTTTGTTTTGACTGGTAGTGTAAAGGCATCAGGCTTAATGATTTCTCATAAAATTCGTCATAAAGTATGTTGTTGGGTCTTCACTCACACTAAGTTAAATGCCAAAATTATTCAGGAAGAGGCTATCTGTTTTGTATTATGTAATTTAGGGGAGAGGCTATCTGAAATAAATGATATAACAATTTTGTACTCTGTGTTTTGGGGACCCTGAGATTTCCAATTCTTAAAAAGTAGTGAGGCGCAACAGCAACACAAGGGATCCTTTTGTGGGCTTGAAGCAGGAGCCTGTTAGGAAATGAGAAAAGACTGGGACAAAACTGGGCAAATTCATATTTACACCTGCACTCATCTGTTTGGCCTTCTTTCTACCACAGCCAATAAATTGACATTAAAACAACATTCTTACCTCTTTTACCTTTAGAGTTAGTAAAACCCTCTAAATGATCTGGGCTCGTATTCATGAAAATTCTTACTGCAAGAGTTGCTCCTAGTGACAACATTCTAAGAAAATCCTTAGAAATGTTGGCGTTTCCCCTTAAAATTAACGAGAAGATCCTAGTAAAGAGACAAGTGTTAACATACAAAGCATCTTAACCCTTAAAAGAGCTCTTAAGGTCAAAAAGTGTTAGGAGAATGGAGGAGGACTTTAAAGAGGCTTAAGAGTTTCTTTAGCAGAGGAGAAAATGGCAGAAAGACAGAGAGGAAAAATACATTATTGCAGACAATGGATGACAGTGAGTTAATAAGACATTATTGATTAGATTGTGCAGGGATGATGTTTGTGACCGAGACATGCTAACATCTCAGACACAGCGCATAGTGTCAGAAATTAAAGTAATCACTACATTAAGATATTTGGCAACTGGGAAAATGCAACTATGCATCAGTGAAGATGGTCTGTCACAACCTTCTATAAGCAGAGTGATCACACAAACAATTACAGCACTATATTAAAACCAACATTCAAACCACCACATAAATAGACACGCCAGTAATCTTAAATGAATCATTAAACTTAAAGTCTATTCACTGATATTTTCCCCTCCAATGAGTTAAATTCACTGACTGAATGATCCAGTCACAGCAATTCTCGAGGTAACAGTTCACTGGAGGGGAAATTACTACCTTTTGTTGCTTAATCACTGCAGAACTGTTTTAGACATTAAACTTTTTTTCTAATTCTAGATCACAGAGAGAACAGAATCACTGAATCGATCTTTAAAGAAAAGGTGAGTTCATTCAACAACATAACATCGTAATAAGACACAGCAAACGAGCATGTATAAAGTACTTTGGCCTCAGTGACTGCTATAAATGGCAGATTCTTACAAGTATGTTGCCAAAATGGCTGTTGTCTAAATGTAAGTATTGACATAGGTGACTATAATACTTTGTTTGTCCATCGCCTTGTCAGCAATGATTTATGGGTTGGCTAACTTTAAGCAGACTGGATGCTTTTCCTGATGTCTAGTAAGATATTGTAGTGGATTAAAACAAGACTTATCACCAAAAAGTTCAGGACACTATGTAAATAATCATTTTTAAAAAAAGTTACGCTTTGTTTTGTAATTTTGTAACTTTTAAATGTAAATATTATATATGTACAATATATTGTAGCCTTCTAACACATTATATAAGACTGAATATGTTTTCATGCATTTTGCCTGCATTTCATTTTATTGATTTCTTTTTAAATTGAAAACAGTAACAGTTTCAAGAAGTCCCAGAGACCCGTACTCCTGCCCAAGATTGATGACAAACTGGAACAATACACGCATGCAATCGAGGTTCAATTTACAGTCTCATCGTACTATATGTTTATGCTTTCATGTATCGGTATTCGTTTCTAGTCAAAGTATGCACAGTAACTTCTTATTTTAGTATCTAATGTCTGGTTTAAGAACAGTATCTTAGTAAAAGCATTATTTAGGGCTACCAGGCCTATCTCTGGCAGCATTTAAATTAATGGATTAGATGTTTATATTTAGAGTATCTCTGCCTCCTGAGACAGTCTATTGTTAATTTACATTTCTTTAGAAACAATACATCACTCTTGACTCACTGAGTCTGACTGCCCTAATGTGTTTCAGATCTCGTCTAAAGAAGCAAAGATGACTAAGCCAGTAGTAGTGGATATGCCATGTGTCTCTGCTCCGGTGGCCTCCAAAAAAAATCTGTTTGAAGCAGGAGAGGCCTGGAGTCAAACCAGCCTAAAAGGAACACCCTCAAAGGTCAGAAATCAGACTGTCATTTATATACTTCCACAAATAAAAAAAGGGGCAGGTGCATCTTGGGATTGATATGCCAAGACGTGAGGTTGCGGCAAGCGCTGTCTTTCGCTATTTAATCCAACACCAGCTTTGAAGAGACGTTCTCCTGAAGAAGCAGACTCGTTTTCTTCTTTAAAGTTAAAACACTCTCAGATAAGTTTGCAGGGCAGGAATAGTAGCCTACAACCGCCCGTTTAAGTGAAAAGCAAAGATGCAACGCACCTGCTGCTCATTAGACGCTTGCGCTGCGAGGCAGAGCTGCTGATGCAATTATCGCCAAGGGGGGTAATCTACCAGTCAGAAACTGAAGTCTCCCCGGGGGCCGCCATTGGCTAACAAGTCTTCACCTGCTGTTAGCATCCCATTGACTCCCATTCATTTTGGCGTCACTTTGACAGCAAATAACTTTACATCTGAGGCGTTTAAAGACTCCATTTGTCCATTATTTATTTCTAAAGAAACACGACAATGTATTGGCGCTTTTCCACTGCATGGTACGGCTCGGTTCGGCTCAGTACGGTTCGACTCGGCGCGGAACGGTTCGGCTCGCTTTGCTTTTCCACTGCGTGGTACGACTCGACTCGGTACGGTTCAGTTCGCTTAAGCTCGGTTGCTTTTCCACTACAGTTAGTACCGCTTCAAAGTGGGTGGGACTGATCGTTATAGTTGCTCAACTCCTCGGCAACCAACGAGAGGAACATCTGCACCTCGTCCACTGAGTGACCACGCTTCAGCCATTTCTTTTTTTAAAGTTTTCATCTTATTTTTTCAAGTAAGTAGGCCTACTTTAAAAACAGGTGCTACAGGGTCGGCTGTTGTCTACTGGCTATTTAAATCTAGCGGGTTTAGTGTCTCGTGTCGTAAATACAATGACGCTGGTAGTGACGATTCTGTCGGACCAATCAGTGATCTGCAGTGTTTACACGTCACATTTTAGTACCGGTACGGTTGGAACCTCAACAGACCAGGTACCATTTAAAGCGAGCCGAAGCGAGCCGTACCGTACCGTACCATGCAGTGGAAATGCGCCATAAGTGAGCCGTACTGAACCGAGCCGTACCGTACCATGCAGTGGAAAAGCGCCAAAGCGTGCCGTACCGAACCGAGCCGAGCCGTACCGTACCATGCAGTGGAAAAGCGCCATATAAAAGGCTCCATTACCTTGTATCTTATGTTATGGCCCCGTAGAAGAAGTTTTTGTAAAAATAGGCTAACGATTGCGTCATAACACGCGACTCCGTGTCGCACAGTCGAGAAATTACCGTATAGACAGAAGTAGAAGCTCGCGCGCAATCGGCGGGACGTGGAGGCATAAAGTCAAGGGAGAAGCCCATAGAGAGTTGTAAAGTTGCTCCTGCTGCTAGCTCATGGACAGCTAATACTAACAATCTCCGGCTCTGCAATATTCGGAAGGGAATGATTCAGATTCCTCTTGGCACAGCTACTAGAAGACGTACAACTGTCAGTCAGGTTGCTCACATGTCATCAAGCTCAGTTTGAGCATGCGTAGTACGCTTGGCAATCAGGAAGTGAGTGCTTCTAATTGACTTCACTTTGCTCCGTTGAAGTCTATGGGGTTGCTGTGTCCATTTCTTTTACTGTCTATGATTATCGCATGCCAATATGCATTGGCTCTTTTATTACACTTGAAGTAGATTGGTCTCTCAAAGCGATCCCAATCAGTACGGTACGTCCGACTACATTGAACGTGAACGAACTGAAAGGGAACTCATTCACTTCACTTACCTTACTGTAAAAAAGCAGATATTCTGAATATAGAACTACTGTAGGTGTTCTTATAGTAAAATGAAAGGGAAGCTTTCAAGATGCAAGGACAATAAAATCATAAAAAGTGTTCCACACAACTCTCATGATTTATTTCAATTAAATAAATTCAATGGTCTGTGTGAATGAAAAAGTTAAAGAAAAAGTCAAACTAATAAGAAATCAGCTATTTCATATCACACCTATAAATGTTATGAGGGAAAACAAATATGTCAGGGCACTTCTATTATTACTAACAGATTGTGCAAGTATGGAGGTCAAGAGGCATGAGTGTAGCAGCGTGAGATAGGTCATGTAGTCATGTAGTGTGGGACAACATCTGTTCTTTACACTTTCACACTCAAACACACACTATCAGTTTGCCAGAGTCTGACACACATAAAGATCCATCAGTGGGAAGCTGTTGTGTAGGAAATCTTGGGTAACATTAGCCAAATCAATCATAATTTTATGAATTCTGCTTCACCACACCCCCAACATATGAATTAAAAACTAAAACGTACAAAAAAACATTTTGATTCTGTGTAATTCATTTATGTACGGTTTTATATTTTTAGGATACAGACATTGTGAAAGTTGGAGTAGCAAATCTGATCAACCATTGGGTGAAAGGAAGTCCAGAAGGCGGGAACAGACACTCCCCTTCCACACCATCTGTGAGTCTATTAATGAACCTGGGTAATGTTAACCACTGGGCTGGGGAGTTAAATGTATTTGACCCATGGTGGAATACAAATTATAATCGTAATAAAGTAAAAACACCAATTGTAATCAAGTAAAATCACAAAATAATGCATTTATAGTGCCCCCTTGTGGCAGAATGATCTACTGCAACTTCACTTCTTTTCCGTTGTTTTCACAAAATCCAACTCATCAATCATCATGTCATATAAACTGCAATATTCTCTGATGTGGATGTGTGGTTTATAATGTTAGTGTTTAAGGTCTAAAGAAACAAACAGATACACATGTAATGGTTGTTTCTATCAAATGTAAGGACTTTTGAAGACAAAACGTTGCTTGCTTTTTTTTTTACAAAAAATTATCTTTGAATCATTAATTAAGTGATGCTTAAGGATTATGTAATGTCTCTGGTTTATGACAGCCCCTGATTTATATCAAACAAAATATAGTTTACTCACCAACACGTTGTTCCAAACCCGTTTGATTTACTTTCTTCTGTGGAACACAAAACAAGCAATTCAGAAGCCTGTGCTGGTCTCTCTTCCATGCAATTACAATGAATGGGAGATTTCCAGTTTCTGAAAGGACACAAAAGCACCATAAAAATATTAAAGTTATCGATATCAAGGTTATTATAATTTTGCAATTTTAAATTAATTAAATTAGTTTTTATTTTAATATCATTTTCAAATATGCTATAAATTTCAGTTAAGTTTAGTTTCATTAGTGTTACATTTATTTTGTTTTTATTTTGTTAACACCGTTCTATTTAGACTTTAGATATTGTTTCAGTTTCAGTAACGGAACACTTCCAGAGTAGACCAAAGCAATTTTAGCAAGTTTAATGTTTACTGCACAGTTTACAGCTAACTCTTGTGCAAACCTCTCAATAATAAAAATAAAATAATAGTTTGAGATTGAAAAAGAACCAATCAAATGCAACTTAAAAGTATAAAAGTAAAAATAAAAGAAATAAAACATAGCTGGCCTTAAAAAGCCTATAACGTTACAATATGTGGTCAACAGTAAACCTGTAACATGTCTGTAGCCAACATTAAGAATGAACAACCATCACAATCATTGCAAAGAGCAAGAGTCTAATTGTCCCTCAGCAGAACTAATCTCGTATTCTAGTAATTTATAAGCAGTTTACTTAAGCATCTCTAGGCTGTACACATAGGGATGTGCCGATGAGGAAATTTCCCTATTGATTAATAAACTTGTAACAACACTGGTGTTACCGATTATACTGCATTTTATACAAGAAAATATATTTGTTAACGACGCTCCGAATCTGCAGCGCTTATTTTAATCTTTAAGGTTAGATCTTTCCTTTTCTTGGAAAAGCTAAAGGTTGATTCAATATTACTTTTAATGAAAAAACACAACAATAAAATAGTACAATGACAAACTTGGTTATGTAACATAACTTTTAATAACACAACAAATAAGACTAAAGACAAGGTATTCCCACGTTGTAACAAATAAATGAAAGGTCTTTGATATTCTCCTAACTTTAAAACTAGTGCTTATTTTGTGGTTCATTATTATTAATGAAAACATCACAAATAAAATAGTACAATGACACATTTACTTATATTAAACATCAAACTTTTATTAACAAAATGAATAAGACGATCTCTCCTGTATGGTTCTCCTTGGAAGATTCCCCTCAGGAGTGACCTTTTGTCACAGGCTGGGGCCACAATCTATCATCCCCGGATAGATATGTGGAAGTTGTGGGTTTGACCTCTGAGAAGGTTCAACTCCTGAACTCTGGTTTCTCAACTGAGGTTGTTGAGACCATCTTAAATTCTAAAATCTCCCTCCACGGCAAAACTATATGCATTTAAAGTGGAGAGTCTTCACTATATTACACTATATATTTATGGTTCAGAGAACATCAGTTGGACCCAGTTTACTGCCTGGTTGGTTCAGTGCTGGAGTTCTTTCAGAATCGTTTTTTTCTGCTGGTCTATCCCCCTCCACACTGAAGGTTTACCTTCAGTTTACCCCTCCACCATAGCTGCTTACCACGCACCTTTGGGCGATGGATCTTTGGGGTGACACCATCTGGTATCTCAGTCCCTTCGTGGCACATTAAGGTTAAGGCCTGCTGTATATGCAAGAGTCCCGGTCTGGGATTTGGTTGTGGTTTTAAAGGAGCGTGTCCCAGGCACCCTTTAAACATTTTGGAACTATTTCAGAGAAGTTCCTTACTCTTAAAATGGCTTTCTTGCATGCTATTAGCATGCGTTGCCTCCTCCTTCCTAGAGTTTGCTCCTGGTGGGGTTAAAGCAACCCCTCACCCTAGACCAGGCTACGTCCATAAAGTTCCAACTAACATAGCACACTCAGTAGTCTTGGAGGCCTTTCATCATCCTCCATTTCTGTCGGCAGACCAAGAGAACCTTAATGTGCTTTGTCGTTTTAGGGCTCGAGTGTTACATCCACTGGTCTGCTCAGTGGCTTAAGACTGGCGAGCTGTTATCTGTCGTTTTACCCAGGTGGGGTTCCTCAATGTCTATGGTTTATGAGGCACATGACCTTCTGTTGCCTCTAGTTGTGAGGGCCCATTCTATTAGGAGTATGGCAGCATCTAAGGCTTTCCTGTCAGGAGTTTCTCTCCAAGTGTATGATGCAGCAGGCTGGGCCTCGCCACACACATTCATCAGATTTTAGAGCCTGGATCAAGACTCTACACCAGGGCCTCAGGTGTTTATGTCCTAGGCTGTGGTCGTCATGATTCACACTATGACATGCATTTGTCAGTATGGCACAGAGGGTATTATTGTTCTCATAGCATCAACATTCTGTTGGGAAAAGGCCAACATTCTCGAAAGTGAACGTTACCCATATTTTATTCACAATAGAACATAGAGAACATATCCAATGTTTAAACTGTAGATATGTACCATTTAAAGGAAAAATTACGGTTAGTTTGAATTTGATGGCCGTAATATGTCTCAAAAAAGTTGGGACAGGGTCATATTTACCACTGTGTAGCATCCCCTCTTTTCCCCTCCTTCTCAGGGAGCCAGGGTTACTGTCGTAACAGAGATGTTCTTGAGTTCAACTCACTAAATGATCTAGTCATTCATTTAGTGAACAACGTCTTAAATTTCAGGTGAACTATTTAAATAAATGGGTGTTATAGCCAGCAATAAAACAGCAGATTTAGGAGGATAATGTCATTCTCAGCTATGTTTATTGTTCTTTCTAATGTTCATTCACAGGATCTTAAACCTGGAGATGTTCTGCAGAAAAAGAACATGTGGGAAATTATTGGAGAAGGTTCTGCGGCAGAGAAGCCAGGACTGGGAGGAAAGGTAAATATTCAAAGAACCTTGTACTGATAAACCTCAAAATCATAGGTTGAGAATAGGCAAGTGTCTCAAAGGGTTTGTTCACCGAAAAATGAAAATTCGGTCAGTAATTACTCACCCTCATGTTGTTCCAACCCCGTAAGACTTTCGTTCATCTTCAGAACACAAATTAAGATATTTTTGATTAAATCTGAGAGCTGGATCACTCCTCCATAGGCTTCTAAGGGATCGAAACTTGCCGGCCCAGAAAGTTAGAAAAAAACCGATGTTTCTGGGCCGGCAAGTTTCGATCCCTTAGAAGACTAACCCTTTAATGCCCTTCTCTAACATTTCTTTTACTCACCTTTTATATTTTTAGGGCTCCTCCTCAGGTAAACGGTACAAGTTTGTTGTGACAGGCCATGGCAAATACAACAAGATTCCCACTGAAGGTGGTCATTACAGTGTCTACCCAAATGGAAAACCAAGTGAGTCACATTCTACCATTTTACATAATAAATCTCAAATTTGAAAGATTTTTAAAATAAAAAAAAACTACTCTGTTGAAAATTACTCCTTGTGAGAACGTTTAAATGACATGATTTTTTATTTATTTCATGTTTCCCGAGGTGCGCTTATAATGTTAGTATGGTTTTTACAGCAAAATTGTCATAATTTAGAAATAAAAGGCAATTTTTCTACCCTGACTTTAGTCGTTTAATTTGAACGCTCTGTTGGAAGAACATGTCTCTGCTGTGAGACATCAATGTAAATGCCCATTGCTATGTTTAGCTAGCATCTTTGCAAATGAAATAAGTACAATCGCAATTCCCAAAAAGTTGTGTAAAATGTAAATAAAAACAGAATGCAATTTGAAAATTGCATAAACCCATATTTTATTCACAATAGAACATAGAAAACAAATAAAATGTTTAAACTGAGGAAATGTACAATTTTAAGGATAAAATAAGGTAATTTTGAATTTGTTGGCCATAACAAGTTGGGACAGGGCCATGTTTACCACTGTGTACCAACCACTCTTCTTTTTACAAGAGTCTGTATACGTCTGGGAACTGAGGAGACCAGTTGCATGGAGTTTTGGGAGATAAATGTTGTTTACTTCTGAGAGAAGTCTCTAAATACTCTTTTTATACCCAATCATGTTTCTGACCTGTTGCAATTAACCTTATTAGTTGTTCACCAATGTTCACCCCAGCTGTTTCTTTTTAGTAACACTTACTACTTTCCAGCCTTTTGTTGCCCCCGTCCCAACTTTTCTGAAACGTGTTGTGGCCATCAAATGCAAAATGAACTTTTTTTTTCTTAAAATGGTAAATTTCCTCAGTTTAAACATTTGATGTTTTCTATGTTCTATTGTGAATAACATATGGGTTTATGATATTTGCAAATCATTGCATTCACAGTCACAACTTTTTTAAAATTGGGGTTGTTCATCTGGAACTCTCTCGAAAACGTTTACGTGTTTACTGTTACAGCTGTCGAGATTAATCATGAAAAGTTCTTAATTATAGCATTATATATATATCTACTGCCATCACATGAAAGGTTGCAGCAATGAGCATTGTAGCCGATGACAGACTGTTGAGTGCATGAATGCAGTGATCTCATCATTACAACTCAATTTCAGCACTCGTAATGAATGCTTTCATCATAACCAACCAAGAGATTCATTGTGTAGTGTAGACAGCATCATTGATTATAATGGGAGTTTTGGTGAGAGTCCAGAACTCTGGAAAACTGATAAACTCGCGTTGTGTTTTTGACAGCTCCAGCGATTATAAAGGGAGGGTTCTTTGATTACTTTCTATGTAAATTAATCACAATTTTAATGACAGATTATTTTAATGCTATTAAGATAAATAATGTGAAGTTGACCGTTTAGTCACTGGCTTGATTTGCAGATGCATAAACAGCAAAAAAATTATTATGAGACAAAAAACATCTGACTGTACATGAATACTTACATATCAAAAATCTCTGACCACAGATCAGGCATTAGAATTAACACGGTTACTTATGTTGTGGCATTACAGTCGGGTTCATATCTTACAGTAAAAGTTTGCAACGCCTGACAGTACATATATAACATAAACACTTAAGAAATCTAAACTATGGAGAGCTAATATAATGCCGGTTAAAAATAGGCAATATCTGAAAAGGCCTGACAATTATTTGAACCTTTTTAAGTCTTGCAATCTGCAGGGTTTTCATAGGGACCACTGTTTGGTCATATATTTGACACTATCTCAAATAAATCACAGCAAGCTGCTAACACAATGCAAATGTTTTCATTCAATGGCTAGTGCCATAAAAGTGATGTAATACAAAAGAATAATATAATCTCTTAAAACAGGTATTTTATTAGAAAAATATATAAAATAACATTAAATCTAGTACAGTGCAGCTTAAAATGCAAAGCATTATACACATCACTGTCAGTAAAGAGAAAATATTCTCAGTCTGACGGTTTCTGCAACAAAAGACAAACATGCAAAAAAGGCCAAGCCTACAACTTAACATTACCTAAGGCTGAAATGAGAACATGCATGAGTTGACAATCAGCATTCACTGTTATTCATCTAATCACATGGAAAAACCAGAGCATTTATATTTAAGGTTTGTAAAGCCCATTTTAGGGCTCTATCAGTGATAGCCATTTGTCAACACTGAGCACCAAGTATGCAATCGGCAGAGTGCACCATGCCTTGCTTTCAGTACTAAAAAGGCTTAGAACAAATTCCAAAACTTAGCATACTTACGGTTTACATCTCTCTTATACTATCACTTAATTATTTCTTCCACAGTTAACCAGTTCAACTTTGCCCAGCCATCTAAACCTTACTCAATTGTTCGTACACCTTAAAAAAACATACAAAAGCTATTTGTCCCTTGGCACCATGTTATCTTTAAAGATCGACAAGAAGAATTACAAAATGTATGTGTATATATATATATATGGCTTATAATCACAATACTTTTTATGCTGTTTTCCATACATTTTATCCTTCATTAAGCTACATTTGCCTGTAAAAAAAATTTGCTATGAAAAAGGTGTGGTGCTTTTTATTGTAATGTTAAAAAAAAGATAACGTAATATTTTTTAATGACTAAAAGCTGCATATATTTCATATTTGTATACCCAAAAACACTTTCTTGATTTTACTTACATTTTGTGTCTTGTGGCAGGCTGGAGTCATAATTTTTCTTTTTATTCAATCCAAAATGATTATTATTAATTTTTTTTTGACAAAGATGTTCAGGGATGCAACTATTATTAAAATAGGACCATATTTGACATGCTTATAATAAATGTCAAGATAAGTTTTGAAAGTCTTAAGCAAAAAACTAATTTAAAACTTTCAAAAAGATAAGATTTTTTTTATTTTCTTTATTCATTATTTATTATTAATGCTAATGCCAACTGACAAGTGGGCAATTACTTTAGTGCTGCAAACTGGTCATTGTGCATTTGACAGAGAGTCATTTAGTTTAATTACAAACTGACCTGTTATAAAGTTATAAAATTAAAAGTTTTAGTGAAAGAATTGTGTGAGATAATAAACAGAACTCTACAATTGCAATGACAGCTAACAACATCCTTGCCTATCATTTATATGTTATCCAGTTAGATGTCAGTGGATTAATAAGTACTGAAGCCTTTGGCTGTCCTATTAAAGTCTTTTGGTTCTTCGTCTTTATTTTTGCGGCCTATGAGTCCCATTTCAAAAACTGTTGCAATCTTTGTTGCTGGTCGAGAAGCTGCCTCTCTTAGTCTTCTGGCATCAAACCGCGGGCTGTACAGGAGAACTGGCAAACGCTGCGCAAATGAGGGAATCTCTTTTGCCGTCTTCTGTTCTGCCTCCATCTTCTTTTGCTCCTCAGTTTTATTGGATTCAATTTGTTGTATTATGTTCTCTTTGGTGGAGAACATTTGGAAGAGGACAGCATCCCACATCTTTGCTGCCCTAGGGGAGTCTTTACTGTCCTGGCTCTCATTAAGCTTATCTTCTTCTTCAGACTTATTTTGCATTTCACTTGTATTTTGATCAGCGCTGGCATGGACATCTTTCTTTGACCCAGGCTCCACCTCTGGAAACTTGGGTTCCTCTGCTTCGACCACCATGTGTTTTTTAAGGCGAGACCAGCCACTGAGTTTTGACTTCATGCCTTTTGGTTTCTGCATCATCTTCAAGAGAGGTTCTGCAGATAGGGAAGAGCCTTCACCCTCCTCCTTCTTTTCCATAGTAGGCTTGATCACTTGTTGGGGACTAGCTTTTATCTCCGCTCTTTCAACCTTTACATGTTCAGTGTCCTTTGTTTCAAGGGTCTTTTGGTCTTCTTTTGGTTTAGCCAGAGGCTTAACCACATCTTTAACCTCTCCATTTTCAGGAGGTTTTTCAGAAGAAGCAGATGCAAGATTCTGCTTCTTAATTCTCTCTAACAAAGAGTTTGCCTCGGTTGGCTTCTCTTGCACTTTGGTTGTTTCAGCATTAACTTTTCCTTTCAACAGCTTTGGAAGTGCTGGCTTTCCCAGGTCTAGGTCAGGCAATGGCACAGCCTTACTTTCAGGTTTCGGAGTTTGCTGTGCAGTTGGAGGGGTTGGTGTCATTTGGGAAAGTCTGGGAGATCCATAGGTTGGAGTTCTGACTCTTGGCGTCACAGTACTTATAGCCTCTGCTTTTACTTCTGATGGTGGTGTGTCAGCTACAGATACCACAATGGTTGGAATTTTAACATCAGGAATTATTGGCACAGGTTGCTTGGGAACATCCTCTACAGAGTTAGCTTCTGGTTTAGATGCTGCTTTTGAAACCTCTGGAGGTGGAGCTACCACAGTGGTTTCATCTTTAACAACAACAGTCTGAGGTGGCTGGACTTTACCTCGCTCTTTGGGCTTTACCTCAGGCTTGTCATTTGTCATGGTCACATTTTCATCAGGTTGAGGTACTACTGGTTCCTGTTTTGGAAGTTGAGTTGCCTCTACACTTGGTAGTACAGTTGATGTAGAAATGCTAAAACTGGGCGAGTAACTCTTTATTCCTCCATGGGCAACATATTCAGCGGGAGTCAATCCATAATATGTTGATTGGGATTTAGGTGCTGTTGGTGTTTTAGGTCTTTGACCTGCAAATGGAGGGAGTCTAAATAACGGTCTTTGATAGCCAACTGAAGACAAACCAGACTGTGCAAGTTCAACATTGGGTGCTGTTGGGGTTTCAGGCTTTGGATGTTTATTTGCCTTAACGTTTGGGCTTTCCTGTATTTGAGTCTTTGGCTTTGATGACTCGACATTTGATAGGCTGTCTGAAGTGGCCAAATCTAGTTTTTCTTTTAAGAGTTCAGTTGATTTGACATCTATGTCCCCATTTTGGAATACTCCTGAATTATTGGTGTTATTCACCTGATTTGAAAATGTATGTATTTCATCATGTGGACCAGCCAAGTTTGAAGTTGGCGTTTTGGATCTTCTGCCCTCCATGTGCACAGGAGAAACAGCAAATAAAAGTGGATTTGGTCTTGAAATCTCAATCACAGATACTCTAACACGTGAAACATTACCCGAGGGTGTCTTGGGTCGCCCTGACAATGTTTTTGTTGAGGTTAAGTCATATGTTGGTGTTTTTACTCTAGTTGGTGTTGCAACCCCTTTTATCTCGAGAGTTGGAGTTGTACCTTGTTTTGTCTCGAGTGTCGGTGTTGCATTTTGATTAATCTCTGAAGCTGGAGTACTGACCCTCTTCATTTCAGAAGATGGAATTGTCTCTTTCTTGATATTAGAAGATGGAGTTTGGGTTTTCTTCATTTCTGAAGTTGGGGTAATCCTCTTGATTTCAAGCGTCGGTGTAGCAACCCTTCTGATCTCTCTGGTTGGTGTCCTGTCTCTTATTTCCGCTGTTGGTGTCACTATCCTTCTAACCTCAAATGTTGGTGTTGGGCCTCTCATTAATTCTGCAGTAGGTGTTTTACTCCTTGTTGGTGATGCATAAGGAGTTATCAAACCTGCTGACTTTGCCGTATAATTGGTGATCTGAGGAACTTCAAACAATGGTTTTGTTGTTCTAGAAACATTCAAAACAGTTGGCTGAGGGCTTGGAGTTTTAGAGGTAATTACATGGGTGGTAAGAGTTGAGCTGACTTCCGCTCTTTGTGCAGTATGCAGAATAGTGATTGGAGCCATAGCATGTGTGTCTACTCCTGGTATTGGTGAGGCTGTGTATGGAAATGCTGGAGTTAGGTGTTGGGGAGTGTTGTGGCCCAGAGCCACATATGGTTGTGGTGAAAACCTTGTTGTCTTGCCATATGTGAATCCTCTGTGATGAGGATAAGGGGACGCAACATGCTGATACAGTGGTCGGACATTAAAGCGCGGATGTACCGTGCCAATATAGAAAGGTGCCTCTGGAGTTTTAGGAGGAGTTGAGTGATCACTGCGCTCTAGGTCAGGGCTTGCTTCATTTACTGGAGAGAGGCTTGAGCGGAAGGGGGCCGATGGTTGTAAGGCCTGGGCAGCAGCTTTTTTCTTGGCTGTCTTCTTGAGTAGTTTCTGGAGCCGGACATTTTCTTTCCCAGGTTTGGGAGGCAAAGGTGGTGGGTTCTGCTGGGATAGCAGGCCAGCCTGGGCAGCATTGGCGATATTGCCAGCCATAAAATCGTCAACCCCCTGAAACAAATAATAGATATTGTGTACTTTGAACATGACAATAATGATTGTTTTTGCTAATAATGACATATAATTTGACAAATAAAATTTGCTAGACAATTTTAAAATAAATCAGCAAAAAAGCTTTGTTGTTCACTAATAGTGTTGTTTTCTTTTTCTTTCAGATGAATTATCCAGCGATGATTTGTGAGGAATTTAATTCAGCAGTAGCATATTTCCAGATTCACCAGGAACATACATTCATTAACATGCACCTAATATATATATATATATATATATATATATATTTATATATTAGGGGTGGGAATATTTTGGTTACTCACGATTCGATTCAAATCAATTCTCGATTTTAAATAAAATTTCTATTCGATGTAGATTTGATTGTAGTTTACGTTTTTGTATCCACCTTATTCCTGACGAGCTTACTGCGTTTTGAATTATGGGGGAACTTCCATTCAAAAAGATTGAAACGAATCATTTCCAATCATATCGTTGCCCTACAAATAAAGCTGATCCGTCAATTTGACTCAATGTTTCTTTCATGTTTTATTTAAGAATAACATGAAAATAACATAATACTTGGTATTTTAATGTGACACGTTAACAAGAATATCTATGGCAAAAACTCTTTTCAGTCGCTGCATTCTTTTCCTCATGATTCTTTTCTTTTTTCCTTTTGCATTCCACAAAACATATACTGCACATTTGTGATTTCTGTTCTCCCGATTTCATTTACTATATATGCCATTAATAATTCACTGGAATGCACAAATGATCTTTCTTTTTTCTCCCCAAATCCTTACGTCTTTTTCCAGGTTTGTTTTCACAGGGACGTAAATACAAATGTCAAAATGACTGAAATCACCTTGAAATAGCGTTTATTTTTATTTTTATTAAGACAACGTATGTTACATTTAACCGTCCGATTGCTGTGGAAAGATTCAGGCTTTTTGGGTTATATGGTCTGTTTGGGTTATATGGTCTGACCATTCAAAGCGCAATAAGCTGTGAAAGAGAACAGATTTCGAGATTGCATGTATCTGAGAGGCAGCATTTGAGCGTTTGAGTCGTTTTTCGCGGCTTATTGTAATTAATAACACTCTGTGGCAATTAACATAACACTCATTAATATGGATTTTTTAAATTTGTGAATCAATGCGAATCGGCAGAAGATAGAATTGCGATTAATATGTGAATTGAACCCCCCCCCCTGATATTTATATATATGCACCTAAAAAACAACATAAGGAAGAAACAATTGCAATGTATGTATACTATGTATTACAATGTATGTGCTTCTCTGTCTTTGATTTTTGATGATTGCGTAATTTTTTTATGTTCTAATGTCAAGGCTTTGGGTTGGTTTCTTAAAATCTATCTGGCATATATACAAAAAAAAAACATTCTCTGAATTCCTATTTTTCCTCAGTATTTTTCTGCAGTATTTGTGCTGATATTATGTACATTTTTAACAATGTATGCGTTTGAGCGTCAAATAGATAGTTAAGATTTTTGTCAACTACGTTTTTATATTGATTTTCTATGCTATTTTTATACTCTGACACATTGTTACATTTATAGACTTATAAATGACATAGAAAAAATAATAGATTAATAGTAGAATAATCCAAAAACATTCCAAATTCCTGCAGCTGATTCATATGCCTTTTAAGTCATTACCAATCTTTGTTTTATGTTATATTTTATTACAAATATGACATTGATTTTCTTAGCTCTCTGCTATTGTTCATAGTTTTGCATAACACATAATTGACTACACTTTTTGGTTTTCAAGAAAACACTGGAATTAGTCCATTTATCATATTTATAATATTAATATAATCCGGTTTGTTTAGTTATGAACTTTTTTCTACCCAATGGTATCATGGTTAAAAAGAATGTGATTTATAGTCCATTAATGTTTTATTTTTATTTTCAATAAACTTGATATTTTGTATGATTCTTAAATTTGATTTTGTAGGACTCAAGTTTATGACACATTCACATGCAGTAAACTTCCACCACAAATCTAGGGTGGCTCCTTGGCCTAATTTTAGGGTGAAAGCAAATGCAGAGTGTGGTGCCACTCTCCACCCTCACTGTAAACCAATGCCAAGGGGGCAGCCACTGCTTTAGCCATAGGTGGGACAGCTACATTAAATTACATAATAAATCACTGAAAATTTACTACCAATCAGATTCAGTGGTGTCTGTTGACGCTCAACCTACGATCATATATCAAAGAGCTGCTTTTATGCACTTTCAAACAGTATTGATTATTACAGGGCTATTAGAAAAAAATATATTCATATTCATGAAACAATCATGAACCTCTCCTGGCTAATTTATGCAATAATATAGTATAATGTATATGAATCCATGGGTTTATCAGCATTTGTGGAAAAACATAAATATCATTAAATAAAAAATAATTATCTTAATTCAATATATATTTTTTTCAAAACAAAATTTCTGTTTCATATGTAAATTTATCTTACTTAAAGAATTTTTACATATTTGACTACACAATACAAAAACTAAGCAAATATTCTTTATAGTGTAAAACTTTTTTTACTTATTTTGTGTCCGAAAAACTAAATCTTTTGCAACAGTTCAAATGTAGGCCACCCGTAAGAGCCTGTAAAAGAAGTCTCCAGCCCAGAGAGACTCATATGAGAGGAGGTCATCCTTTTAAGGGCCTGGTAGGCTGGGCAGTTTGGAGAATTTCCAAGATGCAAGTTCAAAAGAGGAAAGGGCAAGAATAGCAAAGCAGTAAAATCATGCACTGACTAATTGCTTCTTAGCAACAAAAAAAAAGAAAAGGAATTGTACATGTAAAGACATATGGTCAACAGCAATATTTACACTTGTATGTCTGTAAACTTACCAAGAGATGACTGTAAGACAGTTGAAGACACTTCAGACAAGGTCCCCTGTAAACATAAACATGCATGAATTATGCAACTGTATTTTAATGAAAAGGACATATATAAATTAGACATAAAATATGGTTGCATTGAAACAAATATTGGTAGTACTATTTTAATTTTAACAGTGTTATATTACACTCCCTGATGCAGAAAGTTAGCCTGCTACAACTGTTAATGCCTTTTCCCAAAGGACAGACATGGCATGCACTTCCACACTAGGTATTCATATAATAATAACCAGAAGACAGAAATCAAATTTCAAGCGGTTTTGCTGTGGTTTTATACCTGTGTGTCTGCTGTTTAGGGGTGTCCGGCGGCTGCCTGCTTGTCCCAGCTTGGACTGTCAGAACGGGAGACTCATGTTGAGTTCAACTATTCCCCCTTCCTTCAAATGGAAGGCACAGGCTCCATAGCAGTCCAAAAATAAAACCCTGAGCCCGTTACTCAGAATGCACACTGACTGGTGACGGTGTAGAGGGAACCGTCAGCGAAGCAGGGGGGATCCAGGTCACATTAGATATTACCAAGTGCCCCCCTCCCCCATGACACCAGATGCACACCCTCATTTACACACCTATAAGCACAGCACCCCCTACAGTTAAGAAGAAGCAGTTGTTTCCTTTAAAGGGATATTACAGGTCAACTCTTTTAAAGTCACCATGAAACTGGAGAAATAGCAAACTACAATGATTCAATGATCCAATCAATTCCTGAAGAACAAAATCAAGTATTCCACTATATAATTTTTTTCTTGTTCAAGAAGCAGTTTCACTCGGACATACGTCACAATAGGGAATAAAAACCTATAGCAAATTCCGTTGATGTCGACTTTAAAGTAGACCCCTGTGAATTGTCGTTTGCAAGACATTTCACTTTCTTAAGATATTTGAAACAGAATTCTTCAGATTTCATATTGATTGGCAAAGGTAGTAGTGCAAACAAGCACTAAGTGTGATTAAACTTTTTAAGTTGAACTTTTCTTCAACTTAAGTTGAAACTTAATGAACCTGTGAACACACCAAATATTTACGGAAGCCTCTGGCAAGGAGTAAGGGTTGGAAGAAAAGCCAGACTGATTTGATTACACCAATAAGCTCATGTGTTACATGACAGAAGTCAATCCTTCTGACATAAATGATGTAGTTGACATTTACACTTGTTTACAATGTAAGAGAACATTATGGCTGACTAGTTAGCGTCTCTCCAACATGAAACTCATCAAAACAGTGCATTTCAGAATGTAACTAACTGGTGAAATTCACAAATCCTCTGTATACGTGCGAGCGGTTTCATATTCAAATGAGTGTTGTCAATCAATAAAAAAAAATATTAATCTGACAATTTCTGTCATTAATTACAATTAATCGTACCAAACATTAACATTTTTAATATATTTTATATTGTAATACTTTCACATTAAATCTCCAAAATAACACAGAAACAACAAACAGTGCATTTTAAACATTTGTTTAATGGTATCTTTTTACTAAGCACTAATAAAAGGGTATATCACTGATATTAATGTCTCTATTAAATAGATTTTTTTCCAAGTGTGCAATTTTAACATTTAATAGGCTTTAAAAAAAAATATAACTTTTAATTTAAGTTAACTTAAAACAATATTCACATTAACCCATTGTAATAAATCTCACATTTAGCAGTCTTTAATATATCCGGACTCAACGCTAAGGTTTTTTTTTACTGGTCCAGTCGGGCGGTTCAGATTTTTACCTGCCCTGCTAATATGCAAAAAAAAGTTTTTGTTTTCATTGTTTTTGACCCATGTAACTTTGTAAACAGTGCTTTAAGATTTTCATATAATTTTTTTGTTTGTTTGTTTGTGTGTGTTTTATCAAATTTAAATAAAATTATTTAATGCAAAATTAACGTGTAAAAATTGACAGCCCTAATTTAAATACACTATTTATTTATTATAATTAATGATTATGCATTAATTTGATAACTATATATTATAGTATTTTTATGTTCTTATTTTTATCTTTCTACAAATGAATTGATATTGACAGGCTGGAGTGGCTACAATTGTAACCACATTGAATGTCTTTTACCAACAGAGCTTAAAGATACCAAGTTTCACCAAATTATTGAATTCAATTTAAAATCATTTACAGAAATGTATTGGCATATTAGTGACCTTTATAATGAAAAAAGGTAAGGTGTTTGTAACACATGTGGACTTGGGAGCGAGCTCTGGGGAACACCCCAACACCTCATCTGACACATCTATCTATTATGTTGAAAATAACATCAAAAGCTAAGTTCAACCCACTCACGTTCGGCCCGTTCAGAAAATGTTTTAATTGTGCTTACGTAGTACCACAGCAAATATAGAAACAGTGTCTGGACTCACTCCTCCAAACTTATGCCTCTGTTACATTTACTCAAACCCTCATTCATCTCCTTATTCAGCGCCTGGCCCAAGTTCTGGACCTTCCCTTTTTAACCCTTCCCACTACAGAATCTCCACCAATGGGCGATTTCCACAGATCAGGTGTCACTATAACAGAAATGCATGTTTGCTGAACTTTACAGCCAGTCTTCGCCAGCAGGGAGCTCACTACTTTCAGCTTTTCTGAGGTAAGGGTGAAGGAGGGGATGAGAGCAGAGTGTGAGAAAATTGTAAAATCAGGAACGTTTGTGTGTAGTTGTGAGTCAGTTTAGACTAAGACAATTTGTGATAAGTAGCGTGTGAACTCATCAGGTTTCACACAAACTTGCGGAAATCATATAACCTAATGAATTTAGTTAAAATATAATTTATGGACTTTTAATTCTAAAATGTATATATACATTAAAGCTGGGTAGCTTTAAAATTGTGTTTAAATTTACTTTAAATTTATTTTAAGTTGTCTGAATAACATCATCTATTCAGTCTATATGATTGTAACGTTCTATGTCCAAATATAGAAGAAAAAAAAAATAACTTGAGATGGAACTTGGAAACTAGATCCTGAACAATGTTTGGGCCTATTAAGTGCAGCTGTCTAGTCAAATTCTTTTTGACCCGAGATGCTTTTAGGTATTGCTCAAATCTATCCTGATTATTATTCAGAAGTTAACAACTGATTGATTTTGTATTTTTAAATTAAATTAATCAAACCCTGTAATTATTATTTAAGATTTTGTAGTATTTTGTATTGATTTGTTACAAAATCTGAGTCCTGCACTATATATGAAAATATTAGTTCTGAAATTGAGAAACAAATCATCAACAAATATGCAAATAACACTATTTTCAAAGATATGCGTTTTTCTACTACTAGTTTGTCTATACAAGAATATGTTCAAAAGGAAAGTGCACTACTATTGAGCTTCTTAATGACTTTTACCGTCCTGATAAGGCCAAGGATCTATCAGGCAAAGTGGAAACAAACTTTTACATGTATAAGTATGGATAAGGGCATTTATGATTGATCAAGTGTCAGCCAGTTCAAAGGTCAGCTAATAATAAAATTTGCTAAATACTTAGCACATCTATATATATATATATATATATATATACATAATATAGAGAGAGACTTTGATTTTTTTAAAGTATTCATTAGACTCATTTCACTTGAGGTTCTGATTTGTGCATCATTATTTCATTTTCTTTTAGTCTCAAAGTCCACTGTCACCATGTCAGATACAGAGGAGGTGTAAGTATCATAAAGTTTCTACACATATTGAACTGGATTTCTATGAAGTGCACTAAAGGGGAATAATCGGGCTTCTGTTTTTTATTTTGTTTTTTACAGCGAGCATTTCGAGGGTGAGTACAATTTTTTTTTGTAAAATCTTGTTGCCAGAGCATTTTTAAAAACAGTTACAAACAATGTAATGTATCCGTTCACCATTTCTCCCAATAATCGTTCTTCTTGTTAGAACGTGGTGAAAGTAGGCAATCACAATGGGACATATGTAATAATATGTATTTGATTGATTTTATTACATTAGGCAAATCAAATGTTATTTATCTTTGCACTGAATCTGTAGTGTATAGTCTATATGTAAAGTGGAAACATGACCCCTCATTATCATACAGAGATAAAAATGTAAAAATTACTAAATGTGGAAATAGATAAATGTCAAATATATACATAAATGTAGAAATAAATAAAATAATACATAAACAAGGACTTAATATAAACTTTTTAAAATTTTTATAAATCGCTTTATTTTTAATGTTGGCGGATTCGGTCTCCCACAGTATTATAGTTAATAATAATATCTATTCTGTTCTTGTTTTCTGTTCTTGTTTAATGCTTGCGGTCACTGAAGGGGAAGGTATGTTGATAACAGATGTATCCCACTTTATCAGTGTTGAAGGGACTTACAGTTGTCTGCAGTCTCCTCCTAGTGGACAACATCTATAATGCTGTGGACAATAACCTATTCACTCCTAGTGGACAACATCTATAATGCTGTGGGCAATAACCTATTCACTCCTAGTGGACAACAAATATAATGCTGTGGACAATAACCTATTCACTCCTAGTGGACAACAAATATAATGCTGTGGACAATAACCTATTCACTCCTAGTGGACAACAAATATAATGCTGTGGGCAATAACCTATTCACAGATTAGGCTATGTAATGAAAAGGGTGAAAAAATATTAAATGATAACAACCGTGCAGTGACACGCTGTTTTGAGTTCTGCATGGCATGTACCGAAAACTTACCAACTCATTTTAAGGAGCAGAGCTGCTGTTTCAGAAGAAGAAGCCTCTTCAAGGAGAACTTTTGAATTGGACACATTTAGCTCTAAATATTTTAATAATTTGATGTTTTAAAAAAATATATATATATTATATTTTTATTTAAAATCACTTAGTTTTTTACTAAATTATTTCAATCTTTAATAATATTTCAATTTCTATAATTGGGATTATAACAAGTTAAAATAAGGGTGTTTCTGAGCATCATGGCTGTGCTTGGATGTTTGTTCTAAAATCAATGTCAATTAATCAATTGAATAACTTTAATACTTTAATAACTAATAATTTTAAATTAATAATAATTAAATTTTCCAATGTTTGCTGTGTACCGTTAAATGTATTGCATGTAATAACACATGTACTTGTCTCCTCTTCACTCTTAATACAGATGAGAAGCCAAAGTTCAAGTAAGTATTAGAAACTAGCCAATATTCGCACATTAGACGCCAAAATTTAATCTACGATATAATGCTCATTTTATTTCTTTGACTCCAGGCCATCAGCACCCAAGATTCCAGATGGTGAGAAAGTGGACTTTGATGTAAGAGTTTGTTCCTCTTTGCTGCTCTTTAAAATGACCATGTATTTGTTAGTGAGATAACCACATTGTTTCTTGTGTGTCTGAACGCAGGACATTCAGAAGAAACGTCAGAACAAGGATACACAGGAGCTGCAGGGCCTCATCGATGCTCACTTCGAGCACAGGAAGAAGGAGGAGGAGGAGCTCATCGCCCTCAGGACGAGAATTGTGAGTGAACGTAAACCGAGAAGTAAAACAGTCAAGAGATCGTTGGCATAGCTTGACCTTCTTCAAAAAGTTATAAATTAACATGTGAATGTTTTCTGTCTTCGAACAGGAGAAGCGCAGAGCTGAGAGAGCAGAGCAGCAGAGGATTCGAGCTGAAAAGGATAAGGAGCGCCAGGCGAGACGCGAGGTGTGTAGCACTAGCGGTTTCCATCCAAAGTTGCGAATTTAATTAATGCTCAAAATTGGAATATCACATAAAACATTTGCGAATAAAGCAGCGTTTCCATCCAGTGAGCTGAAGAGAACAAAACAGTCAATTCCTGATAAACTGGCGCTAAATATCAGAAAGATAGAAGAAAAATGGAAGTTGTTGCAGTAGGACAAGCCACATAATATAATAATTATCATAATAAATGACTTGTGCCTCAAGAGCACGGAGAAGAAATGCAATAAACAAGGTCACGTTATCTTGCTTTCGGAGCCCGACGCTTGATGTTTGGGAACGCAGTCGTGTAATTATACCAAACCACCTTGACAACAGACTTTGCTCAGGCATTTCAGAACGAACAAAATGAGATCTGTCCGCTGGTTGGTCCAGTTATGACATCCCATCACAAGTCACATGTCTTTTTTTTATGCGCATCTTAGAATTAATTCGGTAAAAGTATTTTCATCGTAGTTTATGCGCATGTTTTCTTATCGAATAAAAAAATCTATCTGACTCAAATAAGCGCAAACGGTTTTTTTTATGCACATTTTTTACATTTACATGCATCTTGACGACATTTCCATCCAGCGTTTTTTATGCGATATCCTAAAATGTGCATAAAAATAGGTGGATGGAAACATACTGACCTTGCAAGGCTAGAAAGTATCCATCTTCTAGCAAAAAGCATCAACATTAGTGGTCGACAGATATATCGCCACGGCTAATATATCGGCTGATATTTGGCATTTTTTAATTATCAGCAACACTCAAAAAGATTTTGGAAGTGGGACTTTTATTTTGATAGAGCTGAGAATGCCAGGCTCTGCATTTCTGTTTCTGTTTAACAGCTCTGTCTAATAAATTATTAGACAGAAGTGTTAAACAAAGAAAATTTCTTTTTTTGTGAAAATTACTCTAAAAGCATTATAGAATCAAGATGTTGCATAAAATTTCATATAGTATAATATAAGTATAAATCTAATTATTTTACAGATTTTTTTAAATCAAATTAAATGTTTTATATATGTTTTCAAATTATTTATTACTAATTTAGTAAATATTATGTAAAATAAAAATGTTATTTCACCAATTTATTTCAGCACTAGATATCATCTATATCAGCCAACCTGTAGGCGTTTCACACCTGGCTCGTTTTGAGCGTTTGTTTCTGAAACTGGTGCGTTTTGTTCCTCAGTTCGGTTTGTTTAGGCATATATGAACACGGCAATCACTCGGATCACGCACCAAAACACTGGGCTCTATGCACGAACGCTGCTGACGTATTTCCGGAAGAATCTTAGCCAGCGTCTTTACTTCCGCATACTTGTAGCAAAGCAGCAAAACTTTAATAAAATTAATTTTCTCAGAAACAGAGACAACGATTTTAGAAACTGATTCGCTAATCGGATTTCGCATGATATGAGAGAATACTCACCCTCAAAGTTGTCGATGTAGCTCGAAATATATAATTTAAAGCCCTTCTCTTTCTTACTCTTATGTGTGACAGCTAACTGCCTCACAATATTGTTGACATCATTCACGTTAACTGCGGGACGTTCTTGTAAACGGCGAGTGTAATTTGCCATTATCTCCACCTAATGCAAAAACGCCTTCCGACGCAGCACCGGATGTAACTGGGCGGGCTGGGACAAATCGTGGAAGTGATCGTGCATAGAGCCTATTGCTCCGAAATCGCCTGAATGAGGTCTCAGCCCGATTGAAACCGAACTCCGGTGCGGTTCGCTTGAGGTGAGAAAGTAATCCGACCCAATAGACCAACGAACCAAGCGCTATCATAATTCATAACTGGATATGTGCTATATAAATAGCAGTAGTGTCTGATTATGTGAGAGAGCACATTAGATATCACAGTTGAAATCCAAAGAGTGACTCTTCAACTTAAAATGTTGTGAAGGTAATTGCTTTTCTCTGTGCATTGCAACGATGCTGTCCCGACGAAGCCTTGATTCCGTACTGACGTATAAGTGTCTGCGTGTTTCACGACAGCAATGGGTGATGCAGTGGAAACTTTGACCAATAAGGGGACAGCTTTACTCACATGTGACTAGCATAAACACATATTGGTACGAATTGAAATGTGGCCTTGTGAAAGCGATCTGAACCCTGTTTCGGAACAAAGCAAACGATCTACAGCTCTGAAAACGCCCTAAGATATCGGCACCGGCCTTAAAAAAACAATAATGGGTCGACCACTAACTGACAGAGTGCCCTGATGTTTCCCACAGGAGGAGAGGCTGAAGAGAGAGGAGGCCGATGCTAAGAAGAAAGCAGAGGAAGACGCCAAGAAGAAGTCAGCTCTTTCCAACATGGGCACCAACTACAGCAGCTACCTGCAGAAGGTAACTATTTAAAACAGTTCAAATGACCTCAGGAGAATGAACTGAAACAACAATGACTGAAACCCGAGGCTCTGTTGTCCTTCAGGCTGACTCCAAGAAAGGTGGCAAAAAACAGACAGAGAGAGAGAAGAAGAAAAAGATCCTGGCTGATAGACGCAAGCCACTCAACATTGACCATCTCAGCGAGGACAAACTGAAGTGAGTTCTACTCTGATATAAACTGTTAACGGGAGGCCATGTAAACTTACTTGTGTATTGTGTCCTGGACTTCAGAGATAAAGCACAGGAGCTGTTTGAATGGATCAAGACCCTGGAATCCGAGAAATTTGAGCACACGGAGAGGTTGAAGAGACAGAAGTATGAGGTGAGAAAACAAATAGCGAAAGAGACAAGAGGACAATGAACCTGTACATCCAATTGTCATCAGCATTATGTTTTCCCTTGAGGTAAATTTTGATATCACTGATAAATCTCTGATCTTCTACAGATTACTACACTGCGCAAGAGAGTGGAGGAGCTTGGCAAATTGTAAGTTGCATGTTTCTTGAATGTTATGGCGCCCCCTGCTGTGCACAGCCTGTGTGTGACTGCTTCAGTGCATTGACAGATCTTCTCTGATGGTGAAAACAAAGTGAACCTAGGTTACGTTTTCACGACAAATGGAAAAGTTTTCCTTGGCATTTTTCGCGTACAGACGACAACTTTGTCAAAACAATCCCCATTCACACGGATCTGCGGAAACTATTAAAATCTCTGTATTAATCAGTCACTTTGTAAAGAAAAAAAAACCTGAACACCACAAAAGTTATGTTTTTTTTGTTGCTGAAAATTGTGTTTTGTGAACAGCCCCTTAACAAGCAAGAACAATGCACTCGCTTTCTGAGAACAGCAACATGTTAATCTGCAGATTTATAGATACAAGGAGACATTTGTAATACATTTTAGGAATTACTTAAATTATTATCAATACGCAGAGATTGAAAATCAGCATTCGTTCATTATGTTTCTCTACTTTCCACAAAGCTGCCTTTGCTTGTAAAGCTATACATAAAATACATAACATAAGCTATGAGATCTCATAACATGCTTAATGTCACAGACAACATTATTACTTATTGTAAAAACTACATCATTTTTTTTAAGTTTCATAATTATTATTTTTTTATTTTATAATAAAAATGTATAATAATGAATCACTTTAAATCGCCCTGTGGTGAAAGTCAAGTTGTTAATGTTGTTTATATGTCTATGAGGGGTTTTTAATATGCTTTAAGACAAACCATGTACAAATTCATAAGTCAACTCAACACCATTTTTGAGTATTTTCTCCTTAAAACAAAAGACAGTCTCAAAAACGCGGTTTGAAATCACTGGTGTTTCTGACATCACAAACTACCATGTAACCAATGAAATCAATGGTGTTTCTGACGTCACAAACTACAATGTAACCAATCAGATCAATGTGTGATGTCAACTAGTGGATATCTGAGCTGGTGTAAGTGAGTAGAGGCAGAGATGATTTGCATATTCATAGTTCCGCATATTAAATGAGGCAAGGGTGAAGAGTTACATTCAAGCTATTTTAAGGCATGAAGAATTTTGGAAAAGGAAAAAACGTTTAAATATGTAATTTTGGTGATCAAATATGAGTTTAAAGAATACAATTATTAACTACAGAGGGACATTAATTATTATTATTATCATCATTAATTTACAATTGAGGTCTAAGGGACAAGACAGAGGAGGTTTATGAGAAATAATACATCATTATTTAATTATATAAAAATATACATAATAAATAATAATACATGGACATAAATGGAAACTCTAACTAAGAAAATAACAGTAGGGAATATGGATTTACACCTTGCTCCAGGACTGATGAGCAGAGTGCAGACTAGTTTAAACTAGTTTTGTTGAATTCATTTTTGATCGAAGCTGCCAAAAAACATAATTAGGCCTATGATACTGTGACAGTAGGCCTAAATGAAGCATGGGTATGTGCTTGCTGTGGTGTGAAATGTAAATTCGAGTGTTGCAGTGTTAATTCAGTCGAGTGTTAAATCAAAGCAGAATTTTGCTCACATGTTGTGTTTTGACTTCTCTTCACATTGCAGCAGCAAGAAGGGCGCCGGCGCTCGTCGCAGAAAGTAAGTGCGTCGTCCTGCAGACCAAGACCTCCACAATGATGATGGACACGATACACCCTCATTCTGTGCTGACTGCACAGGACTAGTTGTTGATCAACCCACTCTTCATCGTCTTGGACTGTAGTTCAATTCCTTTATATGTCATGTAAATAAAGTGTGACTTAAAGCCTTAGTACTTGTTCTTATTGAAACATCAATAAAATCGTTGTTTTTGGAGGTTGTCACCCAAGACCATTTCTTTCTAATTCCACGAGTGCAGGAATAAGGTTCGATAAAAAATTAAAACGCACGGTTTCTAAATAATGTTACACTGTCTCGTATGTGAGAAGTAAGTGATTAAACTCGAGATTCTTACCTTGTCTGTAAAAATAATATTCAATGTTCTGTCGCGCCGGCCGGTAAAATGTAACTTTGACAGGCGGAAGGATAAAAGGGACTTCTTCTTCTTATCCACAAGAATAGCCTAACTTAGGTCACGCGTATGTTCCTCCACCTTCGACGGTAGTCCCAACAAAATCCAAGTTTCCAGGTTTCAAAATGTCTCACAGTGTAGGCTATAGTCAGTTTTAGTTTGTTTTTAGGCTACACGAATTACTCTGTGGTAATCGACAGTCACAGATTCTGTCAATAACTTTTTTTTATTTAAATTTAAAAAGAATTTGAAATTGGTTAAATTATTTTGATGAGAAAGTAGGCTAAAAATGACGTATTTGCTCATATAAGTTTTACAGTGTGAGACGTATAATAACGCACAATATGACATGACGATCAGTTAATAGCTTTAAAGTTAGGCTAATACAAATATGAGCATTATGAAAATAGGCTACATCGTTTAATAGGCTACACAAGATGGTGCTGTTGTTATAAAATCATGTCTGTCAACCATGAGCCCTATTTTTTTCTTTTTATGAATTTCTTACGCGAAAACTAGGCTTATATCCTTGAGATATAACACATCTGTTATTAAAAAAGTAGGCATTTCATAGTTTTTTATTAACATAATCAAACATGTTCGTATTACATCGGTAGCCTATAGCTATAGCTTAAACAATCCTGCACTATACGCATCTATTCATATTGAATGTAGCCTACATCAACTGAATAAAATGACTGGATTATGGATGGTGAAGCGTTATCGAAATTCGATTAATGTGAAACGAAAACTTTGTACTCCTTTTTAACAGGCTATTCCCTCAAAAGTCCTCGAGCAGGGTAAATGATTCCCTCTAACGTTTATGTTCAGCTTTTTATTTTGATTAAGATAAAAAAAAAAAAAGATTCCTAATTCCTATATCAACTCAAGGTGCCAGGATTCTCTGGAACTGCAATGGACAAACGTAGGCCTACCCTAAAAATGTAAAATATTATTTTATGTAGGCCTAGGCTATATATTTTTTTTTAAAAATTGATAAAAAAAAAAATCTTACAAAGAGCTCAACTGGAAACCAATTCAAGTATTTCCCCCCCTATAATGCTAAATCCGTTTTGTTTTTCAATAGTGTCATTTTAATTTGATGGAAATAATCACAAAACACCATCAAATATTTGAGTATAAATAGTTAAAGGCTATTTTTTTTATTAATCGACATTCACTCATTTAAGAAGTATAAATATAAAGTTTAACACAAGACACAACAAGCTATGTATCAAACAGGCATCATCATTAAATACAATAAGTTTGTTCGTTTTCGTCACTTTAACAAAACAGATCTTATTTACACATATACAAAAGTGGTCCTACTATCCGTATCTGGATTACGATTCTCGTGAATAATTAGGAAATAAAAGTGATGGTGACAGAAAATATATTCACAAAGGGGGAGAAAAAAAATGGTCACATTTTCACATGGATACAATAATATAAATAAGCGTAGTTAAGAAACTCACTTGCTGATCTGCCAAGCCATTTTCATAAAGGAATTAGATTTTCCACAGCATAAAGAAAGAAAGAAAGAAAGAAAGAAAGAAAGAAAGAAAGAAAGAAAGAAAGAAAGAAAGAAAGAAAGAAAGAAAGATCATTCGTTCCTAGTTTCCAGCAGTGGATCGAAATAGTCTTTCTTTTGTCGTTAAGATCTGATTTGCAATTTTTTCTGCTGAATGTTTCTTGATTCAAATAGTCTCTTTCAATTTGCTTTGAAAATGTTGCCGATCTTTAAAGCACTTGATAGATGGGATCCTGAGCCTGTTGTTGAGGGCAGTTGGCCGGGGACTGTGAAGGGGCCCCGCTCTCACTCAGGACAGACCCCTCCTCCGGAGAACACGGGCTCCCCTCCTGCCCCTCCGGTACCGACAGCACGGGACATGCGGGGGTCTCTGTGGAAATCCGCTCCACAATACTGGACAGACAATCCAAACTCGACACCACTGAGCTTTTATTATTCCGCGCGTCAGCTGTAAAACAAAATAACATTTTAACTTCAACTCAAATATTTTATTTAACTTGAATTCAAATGTTTAATTTTTTAATGATTTTAATTAAGACGATTATATTTATAACGGCTATGTAGGCTATTTCTGGAAATTTTTCGACATAACGTAGCCTACCATTTGGCGTGTCGTTGAAGTAAGAGCTGTCATAACTGTGCCGTCTTCTCGACTGACATGTAGGGCCCATGAAATCCATCTAGAAAACACGAAAAGAAAGTTAGTTACAATGAAGACACAATTAGCTATCAAAGTAGCTATAGGCTACATAAACAAATAATTTACTTAGGCCTATAATTAATAATGTTTCATTCATATAGGCTATTGTTTGACTGTTGAATGAAAAAATGTCACGTTTCCAAATTCTAATAAATAAAAAAATAAACACCTGTAGGCTATAGCCTACAATAATAAAAAAAAAACGCTGGGTTGTTGCAACTGTCAAAAATGGACAAACCAAGTTCGCTGGTTTACATTTTTAAACCCAAAGGTTGGGTTTGTCCATATTTGATAATTGAAACAATCCAGCGTTTTGCCAAAGTAAAGAATAAATAATTAATGTATGAACGGACATGCATGTTGGCCTATGTACAGTAAAATATTATATAATTGCTATTATAAAATCACTGTATCTATATATAAATAGGCTCATTCTCACCATGCCGTCAGAGCAGTTGGATCTTGGGCTGGAGGCATCTGAGTCTCCACTGTAATGCTCCAGAACCGGGTAGTAGTTTTCCTCTTGACCCCTAAGCAGCGCCTGCAGAGACTCGATGTAACTAATGGCGTTTCTCAGAATCTCCACTTTGGGCAGCCTCTGGTTTGGGTTGGTGGACGTGCATCTCTTGAGGGTCTCGAAAGCATCGTTGACTTTGCTCAGTCGTCTCCTCTCCCGCATGGTGGCGGCTTTGCGGCGGTCAGCATTGGTTGTTTTCCTCTTGCAGGCTTTGCATGCCCACAGCAAGCACCTGCCGGCCTGGTGATGCCCACTGGGTGCCCTGACGTGCTCGTCCTCCATGTGGTGATGCTCGTCGGGCTTGAGCAGGCCCACGTGAACGAGCCTGGGGTCCAGGTCTTCAAAGAAGTGCATGTCGTTGGTATTGAAGCAAGGATCGTCGTAGAAATCATCAGCTGATGAGATAGGAAAGGGAATATCCGACAACTCCATCTTTATGTATTAAGGGGGGGAAAAATAGGCTTTATAACTAGGCTAGCCTACTTGAATGCTTCCCAAGTAGTAAAGTTTTTAAGGATTTAGAATATTGAGACAAATTCCTTCAGATCCCGAAACAATGTATTGCCCGAGACAACCGTTTTAAAACCGCAGGCCCTCAAAAGGTTTCTTTGCTTGTACCCTTCAGGTACTTGATGCTGGTCAGAGATCACGGCCTGTTTATATACAGCACAGCCAGTCTGGGGGCGTGTCCTGCAGATGACAGTTTGACCAATGAGTTTGTGCGCTGAGAAAGAGGGCGTGGTTTTGACAGCCTGCCACTGCAGCTAATGACGGCGTCATAAAAATGTTACAATGACAAATTAATTTATAAATAATGATATAAGTTGCTCTTACTGCTTTTGTCGCGTGAGTAATTGGATTGAAATGTTTTTTTTTGTATTTTTTATTAGTCATCAAGTCAAAGATTTAAGCTTTTCAGCTTTTTTTCAACACTTCTACTTTTACAATTTCCTGAATTTTCCCAGGAAAAAAATCGAGGAAGGACTTTCCTTTATATTTTCTAAGGGGATCTTTCCACTATAATTTGTTTCTAATTAATAAATAAATACTAGTGTTATACTGTATTCGATAAGACGACAAAAATAGGGATTTCAGTAGGCCCATGTAACAGAAAAAAAGTGATCCATGCGTTAAAGCTTTAAAAAAAAAAAAAAAGTTTTCTTCCAAGTGTTCCTCAATAAAACACTAAAAGGCTAATAATGCCAAATGGACACTAAATTCAATCGGGAATCTCAAACAAACGTGAATAATAAATAATAAAATAGCTATATAAAAATACCATAATTTTAACAATAAATATATGCATGCTCATGTGAATAATAGTGTAGACTTAAATGTAGGCCTATTGAATGTTAGGATGCTTATCAGTAGGCTACAGCCTATGTTGTTCAGAACTGAAATAAAAACATACACTGTTTAGCTTGTATTATTTTGTTTTAAGAAATTGGTAGGCTTTTTATTATTTTATTTAATAAATTAATTGATTATTTATTTATTTACACCGAAATTACAACTAGGTAAAGGTATTGCCGTTCATGATTGCGTTCATTTATGATTTGGCCCATTTTATTTAGCGTTTCTTACAATAGCAGATGGACGCACAACAGTCCTACAATAGGGGGCGTTAAAGAGCCAGATGAGAGTTCAAAACTTCAATTCTGTTTCAAAAGTCCCAAATATGCGTCATCTGTCTTGTGTTAGTAGCCTACTGGAGTTTGTTAAGTAAGATTGTGAAGTGTTAAGTGAGAAAAGTGTACAATAATAACTCCGTCAGCCTGACAACTATGTGACAAAAATCACATTGTTCTGGAAAACATTTATTTTTTATGCTATAAAGAAAAAATACACAGTGGCGTTATGAAATGTGGACATTGTTTATTTAAACCACTGCAGGATAATATGCTAAAGTCACAACTTAAAATAGTGTAAAATACAATTTTCATTTGAAATAATGTTTACAAATCAAATTCATACGCAATATACAATGTATATTTTGTTTTGAGAAAATAATACAAATCTCTCACACAGAGAATAAACAGGCCAAAGCAGTGTTACATATATAAATGTATGGTCTGAAGCACTAAAACATGAAGAGAAAACTCTTTTCTAAACTTCTCATTCTTGTCATTGAAGAATAACCTTGATTTAACAGCAATGATATTAAACACTTTAGATTAGGGGACACATATTCAATATTAACGAGTTTCCCCTCAATAAACCCCTAATTACTGCGTATTGATATACTTAAGGAAGTTATTGTAGTGGTTATGTTTAGGTATTGGGTATGGATTAAGGGATCTAGAATATGGTCATACAGAAAAAGGTATTAATATGTGCTTTATAAGTACTAATTAACATCCAATGTTCTAGTAATATGCATGATAACAAGCAACTACTTAATAGTGAATATGTATTCTCAAATCTAAAGGGCGACCTAAGTTATACCTTGGAGTGACTTTACTTACATACAAAACTTATTTGCATTATTGTCAGTGCATCTTAATCTGCCTCGGTCTATCCATCCATTGATCTGTTTAAGTGCTATATACACATGCACGCTTCCTAAATGATTGGAAGAGGAAGTCTAGGCGGTGGTCAGGGTCTCTTGTAGCTGGTCGATGAGGTACTCGCCGAAGCCACCTGTGCTGTCACTGGTGCAGCCCACTCTGCGAGCGCTGGTCAAGAGGTCACCGACGAGCTTGACCTTTGGGACGAGGGGCTCGATGAACTGACTCTTGATTACGCTGGCGGTGTGTGGATCTTCATACTCACGAGCCAGCTGATTCAACTCCACCATGACGCTCATCTCCTCCTTCCACTGGTCAAGCATGATCTCCAGACCGGGAAGGACGGCGCACACATTTTCAGTGACTGGCCTCTGTGCACAAACATACAATTAGTCATATAAGTTTTAAGTTGAAACCTATCACGCGTATAAAAGCAGATGTGTGTTAAGAATTAGAAGTATACACTAAACTGATGTAAATGTTAATTAATCATAAAATATAAGGTAACACTTTTGTTTTAGGTTGACATAGTTACTACATGTACTACTAGTAATAACAGTATGCGGTTACACTTTATTTTAAGGTGTCATTGTTACAATGTAATTATACATTACTGAGTAATTGAGGGTTAGTTGCATGTAATTATGCATAATTTACTGTTATTACACAGTAAAAAATATTTTAGCAATTTAGTTATTTCAACTTATTTTTTTTAACTAGATTGTCCAGACAACAAGAAATTTTAAGTTTTCTTGTCTTCAACTTATCGAAATAAGTTAGTTAAACTAAAAAAAACTCATGCAAAAAGATAACTCAAAATAATGAGTTAAGTTTTTTTTTACAGTGTACACTGTAAAAATGAATCTTGATGATTTGTTATCACAACTTTTTATATTTTGTCAAATCAACTTAGATAATTAATGTAGTTCAGATAACATAATATTTTGAGTTTCTATTTATTAAACCAATCTCCTTTGTTGTATTAACTAAAATTTTTAATTTCAATGAAGTCAAAATTTTAAGGCAACTAGGTAACTTACTTTTTTAAGTTAATCCAACTTTTTTTTTACAGTGTATGGTAAGTACATGTAACACATGTAACAAGGACACTGTAAAATACAGTGTTACTATGCATAAATACAATCTAACTAACCCTAACTATAACTCTACATGTAGTAAATTAATATTACTCAGTATTTATTTGAGTAAGTACAATGTAACTATGTCACCTTAAAATAAAGGGTTGCACTTTATTTTAAGGTGTCTATGTTACAGTGTAATTATGCATTTAAGTACTGAGTAATAATAATTAACCAAAAATACTTATAGAGTTAGAGTTATGATTGAAGTTTGTTTTAGGGTTGGTTGCATGTAATTATGAATAATCTATAGTTATTACTACAGTAATGGTAAATGGTAAATGGACTGCATTTATATAGCGCTTTCATAGACCCAATGGCCACCAAAGCGCTTTACATTTTGCCTCTCATTCACCCATTCACGCACACATTCATACACCGACGGCGGTGTCAGCCATGCAAGGCGCCACCCAGCTCGTCGGGAGCAGCCGGGGTTAGGTGTCTTGCTCATGGACACCTCGACACTTGGTCAGGTGGAACCGGGGATTGAACCACCAACCTTCCAGTTTGTAGACAATCTACATGAACCACTGAACCACTGCCGCCCCTAAATACTACAGTAACTACATGTAACATGTAAAAAGGACACTGTAAAATAAATTGTTAGCAAATAAAGTGTAACCAAATATAATTTTCGGTCCTGGATGCTGATTGGTCAGTACAGAGTTTCAGCACCCTTCTGAAATCTAAGGGAGTGTTCACACTTATAGCTCGGTTCTCTTAGTTCTTTAGGTCTGGACCAAAAAAAGAAAATGATACGTTTCGTCCTGGTTCACTTTTCATTTTAAAGACCAAATCTAAAGAAACAAAAAAACAACAACAACAAAAAACATATATTTAAGACGGAACTTTCCAAACATCCAAAACAAGCAGTGTGCTGGGCTACATGCGCTCGTTGTACAGTATCTGTGTACATAATATGGTATTTGACCAGCGGAGAAATCATGAAGAGCTTATAAAATATGTAAAGGAGTCAAAACAGCAGCTGGAATCCCTCCGTCACACACACAAATGAAGATCTGCTGCGAGGAGACGGCGTTTCTGACGCCTGTAAAACGACGAGAAAAAAACAGCGTCTTGTGATTTCATGTCATATTTTTTGTGCTTTTAGATGTCTTTGGTCCTTGTTGCGTTCGGTCAAACCGACCAGAGTTCCATCTTTTCAGCGTTCTCGATCCGCTTGTTTGGTGCGCACCAGAGTTCACACTTATTCAAATCAACCGCACTAACAGAGCAATCGCACCAGAGTTCATTTTAATCAAACCAAACCTGCTAAGTGTGAACACATCCTAAAAACACCCGACAGGCTTCTGGACTTTACAGACACATGTGAGAATGCAGGTCTATGTCAAGTGTGCCATTTGGGACAAGGCCAATATAGCACAGCTTTGAGTGCCATTGAAGTTAGGCCTACATGTGATTTTCTCAACAAAATTTTGAGTCTGACCAATTGGTTTGGTATTAATTCATTCACATTAGAATCACTGCAAGGCACATTTGAGCCAATGGCAATGTAAAAAGTGATTTTTGAGGTGAGATTTTAGTTTTTTAGTTTTTTTTTTTTTAACAAATATCACAAATTATTTATTAACAAATTCGTACCACATGACATTTTACAATTCTTTTACAATCATTATTTTCAAATAAGAAGAAATTGAATAAATAACTAAATAAATTCAGAAATAAAAACCTTTTTTTCACACATTTGGCAGATGCTTTTATCCAAAGCAACTAACACTGCATTTCAAGGTACACATTTACATTCTTATCAGTTCTTGCTTTCCCTGGGAATCAAACCCATGACCTTGGCGTTGTGCCAATGCTCTACTGTTTGAGCTACAGAAAAGCTTATAAAAAAATACCATTCCATTTTTTAAAAAGGAAATAAGGGTACGTTTACACGACAACAATGTACTAAAAACTGAAAAGTTTGTAATTTGCGTTTTTTGAAAACCGTTTTCAAAGTTTTGCGTTTTCAGGGCCCCCAAAATGCCATTGTCTTAAAAAATTAACAGCTAAAAAGGTTTCCTGTTTTTAGTTGAAAATGGTTTTGTGTAAACGGCCCCTAACACTTTTATTCAGCAAGGCTGCATTAAATGGACAACATGACATCATGACTTTGCGTAAACATACACGCCACTTTCAAATCAAGTGGCGTGTTATCTATACGCATTTTCAGCTATCCGCGTGTATGTCCACGCCGCGTGTATGTCTACGCTGCGTGTATGTCCACGCCGCGTGTATGTGTACGCCGCGTGTATGTCCACGCCGCGTGTATGTGTACGCCGTTAAATTTCCGAGCGAAACTAAGCTAAATGAATATCTACATCTGGGGAGCGATATTTTTTTCCCTAGGATGGTAGGGGAAGAGTCATAAATGCTAATAACCCAAGTGACGGGTAGGTTTAGGGACGTCGTTGGGGTAGGTCATATATTTATATATAGTAATGTAACGTTAAGTCAATGGCGTTGATAAACACGCTGAAAAGCGATTATGCGTGTTGATAGCACGCCAAAAATGGAAATACGAATTGGCGTGTCATACATACGCTATTTCATGAGATCAGTCTGAAATGGACCAAAAGTGACAGTAAAGACATCTGCTGTTCTTTTAAGAGTTTCCATAAAAATATTAGGCAGCACAACTGTTTTCTGTTATAGGAGATCTGTGTTTTGTATGTTTGGATGGGTTTTTACTAGTCTGGATGCCAGCCGAATTTAGCCCCACCCACAACATTTGAGGGTAGGAAGTTCGGTCTGGACTTGATCCGTTGTGGAGCAACTATGCTCAAACCAAAGCTGTTCGGACCAATCAAATTGTCAGGGCGGGCTTTATACGATGATGGACAGATGATCAACAGTAACGTAATCATCCACGTCACCAAAGAGCGCTCGGGTTGAATTCGTTCACAACCAAGATGACTGCCGCTGGAGAATTGAGATGTGTAGATTCTTGATTCTCGAAGATATTGACGACAGCGCATTCATTTTAAAAGAGGAAGAGAGAACCTCGATCAAGTCATTTGTCGATCGGAAAGATGAATGAAGAACATGCGTCACTTACTCCCTTGCTCTGATTGGTTGTAGGTCTATCCAATTGAGAGGCATTTTTCCTGGTTCGGTTGAAACGCCCCATAGTCACAGCGTATTCTGACGAGAATATGACGACGTCAGGCTAGGTTTTCACTAGTTTAGTTCAGTTTCCTGTGTTTTCAGTTCCTTGGTTACTCATTGTTTGATTATCGTTTGCACCTGACGTTCATTACTTTCTCTGCATATTTAAGCCTTGCTGTTTTTTTTCTGTTCATTGTATCGTCTCATCATTATTAGTTTGGTTTTTCTGTTCCAGTGTTTTTTGTATCTAGCTTTTCTAAGAAGTGTACCTTCTAGGGATGTCCCGATCCGATCACGCGATCGGAAATCGGGCCCGATCACGTGATTTCAGACTCGATCGGAATCGGACGTTACCTCCCGATCAGGACTCGGATATATGTAAATTAGGGGTGTAACGGTACATGTATGCGTAATTGAACCATTTCAGTACGAGGCTTCCGTTTCGGTACGCATACAAAACCGAATGATTCCTAGGACCATTTTACCTGCCGACAAAATCCGCGCTGGCGCGATCACCACAACGTTGCGCAACATCAAATGGCAAACGTAATGAAAGCGGAACGAAACTGCGCTACTCATTATATTGTGCTTAACGGACCATTAATCAGTTCGGACCAGCAACATCTGTGCAGCGCGAGATCAAACGACACTGTGCTAAGAGATCCAGTGAAGAAAACATTTGAATTCGCCACTGAAGTAATAACATCGCTGCGAGATCTAGTGAGAAGCATTAAAATTTCTCCGTTATTAACCTAGATCTCTATTAGATCAAACAGCGCTGTGCCGTGAATGAACATGGATTTAATGTTGCACTTCAAAACTCAAATATTATATAAATATATATTTAAATGTAATTTTTAATGTGATTACCAAAACATTATTTGTTCATCCTTCAAAGATTACCCCCATTTATAAACCTGAAAGTTTCAAGATGTAGGAAAACTTAAACTTATTTAAAAATATTTTTTCTTTAAATAAATAGGAAATGTCTCTGGCATTTCTTTCTTTTTGCTGTATCGTATCGAACTGAACCGTGAATTTTGTGAACTGTTACACCCCTAATGTATATATATATTCTCATTATTTTTTTTATACACTTTTAAACACTTTTATACACTTTTTTTGTTTTTATATTAGACTTTTTCTATATTTACTGTTGCACTAAAGGCCAAAAGTGAAGAATTTATGTTATTTATTACTTGATTGTTCAAGCTACCTCATAGAAGTGCTCTGTTTGTGAACAGAGTTGTTGAATGTTAAAATAAGGTGAATTAAATAAAAAATAAGGAACATCCTAGATCTGTTTTTTCGCTCTTCTTTATTCTTTTTTTATGTATTATATAGCCTAAGTATCGGATCGGGACTCGGTATCGGTAGATACTCAAAATCAAATGACTTGGACTCGGACTCGAGGGCAAAAAAACCTGATCGGGACATCCCTAGTACCTTCACTGCTTTGCGTTTAGATGCAGTCCTTTATTTTGCGTTATTTCGACCAACGCGTGACTTTTTTAAGATTGATAATAATAAGAAATACTTCTTGAGCAGCAACTCAGCATATTAGAGTTATTTCTGAAGGATCATGTGACACTGAAGACTGGAGTAATGATGCTGAAAATTCAATATTTCTCAACATTACTGTTTTATTGTATTTTTGATCAAAGAAATGCAATTGGTGAAAATTGTTTATGTTTTTTTTAATACATTGGCGTTAACTTAAGTAATTT
Organism: Semotilus atromaculatus; assembly: GCA_031834385.1. Taxonomy (NCBI): domain Eukaryota; kingdom Metazoa; phylum Chordata; class Actinopteri; order Cypriniformes; family Leuciscidae; genus Semotilus; species Semotilus atromaculatus. The sequence continues at coordinate 6,088,655 of JAULUF010000027.1, read as the reverse complement.
AAGTAACTTAAAATAGTTTCAAGAGCTTTGATAAAAAACTCAAAAGCTATCTAAATGGATTAATCCTCATATCAGTCAAATTTTAATTGAGCTACAATTAACAGCACACAATTGTTTCCAACTGTGCACAACCATCACCCAGCGCGGAGGAGCGGATAACAAGGTGTTCAAAATCGCTGCTGATGGACCCTCACCAGTCCCAGTCCAGATCAATTTTACACGAGTCATAAAATCAGGGAAGGGTGGATACTGGATAGAAGAGAAAACAGTATAGAGGACGCAGTGTAAAGTGACAGCATTGCAAGTGCCACGGAATCCATCTGGAACTACAATTAACGCACTGTCCTTCCGCCTTCACATTAATCTCCCCAATTTTCTGGAACTCAGGGGAAACGTATACCCTAACAGGCATTAAAGGGGAGATCTCTGCAAAACCCCCTGCCAGTTTACCCCCATCGCTCTCTTTTTCTCTGCCCTCCACCCCCCTTAAGTGCTGCTGCCCCATACAAACAGGAGTAAAAGGATATCTTCAGGGTTTTTGGGGAAAAAATAGGCTTATGATTAATAATTTGTTAGGGTCTGAGTTTTCTATTTCGCATTTTTAAACATGAGTTTAAATAAATGAGATGCCTTATATCCCAGCTAACAAGGGACATTCTAACCTAACGTTCTGTTAAAAGCCCCTTTCACACAGCAATCCCGGTAAATTACTGTAAAATTGCCAGATTGACTTTACCGGTAAATACACAAATATGCTGTTCACACAAGCAACGGCGTTACAGCTTTTTACCGGTAAGAGACCATTCACATATCCGCTCCAAAATATTTTTAAACTACTTGTTACAGAACATTCAGAGAAGATTCAAAAGTAACGTTCGCATAATGTTTGCAGAATGATAAAATGGAATGTTTCATTAACGTTCACATAACCAAGTAAAACAAGTTTTTAAAACATTCAAAAAACGGACCGGTTTAAACACTCAGAAATAAAGTTTTCATAACTTAAAGGTAGGGTAGGCAGAATTTTCAAAAAAATAACAATTCCCAAAATTGTTTAAACTGTCTTTATATACCGATACATAATTAAAATGTAAATACTCTGAAAAAGAGATTTGAAAAATCGAGTGTCTGTAGTCCTCTCAGAGCTGCAATAAACACAGCTACTTATTCCATTGACACCCACCCCCTCCCGTCTGGGCTCCTTCCAAAGCCACACCCCCAAAACACATGAACGCGTGATGCCGCCCGCGCTCATCTGGAGGACGCGTTTACCAACGCCGAGCGGAGAGGAGTGCAGTGCATGTCAGAATCACATGTAATAAAATACCTAACTTTATCATTATGAATATAAACAACTAACATGGCTGTTAGTACTCACTATCAAGCCAGCATATCGATACTGGTAAAGTTTAAAATATATTGAGTTTGATTCTGTAACAAGCTAGTAACATAAGGCAAACTCAAAGCTAAAAACAGGGTGCATACACGTTTTTCCTGTTACCATCAGTTACACTGTGATGAAGGGGAATTTCGTGTAAGATTCATAACATATACGGTGTTTTGATTGTAAGAGCCTCCACGATGAAAGCACTGTTACCGTCACTTTTCAGCCCCTTGATGTCCCTCAGTTGTCCACCGCTGGAAAGCCCTGATATTGCTTGCTTTATCCAAAGACTTTTTGGGCATAGCCTTTTCAAATACTGTCTTCCTTTTCTTGCCTGGTTTGCCTTCGCTGACTGTATATGCAGGTACTGGGAATTTTGACTGCTAAATTCTCAGCCATAATTGTGATTCTTTAGCGACCGTGCCTCTTCCCCTCCTTGAGTCAAACGGGCGCGCGCGGGCGGCTCCTGTAGCTGCAGGGGTGGTTGCCATAGTAGCGAGGGAGAGTGACAGTCACTCCAGCCAATCATTTCATTCGTCCCGAATGGAGATAAGTAGCTGTGTTTTTTGGAGCCCTGAGAGGACTACAGACACTCGATTTTTATACTTTCTTTTTCAGAGTACTTACATTTTAATTATGTGTTGGTATATATAGACAGTTCAAACATATTTTGTTAGAAAATTCTACCTACCCTACCTTTAGTAGGAATATTAGCAAAAGTCTTTGTTCTTAGAACATATTTTTGTTGGGCTGCTCCACAAAGTGCTATATCTTTTAAGAAACAATATGGGTCACTTGTGCCAAGTCTTGGGGCAGTCCTCAGGTCAACAGGTTAGGTGGGCCAGTTATACCTGAATGTTCTTGCCGCAGAATTTCCCTCCCCGCTGGGACAGGTACTGCAGCATTGCCTCTGCTCGTTCTAGTTCTTTCACTGATTCCTGATGAAAATACGCAGCCACTCTGGGTAAAGACAAGTCACTCTGCTCAAAGATTTGGGCCTAAAACAGAAAGGAAGACAGATCTGGTTTAAAACGAAACTAACTGAAAAACTGTAATGATTTAGCCAACCACAGTTTCCTGTATTAACGGGTCAGTCTGTCAGTCCATTATTTCTACTTTCAGAGAATATATTTATGTTTGTTTATTTTTAAAACCAATAAAGTAAATGTCATTGTGGACTATACTTATTTATAGACAAATTCTACTGATTTATTAAAAATATGTAGACATGCTGTAGTAAAAGATTTAGGAATGTTAGGGTACACTCAAATTTACCAAGAGAATAACTTTATTATTGTTGTTATTATTATGTATTTAAAAAAGCAGTTTTGTGAAAAACATTTGTTGTCATGTGATAAGAAGCCATTTTATTGTCATTTGACAAGAACCAACAGAGAGGACCACATAAGACCCTCATGACGGTGGGGACATTTGATATTCATGATTTATCATATTTGTCAAAAAAGTAAATAAATAATACTTTGAAAATGTTTATTGATTTTTATAAACAAACCAGCAAAAAAATTTTTATAATAATAAATAAATAAACATTATGATGTCTACACTACAAGGCAAAGTGTTTTAGTAGCCATGGATATTCCATTTGATAGGCTATTTTGTGTCATGGAATAAATCATTTATAGAAATATAGGCAAAACATTTTTTCAAAACTCTAAAAAACCAACATGAAAAGTAAATTTTTTGAAGATTGACAACCTATTTGTCCCAATTAGGCTTTAATAAAATTATACAGTGATAAAATACAGTGTTAGGTGAGGATTGGCTCAGGGTGGGGGTAGCAACTTGACAACAACCCAAACTTTTCCATAAAACGCAATTAACTAATGGCATAGAACTCTATAAATATAAAACTGTATAAAGCAATGCTGTAAATGAATGCAGTTTATTCTATAATAGCCTGCTGCACGGATGGATGATTTGGGGTGTTAGTCAATGCGCATCATCATGTTTACAGTAGACTAGAGTTCTTCTTACCAGCGCTTCCAGTCTGTAAGAGATCTCCATGAGTAACGTGGAAATTCCACACAGACTTTCCTCCACAACAGTCGGGAAGTTTTGTCGGACCTGACTCCCAGCAGTAGATAAATGTGTTTTACAGAGAGGGAGGCAAGTTTTTATTCGCTTTACTCTCGGTTCCGACATGTTTATTTTTCCGCTGTAACGGACATCAATAGGCTACTGAACTGTCCTCACCGTCCTCGGTGATTTCAGGCATTTCATATCCTCACATGACGCTATTATACGTCGTGTTTCCGTATTGTGAAGAAATAAGTGATGAACTAATATTCAAAGTCGACAGCTACTGGATAAAAAAAGACGCGGAAAGACTAAACGCACGAGCGTTTCCCGTTCATTCTGTCAAGTTCATCCGGTATTATGTGGGTGGAAGTAGACAAGCTGCCCTACAAACATTTAGCCCTAGACGTAGCCTACTATAGTTTTAGCGTAGTTTAGTAGCCTACTGTTATATTGATTCAATATTGATAAAAAATTATCTAGAATAAGGGATCTAGTTTTATTGTCATTATATGAATAATTGTACATGGCTGTTTCCATGCTGATCAACAGGTTATAGAGATTGCTAATGTGACGTCATCATGACGTATTACCAATGGTGAACGCAAAGCATTTTGGGAATCCGCGGCACAAACATAAGGCGCCAGACTTGAATGAATGGAGGGAAAAACGCTGTGTTTAAGATGCCGTCTACCTGCTGTGTTATAAACTGCAATAGTCGTTCTCACGATAGAAGTGGCATTTGTCCACAACAACAGTAAACTCACTCCCTTCATACATACAACACGCTGCCCCCCAGCCCCCACATGTAAACCATTTATCCCCTCTATCTTAATCCAGCCCTTAGCCACCCCCATCAGTTTGGTCTGAAGTGTGCTGCTGGGGACAGAGACGCTTTCGGAAGTGCATTTTCAGAAGTGCTGGGTACAATGACGCAATATACGTAAATGTATGGTTAGTAAAAAATATAGGCCTACTAATGTCATAGAACGGATGTACCTAATACAAATAAACAAAACATCTCCAGTTAACTAGCAGAGCATTCATTTAATTCGCTATTAAATACGAGATCTAGCGCTTAAATCTGTTTTTGAGATCCAGCTGAGCGCTCGTTGCCGCTGCTCATGCATAGTGTTGTGGCTCGCGCACAGTCCTCAGTCGGACGCGCGCTGCAATCTATCGCCGTTGCAGAGACTCTCTGTTCGTTCCGGTAAAATCACAAAATAAACTGCACACAAATTTGTCCCTGCTTAATATAGACTGTAACCACTGATGAACATGTTCGGGTTTATTGACAGAGAAAAAAACTAAACGTTGTGTGGATTAGAACCCAAAACCTCTGACACGCTTGGCAGAATATCTACCACTAGACCATTTAAGAACTCAAACAATGTGTGCGGATCGAAGTATTTAATTTGGAAAATGACAAAAATAAACTGGTGCCACAGAGGGGACATTCTACACTCATGATATTCTTTAAAAAAGGAAGCGCGATAGTCAGAAAGAGATAATTATACCAGCATCATGTCAAAAAGAAGTGGACAACAAGACAACGCTTTTTTTTTTTTTAAGTGGTGGGTACAAAATTGACTCATGATGAAATCTGCTGGGTGCTGCAGTGACTTGAAGTTACTGAAAACTTCGTGTGTGTGTGCACTAACACCATGTAGTTGTATATGGGTGCTGGAAGTTGGGCAACAGGATGACGTCTCCTGACCTGTCAATATGCTCGTAAGGATCCAGTCCTTTGATTCCCTTATTTTCTCGTCATATCTCATCTTTGCATTAGGATTTAGGTTTAAGCAGTATGGTCCAACAACGTTTTCTTTAGCCCGCTGCATTTTGTAGGATTATATTATATTATATTCTGTTTTTCACGCTAATTTTTCATTATTTTTATGCCAGAACGCTATAGCCTGCTATGCCAGCCCATGTAAACGGGCCAAACATACCCATAATTCTTTGCGTTCTGATGACGTTGCCGCCCAGTTGGTCACATGTCTTAGCGATCTCTATTATTTCACTTATGGGGGGAAAGCGCAATAGGCCTAATAATAATTGTTTTAAATGTGAATAATCATTATGTTTCAATAATCTTTTGTCATGCTTTAATGTGCACTTTGAAGTTTTGACAAACATACTAAATGACTCTGATAGTCATTTGATTTAATTAGATAATTATATAGCCTATGTGTTATTTGAGATTATGTTTGACTGGGGTGGGAGACCAGCTAAACCAGCCAGGGTTTATTCTGTGTTTTTAGGCTACTGTTTTTCATTATACATAACATCATGTGTTTTAATAGTTTATTGATTTAAACATGGTTATATGATGAACCATTCATGGTTTTATCCTTTCCCCATATTTTTCAAATCTTTTTTTTTTTCAGTCAATAACTATATTTTTACTTTTTCGTTACACATGAACTATACAAATAATATCTCATCACATTTTTGACAGAAATCAAGGACTTATTCTGCAAAGACACATTCATTTAATTTAAAAAACGACATTTATAATGTTAAAACGACCAGTTCTATTTCAAATATAATATGTTCAGGTGGCATTTTATCTCATGCTTTCTTCACAAGTTCTCAACTCAACTCAACTCAACTTTATTTCTAAAGCACTTTCAAACACCACAATGTGGAACCAAAGTGCTGTACAAAGAAATATAAATGAAAACAGGCATACAAACAAGTACCACAAAACAAGCAGCAAATTTCACAGCTTTGAATGCACTCTGAAAAACATTTAATGTATGGGATATATTTTTTAAAGACAGAGGAAGCTCATTCCAAAGCCTTAGAGCTTCTAAAAAAAGGCCTGGCCACCTTTAAATTTCAAACAATATCGAGGAACAGTAAGATATAATTGATCATTTGAGTAAAGAGACCTATTTGATTGATGCAGACTGATTAAATCAGAAAAAACTCTGTAACATATAATGACCAGTACAGTTATGTAACCAATGTAGTTTGATTAGTACAGGAATTACAGTATGTGCTTTCTCTTCTTAGTACCAGTTAGAAACCTAGCAGCTGAATGTTGAACAGCAGGTGTGAGAGAGACCTGAATCACACTGGCAAAAATGACACCAAGGTTTTTTACACTAAAAAGTTTTTTTCACTGGAAGCAACCAGACGATCATTAACATCCTCCACACATTCCTTTTTACCAAATAGAATAAACTCAGTCAGACATTTATACAGAGAAAATTTCCCACGTTTCAATGGTAGATACATTTGAGAATCATCAGCATACATGCATAATACATACAGGATAATGAGTGTCATGGAAGTGTACCTAACAGAAGCATATAAAGGGTGAATAAAACTGGACCCAAAATTGAGCCCTGAGGAACCCCACACACAAGGGGGCAACAGAAGAACAATAGTTCCCTAAACTTACTGAGAAAATCCAATCCTTTAAATACGAGGAAAACCAATCCAAGGCTAAACCTCGAATGCCAAACTCTAAGAGAATCAATGAGACTATTATGATCAATAGTGCCGAATGCTGTGTTAAGATCTAGAGCAACACAACTTCCAGAAGCAACACCTAGTAGAATACCATTAGAAACCTTCAAATAAGGGTTAACTTCACATTTGTGTGATTGGCTTGTATACTCAAACTTATTCATCCATCTATTATAATTGTTTACCATCTTTTTTTTTTTTTGCCGCTATTTTGTTCATTTGTAAAAATCTAAATTTGACTTGTGTGTTAGTGATTTACAAGACATTTATATCAAGTCTAGTTCCTCTTTATGAAGCAACAAGTATTAGCACAACACCAAAAAGAGTCATGCAATGTGAATGACAACATGCTCCTTTTCCACTCAAACCAAATAATTCGGTTGTCTTTGGGGTCTTCGCTATGTCTCCCCCTCCCTTCTTCCTTAGTGGACTCGTCTCTTGTTTCATCAGTGGCCCGTGTCATTGGGCCCTCCTCGGTGCGGATGACTGACACGAGGGACTGGGAAATCCCCGGGGGCCAGTTGGGTCTGGATGGAAGAAAGGGGAACACTCAGAGTACATGGAGCATTGGGTCAACAGGACCTGCACCCTTGACTTGACCTCTGCACCTCTCAGACACATATACAATGACCTGAGCTGAACTTAAGTGTAACAAATTACAGACACACTCAGGGGGAACAGAGCTGAATCAGGCTAAATTTCAGTTTGAATTTGGAATTAAGGTTGCAAGTGTGATTCACATTTCTGAGTTACTTCAGGTCACATCCTGTGGCCCTTGTAGTGTGGTTGTTGTATTCCTTAAGATAACGATGTTACAGAGTTGTCATACATTTGGGCAGCTTGCTGTGGACCTCCTTCAAGGATACCACCTGCCTTTTGTCCATGTTTTGTCTTTGTCTGTGAGTTTCTTAGTGCAGCTGTCCAAAAGCACTCAAGTCTTTAGGTCTTTTTCTTCTTCTCGCTCTTGTTCATCGCCTCACCTGAAATATTCTCCATACATTCTTCAAATATTATTTTGACTTCTCTTTATACAGTTGAATGAATCCAGTGACCACAATGTGTGACTTTATTTATATATATATATTGATTATTCTTTAACCTTTATATTGTGTTTCAGTCAGGTTTCATTCCATTTAAAAAAAAGTTTTATTCAATTATTCAAACTATTGGCATGGGTGAATCTCTTATGACTGCTTTTTCTCGCAAAGGCTGCAATTGTTTTATTAAAATACACTAAACCAGTAAAATTGTAAAATATTATTACAATTTAAAATAATTGTTTTCTATTTTAAAATGTTTTCCTGTAAAGGTTAAGCTTAACTTTCAGGATTCTTTTTAGGATTATTTGTTTAGTATAGCATTTATTTGAAAAATATTGTATTTATTTTTCTTTTGTAACATAAATGTTTTTCTTTCACGTTAGATCAATTTAATATTAAAGAAATATCTATTAAATAGACATTGGCGAAGACAGCACCGCAGCGGACCAGTTACAAGCCACTCTGGAGGGCAGTAGGGTTCCCATCTTGGGATCATGGCTTTTAAGGACTGTGACATGGGGATTCCAATCCAGTTCCGTACAGATGGCTGTGTCTATTCAGGCTACACAGGCTTCACTATTCGATTGTTTTCAAACTGCAGCTTCTAGGTTTGGGCTCACTGTCAGTCTAAAGAAGACAGAAGTCATGCTTTAAACAGTGAACAAGTTAAACTCCAAACCACCGGTAATTACTGCAGGTGAGACAGTGCTGACGGCCGTTGACAAATTCTGCTAGCATTCTCGGTAGCATACTCGCAGCTGATACGACATCGGACTCCGACATCAATGCCCGCATCGCAAAAGCTAGTTTTGCTTTTGGTCGACTGTCCAAGAGAATATGGGATGAGCATGGGATTCGGCTGGACACAAAAGTGGCCGTTTATAAGGCAGTCATCCTCACACAGCTGTTTCCCGGACCATTTATCGCCGACAGATTACCAAACTTGATCAGTTCCATATGCGCTGTCTCTGTGATATTGCTCATGTCAAATGGCAGGATAAATCCCCAAATACAGAGGTACTTCAGACCTGTGGCATCACTGGTATTGAGGCCTTCCTGTTTGCTGTGCAGTTTCGTTGGTCTGGACATGTTGTACGCATGGCAGATTCAAGCCTGCCAAAGCAGGTTTTTTATGGCCAGCTCCAGAGCAGCATGCTCTCTCAAGGAGGGCATCTAAAACGCTGCAAGGATGGCCAATTTGAAACTATGCAACATGGACCCAAATTACCTTGAAGAGATGGTTGCAGACAGGACATCATTGTGAGCACAGTGCCATACTACTATACACTCCTTTGAGTTCAGCCGCATCACTACTGCAGTAGACAAACGAAGACGCAGAAAGCACAATGCCTTAACAACATCTATAACAACATTTAGCCAGTTTGTTTGCGACGCCATGTGCGTCAAGGATCGGCCTCTATTCACATCGTAGGACACAGCAATAACAACAACTGTGACGAGATCTGTCGTGTCGACAGCTCAGACCATTCATATAAAAACTCTTATGATGGCAATTGCAATTACCCAGTAGCATCACATGGAATATCAACGTCCAACAATCACTACAACTAACATTTAGCACATATTCACATGCATAGGCCTACAAATGCTGCTCTGATGCTTGTTGGTGATGGAATGAGTGCTTTCCACACCTGCTTTGAGCTGTAAAGATGGTGAACTGCCCTGACGAGACATTTTTACAACAACCCTGACTCTGTGTTTGGACAGGCCCAGCGCAAGATTACATTACCAATGGATTACACAATGGACAATGAGTGGACAGAGGGTTCTGTTGAACATGTGGGCTCGACCGTGTTGCAGCATTACAGGGATTATAGCCCCAAAAACAGATTTATGAATATGTCATCCAGGAGTCAGTCATAGTCGCTGCTTGTCTTGCATAACTTCAACTCTGTCGGCTTAAAGGGACGAGGCCTCTATAGCTGCAGTGTCTGGCCTTGTTAAAAACTGAGTATTGTCTTTACTTATTGATAGTCTAGGGGGGCTCATCCTGGCTAGACATCTCCCCCTTCATGTTACCCAAACGCAGCAGAGGCTTAACTGTTTAACCCGTTGGGATATCATTTTCTGACCAAGCAGAGGACAATTCTGGCATCCTTTATTGAAAATTTGTGTGGTGGTTAGCATGAGCTAAATAATTTTAAAGATTATTGTATAGAATGATGCTAATTATCTTCCAGCTGTGATCATTCAGTGGTTATTTTTAACCATGTAGATACATTTTTGACTTTTGGTGTCAAAGGTGTTCCCCATCGTAGCTTATACATTTATAAATGTATATATGTATAAGCTACAATGAGGAATACCTTTTACACCAAAAGTCAAATATATATATATATATATATATATATATATATATATATTGATTATAGTGTTTAAATGTCACCAAATTTATATAATGTATAAATAGTATGTTTAACTGTGTATTAATATAAACATACATGTATTATATAATGCATAGTTAAACATACTATAAAAAAAATAAAATAGTTATCAGTATTCAGTGTACTTTTATATACTAAGCCATATATTGCACACCTAGTTTTGTTGTACATCCCAAATCCTGCTAGTCACAGTAATTACGGGAAGTCCTTTCAGTATTCCTCTTTAGATGTCTGGAAGGGCTGCCCAGTTGGGTCATTATGCCCGCTATGTTAATCCGCCCCGTTTTATCAATTACAGTCTAAATTGTTAAAGGATATTGTCTCATATTTCTAATACATTCTTTAAAAATCACCCAAGTGTTTTATTTCAGATTAATGAGGGTGTCTGATCCTTTATAGTTTACCATCTCATTTGTGGGGCTATTTTTGTGGTTGTTGATCCTGGGCATCAGGGAGTGTGTGTGTAAATTCATACTGCATCAGCATCGGAATGTGGCCTTTTGCTTTTAATGCCCGTCTCTCATCGCACGACTCAAAATATAAGATGTTGCTCCTGCTCATCTGAGACTTAAGAATTTATCACAGTGCCTTGGAACTTGTTTTTAACAGAGAAGACGCATTAACACATTGGAAGTGACTCATATTTAGGTTCATTTTTGTCACAGACTAAATCCAAAATGGAGAGAAATGTGGAACTGCACCCAACAACAGTTTAGTTGTGTATAGTATTGTCTTTATTTAATCAATAATCTCTTAATTTGGTGGGAGAAAAAAACTCATAGATTTACATTAAAAGAGGGATCCAAGCTATATCCAGAAATAAAAAATAGCAACAAAACGTGGGGTATAGGGATCGTTTGACTTCAGTCATTAAGCAACCAGCCAAAACACCCTAGCAACCATTGCTAATTTTTTACAGTTTTGTGATTTGACGATTTTGTGAATCTTTACATTTGGTCAATATATCATCTGTCATATTAAATAATCTTAATCAATATTAGATTGTTCTGACTGCATATATGATTTACACATTCCAACAAGCATATAACTTGTTAATTGGTGCTATTTTGTAGATGCAAAAAGTAATATTACATTTTTGTTGCTTATGTATTTGATTAATCTCATATAGATTGCATAAGTGATTTAGTCATTTGTTAAGATCTTGGTAACACTTTATTGTAACACTTTACAATAAGGTTACAATAATTAGTTAACATGAACTAAGAATGACCAATACTTCTTCAGCATTTATTAATCTTATTTAATATTAATTTCAACATTTACTAATACGTTATTGAAATTAAACATTAGTTCATGCACTCTGAACTAACTTGAACAAACAATGAACTGCTGTATTTTTATTAACTAATATTAACACAGATTAATAAATACTGTAACAAATGTATTGCTCATTGTTAGTTCATGTTAGTAAATACATTAACTAATGTTAACTAATGAACCTTGAGTGTTACCCACTTTATTTTAATGGTCCATATAGGTAACATCCATATGTAACTTTGCAAATATGTCAATTTATTCTTCTTACCCAAACCTTAACAGTCTACTAATACTGAAATGATTGTTAGTTGACATGTAGTTGACAAGTTACTTGGTAAAATGTCTAAAGTGGACCATCAACTTTAGTGTAACCATATGTTTTAATTAAAACTGTTTAATTGTTGTCATGATGCACATTTTTCGTTACACCTTCATTCTCATTACTGAGATGTCCTTTTTTTTCAGTTATTTTGTTGACTAGATTAACACTGCTAGTGCAAGCAGCCGGCTAACATTCCCTAGAAACCATCCACAACATCCTAGCATTGTGCCGGCTAAATATGGAAGGTAATTCACTCATACCATAGATCTTTTTTGGCTTGTTCGCACCACAGGGACTAGGAACGGTTTTAGTTCTAGGAACTCCTTTTGGAGGAACTTATTTAGCTCCTACTTCAGAGGTGTCTAAACCAGCTCTATAGGAACTACCGGTGACGTTACGCTGATTGGCCTAACGCACGCGAAACACCTTCACCCACCATTTAAAAAAAAGCTGTGTACACACACTGATTATAGACTATTTACTCCAGAAACTAACTCTGCGAACATGGAAAACAGTGATAGATGCGCCTCTTAACCTTTACGCTAAGGAGAAAATTCAACGCAACGCAAAGGGACAAACGAAACATGATTCTGTATTTCTGCTCAGCTAGCAACACTGGACATCAACCACACGGCATACACTAATACATTTTCATATACTGTTTTTCTATGTATAACAGTTCTATTTAATAACGTATTAGACAGGACTGTTAGACAGATCGTAAACTAATGAACATGGAGAATGCGAGCACTGTGTGCTCAGGCTCTGGCTGGCGTTCTCAGCGCCGTCACAATAAGTGTGGCTTACGTCACTTCAGAGTTCCTACTGGCGGTGCGAATGCAACCAGGGAAATGTTCCTAAGGGAACCATTAGTTCTCGGGGAACCAACCTGGTGGCTAGTTCCTAGAACTACCCGGTGTGAAAGCCCCTTACGTCAACTTATTCTATTAACCCGAACCCCTTATATACCAACCATACCCCTACTCCTAACAGTCTACTAATACTCAACTTTTACTCTAATGAGAGTTAGTTGACATGTAGGTGCAATATAATCAACAGAATGTCTAAAGGGGACCTTAAAAAAAGTGTAACCAATTGTTCGACCTATGAATCCCAGTACACACTGTGTACATTTATTATTCACAATGAACGGACGAATTGTCAATGCTAAGTATGGCGAGCAAAATGAGGGGTCACTCTTCAGGTTCGACAGCTCTTGACAGAGTAGTGGAGGCAGGCTGTAGCTTACAAGCACAGCTGGTGAATACATCAATGGGCCTTAGCTTTTATCGGGGCCAGCAGCTGTCTATAAACAATACTCGGTAACGTCACCCGCACAACTTGGCCCAGCCTGGCAGCTCACTAATTGCCATCTAAACAGGGTGGAAAGTAGGGCAAAGAAAAATACAATGGTGGATCATAACACTCCAAAGCTAATCCTTCGGTCGGCACGCTCTTTCATGGCTGGCATTTGACACCGTCCCTAAAGTCATCCCCAGTGGAAAGACTCTGTTATGGGGGCCTTTATGGTTGTGTAAGGGGGTTTCGGAGTGTGCGTCTCCAACTCGTGACTGTCGTTTGTAGTGTTGGTAAAGGTGTAGTTAAAAGCACTGCGAGTCAGATGCATGCCGTCTTGTTGATGACCAGCGTGCATTATGGGGATATGGTATGTGTGCGCGCAAGAGGGTGTCCAGACACAGTTGTTCGAGACACAATGATTAGGCTGAAAGCTCTGTGGAACGCTGGACCCTCATTAAAGAGACAAATATAGAGTACAGCATTTCACTGTGTGTAATGAAATCCTCCACGTTACGTGCAATGAATTAAGGAAGGATAAAGGGTGACAGTAGAATCGCAGATCTCAGGTGATCAGATGCCTTCTTGTTTTCAGTATTATGAGTAACTACTAACTCTTATATAAGCTATCTCTTACAAAACTCCCCATCGAATGCTACTCTGCCATAAAATTGTGCAAAAAACAACAACAAAACTTCTTAACCTGTTACTGGGGCACTACCCTCAAAAGTACACTTTTTTGAGGGTAGTCTACTCTTAAAGTAACAAAATGCACACTTTAGGGGTAGATAAGGTAGAAAAGATATACATTTGAGGGTACTGCCCCAGGGTATAGCTTTTGTGTCTATTAAATGTACATTTGTTGTGCTTTTTCTTACAGTATCAGGTGTTGTAGCTGTTTTCTAGGTGTTTACTTTTTGAGTTGAAAGATTCCATCTCTTTGATGATCTTAGTCTCTATCATATTCTGGACTCTAGATAAAACTCTTGGATTTCTCCTTCAATTTAAGTGTAATGAGTACAGCTCTGGCACTGCTGCCCTGATCACAGGCTCAGGTTTCAGTAGAGATTCTGTGAATAGTGATGATGACGTCTGTACCATATGAAAGTTATCTCAGCTTCATAGCTGTTCCGTCAATGCATTGTGGGGATTTAAGCCACCCACATCCTACTCATGAGTTTCATTATACCTTGCTTATTAATGACCATGTGGCCACTAATGTGTTACCCCTCTCAATCTTATGGAAAATACTTAGCAGTCATGCTTTTATGAAGTTGTTTCTCATTGATTTTGCTATCAACATTAAGTCAATAAAGCTGAACAAGAGAACAACATACTTCAACAAACATTTTCTCTGTGGCAACAAGAATGTGGCAGTGCCCAAAACTTGTTTTTTTGTGTTCTTGTGATTAGACTTAAAAGTAGTTGAGCAACAGGGACAGCACATAATAATGGACATTCAAAGGTGTATAAAGTGTCATGGTGTGGATGTATGTTTGTCAGATGGCCAGAGGATAGTTGGGGGAAGGGGAATTCAGTAGGACTTTAAATGGAAACTCTATGAGATACATGAATGAAACTGAACACTTTGTGGAAGATGTGAATAGCTAGAAATGTGGATTGGCAATGGGGTCCAAAGCTGCCCTACTTCTCTCTCTGTGTGTGTCCCTGTGTGTCAGAATCCCTGGTGCTCTGTGCCCAATCTTTGGAACCCCTGTAAACATGCGCTTTGAAGAGGAGCCCTATAAAAACAACACTTGTGGTCATCAAGGTACACCTTCAGTTTGGCCCACCCAGAGACGAGTTCTGCTGGGAACTGTCATAGGTCACTGTTTTTTCTGTGTCCCTGTTCATCCAGTTAAGATAAATGAGTCCAGGTTGTTGACACAAACATCATATGCATCGATGTTTGTCAATACGCATCAGATACATCAGTGGTCTATTCTCAGTTTTACTTATCTGGCCAAAGAGAATGCCTTTTTGATGGCCTCTGTACTGAGGTATAATAGTCATCCCGATCTTCACCATTGGACTAGACAAGACAAGAGGGACTCTGTTCCATAAAAATCATACAAAATATTCCAGAATATTTTAATGAGAGTTACAGGAGAGTTAGGTTAGGCATGAGGTCATTCCAATGTGTGGTACGTGTGAATGAGAGAGGGTGCTTTCTGTGTGGTCTTTCACCTCTCAATGGTTCCAAAGTCTTCTTTATACCAGCTCAGACATAAAAACACCAGTAAATTGCTGATACATAGATCACAACACAAGCACAATAGTCTTGTTCGAACATACACCCTGTATTGGTTTCTTTATTGTATTGAAGAGGTTGATTATGGTTGAATCATTAAAAGCAATTATGCACAAGATTATTTTGATGTTAATTAGAATTTGGTTGTATTCGGATTATGTATGCATCATGTTAATGCATCATTCTGATTGCCAGACAACTGGCAATGGCAAAATCAGAATTTCGTAACCATGTCGAGACAGCCATTTTCAGAATATCCTTTCTTATGAAATATTATCTTTATCTATGTCGAACTGCAAGCACCTTTGGGTGGCGGGATACTAGCAATTGTGAAAAGCTAATCCATTGAAGAAACACATTTTTGTAGTCAGATCTAACAAATCAACACACCAATGGGCAAAAAACATGCCAGTCTCATTGCATACATTTTGGAAGTCATTGCATTCATGTATGTGCATAAGATGCACTATAATACATAGTTGTCCTGAGGATCTCCAGCAATAGAAAGGAAGTAAAAGAGCCATTCAAACTTTCCATCTTTCGATTCCACTGTGTGACACTTCTAGCAGAAGTGTCTCTCTGCTGGGGCCACTGTCTATCCTTCAACGGTCTGACCAAGATCACAGCGCTTCAATATTTTCATAGTGTTCTCTCTTTGATCTCCCTGTGTAAGCTTGTGTCCCATGGGGAGAGTCCCGAGGAACACACACAGAGACTCTGCCCTGCGACAACAGGACATTAAAACGTAAGAGTTTGGGACCTGGATGGTGACAGGGTGACAGGTGTGAAAACCAGCCTGAAGACACGCCGACTTCTGCCAAATTTAGCTACTGAGGCCAAGAATGAGGAGGAGATGGCCCAGAGTGATGTTGTAGTTAGCTCCTGTCACCTCCATAGCTTTGTTGCTTTTGTCTTGGTGGTCCATTTTGCAACATTTTTTTGTCACATGCAAATGGTAGAAGGGTTTGAGATGCATGGTGGCCCAAATGTAGGCTTTAGGTAATGTATACTACCAGTGGCAACTTCACTCAGCAAGATTCACACCTTTGAGTGTCTTAATTGTTTGCCAATGGAATGGAATGCAAAGAATGGTGCCATTTATTGCATTTCGAAATGACTGAAATTTCGCTTGGTCCTTTCTAAAAAAAGAATTCTAAGAAATGCTTGTCCAGTGCCTTAAACTTGACAAATTGTTCATGTTGTTATTTTAAAATGTGCAGTATCCTCCTCAAAAGACGGTTGGCACTTTTAACCTTAAAAGGCTCATTTGTATTAACAGACTGATGCTAAATGGATGTCACATGCATATTGAGAAGGGATTGTGTGAAACAGAAGGTGTTTCTTGCTAATTACACTAATTTACAGTAATTAGTGAGGTGGGCATATCTCTCCTCCCCTTGGCTTGTTTACTGGCTGTCACTAATCGTATGGAAGGAAGAGAGAATCTTGATTCTGTCACCTACAGTTTGAGAGAGCTGAGATGAAGGTCTTTGATAACATTTGCCACATTTGTTAACATTGGGTGTGTCCTTAAAGGGAGCGTCACTTTACAGAAGTGTTTGAACTTTACAAAGATAATTGTAGGGGTTTTTTTGTTTAGAAAGGAAATCAGATTTAAATTGTTCCCATCGTTAGTTAAATTTATCTAAGCACTAAATTTATTTGATTGAAACCTATTCAACATACACAAACTGTGTGTTGTCACTGTGAGAAACTACCCTTACAATAATAAATTGCGTACATATAGGCCTATTATTACTTAGCCTATAATATACGTATGTATCATTTTTTCACATTATAAAATTGGAATCCTTGGCTCAAGATGAAAAAATATAAAAAACAATTCATTAATTTTGTGTGTGTATTAAGGGTATTTGACACAAAGTGGCATGGTTTTGAAAGATTTTATTTTGATTGTTGGCATGCAGGTATAAAAAAAAAAATCAGGAATTCAGTCATTGTGAAATGTTGTGCAGTTGTTGAATATTTTATTTTATATTTTATAGTTTACATTTGTGTAGTTACATTGGATTGCGTCATTTCATTTAGTTGTACCAGGACTTCTTATTGACACAATTTTACTGCAAATTTTATAAATGACAATTGAGATTTACAATTGATCAGATTGTGTGTCAGTAACTAATATACACTACCGGTCAAAAGTTCGGGGTCAATAAGATTTTTTATGTTTTTAAATGAAGTCTCTTCTGCTCACCAAGGCTGCAATTATTTACAACAAAAAAAACAGTAATATTGTGAAATATTATTACAATTTAAAACAGCTGTTTTCTATGTGAATATATAGTGAAGTGTAATTTATTCATGTGATCAAAGCTGAATTTACAGCATCATTACTCCAGTCTTCAGTGTCACATTTTTTAAATGATTATAATATGAAATGATTATAATATGATGCTCAAGAACATTTATGATTATTATCCATGTTGAAAACAGTTTTTTACATTTTTATTTCAGGATTCTTTGATGAATAGAAAGTTCAAAAGAACAGCATTGATCTGAAATGGAAAGCTTTTGTAACATTAATCACTACCATTCAAAAGTTTGGGGTCAGTAAAATTTTTTTTTTTTTTTGGGGGGGAAAGAAATTAGAAAATACTTTTATTCATCAAGGATGAGTTAAATTGATCAAAAGTTATACAGTTAAGACATTTATAATGTTAGAAAAGATTATATTTTAAATAAATTCTGTTCTTTTGAACTTTCTATTCATCAAAGAATCCTGAAATAAAAATGTAAAAAACTGTTTTCAACATGGATAATAATCATAAATGTTTCTTGAGCATCATATTATAATAATTTCATATTATAATCATTTAAAAAATGTGACACTGAAGACTGGAGTATTGATGCTGTAAATTCAGCTTTGATCACATGAATAAATTACACTTCACTATATATTCACATAGAAAACCGCTGTTTTAAATTGTAATAATATTTCACAATATTACTGTTTTTTTGTTTGTTTTTTTTTATCAAATAATTGCAGCCTTGGTGAGCAGAAGAGACTTCATTTAAAAACATAAACAATCTTACTGACCCCGAACTTTTGACCGGTAGTGTATATATACACATATATGTGTGTGTGTGTGTGTGTGTGTGTGTGTGTGTGTGTGTGTGTCCACATACATTTTTTAATATTTCTTAAATAAAATCAAACGTTTTCTACTATCAATGTTAAATGCATGGCAGCACCACACCATCCTCTAGTCTAGTACATGCATTTTAATAGGCAATGCATAAAGATTGCAAGCCTAATCTTCTGTCCATTCACAATCACTTAAAATCATATACGTTTTACTTCTTAATTCCCAGAGTTCCTGCTATTACTTTCTCAGTGTCCATGTGACTTAGTTACTACCCAAATAATTTAATGCTAATCTGAAGCGTGGCTGTGACAAAAGCCCTGGAATGTGCTTGGTGTGGACAGTTATGAGTCCACCTTGGTGTTTATAGCCAGAGAGATGCAGTTCCCCTCCTAATGCGAGGTGTCGGGACCCCTGTAATACTGCTAGCTTAGGTTACACGAGCATGCAGGGTGAACCTCACAATAGCCAAAGGGTGCATTCAGGTTTTGGGGCCTAAAGCCTAAAAATACACATAAGGTGTTTAACATTGCGTGAGCTTAGAATTATAAGGTTCTATCTCCGTTTAGGGTAGTTCTGAGATATTGAGCATCAAAGTTTTTACATCCCAGCTGGCAGAACTGTAGGAACCTTTTTATTTTATTAATAACTACTAACAAAATATTTTTTTTACACAAATAACACCACACAGGCATTAATAAACACCTAATGGATCAGATTATGTAAAAAACTCAATTTCGACCAAAAGTGGAGATAGAACCTTATAATTCTAAGCTCACGATTGGTCATGAACATAATTATATTCGGACTGAAGTCTAATTCAAAGTCTGCCAAAAACAGAGTGCATTCATGTAACCATTTAATGCTGTAAATTACAACTCAAAGGAGAATAAAATAATATTTTTGTGTGTTTTCTTATGTATGGCACATTATGTCCCAGGAAACTATAATTTAAACTACCCTTATAATTGTCTAATTGGAATTATTTTCTTATTTTCTAATAATTTGTAAATAATTTGTAAAAAACATAAACAATTTTGATTCATTGACCCGGTCTAATTCTGTCTCTCAGTAATCCTTGCCACCACAATGAATAAACTTTTTCTAATTTGATCAAATTATGCAAAAAAAAGTGTTGGTATGTAAGTGTGTATTTAGCTTAGGCCTACATCGAATGCTAGCTATGAAATTAGTTTTAGCATTTTGCTCCAAATATGATTCAAATGTTATTTTCTACAACAGAATGCTATTAAACAATTTTAAACATGATTCGAGATGTAATGAAATGACACTGTTGTGGATATGACATTGTTGGCTTAGAAAACGCATGAATGTTCCCTGATGAACAATATTAAAAGACAAATGACCTAAATCGAGTGTGAAAAGACTATTTTAAGGTGCCCTGAGTTTTGAGTTTTACAGAGGACCAAAAGTGCCCATTTTTGGATGCAAACTGGATTAAAGATCAATGCCATGATTGACTTGCAGTTTATCTTAACGGGTTACTTTAACCAAAATCGACAATTCTGTCATCATTTTCTCACCCTCATGCCATTCCAAATATATATATCACTTATATATGTTTCTTTCCCTCCACTGAAAGTTTAGGTAACCAAAACTTAGAAGATCCAAAAAGCTCATAAAAGCATCTTAAAATGAATCCATATGAGTCAAGTGGTTAGATAGATATATAGATGTTCCTTAATTGATCCCCAGTTCAATTTGACACAAATAGAAAGTATATGCAGTATATATCCCATGTCCTTTGGATGACAACTTTGCTTGTTTGGTCTTATGGGTTTGAAACGACACAAGGATGAATAAATTATGTCACAACTTTCATTTTTGGGTGAACTATCCCTTTAAGTGTGTAGGTCATGTATTATATGATAGCTTGAATTCAGTCCCTTTGGTATGCTGACATCTAATATCCCCCATACCCAAAATGCTAGTTCCCTTCTGGCAACCGCTCAGCTACGCCATCCCCTCATAATTCTCTTTTTGTCAGTGCGGCCATTACTGAAAATGTTGGCGTGCGTGTGCAACATTATGGACCTTGTCCTATCAGCACTTGCTCCGTCTGCCAAATCTCCCCAACTGGCCTCGGTCAAATGGAGCAAAAGAGTCTGAACCAAGTTTGCACATTAAAGCACAAAGCTGAACTCTGGAGGCATTGTCGAGGTTCCAAGAGGTGAAATAAGAGATTTTTTTTCTTCCCAAAACAAATTTGTAAGGGGAAATGGGAATGGCAATGACTTGATAACTATCCTCAGTAAAACATGCAATGAGTGGGCATCGTTTTGGGGGATTTTGAACTCTTTGGCAGAACAACTATGCATTTTCTGACAGCGCCATTTGGATTCTGCAACGCTCCCTTCATCTGTCAATGAATGCCATGTTTGGTGTCTCATCTGAGGGGCTCCCTGACCCAGTCCAGACTTTCAAAGACCCCTTCTTCCCAAACAAGGTTTTATTGTCATTTCTGAAGCAATTTGAAAATGTAAACGCAATGGGCCGCATTTGGTTAGATCAAATGTCTGGCTGCACTGGGAACATTTTTAAGTTCTTGTTTTTTATTGGTCATTTCATGCCCATGCCAGGTGCAGGTGTAGCCCTCCAGATCTGGATCCGTTCCCCAGTGCCGGGTCTCGTAACAAGCCGTGCCCTCGTGTACCGAAGCAAAATAGCCATGAGCTGATTGTTTCCCGCACCGCAGGGTTTAAAGAACGGCAGAGTATAATCCTGACTCCTACAGCCTTGTGAAACATTAAATGTTTCTTTAAGCGCCAGTGGCGCCGTCCAGCCTGTTCTGCACTTAATGTGGGCACGATGCCAGCCTCAGGGTGGGGGGTCTGCGCCGCCTGGCACTGAGCTCGGAAAATGGGAACGCGTTCTGCCGGGAGAGGGAGGAATGTCAACGAAGTGGCGATCGGGTCTGAACGATGAGAGATGTTGAGGGGCTGTGGTCATGGCCCTCCACCAACCCCTGTCCCAATAGGGCCGGTCACAAAGAGAAAAGCTTTGATGCCGTGGAAGAGATATGGCTGAGCTCATATTTGTTTCATCCGAGACCCAAAGCTTGACCTACATTAAAGGAATAGTTCAGAATTATTTACTCAATCAAACCCGTTAACTGTTGTTGTTTTTGTGGAGCACAAAGCGAAATGCACTTTTTATGGTCAAATCATACAATTTTAGTTTTATGGCAAATGTATGAAGACTTTTATAAAATACATTTAAAAGAGTCAAATTAAATGTGTGATTTTCTGTTTTGAGCAGAATGAAAACAGGATGAGTCTTCTGATCTGCTCCACAACGCTTGGCACAATGCTTCTCGATGGCTTAAAGAGTTAACCGCTCATGTGGGGTGGCATGGACAGGCTCTGTGAGGTGTTGACAGTGGACGTTCTGCAAGGGTCCATCCCATGCCCAATCCCATCCTCCACGCCGCATTCACACGGCCCATTAACATGCGATCATATCCTGCACATCCACTCCTACATGAGCTCTTATGTTCAGTGCCATATAGTCGGATTTTACTTTATCTCTCACGATTCCAATGCATGTTTCAAGAAAATGGTTCAAAGTGTTCAAACTGTTTTTCCTCTGGTCAATTTATGTTTAATGTATCTTATTTTTATTGATTTACACATAATTATTGTTATATATAAGAAATGTATCTTGAGCATTGGGATGATTTTTGATTTTTGTATCATGTGACACTGAAGACATCACAGGAATAAATATTTATATATATAGTATACCTGTATACTAGTTTGTGTTTACATAATATATGTGTCAGATTTGTGCAGGTTGCTGAAGACGAGGACACGGGAACTTCAATGTAGTTGATTTATTTACAAACTCAGCTTCCAGAAACATACAGGAACAAAGGAAAAACTTCAGAACACACAACCATACGTGGACAACGACCAACAAACACTGAGGGAAAACACAGGGCTTAAATGTACTGGAGCTAACGGGATAATAAACAAGACACAGGTGAAGAGAATTTCTAATTAAACAGACAGGGAAAAACTAACAGGACTAAACCAAAATCACAAAGACAGGGAAACAAGATCACAGAACAGAACTGAAAACATCTAAACGTGCAATATGTGTGTCTACTGTGTTTAATTATTTTGTATACATAAATACACACACACACACACATGCATGTATTAAATACACACACACATGCATGTATATATATATATATATATACATACACATAATTTATATTATATATAAATATTTTATATATAAATAAAACAAAATCTTAAATATGCATGTGTGTGTATTTATATATACAAAATAATTATACACAGTACAGACACCATCCCCTTGGAATTATAAGGTTCTATCTGACATTTTTGTCAAAATTGAGTTATTCACATATTCTTATTCTGTGACAACTTATTTACATTATGTGATGTGTTTTGTACATTTAGGGTCCCTGTTATTTTTATGTTTGAAAGAAACTTGTTCCCCATACACATTTTCCTATATGTAATGCAAAAACTTTGAAGCTCAATATCTCAAAACTGCTCAGAACGCAGATAGAACCTTATAATTCCAAGGGGACGACACAGACACATAGCCTATATTATGTAAACACAAGCTAGTGTATATATATATATATATATATATATATATATATATATATATATATATATATATATATAATTGTTCATAAATTATTCATAGTTTTATTATTATATATATATTTTTAATTATTATACTATAATATTATTATATAATATATAATCATATAATTTTAACATAAATTTTTGCCATTTTTATTTAAAAAATATAAGCTATAGAAATTAGCTACAGCCTTTATATCACAATGTTTGTTAAGGAAATTGTAATTGAATTATTCCTTGAATTTGTTATTATGTTAGTATTATATGATACAAATATGTATTACACTGAAAATGTAAACAATTTCAGTGTAATACTGAAAAAGAGTGATAACGTTGCTTCATTACTTCACAGATTTACTGTGATCAGTGCCATTACAGAGAGTTAATTAACTTGTAACACAACCCGCGCTCGAGCTCAGGACTAAACACGCTGAACCTTGCCTTTCTCACAGTCTCATACTGGATAACAATGGCGTGTAGTTAAACCTCAATGTGTTTTACAGCTTTGGATTGCCCTGTCTGGCAGGATAAACACCATTGGGTATCAGATTTAATATCAACCTGTATATATGTATGCTTGGTGCGCCTAAAGAGCGTGGTAAAGCGCTTGTGCCCCAATGTACGGTGGAATGTGAGCGAGTGTGAATAATTGCGCCACATCCAGGTGTATTTAGTCTGGGTGGCAGACGGGGCTGTAAATTGGTTGGTCTGGTCTTTTGGATGTAGTTGTGTTTCTTTAATCCATTTAAAAATCGAAACCAAATATCCAGATGTTTTGACATCCAAGGCCTGTGGGAAAAATGGTCGTTAGTAGAGAGATTTCTCTGTTTTGATTGTATACAAATTCTGGTTTGATCATCTTTTCAGTTTGGATTTGCTTAATACTTGAACTTTTCTGTCAGTTTCCTCATTTCAGAGGGTTCCGGCAAAGCCTTGGAAATGTTCTAGGGTCAATATTACAACTTTGAATAATGCAAAACACAGAAGTGACTTCAAGTGCATTATGTTTTATTGTATTTATATTAAATTATAGTGTAATTAGATTAGACTATATTGATATTTTAAGCCGCGAATCCTTTTCCACGGCTGTCAAGTCTTCATCATCATCATCAACATAAAAAAAAAATTCATTCAAACTTGACGCATTAGTCACAAGACTTATGAAAGGCAATGGCATTTGACATCACTGATGTACAACCAGGGTTAATCGGTTAGTTCACCTAAAAATGAAAATTACCCCTTGATTTACTCACCGTCAAGTCATCCTAGGTGTAGATGACATTCTTCTTTCAGACGAATATAATCGGGAGTTATATTAAAAAATGTCCTGGCTCTTCCATGCTTTAAAATGGCAGTGAATGGCTGTTTCTGTTTTGAAGTCCAAAAAAGTGCATCTATCCATGATAAAAGTGCATATATCCATGATAAAAGTGCATATATCCATGATAAAAGTGCATCTATCCATGATAAAAGTGCATATATCCATGATAAAAGTGCATCTAGCCATGATAAAAGTGCATCTAGCCATGATAAAAGTGCATCTCTCCATCATAAAAGTACATCTATCCATCATAAAAGTGCATCTCTCCATCATAAAAGTGCATCTATCCATCATAAAAGTGCATCTATCCACGATAAAAGTGCATCTATTCATGATAAAAGTACATCTATCCATCATAAAAGTGCATCTATCCATCATAAAAGTGCATCTATGCATGATAAAAGTGATCCACATGTTCCTGCAGGGGTTAATAAAGGTCTTCTGAAGCGAATCGAATAGTGCAAGAAAAACATTCGGTAACACTTTATTTTACGACCCGCAAACAACTGCGTAAGTACACCGAAATTACAGTGTACGTTTCTGTAATTATAGCGTACTTCCGTGTAGGTATAAGGGAACAATATGTTAAGTTTGGGGTAATAAAGGGGTAACAAGCAGATATACAACCTGTAAATAACTTCGTAAGTAAATCGAAATTACGGTGTACGTTTCTGTAATTATAGTGTACCTCCGTATAGGTATAAGGGAACAATATGTTTTGGGTAGGCTAATAAAGGGGTAACAAGTAGATATACAAGCAAATTATTTATAGTGTAATTATTTTAAAACTAACAGGTAGGCTACCTATTATGTTAATATATTCCAGGCAAAAATTGTACGTCTGTTGTATATAAAAGTTATCATCACATTTCTGGCAAAATATGTTCTTGTGCAATTTTACAGGGTAATTTTGACATCTGTGGGTTGAAAATGATGCATGTAAGCACAGTATGATAAAAAATGAATTTATTGGCTTTTCTTACTAGATTAATTAATGTTAAATCAACCCACAGATGCCAAAATTAAATGTAAAATTGCAGAAGAACATATTTTGCCAGAACTTTTATATACAACAGACGTACAATTTTTGCCTGGAATATATTAACATAATGGTACCTGTTAAAATAATTACATTATAAATAATTTGCTTGCATAGCTTGTTACCCCTTTATTAGGCCTACCTTATAACTACACGGAGGTAAACTATATTTACAGAAACGTACACCGTAATTTCAGTTTACTTACAAAGTTATTTGCAGGTTGTATACTATCTGCTTGTTACCCCTTTATTACCCCAAACTTAACATATTGTTCCCCTATACCTACACGGAAGTACGCTATAATTACAGAAACGTACACCGTAATTTCGGTTTACTTACGCAGTTGTTTGCGGGTCGTAAAATAAAGCGTTACCAAACATTCATATTTAAAACTTTATCGACTAAAATATCTAGCTTCCGGCACACGGCCTACGCAAGTCGACTTACACCAAAAGAGTAACACTTGACGATGTATGACGTATGATGTAGGAGTAGCGTAAGCTTTGACGCCTCTCGCGGTTCAAACAAACAGGTCTGGACAACAAACTCAAGCTCCACATTTCTCTTTAAAAATAATTCGTGATTGGTGTTTTGTTTCGCTCTATCCTCTGCAATTCCGCATTCGTCATTACGTTGTGCGTCGGGTCAGAGGGTCACTCTTCCATCGTAAATCGATGCATACGGAAGCGAATTATTTTAGCCGGTAAAGTTTTAAAGGTGAACTAAGTAACTTTTTTACCTTAACAGAACAGCTTTGGAGTCATTGTAATGTTTATATTACTGATTTCGTGTTGAATGGTGGTCGTTTCGCACCCCCCTGGTGCCTGTGAGCCGCAAAATCACACTTGCAACTTCGAGCCGGCGGCCCGCCGGCCGCAGCATCAGGAAGTGTCGCGTGATATCAGGTCTCGCGATGTAACGACTTGCTTTACGGCAAAAAACAGATCTGATAAAATTCTGATTAAATGAGCATCAAACAGAAATAACCCGGCGCCGTATACATGTGGTGTTCGAGGCGCATACAGACTGCCGACAGTTAAACAGGGCGCACGCAGCTCTTAAAGGGGCCACACCTTATTAAGGGGATCAGGCCGTGAGTGCAGAGACATCTCTGCGTGAGTGCTATTCACGACAGTACAAGTACTCCACAGCGACTCTAGGGGTCGCTGTTTGACAAAAACGGAATTCCTACTGAGTGCTGCTTTAAATATGGATATCTTTGTATGGATTAACTATGGATGTCTTTTACCACTCTCTTATTGCTGTCTTTGATTTTGAAATTTTAGCTGATGATCAATAAAATGCAGCTCGTATCTGTCGCTTCCGGTGACGTGCACTCCATTAAATCTGCATATAGTGCGGGAATTGAAGATTTGTCAAAAGATTTGATTTTGCAAAAACACATTTATGTGACCAGGTGTAAATGGAATCGTTTTGATAAATCAGATAGCTATCCGATCTGAGAAAATGCATGAAGTGGCCAGGTGTAAACAGCCCCATTCTTACACGAACACATCGCTTCACTTCAGAAGACCTTTATTAACCCCTGGGGCTGTGTGGAGAACTTTTATCATGGATAGATGCACTTTTATCATGGATTGATGCACGTTTATGATGGATAGATGCACGTTTATGGACTTCCAAACAGAAACGGCCATTCACTGCCATTATAAAGCTTGGAAGAGACAGGACATTTTTTTATACATAACTCCTAAAATGACTGATTTTGCGGCGGCTTTTCTCAAAATTTTAGCTAATCTATGCGCCATTTCTTGTGTTGATTTGCAGTGAAAACATAACATAGACAACATTCGTCTGACATTTTTACTACTTTTGTGACCTCAACATTGGGCTCTGTAATTTGTAAATAGAGAACACTGAGATAAACAAAAAGAGAAACTTAAGTGCTGTCCTCTTAGTCTTATCCATATAAAGCCTACTGTAATACATGCATTTCTAAGGACTCAAAATCATCAACATGAACAACTTTGCTGAAAAATCTCTATAGCAAAATCATTAGCATTAGAAAAATCATGAAAATGAATCAATTAATTATACAATGGCTTTTGAGGAAGGCTTATTTGTTCATCTTTCAATCATCATTGTAGGCCTATTGCTTTGCTTTGCATTGCATTTTGCAATAATAACTGCATCAAATTGCTATTATCGCTCAGTTTATCCTAAATGAACATTTTCTATTATATTTTGTCTAAAGGTAAAAAACTACCTGATGACTATTATTAAATTATTTCAAGCTTTACATGGCTGATAACAAGTTAGTATTTTTATAATAAAACAAAATAACTTAAGATTGCGGTGGTTGACTGACTATAGAGTGACAGATCAGATGCATTGCCGAAGATTGCAAACAGAACAGTTTGCAAACAGTTTAGCGATCGATTCGAAGTTGGATAAATACGTGTTTGCGATGACGTCACACAAATGTCTACTAGGACGTCTTTAGGACTACTTAGACGTCACACTAGGCGTCTAAATCATCTGCGGCAATTTAGAAAAAATGTGCATTAAATTCTGTAATCACATAACAGCAAAATCCTGGAAAGACTGATATATAAAGAATCCTTCGAGCACTTTACTATTTACCTTTATTGCACAAAACGGTTAAGTAAGTGAAACTGCAGATCACAATGTTTTGATTAAATTAAGTTTTTGCTCAGTTTTGTTTTATGCATATGTGTTGTGTTCTTTATTACAGTAATTTCTTGAAAAATGACATAATACAGTAATACAGTTGAAGTTTGAGCAAAATCTGATGATCCATAGCTTTTCACTACAACAAAAAAAAAAAAAATGTTGGCAGATATTTTTCTATTTTTCAGCATAAACTCACTTAATTAAATTGAACAAGACTAACATCTTCAGCCATTTTGCATCTCAAATAAATGTATCTTGTAAATATATCTCAGGAAACTAAGTAGGTGTTGTATCAGTGTTGAAATTCTCCTGATCTTAATGGTAAAATGAGTTGCCTCACTTTTCAACTCTCAGAACATCCAGTTCATTGCTTTCTCGTGAGCTTGCTCTGAATTAGTCCACCACATTGCGTTGTTCTGCAAACAAATCTTTGACCCTAATTAGATCACCCTCAGTAGCTTCGACAGGTTTGGTTCTGTGGGACCAACACTTCCGGCTTCTTCCCAATCGCTGCAGCGCTGACTTGTCACAACGCTCCCGTCCTCTCTGATCTGAGGACAGTTTCCGGAGACGCATGTGTTAGCAAACGGAAAAGAGAACTGATCTTAGATCTGTCTTTTCAGTCAAAAGAAAGGGCACCCAGGAAGAGACATGTTCCAACATGCTGTTCCCGCCTGGGTGTTAATCACGGTGGACTGTCCCCACCCTGCCCTGTGTCTGCAGGGGGTCTTTAGAGGGGAGGCTTTGGAGAGGTGCCGTTAGATTAACTTTCCATATGAGCCCTGGGGTTTTCCCCAAGAACTGCTTTGTTTATGCTACGGTTTTTGGTGTTTTGTTTATTATTAGAATTATTATTAGATTATTAGAATACCCAGATGACTCATAATGTGTAATTTACTTATTGATAATCTTCTGAAATGAATTTTTTTATTGATGTTATCAAGCGCTATGACTAAAGATCCTCCCCTCACCCTTGACCCGAGGACTATTGTGCTTTGTTGTTCACTGGAAAGCACAATGACCTTCCTGGACAGGTTACTCTGAAACAGGAAAGCCGAACAGGTGGCCTGAACACATCTGCAAAACACATACGAAACAACTCAATAAGACCATGAAATACAGAAAAGAAATATGCACCATTAGGCCTGTGAGTTTAATGTGATAGATTACTACAATTGATTGTTTTCTAAAAGTGGTTTAATATTAAAATATATCACAACCTCTGACCTGCACACATATTTATAATAAGGATTTTTGGTCACACTTTAAATTAGGGTCAAATTCTCACTAACTAACTATCAACTATGACTTTTGCCTCAATAAACCCCTAATTACTGCTTATTGATAGTAAGTAAGAAAGTTGTTGTAGTGGTTATGTTTGGGTGTGAGATAGGGTTAAGGGATGTAGAATATGGTCATGCAGAATAAGGCATTAATGTGTACTTTATATGTACTATAATAAACAGCCAATATCATAGTAATATGCATGATAATAAGCAACTAGTTAATAGTGAGAATTGGACCCTAAACTAAAGTGTTACCAGATTTTCTTACCATTGAAGCTCAGCAAGTACAAAAAAATTACAAGTACAACAAAACAGTTTGCGCAACTGCAGTTTAAAAAAATATTTTGTATCTATTTATAGGTTTGATTTTTTTTTTTTTTTTTTTACTTAATAGTGATTGACAGCTTCATGGATAAGCAACCAAGATAAACTGTTTCACAATAATAAACTGAAATTAAATTATGTAAAAAAGGAAACATGATGCTGATTAATTGATCATAGTATATATATATATATATATATAAGCAAATAATACACATACAGATAGATGCTTTGGTTTTTGTTTTACATCTTGCCATTTTGTCAGGATCAAATTAAAAGTTGTTTAACGTTAAAAAAAAGGACCCCTCAATAATTCTGAATTGGTTTTATTCTACTGTACCCAATTATTAGTCGCATGGAAAAGAGACCAAGAGAATACATATTATTATATTATTGTCACAGTTGGCGGACGCAGAGAAAAGACAGAGAAGGATTAAGTTTTATTTACAAAGTTAATATAAAACAAAGATTCTCAGGATACTGGGCTTCCAAAAAAAAAAAAAAAAAAAGAACAGAACAACCAACTAAAAACACAATGTAGACGGAACAAAGACTGACAGAAAAGAAGCTCCACACAAAACCAAACCAGTCAAAGATACGAGCAACAGGTGTTCAACAAACCAATCAATGAAAAAACATGGAAACAGACAAGGAAATCAAGCAGGCGAGTCAGACAAACTAAAAAAACAAACTAAAGGGTTTACACGACTCGACTAGATTTTCAACTAAAAAACAGAAAGCTTTTGATGCGTTTTGGCGGCCTGAAAACCCAATCTTTTGATACCGGGTTTGAACTACAAAAACGCGAATTTGTGAAAACACTGACGTCATTTGTAATGTACTATATTGTGCGTTCAGTCTATAGACCTTAGAAACCAAAACAACAGACAGCAACATAGTGTCACCCAGGTCCGGGCCGCATCCGGACCGTATGGAATCCACGAGAACCAGATGTGGGCCGGATCTGGGTCGACAGTATTTGCAGTCTGGGTCGCAGCCATCTTTAGAATTTTGTGTTTGAACTTCTGTTTTTGCGGTAGATATGTGTATTTCTATGGCATCGCTGTCGACGAGTAATTAGCTGGTGAAGTGGATTTACTTATTGCAGAGTTGACTAAATTTAAGAGTTATAATGGACATTGTAGGTTTGAAGCGGATGTCATAACAAATGCCAGTAAACCAGGAAGATTTTAAAATGAGTGGTTCATTTATATAAATCTGTAAAATCTTACCTTCATGATGTGAAGACAGAAAGACAGAAGTTACATCAAAAAGTTACATCGCCAACTACTGGCCTGGCATGATTAATACGGCGGTTTTAGTCTTGGGTTTTTCGTGGATCTGCTGTAACGGAATTTTTTTTCCGTTTTTACTATACATCATTATCGTGTAAACTGGCCCTACAATACAAATAAACTAAACATAACCTTGACAATTATCTATTCATATATCACTATTTACAAATGGCACACATACAAATAGATGTTGTTTGGCATCTTTCCATTTTCTCATTGTCTTTTTACGATTCAGGATCTTAACAAGAAAAAAAGAAACCACATGCAACACTTGCATTCTTATTTATACTGTTGCTCAGATTCTCTGAGCTGTAATGGTGGGGAAATAATTGTTTACATAAAATGGATAGAACATAATACATAACATTATAATTTAACATCTTCGAAACAGACGTTAACTAAGAGCAAATTCTTTCTGGATAAAGTTCTCGTCGAGCAGCTATTGTGGCACATTAAACGTTTCTTTCATAGCACACATCAGACAAGCCTTACTCATTAATCTCAATAGAAATGACGAGAGACATGCCAAGATAGCAAAAATGAATTGTTATTAATTATTCATTGATTATGTTTAGTCTTTGCTTGACAAGGGTCTAGTTAACAGGTGGACTTCATGAAGGGGGTTGTGGGTATGAAATTGGCACTGACTGCCTCTAAATTACACTTCAGCTTCCTGTGCCTCGACCTCCAGGTCCCAGACCTACAACTGCAATGTATTTCGTGTGACTAACAGCTGTAATTCTCCAATTATCATGCTGTGTTGTCCAACTGTGCTGTAGTTTCAGTTACCAGGAGTCTGTAGACAGGAGCTGGGTCTCAGTTGTGGCCCCTGACTCGGGATGAGAGGTTTAAGGTGGGCATTTGTTTCACTCTTTCAAATGTTCATATTAGTGACTGTGATTAAGTGAAACTATATTTTATTTAAAGGGGTAGTTCACCCAAAAATTCACATTCTGTCATCATTTACTCACACTGATGTTGTTTCAAACCGGTATGACTTTCTTTATTCTGGGGGAGAAGAAATGATGTTCTTAAGAAGATAACTGGATTTGTCCATACAGTGAAAGCCATTGGGGTCCAAAGCAATATTTGACACCATTGACTTTCATATACTTTTGTATACCTACTGTATAGTATGTGAGCCAAGTATTATGTCCGAATTCACAGTACTCATAAAAGAGTAGGACAAAATTACGTGGATGACTGCCAGCGAGATTCTGAAGTGCACATGCGATGGTCCCTTTACTATGAGGCCACGGGAGAGGATTTGTGAATGGAAATGAAGCGAGGCAACTGATGCATAGATCAAATTACAATAAACATGGCAGATGTAGTACGTGCAGATTTCATTCATACAACACACATTCATACTATATAGAACATACTTTTTTCAGCGATCACAAAGTACATTTCAAACCAAATGTAGAACCTACTTTATAGTATGACATTTTGGACATGATTTTTTATATATTGAAATATATTGGGTTCCACTTTATTTCGATAGTCCACTTTAGACTTTCTATAAATAACTAAAAGTTAAGTGTTAAGTGTTAGGGTTCGGGTTAGTAAAATAAGTTGACTTGTAGTTGCCATGTTACTTATAGTCAGTAGAATATCTGTTGGGGCAGCATCAAAATAAAGTGTTAGCAAATATTAAGCAAATAGTCTATTAATAATCTAGAGTTAGTTGATAGGTAGTTGCAAAGTTACTTATAGTTAGCATAATGTATAAAGTGGACTATCGGAATAAAGTGTTACCATATTTTCATAGCATAAGGGGCTTTCTTTTTTTTTAATAAAATGAATTTTTGTTTTGTTTTAAAGCAAATAATCTCAATTGAACTGATGAAATTTAGATATGCAAATGTGTAATATCTGCCACAGTGTTGTAACACAAACACTTTTTTGGTTGCTTTCTTTCTTTATATCTGCTTTATTAGATATCGTATAAGTAATGTATCAGAACATATTGAAGTAAAAGAAAAATCCACTTTCAAAATGCACTACATCCACTACTACATGCACTATTGTACATCGATCCAAGTGAATCCAGTCCGATTTTAGATTCTGACTAGTTCTGTTTACATGAACCCAAACTTTGCAGTCCAATTCACACATTTGTTTACAAGTGCATTACATGTATTCTGAAAAAAGCTTCAGCACATGTGCAGTGACTTCAAAACCAGAGAAAGCCATCGCGATAATATCACTGAAACAACAGCGAACGTAGTTGTAATTTTTGCCTTGATGACATATCTAAAAAGAAAGATGTCAAATCTGTCAGATGAGCTTTCTTAGCAAATATTAGTCAAATCATCTTCATTTATATAGCGCTTTTAACAATGTAGATTGTTTCAAAGCAGCTTTATAGAGATAAACATATAATTTAAGGTAACAGAGATTGTTTTGGCTTTATAGCGGTTCTAGAATAATGTTATTTCCAGCTAAAGTTAGTTTTGATTGATTCACTTCCGGCAAAATGATCATTTGTCATTAAATTAGGGGTCGCTAAGACGACGCCGTTCTCTATACACAAATCCGCCGTGAACTCTATGGGCGCCGCCATCTTGCCTGCCGCCATTACTGCGGGCCTGCTAAGGGTGACGGTGTGACACTTGCCGGTGCCCTCTAATGACATTTCAATGAAAGCGCGGATCCTGCTCATGAAAGAAAATGTCTTGTGAAAGGGAACATTGGGAAGATGATGTCAGGTAGTGGCCAAAACTTACCGATAAAGCTAATTTATTGACAACACTGTATTAATGTAAAAATGCGTCAGCCTGATGTAATGTAAGACGTGTATTAATTGATGACAACAATAAAACCGAACGGTCATTAGCTGTGTTGCTAATATGTTCACAAGCTTCACAAGTTGCAAATAACTCCGTGTTACTGTTTCCCCTATTGTTTTGTAATAATACTATACCCCGCAATAATACTGTTTAAATACGAATCCTACGTGTTCTGTGTGAATGAATGGTGCAGTCGACGCGCAGTTTCATTTAACACACACGCTCGAGCTGTTTATTTGCCTATAGATATGAGGACACGACTGCATGAACTTCCTCGAGATGCGCTTGATTCCTGCCGGTTCTATAAGTGCG
This sequence comes from Semotilus atromaculatus, assembly GCA_031834385.1. Taxonomy (NCBI): domain Eukaryota; kingdom Metazoa; phylum Chordata; class Actinopteri; order Cypriniformes; family Leuciscidae; genus Semotilus; species Semotilus atromaculatus. Next base: position 6,054,390 of record JAULUF010000027.1, on the reverse strand, counting down.
GCGCGGCCAGATAATTTTTGGGCGCTGCGGCATATTACATATTATAAATAGTTTTTCAGCGTGAGAAATACAATGTGTGGCGGGCGGGAGAGCGTGACAAAATACCGAAATGAGTGACTGTCACGCTCAATGCGTGACACTTGAGAGCCCTGCAACTACTTTCTATGTTACTTTCTCCCGCCCGCAAAAATACTTTTTTTTCTGTACGTTACCTCCAAATAGTTTCAAGTTAGCCTACGTGTCGCCACCATACACATCAGCGTAAATACTCCTGATAAATGATTTGTTATTAAAGCATTAACACACAAACCACACTGTTATAAAAGCAAGCAGCTACTGCGTGCATGGTTTGCATGACTGAATGCGCGCAAGTGCGCTCCCTTAATAATTCCTAAAAAGCTGACAGTTCATCGCGATCTCACACATCTCTGATATTATCAATGAAGCTGACTGCACAATGAATCTTTCATAATATATACACTTTGTTTGTTATAATTAGAGGATTTGCCAGCATACAGAATTCACACACAGAGTGAGTGCATTACCGCCTGCGCCCGCACCAGGAACTCTGTGTAATCCGTATGGCCGTAAACATGGGCAGTCAATGCGCAACAAAGGTTTTATTTGTTGTTAAAACAGCCAACCACACAACACGCTCTTCCCGGCAGGACAGCATACGTACTACGTACTAAAAAAACTACAAAGAAATAACATTTCGTACAGCTAACATCTGCTACAGCCGCCTACGGGACCAACGTACGCTACTTCCTTAGCAGCGAGGCCCGCAGTAATGGCGGCGCTGCTTTACTTCCGTGTTTCGCCGGATTTGTGTATAAACAGACTTTAAACACAAACCTGTGATAAACACTGATGGCGTTCACATGCGCATTAAGAACTGATTCTATAGTTATGTGTGTTTGAAACTGTAGAGTAGTAAAGGGATCCTCCATAGGGAGAGGCTTGTTGGCACTTCAGCACTGCATTGTCATCGGGTCCAGGCGAAGCTCCTCGTCAGATCTGGATACGGCCTGGATCCGGCAGGCTGCGGGAAAACCTCGGGATAAACAAAGACACTAAAATTAGCGTAGATGCCATTCTTCTTATGATGTAACGAGTACATCAGGATTTAAGGGAAGTGTTCCCAGTTCCGGCTGACCTAATCTATGCAGCCTAACATTGAATTATAGAAGTCTATAATGTATTATGTGTATGCTTGGGCAAAGAGATTTAATCTTTAATCGAGCTTTGAACTGACAGAGTGTGTCTGCTTCCCGGACAATGGTAGGAAGACTGTTCCAAAGTTTTGGTGCTAAATAGGAAAAGGATCTACCGCCAGCAGTCGATTTTGATATTCTAGGTATTATTAACTAGCCAGAATTTTGAGATCGCAATAGACAATATATTAAGCAATATTAAGTAAATAGTCACCTTCACTGACAAGTGAGGCACATTCGTAAGACATAAAATATGTGTAAACAGACGTATCATAGCACTGTGCATGTGCACAAGGTATTTTCGAATTCGATTGAGAAAATAATCTGATTCAAGTGTGTACATTTGTACAAGTGTGTATTTTTTCCAATTGATTGGATTATTTCAGACCGGCACAACCCCTTTCAATCTGATTGCAATTTTATTCAGATCAAGCTCAATCGGCTCGATTAAGGTGTTTGTATGAAGGCTTTTCAGTCCGATTGAGCCATTTATCTGAATACTAACAGATTGTTTGGTTGCATGCAAATCAAGCCAATGTCTCAAAAATCAGTTTCTATAGGCGGGACACGTCTTGTATGTCTTAAAATCTAACTTTCATTGAAACTTTGTTGAACAGTTGGAGTCTAAATGGATTATAAAGCATGAACGTGACAAAGTCATGATCATATTCATGTTTTTTCTTTCACCCTCCATCCCTCCTTCAACTTTATACCCCTCGCTCACTCCGGCCCCTCGGGACAATGTGAACCGTGACATTACACAGCTTTCTCTCTAATTAACTAGTGACTTTCTCCAAGACATCAATCTGAGTCAGTCTAGCTCCAAACAAAAAAGCTAAAGATCCTCTTAGCTATCAACAGCGAGGACCCGAGAGGTGAAAACGCAGTGGAACCTGATGAAAACACCATTTAAATGCTCCGTCTGGCTACTCCATTTTAAGCAGGACATTTTCAACACTTGGAAGGAAAGTGTGAATAAAATGTTACCTTCTGTGGCACAAGACACATGATAAATAGTCCCATGAGTGTGTTATGGTGGGATGAAGCCCAAACCCCATTGCTTGTGCTTAAGTTTCTGCTATGGTGATAATCACTGAGCCAATGCGTGAGCGACATGTTTCAGGTTTCACTTAGAATGCATTGGTGGAAGTGAATAAGTAGCGAATCTACAAATGTTGGGCACCTTAATGTCCCTGCATTTGATTTTTATTCAAATGATTAACATTTTAAAAACATTAAATTGTAAATTATTATTCATTAAAAACTGTCACATTAAAACTTGCTTATTATAATGACTTAATTATATGTATTTAATTTAATTACATTAATGTACATAATTATACTTTTTTGAATATTACCTTTCATGCAGCGTGTAATATAGCTGTTTGTGAATAAAATGTCTTCAAAGTTATATATCAAAGTGCACGACAAATAAAGTTATTGTTTCCTAAAAGAAAGAATTGATTCTAAAATGCTAAAACGAGTCGACCAGCATTACTTCCTGTTACACACCTACATAACAATGTAAAAATAAATGGTCCCTCAAACACTGTAGTTGTAGCTCAGGCTTTCAGGGTTTGGTTCGTGTTGTGGACATGTTGAGAAGACACTGTTTTCAGCGCTGTGAATCAACATTGCTGCACTTCCAAGGACTCACGCTAGAATTGATACGGAAAACCAGAAACCTGTTGGTATCGTGTGTATCAAGAATTGACAAACCCTCTGGAGCTGAAATTCAGATATGGTAATAGTCGTTTCGTTTCCGACACGCCATGTAAGCGGTAGACCCATTTACATAAATGGGTAGATCAATCACAACAGACTGGGGCATCTGACCAATCAGAGCAGAGTAGACCAATCACAAAAGACTGAGCCGTCTGACCAATCAGAGCAGAGTAGACCAATCACAAAAGACTGAGCCGTCTGACCAATCAGAGCAGAGTAGACCAATCACAAAAGACTGAGCCGTCTGACCAATCAGAGCAGAGTAGACCAATCACAAAAGACTGAGCCGTCTGACCAATCAGAGCAGAGTAGACCAATCACAAAATACTGAGCCGTCTGACCAATCAGAGCAGAGTATACTAATCATAACAGACTGGGCCATCTGATCAATCAGAGCAGAGTAGACCAATCACAAAAGACTGAGCCGTCTAACCAATCAGAGCAGAGTAGACCAATCACAAAAGACTGAGCCGTCTGACCAATCAGAGCAGAGTAGACCAATCACAAAAGACTGAGCCGTCTGACCAATCAGAGCAGAGTAGACCAATCACAAAAGACTGAGCCGTCTGACCAATCAGAGCAGAGTATACTAATCATAACAGACTGGGCCATCTGATCAATCAGAGCAGAGTAGACCAATCACAAAAGACTGAGCCGTCTGACCAATCAGAGCAGAGTAGACCAATCACAAAAGACTGAGCTGTCTGACCAATCAGAGCAGAGTAGACCAATCACAAAAGACTGAGCCGTCTGACCAATCAGAGCAGAGTATACTAATCATAACAGACTGGGCCATCTGATCAATCAGAGCAGAGTAGACCAATCACAAAAGACTGAGCCGTCTGACCAATCAGAGCAGAGAAGATCAATCACAAAAGACTGAGCCGTCTGACCAATCAGAGCAGAGTAGATCAATCACACCAATCAATATGTTATTTATAAGTACTAATAATGAACAGTCAATATGCTAGTAATTTGCTTGCTAATAATAAGCAACTAGTTCATAGTGAGAATTGAACCCTAAACTAGTGTTACCCAATGTTTTTTTTTATTATTATCTTGTTTCATTTTCAAATCAATTTCCAAAATGTTATTTTGTGAAATTATACAAAAAGAAAATATAATTTAATTTTGAGTTTTAAGGATACATAAAATTCTTAAAAAGACAAAGAAGTCGGCCATTCTTTTTCAAAAACATTCAAAATGTAATTTCCACCATTCATTTCAACCACAGAATGCTTTCAAGTACAAACATATCATTTTAAATGTTGTGTAAATGACACTTCGGAGGGAATTTTCATTACTTTCAGGGGATTGAAGGCAAAAAAATGGACAGAATTGTAATTCATGTGTGTATATACACTGTATACATTGGTAATTTACAAATAACCTAGTGAAAGTGAGAAAATTACGTTTTAATAGTTTATTTTGTCGAAGTCCGCAGGGACAAAAGGTACCTTGAAGAAATACCCCAATTCAGTTTCTTCAGAACCTCTCCTAACCAGTCCATTCCAGTTTATTCCAAGACTCTTGTTGGTCCAGTTGGCTTTAAAAAACGGTTCCTGTTCACCTCGCTTCAGGTTTCTCAGGGCATCGGGGTCAAGTTGGCCTTCCCATCCAGGAGTTTGATTGATAGTGATGCACCAAAATAAGAACAGTCAAGTCATACTCACATAACACGCATATCAGCAGCTGAGAAAGCCAGTAAGGGGTGGAATCAGGGCTGAGGGTCAGACACCCAGCCAGGAACCAGACAGGGATGAAGCTTTATAATCATTCTACTCTTCTGCTTGTCAATACACTGGCATCAACAAGCTCCAAGTCCATAAAGCAAATCACTTTATCAAGAATTTTTGTTTAAATTTTGATGAAAGATTTGGGTTTACGGAAGCAAAAGAGACTTGATAGGCCTAATATTGTCGCATTTTGTTATTTCAAATCATACAATTTTTTTTGTTTTAAAGGTTGTATCAGTGATTTGAGGCCCAAAAATAAATGTCTAATCTTTCCTAATGATCCGCTAGCTGCCCGCCCCATAAGCATGCCGTCCAAAAACCGCGTCTCTGTATGCAGCCTAGGCTCTGAGATCTGCACACAAAAACAAATGGGACAACCACCACTCAAAACCAAAATAAAGTGTTCCAACCAATTAACAGGGTGTTGCTCTGTCCAGCCGTGCACGAGCTCAAAACCTCACAACACCCGCCCCTGTCGGTGATTGGTTGGAACACTTTGTTTTGGTTTTGAGTGGTGGTTGTCCCATTTGTTTTTGTGTGCAGATTTCAGAGCCTAGGCTGCCTACAGAGACGCAGTTTTTTGCCAGCATGCTTATGGGGCGGGCAGCTAGCGGATCGTTAGGAAATATTAGACATTTATTTTTGGGCCTGAAATCACTGGGCCTGAAATCACTGATACAACCTTTAATGGCAAAACCATGCAAATTATCATCAAAGTAAGTAGCTTCAAGCTGAAGTGTGTAATTTAGGCGCCATTAGCATCAACAAACTACTTTTTTTCCCCCAAACAGATTTCCTGATTTCCTCTGTCTGCTATTGGTCAACCAAACAGATAGCCCCGCCCCCAAACTCTCACCGTTGGTGGAGGGTAATGGTCTTTTAACTGTCAAAATTACACACAACTCGAAAATGTTGAATGTGGATACAATTTTGAGACAGATATTCTTCTTTCTCTTTCGCAGTTCTGTTTATCTTTAGGTAAATCTAGTCATTCTGTGATTTAGGTGTAGAAATGGATATGCCAAGCTGATTCTAGCCATTATTTACTCAACTGCTCTTGACATGATCCGTGTTAATGCTGACAAATGACCCGCAGAACAGGAAGTTGGAGAAACGCTGGGGGGGATTTCTGTACATATTTACCTTGCAAGAAAATATAAAAACCATGAGTTATCAATTTATTAGTCATTTGTCTTGCAAAATATGGAAAATGATTGGATCCACTTTATATTTTGTCTTATATTATATTTTGTCTGCTATGTAATAACATTTAAATTAATAATCTAATACAATACTGTGTACATGCATTTACATACCTATTTTTTTTAATTAAATATCTAATGACATCTGTAATGACATCTATAATTACACTGTTGACCTCTCCTTACACCCATAAACCAAGATCCCCTTAGAAATCGTACAATTAAAAAAAAAATTTTTTTTTTTTGGCCACATGAAACACATGAAAAAAAGTTAAATGAGCAGTTTAAACATATTTTATTCTTTGATGGAAAGATATTTAGCAGAATATTTATATATAAATATTTATATATAGCAGAATATTTAGCAGAATGTCTTGGTGGCTCTATTCCATACAATAGAAGTGAATAGAATGCTTTCAAGCTCCAAAAAAAAGGTATTTTGTAAGTAGTTAATTCAAATTCCAGTTCTTCTGAAGCCACACAACAGCTTTTTATGATAACAGACAGAAATGTTGTCACAAACAAGTCATTCAACTAGACTTCAGAGACTTTTCGCTGAAAAAGAGTTGCAGCAATATTCTACAAAACAATCTAATCTAATTTACAGGTTTGGAATGACATGAGGGTGTGTACAGTATATTCATATCTGAATAATTTTTGAGTGAACTGTCCCTTTAAGAACTCAATTCATTATGCCACACTTTCCCAAATGATTAACTGAAATTCATTATGGTTTAATTCTTTGTGATAGTTATGTGCATCTGTTAATGACCCATTAGATTTGAATCCTATCTTGGTCAGTGACAGTGTTATTTCAGCTGTCATGGATATTGTGAAGATTTTTCTCCGCCTAAAATAAAAATACCAATTAAAGTTTCTAATAATAACTAGTACACTTAAGTATCCCATCACACATATACAGATTAATTACGCTCTCTTTGAACCCTCTGATGTTCTCCTTGATGCTTAGGAATAGCATTGTGAAGTATGTAGCTGTAAAGCTGGTTTTGAAATTGCTGTGAAATGCATTAAAAATACAGTTTGTTCTGGTTTACAGCTTCAGATCTAGCTAGGGTGAAATCACATCCAGTGTGGTGTAGATGGTCCAAAGCCAAAGACTCTCTGCATGATGCATGCATTACATGCTTAAATGTGCTGGGCATCAAACACCTACTCGGTCTGTGACCATTTACGCTGACCTGAGATCAGTTTCGCTGTAAAGAGGGTTGTGAGGGGTGTGTGTAGAAAGAACATTTAGCAGCATTTCTAATTTTTTAACTTGAGTTATACAATTTTCTACAACTAAATTTGAAATAAAAATAATTTACAGCTAAATTACCAATACCAAAACTAAAATAAAATGAACTCTAACTGAATGCATTGTGAATCGAGAAAGGATTCTGGATCGATTCCGAGATTTTCTGAATGCATTGCGATTCTCTCTCGAATCGATTCTGAGCTTCATTTTTCACAGCGTACAATGCCTTACACACACCACTTGAACCTTCTATTCAGGTTAGCCGAACGGACGAGCGTCTTCAGCGCTGTTCTTCGTGAGCATTTGAGCGTGCGGTTAAAAACTAGCCTAGGGTGCCATCAGCTGATAAAAACTAAGCTTTAGAATCGATTCGAGAGAGAATGGTGATGCGTTCGAAAAAAATTGGAATCAAACCACGAATCGCGATGCATCGATTTATTGTCCCAGCCCTAGAGCCTAGGTGAGGCCGAGGTGGAGTCATAGGCCTGGAGGCCTGAAGTGAAGCCAGGGAATCCACATCACTGCGCCGAGTGAGGAATGGGGAGGCGGAGCCAGAGAGCAGCGCTGAGCCAGCAGAGAGGCCAGAGCTGAGGAGCTGGGGAGTGGACGCAAATAACGGGCAATGGAAGACTTTCGGGTCATCTGTGTAATTCCATAGGTCCGACTGAAGAGGAGAGAGTTTGGGGGGTGGGGATTTGGTTGGGAACTGGCTCCGTTGTCCACAAATTAATGAGCCAGAGCTCGGCTTCTGGCTTGGGGATGGACTGTGCCACAATCACTAACTCCTGGATGGATCTGGAGGTTGTCTCTGGCCTCAGGATGGAAATTATGACCAGGAAGGACATGGTGGATGGCTCTGGCTCCATAGCAGGAGTGGGCTCTACCTCAGGGTCCGTGGTGGGTACGGTCTTCATTGCTGGATCCTTGGAGGGGGAACAGAAGCACCTACTCCACATAACCCACAGACATCCCTATTTTTTCCTTTTCTTTATCAAGGACATCCGCACATGCGAGGTCCAGGGCAAAGCAAATCCAGCGCTGAATATATCAAATATACATTATTTTCTGTTTATTCCAGTATAGCTTAGCACGGTGGCCTCTAGCGTTTCATAGTCCCACTCCTCCAGCATCATTAGTTTCAAATTTCTCTGTTCTGCTCCCTTAATGGACTACCAATTTAAGCAAACACTCCCTGTGATGTTGGAGACGGACCAGATGGGGCGGCTAAAGTGCTCCTGTACCGCTGTGTTCTTGAAAACCTCTGCATTGGGCGTATAGTGACAGAGTCTGTCATAGGCCTGTCAACGCTGACAGTGAGCTAATTGCACAAATCATCAGAAACACATACAGCAAGAGGGAGGAAAGATGCCTTGACCTCTTGCAAATGGAACTGGGATTTGCCCTCTGGAATATCAACAAATATGTTTTTTGCAAGATGAAAGGATACAATTGTAGCATTTTAGGCTGTGTGGATTTCTCAAATTCTAACTTTATCTGTGCGAGAAAGTATTAATGCTAGGCTAATGGTTCATGGTTGCCGATTATTTGTTTACTAAAAAAAAACTAAAGCAGACTGTGTGTGTTACAGTGTGTTTTACCATAATAGTAAAGCAAGCTTCAGTTGATTGTTTTCACAACAGTCACAACCACAATAAAAGATAATATACATTAAAAGACACTGATCTTCAATAAATAGTTACATTAATTAGTACTAATTATCACAGTGAATAAGGCGGTTTACTTTTTTAAATAATGATCAAATGCTGAATTCTGTGACCTGGTGCATTAATGTAGAATTTGAAATGAGTGTGAATGGAGTAGATATTAATGGATATTGTTTCGCTCCATACTGAACATTTAAATCTGGTGAACTTAAGTGACTTTTTGCTTTTACACATATATATATATATATATATATATATAAAAGACTCCCACCAAAAGATTGTGTTTTCGCGTTACATATAAAATTTCCATCCATTTGGATTACAGTTTAACATTTAAAATGTAAACTTAATGTGATGCATATTTGTCAGTAATACATAAATGAAACAATACGTTTTTGCTTGCAAAAGCTATACATTTGCCAGTATTTTATTATATTCCCAGCAAGCAAAAACGTTCTGATTTTGCTCACATTTCCACTACGTTATTTCTGGCGGTTCTCTGAACGTTCAAAACATCCAGTTTATTTTTATTTTTTTTATGTGAACATTAAGGGAACCTTCCATTTTATAATTTAAAAAAAATTATGGGAAAGTTACTTTTGAATGTTCTCTGAAACAAGAAGTAACATTTAATTTGTTTTGTAGGAACGTCCAACTAACATGTCAGGGAAAAAATGCTCCATGAACAATGTGTAGTAAATATTTTTGTGCTAACGTTATTAATGACCAGATAACATTGAACGAACGTTCTATTAACGTTACTGGAAGAAAGTTTGTTCATAATTTTGAGAAAACCTTGCCAGAATTTTAACTAAAGTTCTGAGAAGATTCCCTGTTAGCTGCGTTTATAGGCTAATGCTAATATTAACATTTTCCACAGTAGGCCTGTCCTAAACGGTAAAGTAACTTACAGTTAACCAATTACTGTTCTCTTTTTCTTTACAAATTACAAGACATAGGTCAGATCTACGTTTTTATGCCTATAGCCACATTAGCGTAGCTGCTAGCAGATCTCTGGCCTTCAGATTTCCACTTGCCTTCCTCAGCCTTTAAACAAAGCTTGTGAAGATCTAAAGACCGTGTACATCCTCACAGATCATCATTGCCTCTCCTGCTGTCAAAATAGTGTGTTAAAGACGACCTCCACAAAAAGGAACTTGTCCTGTGGGTGTGTGAGAGGTGGCAGGTCACTTCCTCAGAGGTGTACGGGGGACAGATGTCATGCACTCTCTTTCCTGTCACATGGTCAGTCCATTTCTTTGCGCTGCCAACAGCAGGCCTGCTCTTCACAGTGCTGTCCATGCTCAGGTCATTAAAGAAGCAGCCTCCACCTGATTCTAACATTAGGATGTGTTCCCACGCTTGACCCCTCCTCCCCCTGTTTGTAAATGACCCCAATCAGGCACTTTTAGGGTCTGTGAAAGTGGGCTCTGATAAGTGACTTGTCATTGAGGGGATTTTCCACTCGTTGTCTTTGAAAGGACAACAAACTAAGCTTAATAAACATTTATGCATGTGTTGTGGTTGTTAATTATGCTGTTTGAATATTCATTCCTGATTGAATATGCAAAATATACGGAACACATTTTAGTTACAAATCAAACGTTTTCCCAACATTTTCCATAGACATTTATCGAACATATTTGTTATTATTTACAGAACATATCTAATTGTGTTTTTGGTTCTAAAATTGGACCAGAATAGAGAATATGTATTAAACATATGTTATGGTAGTAAATTACAATTATTATATTTGATCGTTATTATAATTGATCAAGTAATTGTGTATTTTATAAGGGTCAAATAACTGTTCACATTCACTTTGATTAACTTTACTTCAGTTTCAATTCACGTCTTGTCTCTTAACAGCATAATTTCTTCTTTAGCCTTGAGTCGGAGTGCATCCTTTATCAACTTTATATACGTAATATTTGTGAAATATATTAGATATTTATTTACATTAATGATGACAGACAGCTAATAAATTATTCTTTATATTATAAATCCCTATCCTGTGATTAATGAATGGAAGATTTGCAGAAAACTGTTATGCTGGACTGTTATACAACATATCAGAGGATCATCACAAATATTGTTCTTTTTTTTTTCGTGTGCGATGCAGAGCTAGATAGACTGTAGTGATAAGATTTATGAAGTTTTTGAGGCAGTAAGCCTCGACCAGCTGCTGTTATAGTCACGGGAATCAGAGAGAACAGTGTATGCTCCTCACCATGAAACAATGAGCGCAGTGAGAGCCAGAGCGAGAGCGTCTGTGGACTGCATCAGCTCTGTCAGTGCGAGAGAACGCTGCCCTCGTCGTTTAGGCAGGTGCAGCCTGAGGACTTGCTGCTTGGGTGATCACAGGTTCGATCTGTTCCCTGGATTATTCGGCTTGATGGGATTAGGCTCTGGATTTGATGTCAGAAAGTTGTTGGAACTGTTTTTCGATTTCTGATAATTAATGATTTATTTTATGGGGGTTTGAACATTTTAATGCTGTGGACCTCCAATTATACCAGGGACCCCAATTATAAAGGCAGTAGTATATTTTCATGTTTGAAATCATAAATGGGATATTGTAAAGATATCATGTTGTTTACAAAACACAATGATTGGCTTTTACTTGTCAAATATTCTCTGGAAAATGTCATTTATTTGATCAAAAATACTGTAAAATCAGTAATATTGAGAAATATTATTTCAGTTCAAATAATTTTCTTCACTTTCATACATTTTATAAAAAAAAATCTAGTTTGATGGCAAAGCTGAGTTTTCAGCATCATTATAGTTTTCAGTGTCACATGATACTCCAAAATCATTCGTGAAACAGAGGCTGTCAAAAAGGGGGTACTAAGAGTAGGTTTACACGACGAAGATATGCTTAAAACGTAGAAGTAATGGTGTCAATGCAGGTATTATTGTTGAAAATTAAATTAAATGTTAAATTTAAGCAAGCCAAGAGCCAATGACAACAAAGGTGAAAAAAGGCGAAAAGGCAGGAACCAAAACTCCATCGGGAGGCAAAAAAACGTTGGGAGAAACCAGGCTCAGACGGGGGCCAGTTCTCCTCTGGCCAACAAACGAACAGTGTATGATTATGATTCAGGCAGTTCATCTGGTTGAAGATTGGAGTCATCAGCACATGCGTATGGGGACGAGTTTGTTGAGGATCAGTGCCAATGGCTGTCGTGTCGATGAGGCCTTCACAGGGGAGAGTCTAGTTGACACAGTCTCTGCTGACACTTAAGGGATGCGTTGTGGTCATGTCTAGGCACAGGTCCTCCATCTGATCTGAATATGGCCCGGATCCGTCTGATTACAGTAAACCTACAGAATAAGCAGAAAGACAAACATTAGCATAGATGCCATTCTTCTTATGATGTAGCGAGTACATCGGGTGTTATAGGAAGTGTTCCCGGTTCCAGCTGACCTAATTTATGCAGCCTAATAATCATTTAACTGATTATAATATTTAGTTAATAGTGAGAATTGATCCTTAAAGTGTGACAAATTTTCCTATTGTACCAAACTCGTATCGAACTGTGACCCCAAAATTGAGGTACATACCATATATATATAGTCCCAATTTTGTTCCGTTTAGTTGTTCCTGTCGTGTTTGTATGAGTTTTCATTAGTTTCTATGGTTACTGATTAATGGTCCAGGGATACAGTTCCCACCCAAGTCCCCACCCTCATCCCCACCCTCGAATCATGAATCGAATTATCCTCTTCTGCCAATGTTCACGCCTGATATCCTCCGCTAATTACGGCCAGTCCCCTGGATCCGTCGGCTCCACTGGTGTCGTCAAGCTCCTCGGCTCTGCCCCCGCCGCTAGCGCCGTGTGGTTCTTCAGCTTCAGCTTCTCCTCCACCAGCTGGGCATGAGGCTGAGTCCCCGGCTGCTCTTCCAGCCTCCAGGCCTATGTCTCCACCTCGGCCTGTCAACCCTGTCGGCTCCACCCGGCTCTGCGTTCCGTCGTCTCCACCGTGGGCCATTTGCCCTGGGACTGCTCTCCCTCGTCTATCTGGATCAGCCTTGGTCGATGTGTGCTCAGCTTCCGCCATGGACTTCCGGGTCTCCGGCTGTGCCACGTCCCTCCACCCCTTTGGCTCCACCAGGCCTTCTCCATCGTCCTCAATCGCTCCGTTATTGCCTGGGGCAGCTGAGGCCCTGTCTCCGCCTCGGTCCCATGAGCCAGCAGCTTCACCTTGGGCTTCTAGGATGTGGATGTCTCTCTAGTCTTTCTGCTCCACTGGTTCCTCCACACCCTGGTTCCGCCTCCGTAGATAGGTCCACGAGTTCTGCCCAGCCCTGCAGCCAAAGCTCCACCTTGGCTCCCCCCACCATCGGCCCCACCATGGTTTTGGCTCCTGTCCGTCACCAGCTCCCTGCCCACCTTGGAAAGCCCCCTCCCTCCCTCATCAGTTGGATATTATACATTGTGAGGACGTGCCTTTCCGAGGCGGGCGTAATGTTACGATTATATTCTGTTTAGTTGTTCCTGTCGTGTCTGTATGAGTTTTCGTTAGTTTCTATGGTTACTGATTAGTTCATCTTTGTCCAGCTGTTCCTGTTTAGTTCCCTCATTTACTATGTGTATATATTCTTCCTGTTCTGTTCAGTCCTTTGTCGTTATTGTTTTGTTTATGTGCAGTTCTACTTCTCCATCTCCAGTAAAGTCCATTATGATGTGTTATCGAGTGTTTATATTACTCATTTCTCGACTAATATATCATATATAAATATTAAATTAAATTAATTCAATTGGATGCTGTTTATGTGATGTTAGGTTGACTGTTGACTACGTTGTAATTATACTGCCAAATTCAGAAGGCTTTGACCTGTAATGTCTGTACAAAGATTAGGTCATTTATTTGTACAAATCATCTAATCGCCCATTTCTAAGATACATTTGATTAATATTATTAAACAATGTAAAATGAAATAAATTAAACATCCATTTTTGACTGACCAATAAGATTTCATATAACATTTTCATTCATCAGAAGTGGAAGCCTATTCTGATTGGTTGAAGACTTTTGACAACATTTAACCTAGGAGTGAGAGCACATAGCACATGAGGACACTTTAAACATTTTACAGTATAATTATGCATGGTAATAAGGTAATTTATGTTTATTAACTCAAGTAACAATTCGCAATATTGTGTATTGGTGTAATAGTGGTTATCAGAGTATATTGGAGATTTTTTAATTTATTGAAATTGGATATTTAAATGGATTTAAATAGATTTTATTTCATACCATACATTAGAATTTGATGTCTAAATTCACTCGTACACTGATGTAGAAACAATTTTCACTCACAAATTTCACAAATTAGAAAGAAGCATTTACATTTTTTTTGTTAGATTGTGCTGGATTTTTAATTTAGACAAATAAGTATACAATTTTTGAATAGGCCATTTATCTTTGGCCATTAATAATCTAATAGGCCATTTAATTATTGGACATCATTTTTATATTGGTGCATCCCTGAACTCAAGAAACCAGGAATTATTCAAGACATGCCTGGTCATGTGATTTCAAAATGGCTGCCACCATGAGGGGCAACCCACTTTATGTAGAATAAAATAGCTTTATATATATCAAATAGTCATTGATATATAATTCAGTGTGTATTGTTTGCATAATTTGTGCATCATTTGTAATATATTTATCAGAAACATTTTTAAAGGGATTAAAATCCATCTGTACTATTATCATGGTATTATTGGTATTCTCTTAATGGTATTATTACTCTGTCGATGTGAAGTCCCATCTAAGTAAATGACAAATATAGCAACTATCCTATTTGAGTTGAAGGAGCTGACAGGAACTTCCTGGACCACCCGTTGACAAGATGAGAATAGATAAAATATAGACTGTATTCTCATAGGAGGAAGTGTCAAGATGTATATTTGCGCTCGGTGAAGCTCCTTTCCAGTGTACGGCAGGGCTTGGAATGGTGTTTACTGTCCACGGCCAACTGCCCCCTCCGATTCTGCAGCAGTTGATCGTGTTCAAACCCATAAGCCTCCCCTCCAGCCCACCACCCCCAGCTCGGACCAGAACCTCATTGGCCACTAGTGTCGTCACAAAGACAACAGCTGTCTCCAGGATGAAGAAGCTACATTTAGGGTGCCAGCCAGTCTGCCTGCCTGCAATTGGAGAATCCCAAAGTCCCTCATGGCCTCAACACCACACACTGACTTAAAACCAGCCAACACAAATATGGAACAGCGCCCTCTAGGGGCTGAGGGTTTATCTACACCCACAGAGGCCTTGAAACTTCTTCCATGTTTCCAAAGTGATGAAGCAAATACATACTGAATACAGTCCAGAAGTTTTTGCAGTTATTTTTTATTTATTTTAAGTTAAAAAAATCTATATTTATATAAATAAAATATGATTATTTTCACTAGTTATTTGTAAACCAAGACCTCGTCAAGAAAGTTAAATACGGTATATATAACTTAGTTATAATTATATAACTTAGAATGTGCAAAAGTCAGTAATGATGTGCACTTACATATTAGTGTGGACTAATTCCCTTTAAACTGCATTCATCCAACAATAAAAAAGTACTTTGATGTTGCAAAAGTAGCTTCTTAGAAAGTTTAGTTTCACTTTGAGAGTCGCCATGTGTTTGTGTGTGTATGTACAGTATGTGTGTCGTACAGTGCAGCAGTTGAGCTGTCCTTCACACTCGCACCTGCTGCCCACCCAGCACACGCGGGTCCGGCCGGCAGCTCGGGCAACTCTATAAGAGCCGGTGCCGTTTCACAAGGGGCATTAGCTGTCCGAAACCAATGGGAACTGCTACCGTGGCCCGGGCTGGATGTCCCACATTGATGGATCGATGATACATGGATGTATGAGTGATTTACAGGATACAGAAGGAAAGAAAATGAGAAATGATAACCTCCTTGTAGCCCCAAGGAACCATCAGGGATTTGTTCTGAAAGTGTTTTTAAAAGATGTGCTTTACAAAGTCTTGCATGAAAAAGGCATTAATGGAATTATTGTTTCATGGATGTTTTGTGACGTTGTCAATGGTTTCTTGATTCCTCGCCTTTTGGGTTTAATGTCTTATTGTGTTGCAATAATAATTTCTAAATGGGAACCTAGCGTATTTTTAGGACAGCTTTTCCTACTGGGGTGATTTTTCCCCAGTATTTCTTTAAAAAAAATTCCCAAAAAGACAAATTTATTGTAGAGTTCATTTGTTCTAGTAGATTTTAAAAAAAAATTGTATTAAAAATTCCAAACAAAGTTATATTCTCTAAAGACTAGGTTTTTGATGAAAAAAGATCTCTGAAAACCAACATTTGCCTTCTGAAAAGTTGGCAGAAGTTGCAGAAACTATTTTTTTCCCCCACATAATATTTCAGTATTACACTAGTTAGTCTTCATATTAACTCTCTGGAAGTTACCCATTAGATATACTTATCTTAGATAACTAGAGAAGGCCATGTCGACTGTGAAAACATTTAAGAAGGATCCAGTTTTCACTCCAGCTCTTCAATGACTCAGTCAGTAAGACTTACCAGCGAAAGGGGGAAAATCCAGAGAAGTTTTTCTAAACTCTAAAAGACACAAGTACAGTAGTATTCCAGTGTGTCTCTTTTCTTTCGGCTCCTATTGATTGACAGTCAGGGCAGGTGTGGGCCATCCTGAGTCAGTTCCAGAAGCCTCTGTACACCCCACCTGTTCTCTGCATGCTCCCCTTGGCCCTTGACCTGATGACCAAGTTTTTATCCCCCTTCAGCCCGGTGGCAACTGTGGCCCAGGGGCCGGATGACTTTCATAAATAATCGCTGGTCTAAACAGACAGTTCTCTGCGGGAGCCCACCAGCGTAATTATCTGCTCATGACCTCTTACCTCTCTTCTCACTCGTTCAGCTCATTTCGTTGTTTTTCTCACTGGTTTGAATTATGATATACAGTAATTAATATGTAATAACATGTAATAGTATAGTAATAACAGTCTAAGGCCACTGGGTGCGGTTTTATCTGTCACTGATTGTATCACTCATGGGACTCAATTACTTTGTCACTGATCAGCCCATTTTCTCAAACGTAACAAAGCTGTAGTGATGATTTTGTATGCACTGCCAAATTGATGTTTTTTTTTAATGTTTTATCTGGTCTCTGGAATATTTTGGTTATTTTTGGATGTTATCACATGTTTGAATCATATAAAAGGTAAAAAAGCAATATGGCAATTAGGTTTCAAACACATTAGGGAACGTGCATGTGACAATTAAGCAAGCAAATATACATGATACAATATAACAATACAGTCGATAAGTCGACAGTAATGTGTAATAGTTCACCCAAAAGCAAAATATTTGAAAATTTTTCTAACTCTTGTGGCGTTTTAAATGTGTATGACTTTCTTTTTACAAAAGAAACAATAAAGCATATATTTAAAGGTACAATATGCAACATTTTTGCATTAAAATATCCCAAAATCACAAGGCCAGTGTTATATATTTTGTGAAGTTGATAACTTACAATATTCCAAATGTGTGTGCGATTTAAAAATGTGCGAACTATTTTTAAATCGTGATAAAATTGCGATTTTAACCAAGGAAACGGGGCGTATGAGCAGGGGTGAGCTGGGAGTCGCCAATGGCGTCATATCCGCGTTACCCTCGGTTTCCGCCGTCTATGGTTTCTGCCTTTCTTTTACTGTCTATGGTTTCCGCTCGTACTGCCATAGTAACCACAGCGACAGACGTGGACAACTGTGTTATGCCCCTTACAGTTTATGGTTATGCCTAGCAGGACGCTCACGCTGTTGTTGTTTTGGTCAAACATTATGGACCATGGCAAGCAGACTTGAGAAAAAAAGAGGACTAAAACGAAAATCAACATCTTTCGAGATGCCGAGAGCTTCACGTCCGCGACTAACTTGGACTTGACAGAGCTTCACGAGTCACGGCTTGACAGCGACACCGCTCTTGCACATACTTTATTAAACAGGTGAGCAAAAGTGCATAAAACAAATCAATGTTATATAGCTCAACATGATAAAATGTTAGAATATGATCAGTATGTTATTCTAATGTTGATCTAGAATGTTAACTTTACAGCTAGTTTCATATAGCAAACGAACTAACACATAGAATAACATCATAATGCTGTTTAGTATAGTCTAACAGTTAACGTTAGACCAAGTGGAACAGCGCTGCGTGCCCTCACAAGTTTAATTCGTCAAATAAACTGACCTTTGAGTAGTAATACAGCACTTGCGTGTATTAGGTAGAATGAAACGTCATCATTCCTTTATATCCACGGGACTCGCGTGTGCTATATGTCTCAAATTAACAATCGCGACCTGCTTCATACCACTGTAATGTTAAAAAACATGAATGTTTTCACTCATCCATAAACATTATTAGATTCATCAGTTTGACAGCAAGCATCATTCAGCTCGTCACTGCGTCATAAACATACGCCTTTGTTATTGTAAGAGGTTAGCGACCCCTAGCGGCGAAACACATCGCATATTGTACCTTTAAGTCCATTCAATGAAAGGAAATGCGGACAAAAATATATTAAGGCATTTTTCAAATTTACTTATTTTGTGTTATACAGAACAGAGAAAGTTATAAAAAGGTTTGGAAGAACTTTGGGGGTTTGGACAATTTTCTCTTAAAGGTTATAGCCTAACTTGCCATCGTTCATAAAGTACCGTAATCTTATGATTTTCGCCGTTGGTCGTCATCTATTGGTGCAGTGTGAATTGGCCTTTAGACTCTGCCATAATGCTGATGTTGATAATACAAGGAGATGCCAAGCAAAGCATAAAAAAAAAAATAATAAAAAAAAACCAGAAGCCATTTGCCTAATTCAAAGTCATTACCATCAGATATTAAAACTGATATGTCAAGTTAAATAAAACTTACAGTGTCTTTAGGTACCACTGCCCATTTTAAAAAGGGATAATATCTATGTCTCACCACAGCTTTCTAATTCAAAAGTTTTTTTTACTGACTAATGTCAGTTAGGGACTTATTACATGGACTTATTACATGCTCATAAACAATCTCTTTTTTAGAGCAAAGTTTTCTTTTGATATTTTGTGACATTATGTTGCCCATTAGTGGTACATAAAAAATATTGTCTATATGTGTTATTTTAACCCTCAGGTTGTGTTTGGGTCATTTTGACTCTGAGAGGATTTTGTTTTTCCCCGAAAATGCAAATTATCGTTATCACATTGAGTTTACTCCATTTCCCCCAAAATATTTTAGAATTTTTGTATATTGACAAATATATCCTCAAATAAGGCTTTTTTTCACTCAAAAACGGGGGTGTATAAGTTCAGATCAATGAGGGCTACACTGTAAAAAATATCTACTTGGTTCTACTTAAAATCACAAGTTAAGCAGCTGCCTCAAAATTTCAAGTAAAAACAAAATGGATTAATGAATTGTTTCAACTCATTATTTTGATTCTTGTTAAGCTGTGAATTGCCTTCTGCAAGTCAACATGACTATACAATTATTGTTGTTTCAACTTTGCTATGCAAGTTCAAAATAAAGTGAACTCATTAATGAGCATTCTGTTCACTTATCCCCATTTGTGGGTTCAACTTAGTAATTTCAATTAAATAATGTCTTTGAATTAGGGTATCAAGTTAAGATGATCTAAAAGAATGCCTTGTTTTAACTTAACAACTAATTATAAAAACACACCAATTTGATTACAAAACTTTTTTATTTTTATTAAAACCAATGTTAAGCCAATACAAGCTATACATAAACACTTCAATCATGCAATCGTCTCAAATTTGTAATCAATACTTTTTTAGGTACCAAACTTCAGTTGGGTGTGGGTCACATGAGGCTAAGATAAATAGAAGGGTTGTGTGTGAGCTTACACTATGAGTGGGTATCTCAAGCAGTCTCCACAAGTATTTCTCAGTGTGTGTTTAGAAGGTGGATGATGGGAAGTGTTTCCTGCAGTTGTCTGCACTGCATGTAAACATTTAAAAAACCTTTTAAAGCATTAGTTCACTTTAAAAAAAAAACTTTGCTGATAATTTACTCACCCCCTGTCATCCAAGATGTCCATGTCTTTCTTTCTTCAGTCGGAAAGAAATTAAGGTTTTTGATGAAAACATTCCAGGATTTTTCTCCATATAATGGACTTCAACAGGATGCAAACGGTTCAAGGTCCAAATGACAGTTTCAGTGCAGCTTCAAAGGGCTTTAAACGACACCAGACGATGAATAAGGGTCTTATCTAGACAAACCATCGGTCATTTAAAAAATAAATAAACAAGTTTAAGTTTTAAAAGCACAAATGCTTGCCTTGCTCTGTTCTGTGATGCGCGTCGTGACGTTCGTTCGTGACCTTTTCAACGTAATTGCACATTACGTGACATCATCAGAACGCGCATCACAGAACAGAGCAAGGTGAGCATTTGTGCTTTTAAACTTTATTTGTGAAATGACCGATGTTTTCGCTAGATAAGACCCTTATTCATCGTCTGGTGTCGTTTAAAGCCCGTTGAAGCTGCACTGAAACTGTCATTTGGACCTCGAACCGTTTGGATCCTGTTGAAGTCAAGTCAAGTATATTTATATAGCGCTTTTCACAATACAGATTGTATCAAAGCAGCTTCACAGTATCAATCAAAACAACATAATGTTCGTTTCTTAGTGGAAAAATTCCACGTTTGGTAGGGCTGATCAGTGGTATTAATGATTGGTTAATTAATTTGAATATCCCCAACTGAGCAAGCCAAAGGCAACAGTCCATTATATGGAGAAAAATCCTGGAATGTTTTCATCAAAAACCTTAATTTATTTTTGGCTGAAGAAAGAAAGACATGGACATCTTGGATGACATTGGGGTGAGTAAATTATCATTATAAGCTTTTTTTAAAGTGAACAAATCCTTTAACATTAATCTCACAGATCCAGCTGATTTATACCAACAGCTGTGCTGAACCCAAAACACAAACAAACTAAAACTTCAGACTGCAGCTGGTTACAGTATACTTAGACCCCCTTATTTGAACAATATTCAGCATTAAATATATTCAGTCCAACAAATGCAAACGTATCAAGTCCAAAAAAAAAATAAATAAAAAAAATAAATAAAAAAAAATCAGGGCTCCTCTCCTGTTTGCAGAGCTCGATGGCACATCCTTGAAGTTGTGAAGCACAACAGTCCCCTCAACCACAACAGCCACATTGAAGACCTCACGTGGAAAGGCATCCTGGTTGTCACCTTCATAGCCTATCAACAGGCCAAGTTGCATCCCCTCCATGGCTGCAGTCTCACCATGGGCCTTGAAAAGCAGAAAAAAATAGTGTGAATGTTTGGGTCAAGAAGTACATACTCTGCAAAGCTACTTAAGTCTCAGTGATCATAAACATGCATGGCAGAAAAATGTCTTGCGTCACATCCTGATGATGTCTGATGGCTCTTCTCTTAGGTAGTGTGTAAATTTATTTCTGTGATCAAAGCTGAATTTTATGCATCATTACTCCTTTCTTCAGTGTCACATGATCCTTCAGAAATCAGTATAATATGATGATTTGATGCTCAAGAAATATTCTTTATTATTATCAATGTTGAAAACAGTTGTGTACAATATTTTTTTCAAAATTCTTTGATGAATAGAAAGTTCAAAAGAACAGCATTTATTTAAAATGGTATATTTTCTAACATTATACATGTCTTTACTGTAACTTTTGAACGGTAGTATTTAATGTTACAAAATGTTAAAAAATTTCAGATAAATGCTGTTCTGTTGAACTCTATTCATCAATCAAAAAAAACAATCAATCAACATTGATAATAATAATTAATGTTTCTTGAGCATTAAATCCTCATTATCCTGATTTCTGAAGGATCATGTGACACTGAAGACTGGATTAATGATGCTGAAAATTCAGCTTTGATCACAGGAATAAATTACAGTTTAAAATATATTCAAATAGAAAACAGCTGCTTTAAATTGGAATAATTTTTCACAATATTACTGTTTTCAATCCAGTAAATGCAGCCTTGGTGAGCAGGAGATACTTCTTTTAAAACATAAAACATCTGACTGACCCCAAACTTTTGAACGGTAACGTTAGTATATTTGGCCTTGACATACGGTCTATCAGAAATTACGTTTTCTACAACGTTTTACAATGAAAACTGGTATCGTCTCAGATAAAGCTTTATCAACCGTCTCTGACTGAACTAAAAGACTGAACTGCTAGCAAACGTGTTCTAACTAACGTTAACGGTCGCTGAAATGTGCCTCGCTTAAATGACATCACAGTTGTTGCACATATCAAAAGGTAATGATAGCTAACGTTATTCACTGGCTTCATCAACTCACATTCTTAATATCTACAAAACACAAACACTTACCAATAGCGAACTTGTTCACGCCAACCCGATTCGTCTTGTCTGACAGAAAAATGAGGCACCCGGGCGGCGGCCGATTGAAGTTTGAATCCTTGACTGTTGCTTGATGGCGCGTAAACTAGTTCGTCTCGTGGCTTCGTCTGTAGTCCCCGGCACATGCGCAAAGAGCTGTCCTCCACTCAATCTGCAACACGCCAAAGACTTGTACCCCACTCAATTTAAAATGGCAAGTTCATTCAGGCACCTGGAATTTGTGATTCATTGAAGTAACTTATTAACCTAAATTGGAAGATTGAAAACTCAAACACTTGAGTTGAAATTGCATAACACATTATTTTATGTCTGATTTAATGACATATATAAGTTATCATAACTTTTTCATCAGATCATTTTTTACAGTGTATGATCAGTCAGTTAAAAAAATAAATACCAAACCAGTCTTAAATGAAAGAAAACAAGTTGACACAAAGATTTAATCCAATATTTGGTGATAATAATCTAGCATAACAATCGATTTACAAGCAATTTTTTTAAAGGCTGGTGATTTTAAACCGGGAACATCAAATTTACAAGGTTTTCGATACCGCATAAGGGTTGAGCTTTTAAAGTCATCATGATTTTTTTTATTTATTTTTTATGGAATATTGCTGTATTTATTATGAATCATTTATCGATACACATTATTATTGTTTTTTTTTATTATTAATTTGCCCTCGTAATCAAAATAACTTCCTCTCCCTCTTACAGCAACATCCCTTCTCTTCTCCAATGACGTGTTTACTGGCGTGAGGGCGGGACCACCTGTCACTCACATGAGATCCACCAATAGCAAACCACAACCATCTAATCAATTCCCCATGATAAAAATCAAGTCTCATGTTCGAGACGATGCTCAGATAAACGTCACAACAGGGAAGAAAATAATATCACAACTTCCGTTTAATGACGACTTTAAAATTGGTAGTTTAAGCAATTTCAAGACTTTTACCAATTCTAACGATATTACTAACAGTAATGTTCATAGTGAATTACGCACCGTTTCTAGAATGCTATCATTACACAGAGCTAAGGTATGTACACTGTGTCCCCGAATAAGGGATTGACAAACAGCATAAGCCACTGTGAAGCGAATAATAGTAGGTTGAGGCATAGATGTTCCATTTGATGGTGGGCTCAATATCTTCTGAGGACTAAACTGGAAAGAATGTCTCCGTCGAGTGAGCTTCCCCGCTCACCATGCAGAATCGAGTGAGGTAATCCACACTTTCATTAGTTATGACTCTATGCCTGAAGTATGAGGATAGTCATGACTACTACATGAAATGAAAACAAGATTTTGTCTGCCTACGGACAGCAGCCATTATAAACGTGTGTAGTGGAGTATCTTTGTACTTTAAAATGAATTTAATTCTCACAAAGGACAGAAAAATTGGCGTAATATCATTGATCATCATCCTGTGTTTGTCCTCTGAGTCAGCCATACTAACATTCTGTTCCTGACAAACACTCAAGGATGAATTATCCTCTCGCAAAAAGTTGCGTGAAGTCGTGGGGGGACATAAAAATAGCCTGTGTATGTGTGTGTGTGTTCCCAATATAGACGCTCTTGCTTGTAAACTGATACTTGCTCTTGTTGCGTGTAGGCCGGGGTGTCATAGATGTGTTTACGCCAATATTCTGACAGCTTGTGTTGCTATGATTCAGATTTTGGTTCTAAATAGACGAAGTGAGATCCGAAATCTGAGGCTTTTACGAATGATCAAAGAAAAATTGTTCGATCGACCCTTTTAATTTTGAAACTGTTGTATAGACTATTATTCTCAAATGATCTAACCCTAACTGGCTGATGACAAAGAAGACTTAAAGGGATAGTTCACCGGTTGATGGGCCCCATTGACTTCAATTGTATGAAAAAATATATATAATATGGAAGTCAATGGGGTACATCAACAGTTTGGTTACAGACATTCTTCAAAATATCTTCAAAACAGAAGATAGAAATTCATACAGGCTTGAAACAACATCAAAAGATGACAGCATTTTCATTTTTCGGTAAACCATCCCTTTAAGGTGCTGTCATATTTACAGTTGTTGCAAATTTTCATGGCCGTAATCCATTAATTTGCCTCAGATGTACACCATTAACAAACAATTTCTATATGAGTTGTGCTTCATACATCACAACATTGTTGACAATAATGTAACTTAAACAGAAATGTTATTATGTCCATATTTGCATACTGATACTAAGCCCTACGGCATGTGCTTTGTTGGTAATGTGAAAGTACATTCTTCTGAGAGTGGAGCAAAAGATTATGGCAGTATTGGGACATACAGTACTGTATCACATCATGAAATGTTGATACAATAGCCCTCTTGCTAATTGTTCATGTAGCATATAACTATATTTGTTTCCTTAAAATTCCTCATTAATGCACTTTTAGGATTGTACATTTAAAAACACAACACACATCCTGTTTAAGATGCAAATGCTGTGCACCATGGGAGTTTTTTGGAAAACAATGTAAAATATATGCCTGTTGGAGTCGTGGACTGGCTGTTTGCTCCAAATACACTGACCCTTGGATGTGAGTTTGAGTATCAATAAAACTGTTAAAAAAAAGAACACATTTCTATGTTTGGGAAACCATACAACTCTTATTAAGTGTGTACTGTATATTTGGTATTATTCTGTATGCATTACATATAGTATGTAGAGTATAGCCTACAAATGTGCAGAATAAAATTTCCCATAATGCAATGTGTGCCACTTGACCATCTGTCTCGAAATTACGAACCGGAAGTGATATCAGAGTTTATAACATGTCTTTCTTGGCGTTTTATTTGGTCAGACTGAAAGACATTTTAAAAAAAAAATTATTTCACAATATAACATATACAAGAATGCATTAAATGGATCAAAAGAGCCATAAAAGGCATTCTATTCATCAAAGAATACTGGAAATTCATGGTTTCCACAAAAATGTTAAGCAGCACAACTGTTTTCAACATTGATAATGACAGGAAATGTTTAATATAACATGCATGTTGAGATCCTGTTTAAAACAATGTGGCAAGCTATTTTAAATGTCATTTTGCTAAAATATAATTGCCAGACCTATTTGTGTTACAATAGGCCTGAAATCTGTGAAATTGTCACCTCTCAGTAACAATGGTGTAAAGCCTGGAGTAATTGCCGTTGTATTTGGCTATAGCAAAACTATCAACAACACTGTTTTGATCAGGAAACGGGATTAAAGGATTGGACGGGAATGTTGCCTCTGATTAGCTCTTGATCTGGAATGAAGGTGTTAAGATGAAGAGAAGCACTAGGAAAGGTTTTGCTTCAAGGGAACATCTTTCATTGTGTCACAGCGTTTGCATGTTGAGCTGCAGATCATTGCATTAGCAGCATGCAAGTGTTGAGTGCACGCATGTGCATGTGAGTGTATCCGAGCAAACACACGTGTGCCTACAACCACGCATACTCCAGCCACTACACACTCAAGCTGCCTTTCCTCAAAAAACTGTCAACAGCCACTAGCGGATTCAACTCGACATCTGCGACGTCTCAGACATCGCTATTGTTTTTCCCCTCTTTTCGCTCTCTCCTTCTCTTTTGCCCTATGCTGCTCAAAAAGGCCTACCCAGCTTTTGTTTCAAAAAGCTGATGAAATTGTCCCATGGTCTACAGCTGGTCCTCTGGACTTGACTTTGAAATCAGAGCCGGCCGCGGAGATGTTTGCATACCGCTTGTAAGCAGCGAGTGGGTTCAAGAGACCACGTTAATTAACGGACAGGATTGCACTGGTTTATCAACAGACCTCCCGTTTCAGCCCATCTCACGGTTTAGAAGAATGTCAAATGGACGTTTGAGAGGACGGATGGGAACATTGAACTGACCAGCAATTTGAAGCAAAGCTGAGAAAACGGAAGAAAATAATCGAACACGGTGTTGTAAGACTCGAGAATGGTCATGAGACCATTCTCGACTGCATTTGTAGTCAGTTTTGTCTCTGTCTCAGATTAAAAGGACTCTTTTAAAAGGAGATTTTATTTCAAGATCGGTCAAGTGCACAATTGTGGGAATATCACTGAATTGCCGGTACATTGCCTGATTTATTTGTTAACATTATTGATGTGATTGGATTTAAAGCATACTGCTTCAAATAAAATCAATTACTTATTTTTAATTTGATGTCTTTTGTTACTGTTGTGCCAGGTCAGAATTTAAAAGGGAAGTGTGTCAAAAGTATCACCAAAATTAATACAAATGTCCAGAAAAATCAAGATATTCTCAGGCGGTAAATGTGGATCTTTCAGATGAATTCGAGGAGTGCTGGACTTGTCTTGGTCTTGACTTGGTCTCACTCTGGCTTGGTCTTTGTCTTGTCTTGGTCTTAACCCCTCAAACTCTTGGTCTTAATTTCATCTCAACCCCACAAAGTCTTGGTCTTTGTCTTGTCTTGATCTCAATCCCTCAAATTCTTGGTCCTAATTTCATTTTAACCCCACAAAGTCTTGACTCGGTCTCACCCTATTTTGGTCTTGACTACAATATTAGTTCCTGGTCTCTCATATGGATGGTTTGTGTAAACGGATTTAAAAAAAACAACACCTCACATTTGATTTGAAACATTTTAGTTTTTTTTTTTTATGGTAGCAAAATACTTAAATTAACAAGGTTACTGTTCTATGTTTTTAACTCAAGTTTAATATATCTGTTGTATTTGTAATATTTAGTAAATCTTAGTTAAAATTTAGTCATTTTGGAAATTTTGGTCATGTTTAGTAATTTTAGATATTTTTGGTACATTCTCTTTAAGTTGCTGTTTCCCTATTTGAGATTTAAAATGGAAAAGTTGTATTATATTATATTACACTCCAAAGTTTGAGGTATAGTTCATGGACATATTGTGCAGGATACATTTACATGACTGAATGACATTTTTTGAACCCAATGCAGGTATTTCCAGAAATAGTTTTGTCTAAATGCTAATTTGTTTTGTTTTGTATATTTTCCATTTTACCTCAACTACATTAGTGGGTCCTAACATCCCTTTATTTTTCTTTGAAGTTCACTAACTTAGATTAGCATATTCAGGCCTGCATACGTTGGTTAAGGTAAAGTTACCAACCTAAAAAGAACAGTAGTGCAGCTAAAAAGAGTCTTTTAAAAAAGCAGCTAACTACCTTGACAAGTTTGGCAAAAGTCTCAATAGCCTTCCAATCTTCTAGTATGTCACATTAACTCATCATTGTCAACTTTCAACAAATTCACACTCCATTATTTAGCTTGTTAGCATGTGGGAGAATGAGTGTAGTAGCTCAACAAAACGATTCAAATTCAAATTTTGAAAGCATGTTTTTGATGGTCAAGCACTCATTTAACTTTACCACCTACTTTTCCTCGCATTTTAATAGTTCAGTGTGTATTTCGCAGCTCTACTAATAGGACGAGTGTAGCATTTGACAGTTTGCGGTCTTTCACGCACCGCGGGACGGATGGACCAGATGCCCATCACACCAATCCCACTTGTTCCATGCAGTTGTTAGATTCACCAGTATTGAATGAACGCAAATCTAATCGATATCAAAACTCTATTAAAAACATGCTAAGACGCTAATCCCAGCGCTAGCGCTCGAGTTTCACACGTTCTGAAAGGTCTGGGGATTTTCTGCTCTTCCAAAGCAGTTGGGGTTCAGATCCCACAGCGTTCCCACTTCAAAGTGTGCGTAGCATCAGAGGTCTGCACCTCCTCCAAAGTTTCCCGTTCCACCTTCTCTCTGCTAGCGTCTCTCGATATCATTGTCTGGAGCATTTAATCGAATAAATCACGCTTTGCTTTTTATCTCATCGTGAGGCCCTTTGTTTTCAGCCTCCGAAACAAAAGCATCAATAAATCCTGTTGGCAAACAGGCCGTCTAACATGGAAAAGTGATCCTGGCCTGGAATTACAAAGGGAATTGAGAGATTAAGCAAAGGATGTGAACGTAATGACTTTAAAGCAGATAATCCTGTGCATCTGGGGCCAGCAATTGCTTGATATTTATAGTTGATCATCAATCTTAATTGGTTTGTTATTCTTTATGAATAGAATATGAACGTGAGCGCTGCTTTGTTTTGCTTTCATTCATGTGTGGTAGGGCTGGGAGGAAATGTAGAGGTGTCTTTGAGGGACATTCAGCTCAGACTCTTTAAGCTGAAAGAAAAGCAACAGCCATGCACTCTGTGTCCATGACTTAGACAGGATTAGACTTATTAAATTTGAGTAGCTTTCTCACACCACACAGACTTTTTCCCTCCTTTTCCTAATCCTATCAAATCAACATCAAATTTGGCTCACTGTGAACATAATAGCCAATATATTTTGCTCTAGACTTTTATTATTTCAATTTATTCCAATTGATTCCAAGCATTTTATAATACGCTTCACCATTTCTCTATTTCAAAAGTCTAGGGTCGGATAGATTTTTTTTAATGTTCTTAAAATTTTCGTATGCTCACTATAAATGCATTTATTTGATGAAAATGTTTTTTTAATTATATTTTGTATAGTATATCATTATTCCTGTGATGACAGCTGAATTCAACATCAGAATCCAGCATCATTACAGTCTTCAGTGTCACATGATCCACAAGAAATCATGCTGATTTGCTGCTCATGAAGCATTTCTTATTATTATCAATGTTGAAAACAGCTGTGCTGTGCTTTGGGGCCGTTAACACAACACTGTTTTCAACTAAAAACGGAAAACTTTTTATATGGTTTGGCCCAACAACAGCATTTTAGGTGTCTGAAAATGGCAGCTCCATGTAATCCAAATCGTCTCTATGTAAACAAAACAAAAACGTGATTTTGTAATGTTATGCGCATATTTAGTCTATTAGGAATGTAGTGTTTCTTTACAAATCTTAGCCCTACAACATTTTTAGTCGTTTTCACAGATCCGTGTGGGACAGGGATGGTTTTGACGACGTTCTCTTCTGTACGAAAAAAAAAAGGATAAACTTTTCCGTTTTCAGTGCATTGTTGTCAAAAAATTGTAAAGCTCATGTTCTGTTGAGTTTTGGTCTCCCTGTTCCCGTTACCCGATTTCTCATTCCATGTTTGTTTCCATGGTTTCCAATTGAGTTACTCTGGTGTTTTCCCCGTTTATTAATCAGACTTTGAAATCATTCTGCTTCATGCGTGTTTGACTTGTGTTGACCGTGTTGACTGTAAAACATATGGACAAAGCGTCTTTGACGTCACCCATAGGCTTTCTGAAGAACGGTTTTGAGGCCGTTTATGGGGGGTATGGGCGGCTCCATCTTGGAAAATCTAGCGATATTTCAGTACAAATGTTCAGAAAGGATACAGAGGTGGTATGATGTGTTGTGTCAAATCATGGCCAAGACATCAAATTTCAGGAATTCCACTCGGCGCAGCCCGTTATCAGCTGTCAATCAAGCTGTCAATCAAAGTTAACCACGCCCTTATTTGATCATATATTTTATATCTAAATACGATCTAAACTAACGAGTTAGAAAAAAATTCACCCGCCTCACAGTTGTCAGGCACTCGGAAACTATCAAAAAAATATACAATAAAAGTCCATGGGACCAACCTGTAAAAACATGAATTTATGCTGTGAAAACAGACATTTTAACATGGGGTCTATGGACCCCCTTTTGGGACCTGCCCCTAGCGGATTTTAGATGTATTGCAATTTTTCGCACTTCCGGGTAGGCTCCATTTTGCAGATTAGAATGTTGCCACTTGGTGTTGACCTACAATGTGACATTAATAAATAGAAAGTTCAAAAGAACTGTATTTATTTTGAAATAGACAACGTTTGTAACATTAGATCTGTCTTCACTGTCACAATTACTCCATTTTAATGCATCCTTGCTGAATAAAAGTAGGCTATTAGCTTCTTTAATCTTGATTTTAAACAACACACACACACACAAACACATTTTAAAATGTTTGTTTTTTAAAATTCATTACATATATTTCTATTCATATATATTTGTTTTTAAAAATGTATTTACTCTATTTTTGTCATGTCAGTATTAGGACAAGTCACATTGCGTCTCTCTTGTGTGTGTGTTCTTACGTCATTTACCAGGAAACTAAACACGACTAAGACATTTACATTTTGGCTGCTTGTTTGATGGACAGCTTTATGACTCTATTCTTGTCCTCAGCGTCAATGGGACACTAGCCAATCAGAGCTAAGTAACCCCATAACCCCCCCCCCCCCCCCCCCCCCCCCCTCCTCCCTGTATGTCACGTACTGCTTATTATTTCACGTGTCGGTATGATATTAGAAGGTGATCACTTCATAAATTCACAGATCATCACGGCAATATGTCTGCTCCCTCACTTGCATTCACTAATTCTATATTTTGTTTCGTAGGAAAATGTTAAAAGCTCATGAAAACAAACTTTTTTTATGGCAAAAACACACTTAAACATTCTCCAATAATGCATTAAATGCCCTTGTAACTTTAAACCTACAGAGTCGTAGTTAAAGAACTTCCCACAAGGGGGCGTTGTGTTATGAATGAATCAATTAAATCACTTATTTTTAATAGATTAAGATGCTGTCAACATGCAAATGATCTATATATGTCAGTGTCAACACAAACATACGCAAATGTATGGATGCTACAGCCAAACTTTACATATAATTTGCTACAATTGCTTATGAAATTTCACAAAAAAAAAATCTATTTTTTATTTTTATATGAACTATAATGAAATTTAATCCTTTGAAACAATTAGTGTAATTATTCACTGACCTTACAACCACCCAACTGTTTAATATTTTAAAAGGCCTCTGTTATATCAACCATATGAATGCATGAAAGGTCAAATGTCATCTACTCTCCAGACACACGCCTGGCATGATGCTGTGTCCTGTTGTCGACTGGCATGTCTGTCTCAGAAGCTGATAATGCCCACTGAGACCAAAGCCATTCTTGGCATTCATGGGGAAATGCCACAAGCAGGCATCATAATCTTCCTGTCTGATGTGTGTCTAGTACATCTAGTCAGTTGCAATGTGGAGTCTACATTCAGTAAGTCTGAGCATTTTCAAATGCTGAATGTATGCCCAAATGATCAGTAACTCTCTCATAGTCAGTGATAAAGTAATGCTGCCTGATAGCGCTCTAGGATTTGGCCCAGCGCCAAGAGCCATACCTACATCTCCATGCTTTTTGCCAGCCATAAAATGTCAGAGGGTCTAGATCTTCACGGTCTGCAAGCCTGTTGCTTTCTTGTGCTCTGTGCTCGGGCCAGGCAGATAAATTCAGTATTAGAGCCGCACTAAGAGGGAATGAACCCAGCAGTAGATCTGGGCAATGACCACACTCCTGCTGCAGCTGCCCGACTGGTAAAGAGCAAGAACAAAGGAAACATATAGTGGGGTCCAAATGTTTGGGACCACTGTGGAAAATTATCCTATAATACTGTAGTAAGCATTTTTCCCCTAATTTATTATTTTTTTCTTTTTGTATTTGAACTGGATAACAGTTTGAGTGAAAGGTAAATTGAAAAAATTAAGTTTGAAGACTTTCAAAGCAAATGTGTTGCAAATACAGAATAAAAGAAAACAAAATAAAAGAATACAAAACAAAACAAAACAAAACATAACAACAGCAAAAAAAAGAAACAAAACCAAGACTTAGAACTTACTTATTTACTTATACATGAGTTCTCAAAAACAAAAAAAAAACAAAAAACATAAAAAAAGTGTTTATCAATATATATATTTATAAAATGGTTAGTTCCAAACCTTGATTCCGATTGGACCTTCTTGCTCGCTGGCCTGAACTCTGCCACCAAAGCGCAGCTGGACCTCGAGGGTATGTGTAGTGGGCGCTGAGCTCCTGTCGACCATCGGCCCAGTAGATGACTACGGTAGCCCCACTCCTGACCCAGTGCCCAGCCAGCTAACACCACGCTTTGAGGAGCTACAGCACGTGCCCCGCAGGTGGAGAGAGCACCTCAGCCGCGATGTCGCAGCCAAGTGCAACTTCTTCACTCAGAAGGAGCGATCGAGTCAGACATCCCACCAGAGCCTGAGGGGACCCCGTCTGACCAGGTGTTTTATCCGGCTGACTCATCCATCGTCCACGTGGAGTACGAGGGAACGGAAGTGAGCCCCACCTACCCTCCCGACACTGAGAGTGAGTACCGGCTGGATTTAATGGACAGTATTTGTGAGTCTGCCTTTATGAATTTATTTTGTTTTGACAGTCTCTCTGTTGTTCTGCAGTTTACTCTTCAGCCCTTAGCAACTCCTGCCACCCAGTCATTGCTACCTCCCATCAGTCCCTCTGTTCCACCTCATCCTCCTCTCAGTGGCACGGCTACACCATGGGCCTGCTGGGATCCATCTCCTCCTTGGATTCCATGCGAGCGAGTGGCGCAAACGTGTTGGATTCGCCATGTTTGGATGCCGATGTAGGTTCGCAAAGCCATGAGCATCAATAGTAACTCAACGACTGCCATTGTTGATGCTTGTTCGAGATGTATTGGAGCTGCGCAGACCGATCAGAGTGTTGCGGCAGTGTTTTAAGAGCATATGACTCCTTATGCTTTTGGATCGCTCTCGCTGTGCTTTGATGTCATGCGCTGATCGGTCTGCGAGAAGCTGATGCATCTCAAACAAGCCTTGTGTGTTTGTGTTTGTCGCTGCCATGCTAGCATTAATGGGCAACATGAGATGTATAAAGTGATATAAGACCTGGCTCTGTGGTGGCTCTCTGGCCTGTGGAAAGGCAAACCGGTTCTTAGAAGGCCCGTCAGTCAAACCAACATTCAAACCGACAATTTGAAGTTGGTCAAACCAACTTCAAACCGACTGGCACCCGGTTCATGCTGGTGGAAAAGCGGTATGAGTGCTCAGCTCCACCATGACCCGTCACCCTGGTTCCTGCACCTGGGCTCCTTCCTCCCTTAACTCCAACATGGACCATCTGGCATTCGGCCTGACCGAGCTCCAAACACTGAGCTCGGACCGTCGGCTCCACCTGGGTCTGACATGGCCATACCTCCACCACGGACTTGGGGGCCATCCGCTGATCTTTTGCCATCCACCCCTACGGCTCTAGCTAGCTCCACCTTACCTCAGATTCCGCCATTGCCCTTGGTCGCTCCACCTCCAACTATGCCCTCCAGATCCCAACTTCCATCTCGGGGGGCTACTTCGCGGCCGCCTAGGTTTTCGGTGTCTCTCCACCCCATTGGCTCTCCGTCTGTACGTTGGGCTCCATATCCGTCGTCACCTCCGGTCGTCCCCATGGTGGCGTCAAGACTCTTCACACCCTGGCCACTCCCTCCTGCGAAAACGCCGGGGTACGCAGTCTGGGCTGTGGCCTGCGTCTCCACCATCTCTTTCCTGTGTAAGGCCATCCTCTGGTTGTCACCTCCACCCTTTTGCACCTCCCTGGACTTTTGCTTATTTGGACCCTCTCCCAGATTCTCATCCTCCTGATGAGAATCAGGGGGCGTAATGACACAGTTATGTTCAGACTTTGTTTTAAGTTTAGACTTTGTTTTCCACCTGTGTTTGTTGTCATGGTTATTTATTTTATTTTGTCATTTGGTTCAGCTGTTTTCACCTTATTACTGTACCCTGTGTATGTAAGTTCTAGTGTTTTCACTTTTGAGTTGTGTGGTGTTATCTATGTTTGACTTGTGTTGCCTCTCCTGGAATTGTGAATTCTATTAAACTCTGTTTAAAACTCCGAACCTTTGTCTTTGTGCATTGATACAGCGCAAGTTTGTCCTAGCTTTTAATAACGAAATTAATAGCTAGGACAAAAATAGGAGCGACCCATTTATCTATTAAATTATTCATATATAAATTGTATGCTTCACATAAGGAAATCATTTGAATCGTTTTCTTGCATATAGGGCATAAGTGGATGGCAGATTTCCCATGATGCATGCTTCAGCCATGTGTGTGCCAGCAGCCATGCATTAGATGGCTTCAACCTCTGGCACAGCAGTGAGCTGTCTTTGACTAAGGCCATAATTATGAAAGCTGTTTAATCATACGTCTCATGGGAGATCGACGCAACTTCTATGCACGAAATCGCGAACCCGCTCAGCAGAAGTCACAACCCTCCGACCCCTCGCACTCTTCAATAATCCTTCACAGTTAATGCATCAAGCCGGACGATGCATGCTCGCATCCGCCAGGAACACCCCCCCGAATTTAAGACCATGACCCGCACTTACACGTGTTCAGACGGACGGACGCACACTCGGCTGTACACTCTGCGGGGGATTTTCTCTTCGTCTTGCTTTTTTCATGGAGGCATCTTGTTTTTTCGTTTGCTCCGTGACATTTGTTCTTGCAGCTGAACATGTGCAGCACAATTTCTTGATTCTTCCAGGACGGACAGCTGTGGTGCAAATTATACTTAATCCGTTTGCTTTGGGAGGATTAGGCTGGTACAGTGTGTGTGGAGTGGATGCAGGGGGTTCAAGCTCCCCCTTGGGGGAACTTAACCCTACACAACCAAAAGTCCTCACGCACCCCCGGTACTTTCTTTTGACGTGGACTTAGAAGTCGACCATGAGTCACGGATTGACCATTAAGGAGAGAACCAGAGTTTTCGACAGGCTAATTGGCCTGTTGTTTAAAAAAAGCACATTCATATAACAAAGAATGTTGTTTGTGTATAATGAGTGGTTCTGTTACAGGAAATTGGATAATTTTGTCTTTTCCCACATTATTATATTTTTATCTGTCATATGAAATGTTATAGCACAGGGTCCCTTTTCAAATAATGAGATGGAATGGATTGGCTGCATCCCACAGGAAGTTAAAATGAAATGACAGGAAGTGAGTTGCATTATTTCTAAAACCCAGAAACATCATCTGGAAGTCAATTGCTTTTTCTTAGATGGGTTTTTGGTTAGATGCCTAAAATTTTGGCATTAAAATTCATAAAAGTCGTGTTCATTTGTGAAGATTATCATGATGAACAAAACATGTAAGTATCGTTTTAGTTTTGTTTATGCCGGGTTTATTTAGAGTCCCAAATAATACATTTAGAATATACAAAGTAAGAATGACGTCTTACCGAGAGCAACATACTTTTAATGTTATTTAAAAAATAATTTAATATATTTACTCACCCTCATATAGTTGTTATATATGTCATTCCTCATATAAATCTATCATACAGTGCACAAGATAAATTTTTTTATTCATTTTATTTTATTATTTTTGATGCTTGACAGCAGGGCCGAAAGACAGAAAGACAGAAAGGCAGAAAGACAATCCAGCGCTCTCAAAATAGGAATATGCTGCCCCCTACGTTCCAATTTTCAAGAGAAAAAATGCCAATTTATCACATATTGACCCCTTCTGTTGACTTAAAGGGGGGGTATGTGATTCTATTTTTTGTACATTTTTTCAAAATCACTTGAAATCCTATTCAGAACCCACTTACAGCCACTGAGTTAGAAGCACTGAAATGAAAATTAAGCAATTTAATCATCTGTGGAACGGGCAGGACTCGAAAAACTCCAGTCAATCATTTCCAAGACCACCTAGAATCATTGGACAGTAAGTCCGTCAATCAAACGGTCGTACCATACCCCCCTCCCCCCCTCCCCCGCGCGCGAATCAGGGCCAGCGTTGGAGGAAAGAAGGTATAGGACCATTTGAGTTGTGTATTTTCAAAATCTGCCGGTCGTTTTCCAAATCACATACCCCACCTTTAAGACAGGTGTAATATATTAACAGTTAACTCACCATTTAAAAGAGGACCTATCTTGCTTTAGCTGCTGCAAACTCTTCAATTATATTGGAGTAATCCAATTTGAGACAGATTTGGTGCTCAATTGAAAAATTTGGCCAATCCGTTCAAACGATCTTGTGAAATTGTCGATCACATAGTTCTTCACAAGTTTGAGACGTGAAAAACTCCTCTCTCCTGATTTCTAAGTTACTGGCATCTTACCTTCCTCGTCTTCAGGCTTCGTCTTTCCACCCCTCTGTTCTTTAGTCACTGCTGCACTAGAACTAGCTAGACTAAGGTTAGGTTTAAGGTTTCCCTTTCGGGAAAAAGTTTGTTAATTTTGGACAGCTTTCCAAACATTTCCATTTTGAACGTCTCATTGTGATTACCCGTTACCACTGCTCAGAGTATGAAAATCAAATTCCCTGCTCTTAGCAAAGCAATACCCCAGTTTGCCCAGCGCTTCCACCGGCCCTGCTTGACAGACACAGTAACTAAAAACTGATTTTGTATGATGTTGTGCAACTGCATAAAGATTCTTCAAAATAAAATAGTTTAAGTTTGGAGCAACATGAGTGTGAGAAAATGACTATATAACTTTCATTTTGAGGTTAACTCTTTAAATGAGGAAGATCCGTACAGATGGGGTTCATCCCTCCAGCCCAAGTCAGAACAGTGTTAACTTCCATGTTTCGTGTTTGGATGAGCACTTTGAAGTACAACCTTTCAGCAGTGGCATCAAGTATGGCATGGGGCTCAACATTCTCTCTGCTTCTATTATGGACTTGAATCATTTTAACACAGAGAATATATTGATTTCCACAGGAAGACATTAAAACCCCTTGCAAATTGTGTGGGTAACTCGAGCCCTCGCAGCGGAGCGGAGGGATTTCTGCAGCACTGAAAGACTTTTGTGTGCACATGTTGCACTTGAAATCTGCGTGCCGTGGCACTCGTGAGGTCGTTTACTAGTTATTCTCTCTCAACTGATGTTGAGCCATGAGTTAGTGTGATGAATGCTGCCTGGTGCGTTACTAACAGCTGCAGCAGGTGAATGCCAAAGTTTCGTCATGATTCCACCTTGCCTCCGATGCTCGGTTTCAAATTGAGTCTATGTGACATCGGTGTTTCTAGTTTGGCTGCCAGAGTTAACATGTTCAAGAAAT
This sequence comes from Semotilus atromaculatus, assembly GCA_031834385.1. Taxonomy (NCBI): domain Eukaryota; kingdom Metazoa; phylum Chordata; class Actinopteri; order Cypriniformes; family Leuciscidae; genus Semotilus; species Semotilus atromaculatus. The sequence continues at coordinate 6,017,280 of JAULUF010000027.1, read as the reverse complement.
AGTTCACCCAAAAATGAAATAGCTCCCATTTTGTCATCATTTACTCATCTTCAAATTCTTCCCATCTGGATTGCTTTCTTCTGTGGAAAATAAAATATAATATGTTTTGAATAATGTTAATGCTGCTTAATTATTTACACCATATAGAATACAATAGAACAAAAAAGCACCATCAAATAGACCATATGGCTACATGCTAGCTGGCTATACATCATTAGTCCTTTTTTTGTCTTACCCTCTATGATTCACTATGGCAAGCCTATTTATAGTGTTTATATTTTAGACCTAGCAAGATGGTTTTAAATGGAAATTGTGTACATATGTCACTTAGCCGTGTGTGTCTCATCATATCCATAAATAGAGAAAAGTTGCTCCAGCTACTTTGGAGGAGCAAAGACCTGGGTGGCCTTCCTGGCTGTGACAGAGTGCGCATAGACAGCCTCCGTGGCCTGGTATGGGGGACAGCAAATTCATTGACACAATAGCCGCGTTTCCACTGTCGCTTCCGTGGCTTGATGAGGGCTTACTCGAGGCCAACGGCCAGGATTTCTGGCCCGTCAAATACCTTGGGCCAAAGCGGGTCAGCTCGGGCTAGAGGAGTGGTTACGAGTCTGGAGACGACAGCGCCGGATGATTCTGTCAGCATTAAAGACTTTTAAAATAATTTAACTCACTTTCATGTTTGAATGCCTTCTGTTTGTGATCCTATGTGGATTCTGATCACCGTATAAGGTAGAAATATTTATAAGGCTACGCGATGCAAAAGTCTATGCATGCTAACCATTACCATAGTAAACATAGTAAACGCTCGAAGATACGCATAGTAAAAAAACATGGTGAACGTTTGAATAAATCAGACCAGTCATAAAGGCTATCACAATCATGTTTTTCTTTTATCTGCCAGATAGCCTAAGTAGTTACCATGCACCTCCTGTCAAAATGATTGATTGACAGGTGGGCGTGTCAATCCTTTAATGTTGTCCCGCCCCTTCCGGTTACCTTTGACCTAGACCCGCCCCTTCCGGTTCCGCCCCTTCCTGTTACCTTTGACCTAGTTCCGCCCCTTCCTGTTCCCCCCTTCCTGTTACCTTTGACCCAGTTCCGCCCCTTCCTGTTACCTTTGACGTAGTTCCGCCCCTTCCGGTTGCACTTTCTGTCAAAATGATGGATGATGACAGTTAGCTTGATCGTTTGATCAAGGAAAAAAAGGCGGGCTATGGGATGTGACAGATAGTTTGAGATGTATTGTCTTTGATGATGACAGTTAGTTTAATCGTTTGAAGTTGGTTGTTTTTGTCACCACCGCCCCCCTACATATCCCTGAGCGTATCAGGACAGGTGTGGGAGTAAAAAAAGACAAAAAATTGCAAAAAACAGTTAAATGTTTTAGAGTTGAATAAAACATACAGCTTATGTAAAACCACACACAAAAAGTTTAAATAAATGTAAAACTATTCACAGAAACCAAGCATTTCAGATTAAATTAAAATGTTTCCACAAAAAATTGCAGACAGATAAATGTTTTAGAGAGTTGAAGAAAAAACAATGCAATGTATAAATGATTTCACACTGGGAGCGCGTGTGTGTGTGTGTCAAAGCAGTAAAGGAGCTGCCCGCGCGCACTTATCTGTGTGTGTGTGTGTGTGTGTCTGTGTTTGTGTGTTTGTCACACAAATTGGTATGTTTAGATAAAATAAAATAATCTTACATGTTTAGAGAGCAGGGGTTTTTCTTCTCACACAAAAACTTTTAATATAAATGTATATAATATTAAACAAATATCTTCCTAAATAACTAAAGTTGAAAAAGCATCCTGTACATTAAAAAGTCTTACTAAATAACTAAAGTTGAAAAATCATTCATTTAAATTAAATGTCTTACTGATTCAGATAGTTTAGATAAAGATATGTTTAAGATAAAATAAATAAAGTGATCTTACATTTTCACCGTGTTGAAGTAGTTCATACGTCCAAACATTTAAAGTTGAAAAAGCATTCTGTTCATCTTACATTTTCAGAGAGATGAAAAGATCCACAAGTGTCTCTCTCTCTCCGCGCTTGCCCGTGGTGTGTGTGTGTGAGAAAGAGTTGATATCATCGGTAATAAATTACTTTAGACCTCTCTGAATCCTGAAAACCTCTCTCTAAGTCAAAGGGTCTTTTTAAAAATATAAGATGTTTTTAATTAAATTCAATTAATTAATAAAAACAAATATTCTACATCGATGGTCTGTGGAACAACTTGACTATATGTTTTATTTATCAGGGTTCATGTAAAGAACTTCTCACACATTGTGTGAAATGTTCAATAATTCCTAAAGTATTCTGTGAGAAAATCACCACATAGGCCTATTTAGTGAGAGAGCAACAATGAAGACATTTATCTGTGATAGGCTGCTTATAAGGTCCTTTCCATCACCACCACATCTTCAGAGAAATACGTTACTTGACAATAATGTTAGCTTAAGGATATAATGTTAACTTCAGGATATGATGTTAGCTTCAGGATATAGGGTGACAGAGCAGATGAGCCCCTGTGCATTGTGTAATGTTAGTCTGCTAACACCTTTCCAGAGCCAAAGTTTTGTTCGTACTAAATTTATTTCAAAGCATGATCATAAAAGTTCAAATATTTTAAAATTGAATCTGTAAAGTATCTCTTTTTAGATTACTGTAATGATTTTGTTTAACGGTGACCTAAAGTTTAATTGTTATTAAACAACGTCAGTTCCAAAACTTTAGATTGTTGAACATTTTAAAGATTCAATCAGCATTCTTGTCCAAGCAGTGTTTAATTTTTTATGCTGTGGGCTCTCCATAGCCATAATGATTTTTGTACTGTAACAGCATATTCTATCCCGTACACCATCACAGAAAACTGCATTTTCAATAAATAAACCATATAATTTCTAAGCTGTTTTGCAAGTTGCTTCCATAAAATAAAATATATAACTCAATGAATAATAAAAAATATGTTGCTATTATGTATTCAAAAATGTAAACATAGTTTTAGCTAAATCAATATTAATAGAGATAAAAAAATAATATATATATATATATACACACATAAAAACTCCTTACATTTTCATAGAACTGAAGAAGTAGTTATTTATGCAATGAAAAGAAAACAGAACTCTACATAACTCTTATTTAGATTAAGTTCACATGTTCAGAGACGCGATGTGCCTCTGAGGTCTGTGACGCAGCATAAGTAAAGTTTTACTCGTCTTATTCAAAGCATGATTTTACCTTTTCTACAGTAGCTATGATCTATTGTGCGTATAAGATGTATATATCATTTGTACTTTTCTTGTATCTCCCAAACTATCCTTATTCATTGTGGAAACACACAGGGTGAAACACTTCACTGAGAATATCAGTTCTCTAGTCAAAATATATGTAGAATATTAAAATGTCAGCATGTGTCTGTTGGCCGCATGAACAGTCTTTGGGGGGGGGGGGGGGGGGGGGGATTATAGGCGATTATAGGCGATTATACCCTAACAGGAAGCATGCCCTTTGACCTTTTTTGTCAAATACCCTACAACTTAGTCCTTGAAGGTACGCTGTGTGGGCATTTCTCCCATCTAGCGGTGAAATTGTATTTTCCATTCACACGAATAGTGCTCTCTAGCATCTCGCTTTTTCAAATGTGTGTTGCAACTACGGTAGCCGTTATGTGCTATTCATCGAGTTTAACTATACATTTGAGAAACAGTACTATTTCAGTACCGTCGTGCTGCCTAAATAATGAATTAAACAACCAAGCAATGAAAAAAGTTTGTAATTTAGACCATAACCTGTTCTTCATTAGCTCTATCCACCTGGGAAAAGCTATCCCGATATTCACCCTAGGTTTGAATTCGCCGGTCACGTTTCCTTTAAAAAAATTTTTTTTTTGCTTTTTGGCTGCGAGGATTCCTCCTCCTGTGCCTCGACATAAAAATGATCCTGCATTATGCAGTACCGTGTGCAGCTCAGCCTTTCAAATTTGGCGGGGGAGTGGCAAGCCCTTTCACGGATCTCCTTGTGTCCGCAACTTTACCGACACTCTCTCATCTGACCACCTCATCAAAAGACATGTCTAAAAGTGAGTATTGTCTCTATAATTATTTTATGCAACGGTGTTTTATTTAAAATAATGTTTTGTTTTATTTAAACAATGTTTATCTGCTGTAACCGCTCAATGTACTGTAATGCACTGTGTTACTGCCTATAGGATGATTGCATGATTTTTGCCATTTAAAATAACATGGTCTTTCCTTTTCTCTCTCTAGAGACAGCAAACACTGCAGGACAATCAGGCATCCAAGTAACATGTTAGTGTGGTTTATATTTATTTTTAATGAGAAATATTATAGAGTGCAACAGGCGGTTTAAAACACAAGTAAAAACACTTCCGGTAACCAGCAACGGTGAAAAAAGAGGACAGGGTGTATATTGGGTGTATAATGAACAATTGACAGATGGACTGACAGATATTTTCTGTAAACAGGCAAAATCTCTGCATCTGATGGTGGCCATGTGTTTTCGCCTATCATAACTGGTTCAACTTGTGGCTCCATTGAGATCAACATGACTTCTGCCAAATCAAATGTGCCGGCAAATTGTAAGTGTAATACATGAGAAACTATTAAAACAGTTTTTCGCCTATGTAATGTATAAAATTAATCTTAATTAAGCAGTCGGAGTTAACTATTTGGAACCAATTTTAGATAGATAGATAGATAGATAGATGCCTTTATTCATTATGCAAATTTGGAATACTGAACATTAGTTAACCGTCCCAAATAGTTAACAACTGGTTACCGTGTTTTTACTTCCAGAAACCGCCTGTTGCACTCTATAATATTTCTCATTAAAAATAAATATAAAACACACTAACATGTTACTTGGATGCCTGACTGTCCTGCAGTGTTTGCTGTCTCTAGAGAGAGAAAAGGAAAGACCATGTTATTTTAAATGGCAAAAATCATGCAATCATCCTATAGGCAGTAACACAGTGCATTACAGTACATTGAGCGGTTACAGCAGATAAACATTGTTTAAATAAAACAAAACATTCTTTTAAATAAAACACCGTTGCATAAAATAATTATAGAGACAATACTCACTTTTAGACATGTCTTTTGATGAGGTGGTCAGATGAGAGAGTGTCGGTAAAGTTGCGGACACAAGGAGATCCGTGAAAGGGCTTGCCACTCCCCCGCCAAATTTGAAAGGCTGAGCTGCACACGGTACTGCATAATGCAGGATCATTTTTATGTCGAGGCACAGGAGGAGGAATCCTCGCAGCCAAAAAGCAAAAAAAAATTTTTTTTAAAGGAAACGTGACCGGCGAATTCAAACCTAGGGTGAATATCGGGATAGCTTTTCCCAGGTGGATAGAGCTAATGAAGAACAGGTTATGGTCTAAATTACAAACTTTTTTCATTGCTTGGTTGTTTAATTCATTATTTAGGCAGCACGACGGTACTGAAATAGTACTGTTTCTCAAATGTATAGTTAAACTCGATGAATAGCACATAACGGCTACCGTAGTTGCAACACGCATTTGAAAAAGCGAGATGCTAGAGAGCACTATTCGTGTGAATGGAAAATACAATTTCACCGCTAGATGGGAGAAATTCCCACACAGCGTACCTTTAAGGACTAAGTTGTAGGGTATTTGACAAAAAAGGTCAAAGGGCATGCTTCCTGTTAGGGTATAATCGCCCCCCCCCCCCCCCCCCCCCCCCCCCAAAGACTGTTCATGCGGCCAACAGACACATACTGACATTTTAATTTTCTACATATATTTTGACTAGAGAACCGATATTCTCAGTGAAGTGTTTCACCCTGTGTGTTTCCACAATGAATAAGGATAGTTTGGGAGATACAGCTTGGTGAAAAAAGGGCCACTGTTGGAGCAATCATTAGAAAATGGAAGAAGCTAAACATGACTGTCAATCTCCCTCGGACTGGGGCTCCATGCAAGATCTCACCTCGTGGGGTCTCAATGATCCTAAGAAAGGTGAGAAATCAGCCCAGATCTACACGGGAGAAGCTGGTCAATGACCTGAAAAGAGCTGGGATCATTAGTTCCCTTTCAGTCGAGAACGTCAGACGTAGTCGATGTCGACTGAAATGAGATCACGTCTAGGGAGCCAATCCTCTTCGATTACTATTGAACAAGCCAATGGAATTGGCGTGCGTGACTCGCATCACACACTCCGCCCCCGCAGAGCAGGCACAAATACGGAAGTGGATGCACGCACCAGATGACTTTCGCTTCGGAGCCGATCGTTTGATTTCTCTGAAGATTGCTGTTGTTTACAACGAGCGAGTGTGTCGGTGTTCTTCTGGAAGACTCTCCCAGTGTTGGTGGTTTCTACAGCGCGAGTGCAGCGGTGATCGCGAGCTTTGAGCTCTCAACTGCTGTTTTAACAGCAACAAATTTCTGTTTGTTTATGTTTGTTGATGGCTGGTTAGAGGGCTTAAAAGTGAGTGCTTCACTGTTTCAGTTCTCTGTTCAGTGTTGCCGTGGTCATTCCCCTGTGTGCTCCGGCACTGGTGATGGGTCCTATTTCCTGAAAGAGCAACACGGGTGCGTTTGCGTCTTTTTCAAGATGTCATTCCACCCGTGCGTTTCTGGATGCGGTCGTTCCCGGTTCCTCTATGACGGTCACAATTGTTGTATCACGTGTTTGGGCTTACAGCACGTTGAGGCAAGTTTTTGTGGACGGTTTATGTTCCCATTGCGGGAATATGACTGTCGCGGTGTTGAGATCGAGACTCGCCTTTGTCCACAAAGCGCAAGTCCCCATTACTGCGCCCCGCCCTACGGGTGCCGCGTGGGATGGGTGATAGGAGGATAGTGTTGGATGTCTCGCCCGGTTTCCATTCCCTGTGGGCTCCTCACTCCTCCCTTCCACTGCAGCCGTTGGAGTCCCCTGTGGAGCGTGCTGGTCCATCTGTAATGGGTGATTCAGTCGCTTTATTCGGGGCTCCCCCCAGAGGACAGGAAGCCGATTGCAGCATCGGAGGGTGAGCTGGCCTCTGGAGATGATGACTTCGCTGCGTTGTCTCCCCCTGGGAGCTTGACGTTGCCCGAGCTGGATCCAGAATTGTCAGTTATGCTGAAACGGGCCGCCAAGGCTGCCAGGCTCGAGTGGAACTCTAAAGAAGAGAACCACCGTGTCCTGTTCAGTCTCGGTTGGATGATTGGTATCTCGGGGCGGGCCGTGCTGGTTTTCAGCCCGCCGCCCCAGTACCCTTCTTTTCCGAAGTGCATGGAGAACTTACTAGGTCGTGGACGGCACCTTTTACTGCCGAAAACTGACTGAGTGGTTCTTCCCCCTCGCTACCCTTGACAGAGGGGCGGTGAAGGGTTATGAGGTTATCCCTCCAGTGGGGCGGTCTGTCGTGACACAGATGCACCTGTGCCCGGCGGCCGCTGCTTTTGGGGGGTTCCTCGTCTCCCCCCTAAGGCCTGTGAGTTTTCGTCCGTTCTTAAGGGCAGGACTTACAAAGCCTGTGGGCAAGCCGCCTCCTCTTTGTGTGCCATGACGTTGCTACAGGTCTATCAGGCCAGGGTGCTCATGGACATGCACAAGGGTGGACCAGACCGTGCGCTCATAGGTGAGCACCGCACTGCATCCGACATCGCCCTCCGGGGCATGGGTGTCGTGGCGTGTGCGATCGGTCTGGCGATGTCCACGTTAGTGGTTCAGGAGCACCATTGTTGGCTCAGCCTGGTTGATATGGCGGATGCGGACAAGGTTCGGTTCCTGGTCTCCCCAGTTTCCCAGGTTGGCCTGGTTGGTGACACGACAGAGAACTGCACCCAACAGTTCTCTGCTGCCTAAGCGCAGATGGAGGTCTTCCGGCACATCCTTCACCGGCGGCCCGTTGCTGCCTTCACCTGCCGCCGGTGGCAGTTCCTCCATCTGCTCGTCGCCGAGGGCGTTCCCCGGTCGTCACTCTCTCTGGGCCTCTGCAGCAGCCTTCACCCAGGCCTCAGCATGGACCCGACCGCAGTGGGGACACCCAGCCCGCTCCAGGCGCTGCCAAGCCAGGTGGCAAGCGATAGCGTAAGCTTTCTGAGCAGGCCGCTTAGGGATGAAGGAAGGTGCTCTTGAAGTTGGTCACTCCGAGTGTGTGGATGGTTAGTGCTCTTTAGAGGCTCCTGGGGTATATGGTAGATGCAGCCAGTCGGCTTCCTCCATATGAATACCACTTCAGCACTGACTTCTTGGCCGAGTCCCGAGGTGACCGTGGCAGAGCGGCACGCTCCGTGTGAAAGCACCCTGTCCTGCTGCCAAACCCTCAGTCTGTAACAGCCGGGCCTTTTGAACGAGTGTCCATCATGACCGGCTGAGGGGCCACGTACAAAGGGCATGCAGTAACGGAGGTCTGGGCGGCCCTCCGACTGCATTGGCATTCATTGTCTACATTGCGACTGTTGCGCTACGCTTCCGTTGCATGTTACAAGCCCGTCACCTCCTCCTTGGAGTCTGAAGCTTCTGAGGTCGCTTCATTCCACTATTTCTTCCGGCTGCTCAACCGTGCCGCCAACGAGCCTCACGACAGCCTATGGCCAGGGAGAGTGGAGACTCCATCCCCAGGCGGTCCAGCTGGGCAGGGACCACTTCGGGGACGCACAGTTACATCTGTTTGCCTTTCCGGATTCGTTCCTTTGCCAGTTTAATTTTTTCTGTCCGAGCAGACATCCCTTGGACAGACACTGGCTCTCAGCTGGCCCCGGGGCCCCGCAGAATTGCGTTCTCCAGTGAGCCTTCTTAAGCGGCTATGCGATTCATTGTTGCTTGCGCCCTCTCAAGTCAGTGATTTTTATCACACTCTGGTGTTGAGCAGGGATGCTCCTGGAGCTCAGTGAATTTCATCACACTCAGGTGTTGAGCAGAAATGCTCCTGAAGCTCAGTGATATTCTTCACACCTAGTGTTGAGTAAGGCTCCTGTCTGGTGCGCGCATGTCGCTTGCACGTACTGTGCTAGGTCAGGAGTGGAGCAGGTCTTGATAGTTGCCCCTTATTGGCCAAACCAGACCTATTCTCCCCTCGACAGCCCTTCCTGACTTCCCCTGAAAACATTCTCAGGGACGGGGTATGATGGCACCCGCGTTCGGACCTCTGGAGGATTTCAGGTCGGTCCTAAAATTGGACGCGGTGGTTCAGGTAGCTACCACAGGATTATGTGGTAGTCACCATCACTTCGGCGGTAGCATTCCCTGTATAGGAAGTTGTGCTTACGCCAATTAGAAGTGGAACCTATTTGTTGAGTGTGTCTTCTCTACGTGAGGGGATCCTGAAAGCGTTCGGTCATTTCAGTGCTCTCTTTCCTGCAAGATGGGTTGGAGTTGGGCTGTTTCCCTCCACCCTCAAAATGATGTTGCCTCTATTTTTTGACGCACATTATGATGCAGTAGCATGGGAAGCACGTCCTGATCGTCATGTTCCTGAGGGGGGCAAGGGAAATGAATCCCCTTGCACCCCTCTTTATCCTCTTGGGCCTTTTCTCTGGTGCTACTGCACTGCAGAGTCTGCCCCTGAACCACTGTAGGCAGTGAGTTAAAAATTATGTTTTAAGAAACAGTTCTCCTGCTCGCCTGGTTTCTACTAGAGGGTAGGGACTTGCTCGCTTTCGGTCAACGAGTTGTGCCTGGAATTCAGGCCGGCTAACTCTCACAAGTTGAGACCCCGGCCTGGATATGTGCCCAAGGTTCCTACCTCTCCCTAAAGGTGGGACCAGGTAGCGAGCCTGCAAGCGCTGCCTGGAGGAGGCAGACCCAGCCCTGGCTTCTCTGTCCGTCCGCTTCATTGCGGTTGTACGTGCACAGAGTTTAAGCTTAGTACCTCAGACCAGCTCTTGTCTGTTAAGGAAATCAGCAGAAAGGGAAGGCTGTTTCCAAGCGAGGTTGGCCCACTAAATTAGTGGTTGCCTTCATCTTGGGGAGAATTCCAAGATGCACGTGTCCACTTAGGTGGTGAGCTCCTCCTGAAGTGAGTTGCGTGCTCCCGCCTGGGCATTGACATAGAGTGCTTCGCTGACAGATGTGTTAGAGTTGGGGGCTGGACGACACCTGTAGTCGAACTGCTGCTTCTCGTAGGCTCCCTTCTTATGAAGCCAGTTCACAGTGAGCCCGGTTCGAAGTGTTGGCTTGCTGCGCCATTCCCCTCCTTTGGACTGGATACGTGCGCAATTCTTGCTCCAGTAGAGTTCTCCTTAGCTGAACCCTGTCAAGTTCCTCCATACCCTTCGGTTACGGACGTGGCGGAACGTCCGAAGCCAGGCCTATCACTATGCACTGGTGGAACTTGTGTTAGGCTGGGTCCAAATGTTGTGATCCCTACGGCGATCCCATATGTGTATTCTTCCACGGTACGGCTCCCTGCAGCGAGCCCGTGTCTTCCCGTGGCAGAGTTTGCTCTGTCGTCACTGTCTGACGAGTACTCCCCCCTGTCATAGGCTGGAGCCACCTCAGTGACATTCCATATGTTGTACTGCATGGTCATCCACCCAGTTCATATGTGTATTTCCACATGTTACCTCCTTGAGCAGGATGTGGTTCCGCAGCGTCCCTTCCTTCCATGTATAGGGAACGCTTTCCCAGTGATCCTGCAGGAACAACAGTGACTTTCCTGGCCTGAGCGCCTGTCCCGTCTCCTTAAATCGGGGGGATCAGGTGGCTCTGTCTAGGCACTGGAAGGTGGCAGCACTAGTGGCGTTTTCAAATGGATCCCATTTCAGTCGACGTCGACTACGTTTGACGTTCTCGACTGAAAGGGAGGGAACGGAGGACGTAGTCCCCTTGCCACTTCTGCTGGACCACCGCTGACTCCGGGGGCCGATCGGCTCCTCAGCGAAAAAGCAACTGGTGCGTGCATCCACTTCCGTATTTGTGCCTGCTCTGCGGGGGCGGAGTGTGTGATGCGAGTCACGCACGCCAATTCCATTGGCTTGTTCAATAGTAATCGAAGAGGATTGGCTCCCTAGACGTGATCTCATTTCAGTCGACGTCGACTACGTCCTCCGTTCCCTGAAGGGTTGCATACGCAACCAGGACGTTATTAACTTAGGGGCCTCTTACACGACACCGTTCTAACAGAAAACTCTTAAGTTCTCTCTACGCAAACTTTAAAAACTCTAACCTGTGAGAACGCTGATGAAGTGCACATGCATATGCGCTTTTTAATATATATGCGCAGGCATATAGTCCTTCCCTTAAAAAGCAACCCTCAACAAGCTACTTGTCTGGCCTTAAAATGTATAATACAGAATTTTATCGGCTGCGTGGCGTGGCGGGCATGACGTGTTGTGACGAGGCGGCCGTGGTGTGATGAGACTCTGGCGTGGCGGCCGTGACATGACAAGGAACTGATAACAAGATAACAACACAATGATCTAATGAGTAGATGACACATGAACAAAAAGGCACATGTCACCAAAGTGGGAAACAGGGAATCACATGACATGAATACATTTCATAACACAACAAAACCTAACCGGATGTGACAATGTGATTGAAAGTAGTTTCTACTGAACCTGTTTTCATCATCCAGTACATACTGTACAACTCAGCGAACCATGTCATTGTTTCTTTACGGTCATTGAGGTTACGTTTCTGGATCTTTGTAAGAATGGAAGAATTCGGTTAATACCTATTGTAAAAATGCAAAGGTCAATTTGTCAGAGAGCAGGAGATTGTCTCCATGTGTTTTGTGGTCTGTGTTCTTACCTCAATTGTGACCATGAAATCCCATGTGTCCTGATGAATAAGACGTACTTTTGGTTTGAGTTATGAATTCAAGGCCACTAGGTCTTTGTTTACAATGTTTGGTCAATTATTTTGACAAGTGAACATTCAGCAAACAAACATATGTTCTATAAGAACATTTGGCTAAACTTTTATTTTAATAATATAATAATAATAACAATATAATATAATATTTATCTTATAATCCACTTTAAACATTCTACTAACCCTAACGATAAATCTAAACTAACAGTCTAATACTCTAAGAGTTAGTTTGCATGTAGTTACAAATGAATGAGAGATCGTTGACATGTAGTTGCAAAGTTACTTGTAGTTAATAGAAGTGAATAATCGTATCGTAATAAAGTGTAACCGAACGTTTTGCCAACGTTCCCGTTGGAGTTATGAAAACAGTATTTCTGAACATACAAAACATCAGCTTTTAAAAAAAAAATGTATGCAAATGTTAAGGGAACATTCCATGTTATCATTTCTCAAACATTATGAAAACATAAGAATGTAAAGATGTACCTTGAAATGCAATGTAAGTCGCGTTGGATAAAAGCGTCTGCCAAATGCATAAATGTAAAATGTAACATTACTTTTAAATGTTCTCTGAATGTTCTAAATCAATTAGTAACATTTAAAAAATGGTTAGACGAATGTCCAACTAAAATGGTTCAGAAAAAAAACATTTCATGAACGATGTATCAAATAAAAATCAAATGGTTAAACAAATTTTGCTAACATTTTGAGAACATTAAACCAGATAACTCTGAATGAACATACATTCTATTAATGTTACTGGAATAATGTTTGCTCATAACTTTGAGAGAACCTTGCCATAGCATAAGCCAAAGTTAGCTGGGTAAAATCTATTCCTATTATCACATTTCAACGAATTTCATGATTGTTTTTTGCGATGGGAAAGACTTTCTAGAGACTGCATGAAATGAATTCCCTGTTTTGAGATGATCTATTTTAGCATTAGCATTGCAAGAAGATAAATGAAACTTGTGTATACTCCACATTGAGTTGGTAGAATAGTGTAGAATATCTGTGTTAATCCTAAATGAGTAGAAAAACATCTGTGAGAAGCCATTGTTGTCTCTTTGTAGGGCCAGGTCGGGGCTGATGGTAGATTGTACTGGATGTTTTGGTAACACTTTAGAATACTGTATCTTACTTCCTGCATAACTAACAAGGAATTACTGAAGAACTAATAGGTAATTCTTTATTAACACTTAAGTCACTACTGTTAACTACTAAGGAAGATGTGTTAACTAATCAGTGTGTAATATAATTTTATGATTGTGTTAAGTATCAGTTAGTTAATCAATAGCTAATGAATTCTGTCATACCTCCTGAAGAACCACCATTAATTATCTATTAATTAAGGTTCAAGAAAAATAACTATTTAGTAACTACTAATGAACAGTCATACACACAGTAGTCAGTTTGTCATTCTTCAGCACTAGGGTTGGGTATCGGTTGGGTTTTATCCGATACCAGTACCTACTCGGTATTTTTTAAACGGTTCCGGTGCTTAAACGGTTCTTGTTCCGATACTTAAGAAAACGAAACCGCACACACTTTGTCAAAAAATAATACCCTTTTATTTACAGGGCCAAACTGGACACAATATTAACTTAAATAGGCTATTTAAAGATTTTCTGATTAAATGAAAAATTGCGCCGTTTAATAGGCTACTGATGTAAAATACTTAAGTTAAGATCAACATTTTGTCTTCACATATTATGACTACTTCAAGCAGAGAAATATCTGACACTGAGCAGAAATATTTAACACACACAGTAGCCTATAGCCTCGTATAAAGAAGTGTTGGAACTTTGTTAAAACATTTTGCACACGTTGTCACACTCGCTGTTTAATGGCAACTGTGTTTGCTAGCCTACTTGATATGCAAGGTTTGCAGTTGGCATTAAAATAGGCCTAATAGACTTGTCCGAAGAGGAACGGCTGCTGTTATCATCGTCTGTGATGTCGCAACCCGATCACACTACTAGATCGTCTCTTAAGCACGCAGTGTGTTTATCGTGTAATTTATACGCGAAAATTAGTTTTTACGTGCATAGGATACGCATGGGTTGGTTATATGTTTAGTAGTGGTGTGGGGTGCGTGTGTATAATACATTTGGCTTTGGGTAGAATTAGTGGTGTGGGATGCGTGTGTATTACACGCAATGAAGTGCGCATCAAATGCACGCGAAAACCTCGTAGCCTATCATATGCACATAAAATCTAATTTTCGCATATAAATTGCACGATAAACACACTGCGTGCTATAGAGACACTGGCAGCTGCTGAACTTGAACTTTCGTCAAGCGTGTCAGAGGATCTGAGTTGTAATCCGCATTATTCGTAGTTTTTTTCTTTTCTTTTTTTGTTCTCATCAAAACCAATTATGCTCATCAGTGGTTGTATATCAAGCAGGGACACGTTTTTGTGAATTATATTTTGTGAGTTCACTGGAACGAATAGAGAGTCTCGATTGAAGCGCGCGTCCGAGTGAAGACAATGCTGGGTGCGCGAGCCATCCGCGCCACTGATCGCAGAGGCAAAGAGCACTTTGATCACTTGATTTAAAAAACACATTTCAGTGCTAGATCGCCTCTTATTTAACAAACGAACGAAATGAATGCTCTGCTGGTTAACTAGAGATGTTTTATTTATATGTATTGGATCATTCGTGCCGCGAGATGTTTTACAGGCACCGAAATCAGGCACCGAAATTGTCGTTCTTATTCGGTCTGGTTACTACCGTTTACGTCGGAACCGGTTCCCTATTGGAACCGAGTTTCGGTACCCAACCCTATTCAGCACTAATAAGAAAGATAAGTGCAGACATTTACCTATAGGCTATGATCTGCAAATAAGCAAACTTTTTATTTCATTAGAAAAACTTTTCATAATGTATATTACACATTATTATACTTAGTTCTTATACATTTTAAACTTCTTTTACACCATTCAAGTTCCGGCAATATCGCGGTAGCCACATACAGTGATTTGGTGATGCAAGAGCGCAGGCGTTTGCATCCTCTTCTGGAGAGTTCTCAGCGCCGCCGATTTGGTGCATTTCTTCAGCGAAATACAGATTTGTGTACGTAATTCTTTATTAATTACAAATGGGTTCCCTATATTGTCACTTTAGAATACTGTTTCAAGTTCTAAGTCATTCCAGAAGGACTATCTAATAATTATTTATTAATTACTAATAAGTTCCTTATATTTTCACTTTTGAAGACTGTTTCAGGTTATAAGTAGCCTAATTTCTGGATCATTATTCGATCATTCTTTATTAATTACTAATAGGTTCCCTATATTTTCACTTTAGAATACTGTTCCAGGTTCTAAGTAATTCCTGCAGAATTATTTGATAATTATTTATTAATTACTAATAAGTTCCCTATATAGTTTCCCTCAGTCGTTGCCTCAAATACATGAATTTACTCAATGGCATTCTATGCAGAGGAAAACAGACACACACAGTACTGTATATAAAATATACAAATAATCTGAGGTTAGTTTTGTATGACTGTTCAGTAGTTACTTCTTAGTTATTTTTCTTGAACCTTAATTAGTAGATAATTAGTAGTAGTTCTTCAGGAGGTATGACAGAATTCATTAGTTATTGATTAACTAACTGATACTTAACACAATCATAAAATTATATTACATACTGATTAGGTAACACATCTTCCTTAGTAGTTAACAGTAGTGAAGAAGTAGTTAATGAAGAATCACCTATTAGTTAGTCAATAATTCCTTATTAATTATGCAGTAAGTAAGATACAGTATTCTAAAGTGTTACCGATGTTTTATGTAAGTGACAGTGACTGACTCACACGTAAAAGCTTTATTAGTGCCCGCACATGCAGCTTGCTCAAAGTTTATTTGACTTCCAAAATTGTGGTTTCAGGAGATGCTTTCTGGTTTGGAGATGACCATAGCTAACCTTGCTAAATGTGCTAATCTGGTTTCTTGAACAAAATAGCTACATATCAATAATTTACAGTGTATATAGGCCTATTTGTTGTATTGACAAACAAAATGTTATTGTATCTTTATTATAAAGCTTCCCATTTAATCATCATTATGCAACAGTGATTTTAGAAAGGAATTTTTAACATCTGCAACATTATAAGCGTTTTTCAACATTAGTTTTAACACACCACACCACTGATTCTAGGGTTGGAGAGAGAAACTGTTTTATTTACATAAACTATTACATAATTATTTTATTATTATATATATATATATATTAGAGATTTATCACATCCTTTGTGATCTGTTCTTGTCAAATGCATTGCCTTTGACCTCGGCTGACAGGTCATCAGAGATCAGATGGAGACACAGCAGTGCAGAAAAACCAAACATTTCCTAGTAAAGGATTTCCACCAGGGAATTCAGGCCCAGTGGCAGCTGCAGAAACAAGAGCCCTATACCTGCGGATGTACGAGACTCCAGTCCAAGAGAGAGTTAGCCTTTAATCCACAAATGTTCTTCAGAAAGAGCTCAAGTCATTCATAGTGCTTTGTGGAAGCCAAAATGGCTATGAACAAACATATTAGCTACAGTATGTCATACAAAAGAATTCTAGAGTTACACATACTGCATGTAAATATAATTGCAAATAAGTCATACCCTGTATAATTAACCAATTAATTCCATTTTAAGTATCTGAATACTTTTTTAAATTATTATATTAACTGAAAATTCAAAATAGAAAAAGTGCACTTTAAATACCAATGCACTTAAAGGTAGGGTTGGTAGAATCTTTCTAAAATACTTTTTTCCAAAAAATTTGAAACTGTCTTTATATATCAATGCATAATTAAAATGTAAGTACTCTGGAAAAGAAATTATACAAATCAAGTGTCTGTAGTCCTCTCAGGACTGCAATAAACACAGCTCATTATTCCATTAACTCCCACCCCCTCTCTTCTCGGCTCCTTCCAAAGCCACGCCCCCAAAACACATGAACGCGCGCTGACGACCGCTCGCTCAGCTGGAAGAGTTGGACGCGTTTACCAGAGCCGAGCGGAGAGGAGCGCCGTGCATGTATAGTGACATCATGTCAGAATCACAATAATAAAATAACTAACTTTATCAGTATGAATATAAACAACTAACATGGTTGTTAGTACTCACTATCAAGCTTGCATATCGATACTGGTAAAGTTTAAAATATTTTACTAGCTCGTAACCGAATCAAACTCAATATAAGGCAAAGCTATAAATAGCTCATTCGTTGATACACGTTTGCCGTTCCCGGTGAACATAGGAACAAAGTTTAGGCATAGGGTAAAGCTAGGTAT
This sequence comes from Semotilus atromaculatus, assembly GCA_031834385.1. Lineage (NCBI taxonomy): Eukaryota > Metazoa > Chordata > Actinopteri > Cypriniformes > Leuciscidae > Semotilus > Semotilus atromaculatus. The sequence continues at coordinate 6,000,183 of JAULUF010000027.1, read as the reverse complement.
AAAAATAGATCCCCTAAACTTTTTAACCTAAAGTTAGATTTGGCGAAATAAAAAAATAAAAAACAGCTCTCAACTGCAGATATGCCTATTGATTATTTATCATCTCAACCCTGGCTCGCTAACAGTAAGTTATACCAGTGGACACCAAAGTTACACTGTCATAGCTAAGCCAGTGTAACGTTAGTTATGCTACGTAACGTTAGGTAGCTATATTAGGTAGCTACCTGTGCTAGATACATGCTTCATGAAAAACGAAATGCCATCAAAATGAAAACAGCAAGATTACCTGTCCAGCAGAAATAAAGCCACCATGGAGTCACTTTTAAGCCCCTTGAGATCCCTCAGTTGTCGCCACCGCTGGAAAGCCACGCCGATATTGACTCGTATTATTTCTTGATTTATCCAAAGACTTTTTGTTCATAGCCTTTTCAAATACTGTCTTCCTTTTTTTAACTTGTTTGCCTTCGCTGCCTGTATATGCAGAGAATTTTGACTGTTCTTTCTCTGCCATAACTGTTATTACTAGCTTCCGTGCGTATTCAAACGTGTGCGCGCTTTTGGGCTGATCCTGTATCAGCAGAGTTGGTAGTCATGGTAGCGAGGGAGAGTGACAGTCGCCCCAGCCAATCATTTCATTCGTCCCGAATGGAATAATGAACTGTGTTTATTACAGTCCTGAGAGGACTACAGACACTCGATTTTTATCATTTATTTTCCAGATTTCTTACATTTTAATTATGCATTGATATATAAAGACAGTTTAATTTTTTTTGGAAAAAAGTATTTTAGAAAGATTCTACCAACCCTACCTTTAATTAAGCGAAAAAAAAAAAAAAAATGTTGAATGTTAGATTCCACTCCGTTGCAGCTTCAATTATGTAGCACAGGGGGCGAGGCTATCAGACTCTGACAAAGAATGACAAAATAATTTAATAAAATTCATACACTATACACGAATGAGTACATAAGTGCATATAAGCACATAGTGTATAAGTGCATAGTGTATAGTGTGTAAAATATAATGAATACAAGTAAAAAAGAAAGATCTAAAATACCTACTTTTGCACTGCTATGATGCAAAATATTATATATATATATATATATATATTTTTTTTTTAATCAACAGTTTAAAAAACAGCACAAACAAAAGTTTTGCTGCTTCATATTTTTTGTGGAAATATATATATTTTTCATGATTCTTTGATGAATAGAGAGTTAAAGAACAGCATTTACTTAAAATATAAATCTTTTGTAACATTATACATGTAGGCTAAATCGTTTTGATCAATTGAATGTGCCCTTGCTGAATAAAAGTATTATTTTCTTAATAAAGAATTTATTTAGTATACATTTAGAATGTGTGTGTATCCGTGTGTTAATTGTAATTAGTAAATCTATCAAATAAAAAGGTCAAATACAATATACTGCAATGAGGTATATTTTCCATCTACATGAAGTGAATGAATTTTTACGGACTAGAAAAGTGTCTTTCTTCAAGTTAAGTGTGAATGTCATTCATTGTGTCAGGCAGCTCATGTAAGTATGGGTGAATGTTTGACCTTCTGTAGCAGCGGGTCGGGGCTCTTCAGATAGGGGCCCATCGGTGGAGGGGTGTGCGGTGGAGCGTGCCAGCGCGAGGGCCGCGGTAGCCGTGGGGACCGCAGAAATGACAGCTGCAGGTGTCGACACGGGCCCGGGGGGAGCAGAGGGCCCAACAGCAACTGTTAGCCTAATGCCAGGAGGATAAATAATAAAACAACTGTTAGATAAGAACTCCTATTCAAGAAAAAACGAGAGAGAGAGAGAGAGAGAGAGAGAAAGAGGAGGGGGATGTAAATGCATAACTTGTGGCGGAGCTCTAAATCTGCAAACTTTGGCATGGGAGATTATGTCCAGGGCTTTAATTAAACAGATGTTGCGATGAATATTTCAACTTTTGAGAAACAGGATAGTGGCGTGTGCTGATGCAATGCATGGTGGGATCAGTAAATAAGGCACCAAGCACCATGTGTTTGGGCTAATGGGTCTGTATTGGTGGCACACTTCTCAAATACGCTAACATATGTGTGTGTGTGTGTGTGTGCAAATCAATGTATGGACACACTTCATTAATACCTTAGAGCACAATCCCGGACCAGCAGTTACCTTAAAATCGGTATGAAACGTCTCGGTTACATATGGTAACCCTCGTTCCCTGAGGGAGGGAACGGAGACGTAGGTCATGACTGACCAATAGGAATCTCGCTAGAGAGGCCATCTACTTCGAGTGAAACTAAACAAGCCAATGCACATTGGCATGCAATCATTTGTATCAGCTGCGCGACCTCGTTAGCGCGGGTATATAACGAGCAGCTGGTGATTGCACTGTAGTTTTTTGCTGAAGAACCAAGCCTGAAAAAGCTGGCCGCCCCAGGGGGCGGCAGCAGATGTGGCGACGGGACCTACGTCTCCGTTCCCTCCCTCAGGGAATGAGGGTTACCATATGTAACTGAGACGTTCCCTATCGGTCAGTCACTACAACGTAGGTCATGACTGACCAATAGGAATCCCTACCAAAGCGCCACAGCCGCTGCACCCCATCCAGCGCCCCATGCAAGCCTCTACACCTTCTTGCCTGGAAGGACGATAGGAGGAGGCTTACACAGAGTGAGTCTGACACTGTTGTTCCGTGATTAACCCATACAGTGAGATATTGGATAACACTGGGAAAGCGTGCCCTTACTATTTAGGAAGGAAACGCTGCGGAAGCCACTTCTTCAAAGAGTTATGTGGAAAATACATATGGACTAACCCGAAGGTTGTACTGCATATGAATAATGGGTGACTTAGCCCAAGGGAAAGACACGGGCTTCCGTCTTAGGAGCAGCCGTGGAGAATATACACTTATGGGATCCACGCAGGGTCACACATATGGAACCCAGCCCAGATCCGGCTCTCAAGGATTCAGCGGATAAAGGCCTGGCGCCGGACGCTCCGCCATGTCCAGGCCGAGGGGTTTTGGAGGACTCAACAGGTTTTACTCTGGAGTAATACGGTTGCACAGTAGGGTGCAGCAAGCCGACAGAGCTGGGTCTCACTGTGCTTCTACCGTCTAGGGTGAGAACACGGGAGGAGACCGACTCTACACGTAGGCTATAATATCTAGCGAACGTGTTAGGTGTCGCCCAGCCCGCAGCTCTACAGATATCTGTTAGCGAGGAGCCACGTGCCAGCGCCCAGGAGGATGCAACGCCTCTCGTGGAGTGTGCATGCAACCTGAGCGGGCAGGGCATGCCTTGAGCTTGGTAAGCCAAGGCAATGGCATCCACTATCCAGTGGGCCATCCTCTGCTTGGAGACAGCCTTTCCCTTCTGCTGGCCTCCGTAACAGACAAAGAGCTGGTCTGAGGTCCTGATGCTTTGAGTTCTGTCCACGTACATACGCAGAGCGCGAACGAGACAGAGCAAAGCCAGGGCTGGGTCTGCCTCCTCCAAAGGCAGCGCTTGCAGGTTCACTACCTGGTCTTTGAAGGGAGTGGTAGGAACCTTGGGCACATAGCCAGGCCGGGGTCTTAATACCACATGGTTGTCACCCGGTCCGAACTCTAGGCACGATTCGTCGACCGAAAATGCGTGCAGGTCTCCTACCCTCTTGACAGAGGCCAGTGCAACCAGCAGCAAAGTCTTCATGCAAAGAAGCTTAAAGTCTACTGATTGCAGAGGCTCAAAGGGAACATCCTGAAGTGCTCGAAGCACCAGGGAAAGATCCCAAGAGGGTATGAGGGGGGTCGAGGAGGATTTAATCGTCTCGCCCCCCTAAGAAACCTGACGACCAGGTCGTGCTTTCCAACTGTTTTGCCATCTATGTGGTCGTGATAAGCTGAAATAGCGGCAGCATGTACTTTGAGGGTGGAGGGAGACAGTCTTCACTCAAACCCTTGCTGCAAGAAGGAAAGCACAGACCCTATCGAACATCTTTGGGGGTCTTCTCAGCGAGAAGAACACCACTCGACGAACAGGTTCCACTTCAGGGCGTAAACACGTCTCGTGGACGGCGCCCGGCTGAAGTGATGGTGTTAAGTACCTCAGGGGGTAAGTCACCTAGAACCTCCGCGTCCCATCTAGGGACCAGACATGGAGTTTCCAGAGGTCTGGACGCGGGTGCCACAGGGTGCCCCGTCTCTGAGTCAGAAGATCCTTCCTCAGAGGAATGGGCCAGGGAGGGACTGTCACAAGGAGCATGAGTTCTGGGAACCAAGTCCGGGTGGGCCAATAGGGAGCCACCAGAAGGACCTGCTCCTCGTCCTCCCTGACTTTGCACAGTGTCTGCGCAAGTAGGCTCACTGGGGGAAACGCATATTTGTGGAGGCCCCGGGGCCAGCTGTGTGCCAGTGCGTCCATGCCGAGTGTTCCCTCGGTCAGGGAGCAAAACAGCTGGCAATGGGAGGTCTCTGAGGAGGCAAACAGGTCTACCTGAGCCTCCCGAACTCTCTCCGGATCAGCTGAACCACCTGGGGGTGGAGTCGCCATTGTCCTGGGAGCACGGCTCGTGATAGCTCGTCGGCCACACGGTTGAGCACGCCGGGGACATACATGGCTCGAAGCGACCTCAGATGCTTCTGACTCCAGAGGAGGAGATGGCGGGCGAGTTGCGACATGCGACGGGAGCGTAGACCACCTTGTTGGTTGATGTACGCAACGGTCGCAGTGTTGTCCGTGCAAACCAGCACGTCCCTGCCCTGTAGCGGCCTTTTCAAGCGGCGCAGAGCGAGATGTACTGCTAGCAACTCGAGGCAATTGATGTGCCAATGCAGATGGGGGTCCGTCCACACCCCTGACACTGCATGCCCGTTGTACGTGGCACCCCAGCCGGTGGCAGATGCATCTGTGAACACCACAGCATGCTGGACACCTGTTCCAAGGGGACTCCTCCCCGAAGGAACGAGGGGTCTGACCACGGGCTGAAGGTCTGGTGGCAGGCCGGTGTGATCGCCACCCGGTGAGTGCAGTGATGCCACGCCCATCTCGGGACTCGGCCGTGAAGCCAGTGCTGAAGCGGTCTCATATGAAGCAAGCCGAGCAGGGTAACCGCTACTGCCGCTGCCATATGCCCCAGGAGCCTCTGAAAAAATTTCAGTGGGACCGCCGTCCTGCCCTTGAACGTGTTCAAGCAGTTCAGCACCGACTGAGCATGCTGCTCTGTGAGGCGCGCTGTCTGTGTGACCGAGTCCAACTCCATACCGAGAAAAGAGATCCTCTGCACGGAGACGCTCTTTTCCCAGTTGACCTGAAGACCCAACTGGCTGAGGTGCCTGAGCACGAGGTCCCTGTGTTCGCGGAGCTGATCTCGAGAGTGTGCTAGTATGAGCCAGTCGTCGAGATAGTTAAGGATGCGAACGCCCTGTTCTCTCATGGGAACAAGGGCCCCCTCCGTGACTCTCATGAAGACACGGGGGGACAGGGACAGCCCGAAGGGTAGGACTTTGTACTGATATGTTCGACCCTCGAACGCAAAGCGCAGAATGGCCTGTGTCGAGGATGAATCGAGACATGAAAGTACGCGTCCTTCAGGTCAATCGCTGCAAACCAATCTCGGAGACGGATGCATCCGGAAAAATGCATTTCTGCGTGAGCATTTTGAACGGTAGCCTGTGGAGGCTCCGATTCAAAACACGCAGGTCCAAGATCGGTCGTAACCCACCACCTTTCTTGGGTACAATGAAGTAGGGACTGTAGTGCCCTGACCTCATATCGGCTGGAGGGACCGGCTCTATTGCGTCCTTCACCAGTAGGACTGCGATCTCCGCGCACAAGACATTAGGCATCGGCTGCTCACACTGTAGTGGAGTGGATGGCCCGAAACTTGGGGGGATGCCGGGCGAACTGAATCGCATAGATGAGCCTGACGGTTCGAATGAGCCAGCGGGCTCGCAAGACCATACAAGCGGGACCAAAGGAACCGTAGGCGTACCCGGGGTGGGGCAGCGAGGTGGAACACAGGGACACGGCTCGGGCGGCTCTCTCTGGGAGGCGGCCCGTAGCAGGGTCAGAGTGTGTTGTGCAACACTTACCTGGTTCCACAGGGCAGGAGGTGGCTCGGTGGCGTTCTCGGACCGCACTCAGCTGCCCGCTGGTGATAGAAGAGGTGGATGAGAGTGGTGAAGATTCTTTACTCCCACTACTCTCCAGGCCCTCTTCAAACCCAGAGATGAAGGAAACTGCTCTATTATTGAGAATTTGGGTACCGCTGGTTTTGAGGCCAGCGGCGGAACACAAACAGAAATGTTTCCACCCCGCCCTATTCCGGGGAAGGGAGCAGTGAGGTCACCGTCTCCTGGAAAGCAGTTCCAATCATCCCTGGTTTGCCCGTCCTGGGGCCACTCACCTATGGCTTTGCCGTCCTTCATGGCGTGGACCTGGACGGGCGGGGCGGCCTGCCTGCCACTGGCTCCACGGCGCCGTTAGGTAGAGGCTGCTGCGGCATGGGAACAAGGGCAGAACAGGAAACGCCCCCGGCGACGAGCAGACTGAGGAGCCGCGGACGGTGGGTTAGAGGCAGCAGCTGACCGCCGCGGCAAAATGTGTTTGATAGCCTCTGTCTGCTTTTGTACAGCCGAGAACTACTGGGCGAAGTTCTCGACCGCGTCGCCGAAGAGGCCAGTCTGGGACACGGGGGAGTTAAGGAACCGGAGCTTGTCGGTCTCCCTCCCGGCCAGACACAGCCTGAGATGGCGTTCCGGACCACCAAGGTGGACATCGCACGACCCACTGACCACACGGTTACCTTCTTCGCACGAAGCGCGAGGCCCGCTGCGGCATGAGTTCTTGGAGAACTTGTGGATCATGACCACCCTCGTGCAGGTCCTTCAGTGCTTTGGCCTGATGGACCTGCAACAACGTCATGGCGTGCATGGCAGAGGCAGCTTCCCCACAGGCTTTGTAAGCCTCGTCGAAAAAAGGTCCGACGAGAACCTACAGGCCTGGGAAGGAAGACACGGTTCCTCGCACCAAGTGGAGTTAGGGCACAGCTGCATTGCAGCGGCCCGCTCCACTGGCGGGATGCGCGTGTATCCCTTAGCTGCCCCGCCATCAAGGGTGGTGAGGGAGGAGAAGCCACCGAGACGGTTTCTGGCAGTAAAAGGTGCCATCCACATCCCTGTGAGCTCCTCGTGCACTTCCGGGAAGAAAGGCACTGGGGTGGGTTGCTGAGAACCAGCACGCACCACCCCGAGATACCAATCATCCAGCCTCGAGGGCTCGGGACACGATGGAGGTTCCACTCGAGCCCGATCCTGTTGGCGGCCCGGGAAAGCATGGCCATCATTCTCTGGGTCCGACTCGGCCGAGTCGTCGTCCGCGGAGAAGTCTGACCCTGACGTAGAACGTCATCTTGAAAAAGACGCGAACTATCTAGCTCTTTTAGAGACTGCTCTCATTGGTGCTGAAGCACGCAGGGGAACGGTCACCGCGAACACAGACAGGAATGTGCACCTGTCTGTGCGCTGTTCTCTCTCGCTGGTCTTACCAGCCATGAAAACGGCTATTGAGCGCTCTCACGCGCACCTTACCAGCCGTGAAAACAGCTGTTGAGCGCTCTCACGCGCACCTTACCAGCTGTGAAAACAGCTTTTTTGTTTTTGCTCAGTTTTTTTTTAAACAAAAAACTAAAAAGAGAGAGAGAGAAGAAAAGACCGCTCGCGCTGCTTTGCTGTCACGCCCGCACCAAAGTGGAGAGATCCAGAAGAGGCTTGCAGATTCACTCTGTGTAGTCAGCATACGAAGTGCTTGGCTCCGAAGCAAAAAGCTACAGTGCAATCACCAGCTGCTCGTTATATACCCGCGCTAACGAGGTCGCGCAGCTGATACAAATGATTGCATGCCAATGTGCATTGGCTTGTTTAGTTTCACTCGAAGTAGATGGCCTCTCTAGCGAGATTCCTATTGGTCAGTCATGACCTACGTTGTAGTGACTGACCGATAGGGAACATAAGTTTGAGATAGTCTTTACAGATAGTGATAGTGTATATCTGAGTGAAACGGCTTCTCGAGCAAAAAAAAAAAAAGTAGGGCGGGACCCGCCCTCGTGCCAGTAAACACGTCATCAGAGAAGAGATGAAGATCGAGGGGAAGTGATTTGGATTACAAATTAAAAGAGCACCTCCATTGATGTAGGCCTGCATGAATAAATCATTTACAATAAACAATACAAATTGTACAAAACATTTCATAGTGACTAACGCCCAAATTGCCTTTTTCTGACACTATAAACTGGTGACTAGTCAAAAATATCTACTTTTTTTTCTACTCAAACTGCAGCATTACACTTACCATTAGTTTGTTTATCACATTTATGAGTGAATCTCCCATTTCTAAATGTTCCATTTTATTTTAATGCATTTTATTGTAATGTGTCCATTTTTGTCAATAATAATTCTCCTTACTGTAATATTACACTATTAATGTTTAACTTTATTTTTGATAAAAATAAATTCAGCCTTGGTGAGCATAAGAGACTTTTTTCAAAAACATTAAAAAAAAATTACCGACCCCAAACATTTGACCAGTAGTGTATATTGTATAGTTATGTACTGTATTATGTACCGTTTTATATTATGTACTGTATATTTGTACGGTATATTATGATAATACAAATATTGCATTATAAATTGCAAAACATAAATGAAATTTATTAATTAAATGCAATAATAAGTATTTTCTTTGGATTTTGTAGTGAAATGTGTTCTTGATGGGCTTAATGAGATTTAGTTTTTTTTTCTGAGATTCTTAGTATACATGTTAAATCATCTTGGATGATCAATACTGAATCCCACAGAAAACACGAAAAAATTAAAAAACTATTTATGCGTTTTGGCCATCCATTTACACGACAACAGTGTTTTGGTGGCCTGAAAACACAAACTTTTGAAAACTGGTTTCAATGTGCAAGTCTTCGAAAATGAAACCATTAGTTTCGTAAATAGTGATGACATGCGCATGCATATTATGTGTTCAGTCTATACGCGCGTAGTGTTTCTTTACAAAGTGGCCTGGCCTGGATAGTACAGCGTTTTTTTGTTGTTTCTTTTTCCGCAGATCCGTGGGAACGCCAATCGTTGACAATGTTGTCTGTATGAATTATTATTATTTATTTTTTTAAATGCAAAAGAAAAAGATTTTCTGTTTTTAGTACATTGTTGTTGTGTAAACGCACCCATGTATCACTTTATCATAATGCAGGTAACGGGACTCCCCCCTTCTGACTGGTCCCCCCTCCCCCTCGCCCCCGCCCCATTTTCTCACTCCAGTATGCCAGGCATCCAGCATGGTCAGCAGGGAAACTCTATCTGCTTTTTGCCATAGGAGTTTGGCCTTGGGTGTAACTTTGCCATTAACTAAAACAAATGCTGCCATATTTTTAGCTTCAGTAATTGCCCTGTCTCAGCATCCAGCTCTTGGAAGAAGCACAGATACAACCCAAACCCCCACCCTGTAACATGAACTCAGGTTAAGAATATTAACACGATGCAGAGAGTCGCAGACGGCCCTGTGATGTGGGTTGGAAGTGTTAAGAGGGATTTTTCCATCTGGAGCAATTAAGAAAATCTAGATTGGATGACAGTTTATATTCTGAGGGCCCTATCATACACTCGGTGCAATGCAGCGGCAGGCGCGACGCAAAGTGTTTCAAGTGCTAGTTTCAGCCTGACGCAGTTTTCATTTTCACGTTATGTGCCACGTTGTTTAAATAACAAATGCATTTGCGCCCATTTGTGCGCTCATGGGATATGGTGTAGTCCGGCTTGTCCCGTAGATGTTCTGTTTGCGCTTTAACCTCACGCACGAGCAGATCCGTTTCCTCTCTGGAGAAGCGTTCAGACTTTCTGCTTGCTAATTCTGTCATGTAATAGCGAATCCGCCATGGCACGAGCGCAACTGGCTTTTAAAGGGAATGGGAGATGAGACTCTGATTGTTTTTTTGCAGGTTATGCCCAAAACACACCCATTATTCATTAAGAGAATAGGAACAACCCTTTTAGACTTTTTCCCGTTGTTAAACTAGCAAAAGTGGTTTCGGACTCGCCCTAGCACTTGCGCTTTAGACCATGCACTAAAACATAATTAAAATAGGGCCCTCATTCTTCAAGGTTTGCTTAAGATCTTCTGTGTTGAAATTCAACATTACTTTAAGTTCTCTTACAGTATGTGTAGGCAAAAAAAAGTCAAAAGCCACGTCTATGGTTTTCCAAGAAAATTAATTGACATTAAATTTGTAGTGATTAGATTAAAGCTATTTACTTTGCCTTGTGCAAAAGTAAGTAACCACCTAGCAACCACCAGAAAAACATTCGGGGTAGCTCCGGGGAAATCACCTGTTTAAAACAAAACTGCTGAACAGTCTGTTGGTAAAGAGAACGCAACAGAGTGTGTAATAAATCCAGAATAAACACTGGCCTCGCTTTTTGGAGATGGCAAGAACTAAGGATTTGAAATTTTGTTAAAGGTAGGGTAGATAGAATTTTTCTAACAAAATATGTTTGAACTGTCTATATATATACCAACACATAATTAAAATGTAAGTACTCTGAAAAAAGAAAGTATAAAAATCGAGTGTCTGTAGTCCTCTCAGGGCTGCAATAAACACAGCTACTTATTTCCATTCGGGACGAATGAAATGATTGGCTGGAGTGACTGTCACTCTCCCTCGCTACCATGGCAACCACCCCTGCTGCTACAGGAGCCGCCCGCGCGCGCCCGTTTGACTCGAGGAGGGGAAGAGGCACGGACGCTAAAGAATCACAATTATGGCTGAAAATTTAGCAGTCAAAATTCCCAGTACCTGCATATACAGTCAGCAAAGGCAAACCAGGCAAGAAAAGGAAGACTGTATTTGAAAAGGCTATGCCCAAAAAGTCTTTGGATAAAGCAAGCAATATCAGGGCTTTCCAGCGGTGGACAACTGAGGGACATCAAGGGGCTGAAAAGTGACAGTAACAGTGCTTTCATCGTGGAAGCTCTTACAATCAAAACACCGTATATGTTATGAATCTTACACGAAATTCCCCTTCATCACAGTGTAACTGATGGTAACAGGAAAACCGTGTATCAATGCAACCTGTTTTTAGCTTTGAGTTTGCCTTATGTTACTAGCTTGTTACAGAATCAAACTCAATATATTTTAAACTTTACCAGTATCGATTTGCTGGCTTGATAGTGAGTACTAACAGCCATGTTAGTTGTTTATATTCATAATGATAAAGTTAGGTATTTTATTACATGTGATTCTGACATGATGTTACTCCATGCACTGCGCTCCTCCCCACTCGGCGTTGGTAAAGCGTCCTCCAGATGAGCGCGGGCGGCATCGCGCGGCCATGTGTTTTGGGGTGTGGCTTTGGAAGGAGCCCAGATGGGAGAGGGGGGGGGGGGGGGGGGGGGTGTCAATGGAATAAGTAGCTGTGTTTATTGCAGCCCTGAGAGGACTACAGACACTCTATTTTTAAAATCTCTTTTTCATAGTACTTACATTTTAATTATGTGTTGGTATATAAAGACAGTTTAAACAAATTTGGGAATTGTTATTTTTTTGAAAAATCCTGCCTACCCTACCTTTAAAGCGACGTGGAGATGTGTTTTTATTACTCAACAGGTGAGTAAGGTATTTTATTCAACAGATAAAGTGCCATATGTAGCTCTCTTTATTTTCAAGGAACTACCATGTCTATTAATGGAAATATCTACAGTATTATATCTCTTAAGTCTTGCAGTAATTTTTTTTAATGAGCAGTAGGATAGTCAAGTTCATCCACAAAGTCACGCAGAGCCGAAGCACAACCAAAACAATGTTCTTCCACAAAATGCATGCAGTTTTAACCGCTAGAGGGCCAAAAGTTACATCGTGTACCTTTAACAAAGCACAAGAAAACACTCCAGAAAGAGCTAACAAAACTTTTTGTTGCAATCTGGATTCGGTGAAATAACAGCTTCCCTGCGATATCTTCCTTCCATCTTAGTTTGTGATTAAAGGCCCTTTCATCCCCAGCAGGCATCTGGCATTGACAAAAGCTGTCATTTCTCTGTGAGGTCGGAGTGTGCCAGCTGACAGCTGCAGGGCTCAAGCCTTTACCCGCAGTCCTGACGCCTGCCCATGCAACGCCAGTGCACTGCAGAGCCCATGTCCCATAACATAGCCATTGTTCCCTCAGACCCATGGCCAGTGGTGGAGGAAGTACTGAATCTCAGTACTTAAGTAAAAGTACAAATAACCAGAGACATATTTACTTTAGTAAAAGTAAAAGTACCACAATGAAAACCCTACTTAAGTAAAAAGTAAAAAGTACCTGATTTTAAATGTACTTTAAGTATTAAAAGTAAAAGTACTTGCATAACAATTTATTATCTTAATGTCTACATTCTAATAGGCCTAATTAGGGCTGTAACCATATGCAATATGAAACCGAAATCGCGACACTCAGATCCACGAACCTGTGTCGCGGTGTGAATGCAGAGGACACACCCCTTATTTGAAGTTAACATTATACAATACGTAGACCTACACCACAAAACTAGTTTAGGATAAATTCGTTAAAATTGGGCAATCCCAGCGTTATGGATATGACATTTGCAGTAAAAACTTGAAATATAAGTTCTCAGAAAATGCATTTAATACCAATTGAAACTTATCCAGACATTAGAAAAATATCAGTCTACAGACACATGCGTTTTATATTTAATATGAGGGAGGGAAATATATAACGGACGTAACACAAAAAAATGTTTAACTTTTAGGTGGCAAAATATTTTTTTGTAATTCTGTGAATTTCTAGGCTAATATACACATCGGATGAAGAAGGGTTGGCTCTCCACAGAACATAAAATATTCATTATATTTTTTGTGTTCACATTTATGAGGAAAAAACAATGTTACAGACGTGTCTGTTCTCCATTGCGTGAGCGCTCTGAAAGCGGCACTAAAATACTGCTTTAAAACGTTCACAGAGAACTCAAATAGAAAGCCCTTCTTTAAAGTAAATTTCGTTTTGCATTAATTGTATCTTCATTTTAATCAATGTTTCATCAACCAATTGCCTGGATTTAATAAATAAGTAAATATAGCAGAAAATAGATAATCAGGTCACGGCCGCGCCAGCGCGTGAACTGGAGAAATAAACCGAAACTCCTACTTGCCTCACAGACCTGAGACGTATATATATAGAAAGCCTGAAATGTCTACTTTTAAACAGAACAATTGAAACAGAAAGAAAACAGACTGTTCTCTGCATGTAATCCTATTGAAATGTGCATTTATCTCTGGCGAGTTCACTGCAAAGATCGCGCGTCAGCATCGTCAACTTCATCTTTGCTGCTGACACTGACACAGCAGGAAACACTTGTTTATTAATAAACAATTAAAATGTCTACTTGATATATTTTACATATTCATAATCATTACTTTTGCCGGTTCTTTGTGACAGCTTTTAGGTGCTTTTTTGGCAGCGCCACCGTTACATGTTTCATGAACGCGTCAGCACCGAAAACAAGGAGATTTTTTTCAATCCCTGTTTTGGCAGGGGGAAAAACTGATCAGAAAATGTAACGAAAATGTAACGAAACATTGTAGAAATGTAGTGGAGTAGAAAGTATAATAATTGCTGCAAAAAGTAACGAAGTAAAAGTCAAAAGTATGCACTATTGATTCTACTTAAGTAAAGTACAGATACGTGAAAAATGTACTTAAGTAAAGTAACGAAGTATTTTTACTTCGTTACATTCCACCACTGCCCATGGCCAATGATCATGGAGATCAATAGGATAATGCAGGAGGTGTAATATAATATTCATTTAATTCACTTCGAAAACATGCACTTATAAAACAGACTTTGTCATATTATGTATCATAATATCTCGTCTCATAGTTTTCAGAGCCATTTAAAAGTAGTTTGTGCTTTATAGTATTGAAAATCACCTGGCCCCAAGAGCTCAGTCCCATGTGGCAAAAACTAGTGACACTAGACTAGAAGAGAAGAAGCCTACACTAAATGTGTTAAAAGCTTAAATCAATCAATCAATCAATAGATGATTCAAAACAAAATAAATGATTCAAACAATCAAATAAATAAACAAACATGATGGAATGAACAAACAAACTAGTAAATAAATATTTGAAAAACAATAGTTTGAATGATTGAATAATTGAATGAATGAATGAAAACATAAACGATTGAATTAATGAATAAATAAATACAATAATTTGAATAAATAAATAAATGATTGACTAAATGATTCAAAACATAAATAAATACATAAATAATGGAATAATAGATTAAAACATAAATAAATTATTAAAAACTTAAAATAAATCAATCAAAACCATTCAAAAAAATAAACAAACAAATAAACAAACAAATGATGGAATTAATGAATACATAAGTAAATAAATAATTGAAAAAAAAATGTTTGAATGATTGAAGGAATGAATGAAAACATACATAAATGACTGAAATGATGAATGAATGAATAAATAAATAAATAAATAAATAATTCACTGAATGATTCAAAACATACATTTATAAATAAATATACAATTGATGAATGAATGAATGAATGAATGCATACATACATACATACATTTTGGGGTCCAAATCATTGTACTACTATTTTTTTTTTTTTTTTTACTGTTCATGTGAAATTAACTGACATATTTCACACTGGACATATAAACTGACTGACACAAATAGTAAAATAATTGTAATTATTACACCTTTTTTGTGTGAAGTCTGCTATGGTCAGATTGATGTTTAATTTCAAAAGATATTGTCTAAACCAGATCATAGCAAGAACAGCTCATACTGTAACAACGTACTTACAGTACTATGCCGCTGAGTAACTGTTATATAAAGTGTCACCAAGGTAAATGTCAAAAGGTCAGACATGTGTGTAAATTGCTTTGCCAGGGCTTCTAGGGTCAGTCAGTCCTACTTTAACTTTACAAATTACAAACATTTTCCTACTGGTCATTGATTTAATTTTGCAGTCATGAAATGTTTTATTTAACACGCAACTCTTAACTTGTGCCACAAACATTCCTGTAAATCCTCCAGTTTTGTGGAGTGTTTCTGCAGTTCAGCGGTATAGGCAGCTCATGATTTGTCACACAGCGAGATGGATGAAGGAATTGGGGTTGGATTGCCATGAATAGGAACCTGAT